>JAWHQI010000229.1:2565000-3765000 GCA_033032865.1 Dactylorhiza incarnata | reverse complement strand
GCGGACGAATCATATTTTCTGGTTCGGGGCACACAGATCGCCATTTTTCATAAAAGACCACCTTGCCCTTCGGGCAGTTCGGGCAGTTTTGTTAGAGGCGAAAAAGGCGACAAACTGTTCCTGAAATCTGAGAAACTGGAAAGATAAAAAGTGAGCATGCTGAAAAGACAAAATGTGAGCATGCTAAAAAGACAAAATGTGAGAAGTCAGAAAGACAAAAAGTGAGTTGAGCGCGCTCAGAAGCGTTCTGAGCGCGCAACGAACGGAGAAGCAATCTAGGCGACTGGGGAAGCGTTCTGAGCGCGTGTGAGCGCGGAGGCGTTCTGAGCGCGCTCAGAAGCGTTTTGGGTGCGCGCAAGTGCGGAAGCGTTCTGAGCGCGCTCAGAAGTGTTCTGAGCGCGCGCGAGCGCGGGTACGGAAAAAAGGGAAGTTGCGCCCGTTGAGGGGGTACTGGGTTCCGACCGGGCACTCCGCAGGACCCTATGCAGGAGGGGGCGGTCTGGCCGTATCCGCACGGGGCGTGGCCTCACCCCAAGGGGGGTGCGGCCCGGTTGTAACAACCCGGCCCAACCACCACACTGATGGGCTGGCAACCCGACTCACAGGCCGGTCCATCTCCATACCAGTGGGCTGGCTGCCGCGGTTGACGGGCCGGCGCCATCTCCCACACCTCGCTCGATGTGGGCCGCACTTCCGCCCGCTTTTTTACAAGGGTTGCAGCCCATGCAACCCCAACCCATCACTGTGCTTGTTTCTCGGCACAGTAGGTTGGTGATGAGAACTGTTGAAGGTTTCTCATCAAGGGTGGCGGGGGATCGAGACCCGCCATCAACAACCTACTGTGCCGAGAAACAGGCACAGTGATGGGTTGGGGTTGCATGGGTTGCAGCCCTTGTAAAAAAGCGGACCGAAAGTGCGGCCCACATCAAGCGAGGTGTGGGAGATGGTGTCGGTCCGTCAACCGCGGCAGCCAGCCTACTGGTGTGGAGATGAACCGGCCTGTGAGCCGGGTTGCCAGCCCATCAGTATGGTGGTTGGGCCTGGTTGTTACAAAAAAGTGAAGCCCTTGTTAAAAAGCGGGCGGAAGTGCAGCCCACATCGAGCGAGGTGTGGGAGATGGCGTCGGCCTGTCAACCGCGGCAGCCAGCCCACTGGTGTGGAGATGGACCGGCCTGTGAGCCGGGTTGCCAGCCCATCAGTGTGGTGGTTGGGCCGGGTTGTTACAAAAAAGTGCATATTTTTTGTAACAACCCGGCCCAACCACCACACTGATGGGCTGGCAACCCGGCTCACAGGCCGGTCCATCTCCACACCAGCGGGCTGGCTGCCGCGGTTGACGGACCAGCACCATCTCCCACACCTCGCTCGATGTGGGCCGCACTTCCGGTCCGCTTTTTTACAAGGGCTGCAACCCATACACCCCAATGCATCTCTGGCTTGTTTCTCAACACAGTGCGTTGTTGATGGCGGGTCTCGATCCCCTGCCACCCTTGATGAGAAACCTTCAACAGGTTCTCATCACCAACTGAGCTGCAGCTCAGTTGGTGATGAG
Organism: Dactylorhiza incarnata; assembly: GCA_033032865.1. Classification (NCBI taxonomy): domain Eukaryota; kingdom Viridiplantae; phylum Streptophyta; class Magnoliopsida; order Asparagales; family Orchidaceae; genus Dactylorhiza; species Dactylorhiza incarnata. The sequence continues at coordinate 3,763,448 of JAWHQI010000229.1, read as the reverse complement.
AACTGTTGAAGGTTTCTCATCAAGGGTGGCGGGGGATCGAGACCCGCCATCAACAACCTACTGTGCCGAGAAACAGGCACAGTGATGGGTTGGGGTTGCATGGGGCTGCACCCGAGGAGGGGTGAGGGCTTGGCCGCACCCCAAGAGGGGTGCGGCTGGGCCGCACCCCAAGAGGGGTGCGGATGCGCCGCACCCCTTGAGGGGTGCGGTTTGGCTGCACCCTTTGAGGGGGGGGGGGGGGGGGGGGGGGCGGTCGCATGCTAGCGCACGTTAGCGCCGCGCGGTACCGCCACGCGTGTCGTGGCGGTGGCGCGCCCGCTACCGCGCGCGGTAGTGCCTGCAGTTGCGCGCGGCACTGCCGCGGGCATGGTTGAGTGTGGCACCGCGAAGCGTTCTGCGACCGTCTTTGCACGGGCGGTTGGCTGTAGACTGGGCGGCGGTTTCTTCAACTCGAGCGATTATACGTTGACCGTTGACCCCACCTATCTTTAGTGGAGTTTTCTCTAGACGCACCCCAAGGCCTTTATGGGTGTATAACATAAGCCCCCCAAACCTTCGGAGTCCGAATTACTACGCGGAGGAGTTCGGAGGTTTTGATTTTCCTTTGCGGCAATTTGGATCACTATCATCTTCGTGTGACGTGCCGGAAGTCGTCGCTCGGCTCTAGTTGTGGGAGAGATTTCAATCTCGCCTTGAACGGTTACGTTGTGTGCTTGCTGCCCAGTGGTTGTGTTGGAGATCGAGCTTGTCGTTTATGTATGGCATATACAAGTGCTTTGTTCTGGTAAAGGCCAGAGTCCCTTGTTGGACGATCCGAGTATTTTGTTCCGGGAGAGGTCAAAGTCCTTTTTCGGACAATCTGAACACTCTGTTCTGGGAGAGGTCAAAGTCCTTTGTCGGACAATCTGAACACTCTGTTCTGGGAGAGGGCAGAGTCCTTTGTCGGACAATCTGAACACTCTGTTCTGGGAGAGGGCAGATTCCTTTGTCGGACAATCTGAACACTCTGTTCTGGGAGAGGGCAGAGTCCTTTGTCGGACAATCTGAACACTCTGTTCTGGGAGAGGGCAGAGTCCTTTATCGGACAATCTGAACACTCTGTTCTGGGAGAGGGCAGAGTCCTTTGTCGGACAATCTGAACACTCTGTTCTGGGAGAGGGCAGAGTCCTTTGTCGGACAATCTGAACACTCTGTTCTGGGAGAGGGCAGAGTCCTTTGTCGGACAATCTGAACACTCTGTTCTGGGAGTGGTCAAAGTCCGTTGTCGGACAATCTGAACACTCTGTTCTGGGAGAGTGCAGAGTCCTTTGTCGGACAATCTGAACACTCTGTTCTGGGAGAAACAATACAATTGAAAATGACGTTTGTGGTTTGGGTGCATGATGAAGAGTAATAAATAGAATGATATTTGTTTGTTACATTGATGCTGAAAACACGAGATACAAGTAAATACGTCAGGCGTAGAACAAGTTATTCTTCGGGACTGTCGCTTTGGGGATTGCTCCCCTGCTGGATCATTCTTGACTTCTTGATTCAGGATCCTTGGTTTGGAGAAATTTTTCAAGGAGTCCCCGACGTACGAATCGTTCGATTTCTGCGCTCAGTCGCGAACAATCTTCTGTTTTGTGCCCGCGACCTCGATGGTAGTCGCAGTATTTGGATTGGTCTCCAGAATTTGGTGCAAGAACCCTAGGCCTCTGGAGAGAGGGATGATCGCGGATGGCAAGGAGAACGTTAGTCCTGGTTGTGTTCAGGGGAGTGTAGTCTTGATGCTGGCGAGATCTTCGGTCTCGGCTGGGATTGTCGTGATGCTTGTTGTTCTTATTGGGAACTGTCTGCAGCGACGACTCATCTTTCTTCCTCTTTGAGCTCCCCTCGAACTGCTGGCGGTGTGCCTCGATGGCCTCATCGGCGGCTATCTGAGCTTCAATTCGGTGAACGAGGTCAGGGTAACTTGGTACGGTTTCTCTCATGAGAGCTGAATAAAAGCCACTTGGGCGGAGTCCTCCAAGGAAGACTCCCCGCAAGAGTTCGGGATCGACTCATGGGATCTGTCGAGCCTCTGAGGTGAAGCGTCGGAAAAAATCCTTGAGAGTCTCTCCGTCATTTTGGCGGATTCCTGAGAGATGGGAGGGATCTCGGACAATCCTACGATTTGCGATGAACTGGTTCACGAACTGCTGCGCCATTTCTGCAAAGTTGTTGATGGCCCCATCTCACAGAGAGTGGAGCCAGGTGCGCGCTTGTCCTTTCAAAGTTGCCGGAAACACTTGACAGGGGAGTTGGTCGGGGGCGCTGTAAATCCTCATGATGGTGGTGAAGTGATTGACGTGTTCCAACGGGTCATCCGTTCCGTCGAACGTTTCGATATTGGGAAGCTTGAAACCGTTTGGAACTGGATGAGCCAGGACTTGAGGTGATAGTGGGGAGCTGTGGTGCGTGGGATGGCGGGCGAGAGCTGCGCGTCGCCCTGCTTGGGCGTACTCTTCTTCTATAAGGGGCAGCTCTTCGTCTCTGGCTGGCGGGGCATGGTGAGCGGAACTTGTTGCGTTGGAGAATCCCTCTGAAGCTTCTTCCTCTCGAACGGCCTCTTCGTTCGGGGCATGATTCGGAGCTGGGGGTGGCGGTGCGTTCAATGCTGGCGGTTGAACTGGAACTTGAGGAACCCCGAGATTCCTTACGAGAGCCAACATCTCGGCTTGTTGTTCTTCAATCTGCTGCATTCGCCCTTCCAACCTAGTTGCGGGCGCATGCACTGCCTCTTCTGCGGGAGGCGCGTTGATGAGCGAGTGGGAGGGAGCTGGGTCGATGCGTCCTTCCAGCATTGGTCCTTCAGTAGTGCGAGCACTCTTCCTTGCCATTGCAGTTGGCCTTTAAAGAGTTTTGGGAATAGTTTCCCACAGACGACGCCAAACTGTTGCGGGTCGCTTAGGGCTCTTGGTAGACCGGTTTACTTGAACCACCTTAGCTCGGGAGCGAACCAAGCGCGCAAACAGTCAATTTGAGATTCGTTGAGTACACTGAGACTTTTTAACGTGGAAAACCCGGAAAGGGTAAAAAACCACGCGGCCGGAGCTGTGCCGACCAAACTTCACTATCTTCTGGGGGTTACAGTCTGGTACTTAGAACTCGAGCGCAACAGGTCGCTGCTCGTTACAATAAGAGAGAGAGAGAGAGAGAGAGAGCTCCGAGGGTGACAAGCCACCTCTCGAAAAACTAAGTATTTCTCCTTCTGAGAATATTGGAGAACAAAAGTGAGAAGGCTCCGGAGAACAAAAGTGAGAAGGCTCCAGAGAACAAAAGTGAGAAGGCTCCGGAGAACAGAAGTGAGAAGGCTCCGGAGAACAGAAGTGAGAAGGCTCCGGAGAACAGAAGTGAGAAGGCTCCGGAGAACAAAAGTGAGAAGCTGCGTCGCCTTTCGGGACGAAGGAAACCTTCAAGTCCGCGAAGGCGATCTTCAAGCGCCGAAGAAAAATTCCGCAAAAGTCTGCAAGGAGCTCTCCCGGGTGCAGAAGGCAAGGTCCTTTCAAATGAAGCCCTGGGGCTCCTTTTATAGCTTTGGTCGGGGGTAGTCCGGTAATTTCGCCGTTGTAACTTCCATAAATACCTGGCGGACGAATTATATTTTCTGGTTCGGGGCACACGGATCGCCATTTTTCGTAAAAGACCACCTTGCCCTTCGGGCAGTTCGGGCAGTTCAGGCAGTTCGGGCAGTTCAGGCAGTTCGGGCAGTTCGGGCAGTTTTGTTGGAGGCGAAAAAGGCGACAAGCTGTTCCTGAAATCTGAGAAACTGGAAAGATAAAAAGTGAGCATGCTGAAAAGACAAAATGTGAGCACGCTAAAAAGACAAAATGTGAGAAGTCAGAAAGACAAAAAGTGAGTTGAGCGCGCTCAGAAGCGTTCTGAGCGCGCAACGAACGGAGAAGCAATCTAGGCGACTGGGGAAGCGTTCTGAGCGCGCTCAGAAGCGTTTTGGGTGCGCGCAAGTGCGGAGGCGTTCTGAGCGCGCTCAGAAGTGTTCTGAGCGCGCGCGAGCGCGGGTAAGGAAAAAAGGGAAGTTGCGCCCGCTGAGGGGGAACTGGGTTCCGCCCGGGCACTCCGCAGGACCCTATGCAGGAGGGGCGGTCTGGCCGTATCCGCACGGGGCGTTGCCTCACCCCAAGGGGAGTGCGGCCTGGTCGCACCCCAAAAGGGTGGGGGGTGCGGCTCGGCCGCACCCCTAGAGGGGTGCAGCGGCTTGGCCGCACCCGAGGAGGGGTGCGGTCTTGGCCGCACCCGAGGAGGGGTGCGGCCTTGGCTGCACCCCAAGAGGGGTGTGGGCTTGGCCGCACCCCTAGAGGGGTGCGGCTGGGCCGCACCCCAAGAGGGGTGCGGTTGGGCTGCACCCCAAGAGGGGTGCGGATGCGCCGCACCCCTTGAGGGGTGTGGTTCTGCCGCACCCCTTGGGGGGGGGGGGGGGGGGGGGGGGGGGGGGGGGGTCGGCGCTACCGCGCATGCTAGCGCGCGGTACCGCCACGCGTGTCGTGGCGGTGGCGCGCCCGCTACCGCGCGCGGTAGTGCCTGCAGTTGCGCGCGACACTGCCGCGCGCATGGTTGAGTGCTGCACCGCGACACGTTCTGCGTGCGTCTTTGCACGGGCGGTTGGCTGTGGACTGGGCGGCAGTTTCTTCAACTCGAGCGATTATACGTTAACCATTGACCCCACCTCTCTTTAGTGGAGTTTTCTCTAGACGTACCCCAAGGCCTTTATGGGTGTATAACAATAATATTCATTCAAGTAATTACATTATATCCCAAAATTAGTAACAATTATGAAAATTCGTAAAATCCAAAAAGTTTTTTAGTATAGCTCATGCACCTACTATGATAGGGATTTATTAGGTATGTCGGCGGTCTTTTCGAGGAAGGCTGTCATTAGATATGGCAGTGATATTTTTGAGGAACTATCATTAAACCAATTAACTTTATTAAAGTTGATTTAACATGCATGATAATATAGACATCATGATTAAAATTTTTTTAACAAAAATTAAAAAGTTGTGTATAGCTACTTTACGCATTAATTAATTATATTGTGTTTATTTTAAGCTACATTAAATAATTAATAGGGCGGAGACCCGAGCCTACTGTCACGGTTGGCCGTTTGTGCGGGCGGAGTCTCGTGTCTGTCACTCGTATAACAAAAAGGGATAAAACTAACGTAAGATATAAGTTATGTTTGTTTGGGCGGTGTGAGTGAGAGCTGTGTGAAATGGAGAGCGTTGGATGCAGTCTCAAAAAAGGCCCAAAATGGAGTTTTTTTTATAAGTGGCGATGAGAATGAGAGTTTACCAAACGATTATAAAAGAGTGATATTGTTTTCCTCCCAACGGAGATGGAGCAAAACACTCAAACAAATAGACCGATAGTAAAAACACTCAAACAACTCGAGAAAAGAGTAACAGAAGTGAGGCAGAGCTCAGTGTGAGCGCTAACGGAGGCGGAGGTGAATTTTCTGGCATGATCATTCTTCCATCCTTGCCTTGAATATTCTCATGTCTCCTTTCAATATCTATTCATATTTATCTATACTATATTAAAAGGGAAAAACACTCTTTTGTTAAACATTCACTTTCCGATTTTACCCACATCATTAAAAAAAATTCAATTTTTACAATTTATATGTTTTTCTTTTATTATAAAAAATGTACTCTCATATAAACAAAGTAATCTACCTACAATAAAAAAATGTGTTCTCCCCGACGCTCGCAAGCTCCTGTACACACCGCAAAAATGAGCGACGAGCGGAGTATAGCGCTTAGAGGTTTGCGAGCGGCGGGAGCGGAGTCGCATCGGGACAATGTCGTAGCCGGGATAATGTCGCATGTGGCACGGGGCCCTCATACACTATCGCAGTTGAGGTACTGTCGTGGTTGGCTGACGGGGAGGAGCCTGTGCCTGTCACTTTTATACGTTAAAAAGTATTAAGTATGAGATGGAATTCCGTCATATGTCAAAATGGACTGGCACGTTAAAAACCAAATGTCTTATGTTGATATGAGCTGCCAGATGTTAATAATGTTGGCTCCGCTCAAGATATTCTACTTAGCCCCATCAACATGTGGAATGGACTTATATAGTATCTCCAGCGCAGAGCCCTTAACCCTAGTGACACGGAACCCGTCGGGTCATTCCGAGTCGGTCCTGACACGCGCGGACATATTAATAAATTAAACCTAACAATCTCATCATATGTACGCGGTATACCGACGTTGGAAAAGGGTTGGTGTGTGTAGTGTTCAACCAATTTGACTCATTACACAACCGTGTCCGCAAGTACCTGTTATAACATATTGGACTAGAAGAAACAAGAGTATGTATGCACGCATAAGTATATAACATAAACTAAGCAGCATCACATTAGAATCAAAGTACAATCAAAGAGATAGGTTCCAGAAGACCTAATGTTTCATGACTAACAAAGAATAGAAAACAGTCCAAACAAAACAGGTAAAGAGAGTTAAACAGTGCTCTAAGTCAGAGAAAGAAAAACCAAACAGATACTCTAGTAACCATCATCCAGCAGGTCATCCTTTTCAGGATCCCAGTCTGCATGTGCTCCTCCTGCAGCAGCATTTTCTGTAATTTCCAACAGAGAACTTCATTCAGAATGAATTCAACTATGGAAAATGTACATGTATCTAGTTCTGTATATAAGAACGTAGTACTTTAATTATGTTTAGAGGATATAAGTAGAGTATTTCAGGTTTAACCGCAGAATCTATTGGTTGTTTCCAAGCGCAAAGATTTCAGACTTCTGGACAACGCAACTATATATGTGTTCCAATGCGTGATATCCTGGTTACTGTTCTTCTAGGGTTGATTGGAACTCATCAAATGTGGAATGGAACCAATCAACAGGAGAAAGTCCAAAACAAGTCAGATCGTGTTATCAAATGTGGAATAACACTCTCCTCCAAGTTAAGGAAGACAAATCTGGATAAGGTTGTTATCATCAAATGTGGAATGAAACAACCAACCAGAGATTCGTACTCAGTAACCAAAACACCAACGGAGCACAACATGCTAGATTTGATAAAGGAAGGAATCTAAACATTCAAACTAAAACTGGTGTCAAACCGCTTTGAGTCCTATTTCCCCCACTGTTTTGATTGAACGTTCACGGGGCATTCCTTTCGTCAATGGATCAGCTAGATTATCCTTCGATCGCACATCGACCAAAGTAATAATGCTTTGTTCTTTAAGATAATTCAAAAGAGTGTGTCTCAGTCGTACATGTCGTCTCTTAGTGTTAAAGAGGACATTCTTAACAACTTGGACTGCTGCCTGATTATCACAGTACAAGCTTAAAGAGTTGATTTGAAGTCTAGACAAGGGAATGTCTAAGATCAAATTCCTGATCCAGTCTGCCTCTTCACCAGCTGAAGCTAAGGCAAATAACTCGGCTTTCATAGACGACAAAGCTATGCAAGTAGGCCCATAGATGGATTTATCGAGTTTGCACACTTTATCCTTTAGATCTGTATGGACATAATCTTTAGGTTGTGCCATGTAGATCTCTTCATTTAGCTCTCCATTCAAAAATGTTGTTTTCACGTCCTTCTGATGGACGATGAAATTCTCGATAGAGGCTAAGGCTAGAAGAATTCTAATAGTAGATAGGTGACAAACAGGTGAATAGACATCAAAATAGTCAATTCCCCCTTGTTGTTTATAACTCTTAGCTACTAGACGTGCTTTGTATCTGGCTATAGACCCATCACAATGTAACTTCTTCTTCAGTACCCACTTACATCCCAGGATTTTAGCTCCTTTCGGTAAGTCCACTAGATGCCAGGTATTATTTTGTAGAAGCGAGTTCATCTCATCATCGATAGCTTCTGCCCACATCAACGCATCTCTCGATCTCATCGCTTCCTGATAGGAAAATGGATCATCCTCTAAGTGGTAGAGGACGAAGTTCTCACCAAAATCCTTTGGGATTCTATCTCTTGTAGATACTCTAAGAGGAACAGGTTCGACCTCTAAAGGTTGGGGAGCAGTGCCAGAGGGGCCAGCTTCAGGTTTTACCGTAGATTCAGAGATCATGTCAGTAGATCCAGGAACGATCAGGCCATGATCTTTGATAAATTTATGTTCAATGAAGATAGCATCTCTGGACTCTATCACTGAATTAGTGGACAGATCCAGAATCCGGTCAGCTGCACTGTCTTCTGCACTACCTAGATAGACGCAGGTTGTCGTTCTAGGTCCCACCTTAGGTCTTTTAAGGTCTTGTATACGCACATAGGTGATACAACCCCAAGTCTTAAGAGTGTCATATCTACAAGGATGACCGTGCCATAGCTCATAAGGAGTAGAACTGAGCTTTGAGTGATACACTCTATTCAGAATGTGATTTGCAATAAGAACTGCTTCCCCCCAGAAGGAATTGGGCATGCCAGCGGTCAGGAGCATAGAATTCAACATCTTTGTCAACGTTCTATTCTTACGCTCAGCAACGCCATTTGATTGGGGTGAGTAAGGAGCTGTAGTTTCAAGGATTATGCCCTCAGTGGCACAAAGTGTAACATCCCAATTCGAGCTAGACCCCTTGTGCGCGTTTTTGAGTCACGCGAGTTGACTTGGGCTCGGGTGTACTGAGGGCCAGGATTGCACCTGAGCCGGAGGACTGCACTCGACGAACGCGGCGAATACCATTTCTATTCCTTCTCTCGATGTTTGCTGTATCGGGATCCGAGCTGTCCGGAGAGTATAATTTGAGCAATAAAACTCGAAGGAGGCGTACCGCCTTGAAGGAATTATAGTGCGTACGTTAGCTCAAATGACACGGTCTGCGAATAACATATTTATCCAAAAGGCGATATGCAGCAGACGGTCTCGGTATTCACCCCAGTCAGTTTTGTTAGACTCGTGAAGCCTATACGAGTTCAACAAAACTGTCCGCGCTCGATTCTGATGAGAATCGGCGAATTTGTTAATGTGGTTTGCGAATAGCATATTTATCCAAAAGGCGGTATGCAGCAGACGGTCTCGGTATTCACCCCAGTCAGTTTTGTTAGACTCGTGAAGCCTATACGAGTTCAACAAAATTGTCCGCGCTCGATTCTGATGAGAATCGGCGAATTTATAATGTGGACTGCGAATAACATATTTATTCAAAATGGTGAAATTGACCAAACGATCTCGCAATTGACCCTAGTCAGTCTTGTTAGACTCATAATAATAGTACGAGTTCAACGAATCTATCCGTTCGCGATTCCGACGTCATTTGGACAGTTTTGCCGTTTAAGTCAAATTAGGCCGTAAACGCTCCGGAGAGCGTAATTTGAGCAAACGAACTCGGAAACGACATTGGATCGTTCCGGTGGGTGCGTATCAGCGAGACGGTCGTAACGAGCCCGTCCGAGACAAATTTCAAGATTCCTAGAGAAATCAATGAGCGTTTGATCAATAATAATTATTATTATTTTTATTATTATACATATATCATTATATATATATATATATATATTATAACTTATAAACATTAGGTTTAGGATCCAATTTCCCTCCTCCCGTGAAGCTTGCGCCGTCAACACCTCCCAAGGTCGACCTCCTCCTCTCCGATCCTTCTCCCCTCCTGTCGGCGCCACCTCCGTCGAGCTCTACTTCGGTAAGGCCCCATACGAGCAGCTCTCCAAGGCCGACCTCCTCCCTCCTCCAAGTAGCCGTGGCCGACCAGCACCTCTCTCTCTCTCCCTTCAAACTGCATGGCCGCCCTTTTTCGAGCTCCTCCGACCAAGCTCCGGCCACCGGCGAGCTCTCCTTCTCCAGATCTGGTGACCTCCCTCTCCGTCAAGCCATCCCCCTCCCTCGCCGCCTTTCTCTCTCCTCTTCAGTCATCTCCTCCAAGCAGCCATGGCCGAATCCTCTCATCTCCGGCAAGGTTTTTTCCTCCGGTGAGCACATCCTCCGGCGCATGAGCTCCGGCAACTCCCTCTCCTGTGAGCCTCCGCCTCCAGAACTCCCCTTCTCCACTTCTCTCTCTACGTTTTTCTGTCCAGACCACATCTCTCTCCATCTCTCTTTCTCTCTCTAGATCCCTCTCTTTTTCTCTCCATCTCTCTCTCCCAACATCTCTTCCAGCAAACCTCAAACCACATCCGCCTCTTGGTTTTCACCCCTCCACCTCCCACTCACTTTCTCTCTCTCTCTAACCGCCAGCCTCCATTTTTGGCGGTGAAAACTCCAAAAACAGCGAGTTCTCCAGCGAGATCCAAGTCCGACTCCTTCGGCGAACATCAAACGAGGTTCGAAGCAACGAGATCTGACCAGGTCAGGAACGACAGACAAATGCCGCATACGCGGCTATTGGGTAGCATGCATGGACACTCGGTGAGCTTCCTCCCCTCTCCCTTGGTGCTAGTTTCCTAGATCACACTAGGTGAGATATCGATCTCAATAGAGTCGATTGGAGAGCAAGCCGTGAGGAGACGGCCTGAAATAAATGTTCCGGGTAAATGTTCCGGCCACTTCCGACCGCTAGCACGTCACCCGTCGATGTACCTCAAAGCGAGGAAGGTGGTGGCGGTGTTAGTCATTCAGTTTGGGGTTTTTGGTGGCCGACGAAGAGATGTGATATATTTCAGGTTGGGCAGATCGCAGCCCTAGGCTGGAGGTAGACGATGAGGTGATCGTCTGATGTGCTTAAGATGTGTGCTAGTAATTTTATTTTAATAACTGCAATTTTCTTTCACTCTTACATAGCCGAGCTTAAAAAGAATTTTTATGTACCCTAGGCCTACCTGTGCCCAAATATTTGTATGTTTAGGGCACTTTTGTTATAGTTTTGATCATAACTTAGAAAATTGACCTAAGAATAATTAGTGGGTGTAATCACCCCTAATGACCCCAACCTTTTGGTGGCATGTAGTTATGTATATGAGTAGCCTCTGTTTCAAATTTGAGGACAATTGGAGTTCATCTTAATGGTGAACCCCCAAGGGGTATTTTGATGCCCTAGGTTTGAAAACCACTTAGCCTTGGTTGCTTGTGGATTTTGGAGCTTAGCCATAAGGGCTTATCCAAATCCATTGGTAATAGGGCTTAGGGATTGTGTAGGGTCTTGCTCATCATCAATGGGTGATTGGAGCAATGGAGACCAAAAACCCTAGCCCATACCTCTAAAATTACTTAATTGCCCTTTTGGGCCTTAATGAAGCAACTAGGACCTAAACACATATTTAGACAACCAAACTTCATCCCTAGGTAGGGAATAGTGTTATAAGGCTAGGATAATCATCATGAGACTTGTTAGAGGCACATAAGTACTTTTCTCCCTAATAATAAAATTGACACATTTTCCTTAATAAAATAAAATGCAAGGTCATATGACCTTGTATGACTTTGATATACTATCAGTGGCAGTACTAGGATGAAATAAGGCTATGGTAATTTTGTTATGAGTTATGGAAGCATTATTCCTAGTATAGGAAGTTTTAAGCGCTTGCTAGCTTAAGGGAATTTAATCATTTTAAAATATCAAATCATGGGGCAATGATGTGATACTTGGTTACCTGTAGTTTTAGGTTAATATATGCCCATGATAATTGTTTGGAAGCTTGTTGAATTATATTTCTTGTACCTCATGTAGAAATTGATAATTGCCACCCTTGGATGTTTAATCATTTTAAAATATAAAAACACATGGTAATGACACAATCTTTTGGCAGTGGACTCTAGGTCCCCATTTGGACACTTGGTAATTTTTGTAGATTTTTAAGAAGTGAATTACTAGTTTTCCTAATTATAGTGGCATTTTGGTATTTATACAATTATGATGATTTAGTAGGCCAAATGACATCCTAGGGTCATGATACTCAGTGAACCACCATGATATGGAATATTATCTTACTGATAATTCTCATGAAGCATGAAGAATCATTTTGAGGGTAGTTCATGTGTAATGTGACTTAAGGCCTTAACTACTTAAAATTATATTAAATACCAATTTAATATGGAAAATTATGGAAATTGGAACATATCTTACTAAGGTCAGAGAGAGCCTAGGATAATTATTAGCGACCTTGGTGATGACTTTTTAGAAGGGTTCCCTTATGGGGTTGATGGTTAGTTCAAATTAGTGGTCTGCGTTTAGTAAAAACAGAATTTTGAGTTTTAGATAATTCAGACCACTAAGTAGTGTTTAGAAGTTGTATATAATCAGTAATTGAGTTATAGCACACAAGGACTCAAGGAGGTTCAATCCTAGGGTTACTTGTGGGGTGGTGCTAGAGTTAATGTAGAAGGAATGAAGGTACGTCCAGCCCGATTGGATGGAACGGGAAATGAGCTAAGTCACTTTAACTATATGAAATGATGAAGGGTGAACCAATTGTTAACCATCAACCAAAGTAATATTCTTGAGGAGGATGGTGGGGTTGAGCCCATTGCGTCCCCTAGTACCGATGAGAGCTATTCACCGGGTGTACCTCGGGAAGTCCAAGATTAACCCTAAATTGCAATAACAATTAAAGTAGGCAAGAGTAGCCATAGTAGGGTAAGATTGGATTTATGTATCTCCTTCCAGTTGCGGGAGTGGCAGGATTGTGGTGCCCGGTTAGCCGAGCGGGAACCTCGAGGGGATGATTATCCCGGTAACATCCTCAAAAATGTGGCAGGTCTTCGGTACTAGGCAGGTCGTCACTCCGACCGCGGTACGTTGACTTAGCGGGTGTGTAGGGGTCTAAGGGGCCAGCTTGGCTGCGTGTCGGGACGACAGTTCCCCGAAGACACCTCTCACTTGGCTCACAGTCTGGTGGACTCCAGCAAAGAGTACGCAGAGCTCCGCGATTGTTTAGCGTCGAGGCGTACGTGCGGTCTAGGCCTGGTAGAGTGTATACCCGCCTAGGAGTGCACAGCCCGGTCCGCTACCATCGTGTGTCACAACGGTTGGTACCCGAGAGGTTGGCTTCCTTTCAAACAGAGGGAACTACAAAGGTCTATGCGCATAGAGTCGTGTGTGTGAGTTTCATTGCATAAAACATTCATGGCATAGCATAGCATACGCACTTGCGGATTCTCATCATATAAATTAGTATGGGCTCTTTTATATGATGAGTTATAATTCCTGGAAATCCTAACTTATAAGTTTGTATGGGCATTCATATAAGTTAGGGTACGAGATTGATTACTTGTCGCTACTGTTCTTACTGCCTTGCTTTACCTGCTTTACTTACTGTTTATTTACTGCTGTACACATTTATTATACTCCTGCTTATACATGATTAGATTAGCCCCTTTTACACTTGTGTAGCTTAGAATTTGTGTATACACTACTTTACTTTCCCCGTCACCTGCTTTGTATATGACTGTTATATTGCAGCTTTTCTTCCTTTCCTTCCGCCCAGTGCCTTGGAGTCACCGGGAGAGCGGATGGGAAGCCACTTAGTCTTTATGACTAACGGTTGCTACGTCCCTCTTTGTAGGAGCACATTCAGTGGTATAGCAGCGTTCAACACCGGAGGCCAGCCAGGTCAGGTGTGCAGGGCTTGGGTTTATGATACCTTAGCTGCCGTCAATGTCAGAGGCGGGTGAGTGTTTTGAGATGTAGCCCTTGGGGCATTTAGCTGGTTACTCTGATGATTTGCAGGAGCTTGTGTAGCTTTTTGCTTTTCTCTGTACTGTTTTGGACTTTATTACTTATTGTGAACCTATGGCTTTAATACTTTCTATTATTGATGGGTTGGCGCTGTTCAGTTGGTTTGGCCGGCAGGATAGGCGTCTTGTGGTACAGGTTAGCCCGTGTGCTGACGCTACCGCATGACGGCTATCCTGGGCATAAGTTTACCCTCGGTCGTTTTTTGTGTTCCGGGAGGGGGATCTTACACAAAGCTCCCTAAACTCAGTTGCAGTGTATTCTCCTCCTCGATCACTTCTAAGTCTCTTAATCTTTAAATATAACTGGTTTTCTACCCGAGATTTGAAGATTTTAAATGTCTCGAATGTCTCGTCTTTCGATTTCAATAGGTAAACATGACAAAATCTGGAGAAATCGTCGATGAAGGTAATTAGATACTTCCTTCCCCCTCTAGTGGCATGGCTACGAAAGTCACAGAGGTCAGAATGAATCAATTCCAAAAGTTGTGTGCTCCGAGAAACGGTCTTATAAGAGTTTCTAGTTATTTTGGTCTGGGCACAAACCTTGCACCTATCAAATCGAATAGAGAAATCTAACGGAATGTTGTGACTCTTAGCTAGATCGTGCATCTTCTTGTAGTGAACGTGTCCAAGTCTATTGTGAAGTAGCTTTGGATCTAACAGAGACGAACTCACTTGATTTATGCACTCATTTTCTAGGCTAAGTCTATACATTCCATTGATTAGGTAAGCGCAACCAAAGTAATGTGAATTAACAGTTAAAGTTATTCTACCGCTTATGGTTGTGAAAGACATTCCGGACTTATCTTGCAAACTCATGGAAATAAAAATTTTAGTTAAATTAGGAACTAATTTAACATTTTGCAAAATTAAAATTTTACCTGAAGAGAGGGCGAGCTTTGCCGTCCCAGCATGAGTAACGACTGTCTCTCCTCCATTGCAGTTCTCTACTCTGTCTCAGACTGCTCTGACGTCTGTGAGAAGACCTTTGTCATTTGTAACATGACAAGTGACACCGCTGTCCAGCCACCACTCAGAAGACGCACTGCGGTGACGGCTTCCGACCATAGCCACAAAGGACTTGGGATCAGAGGTGTCGACCACCATGTGCACCGCCTGTTGTGGAGCTTCATCCTTCTGCTTCTTCGGACCCCTACAGTCAGCGGACCAGTGACCATACTTGCCACAGTTGTGGCATTTACCCTTCTTCCTTTTGAGAGAAGGTTTCTTGACCGCCAACTGGGCAGGGGTGTCACCCTTAGGTGCCTGGGGCTTCTGAGGAGGCTTATTAGGTCGAGAAACGAAGTTGACAGCCTGTGGGGGCTGAACAACCTGCTCCGCGCTCTTTCCAGCGATGTTCTGGTCCTCGATGTGAATGAACCTTTTGAGTTCATCCAGAGTAATCTCTTTATTCCGCCTGTGCATCTCAGTCTTGAAAGTCAGCCACTCCGCAGGTAGCTTGCTCAGAATCAAGTACACGAACAGATTATCGTCCATCTTCGACTGATCGTCCTCCAGCTTGTTGCGCAAGTTCTCCAGCTCTATGATCTGGGAGGTGATCGGCAGGTTCGCTTTGAGGCTGAAGTTGAAGAACTTCTCCCCAATGAGCGATTTGGACAACACCTCCTCCTTCTGGAAATGCGCGTTGAGACGATCCCAGATCTCCTTTGCGATCTTGTAAGCGTGGTAGGTCAGTGCGAGACGAGGATTGAGGGAATTCAACTGGTAGTCCCTGCAGAAATCCTCATCCTTGTTTCACTGATATTCGTCTACGCCCTCGCCAGAAGATGCACAAAGTCGCTCTGAACTGTGTAGAAGATGTCGCGTTCCTTCATTCCTAGTTGGACTTGAATTTTCCAACTGAGGAAATTGGACGCGTCGAAGGACTGCAACTTGGTAACGTCGAGAGCACTTTTCTTCGATATCGTAGCAGAATTCTAAAACAGAAAACTGAAACAAATCACCTGATGCGCGCGAAGACGACCGTGAAACTTCGGATCCAATCCAGTAAATTGTTTGCTCCTCTGCTCCTGCTGAACACAATCGTCGAAAGCAAGAAACCAACAAAGTGCTTCACAAGTTGTATGGAGTTTCCCAACAATTTATGAAAAGAGCATGCTTAAGAGGAGTTCTTCTGGCAAGATCTGAGCATAGAAAAGAGAATCCCAGACAAATCTGATCTGCAGATTTTCAAAGCAATCAGAAATTGGAGGCGCAAGATCTGCTGGGATCTTATAGGACGGTTGCTGATTTGGCAAGAAATGGAGATCAACCAAATCCAGATCCTGTAGAAACGGGAACGGCGCTGGGAGCAAAAACAGATCTTGAATCGCAACTCTGCAGAAAAACCAGATCCTGTAGAAGAAGAAACTCCGGCCGAGAAAAATATCCAGATCGGCGCTGGGAACTCCTTTGCAGATTAGCGGCGACGACGTTCCTCCTTTGCAGATCGGCGGCGGCGATGTTCAAGACACGATCAACAAACGTGGAGCGACGAACCCGAGACGCCTTCGATCTAGATCTCGCGAACGGGAACGGTGTCGAACCAAAACGCGAGCAGCAGATCTCCTTTCGCAGGGCAGGACTTGCGATCCTTTGCAAGCAGGGAGGTTGGACTAAATCGCGATCGGCGAACAGGAACCTTTCCGGTCTCTCCTTTTGGATCTGCGAAAGAGGCAGATAACGAGAAGAAACAACGATCTTCCTTCGTGACTACTTGCGATCTTGATCGAGCGGCGACTAAGAATCGCGAGCGGAAGAAATATTGCAGAGAATGGGAGAGACGACAGCGGCGGAAACCTTTGAGCGGAAAATCTAATTTCCTTATCTTGAGAATGTTGGCTCCGCTCAAGATATTCTACTAAGCCTCATCAACATGTGGAATGAACTTATATTGTATCTCCAGCGTAGAGCTCTTAACCCTAGTGACACGGAACCCGTCGGGTCATTTCGAGTCGGTCCTGACACGCACGGACATATTAATAAATTAAACCTAACAAATAACAATTGTCATGTGTCGAAATCGATGTGTTGTCGTCCATTTCTTGTGGAAAATGTTAATAAAAAAACAAATAAATCTATGTATTGTCTTATGTTTCATCTTTTCAAATACCCCTGCGAGAGTGTATGTGGGCTCATCAGTGTCCCGCGTGATAGTACTCAGGTCACGACATTGCCCCGGCGCGACTGCGCACCCGCCACTCGCAAACCTCCGAGCGCTATACTCCACCTGTCGCTCGTTTTTCTGTGTTCATGGGGGGTTGCGAGCGACGAGGAGAGCACATTTTTTTATTGTAGGTAAATGATTTTACATATATGAGACCACATTTTTGTAAATTAAAAAAAACACAAATTAAAGAAATGGTAAATTTTGTAATAAAGAGGAGTAAAATCAAAAAAGTTGAATGTTTCACCAAATAATGTTTCCCTTTTAATATAAATTGGAAACCCTTGCAGGGCTTACTAAAAAAATCCACGTGAAAAATGTGATCTCGCGAAGCGCTAGGGATTCAAAGATGCTGGAGAGCTTCTCGTGTCTGCTTCCTCGTTTTCGCATCCAGAAGCCACGGCCTCCTCGACAGGTCGCATGCAGAAGGCGCGGCCTCCTCAGCAGGTCGCATCCAGAAGGCGCGACCTCCTCGCCAGGTCGCATCCAGAAGCCGCACCTTCTCGACGCAGTCCAGATTGTTCTTCGTTTTCATGTTTTTTTTTTTAAATCTTCCTGTTTATTAGCAGATGTGCAGGTTTGTCTGATTGATTGCAGAAGAGCTGAGGATAGATCAGCTCATTATTTTGATAAAAGCCGCACCTACCATGGGGGGTGCGGCACATGGGCGTACGGCCAAAGCCGCACCTCCCATCGGGGTGCGGCCAACATCGCACCCCCCATGGGGGAATGCGGGCAACACTGCACCCCCAACCGAATCCGCACCCCCTTGGGGGGCCGAAGCCCCCTCCCTTTCTAGGGGGCGCGGTTTCCCGTTTTTGGGGAGGAGGCGTGGCCTTTAAGGGACGCGCCCATTCTCTCGTAGTCAAGTCACTCTAACAGCCCTCGACCGCCTTCTTGACTTTCCGCCCGCAACGCAAGCCAAACATTTCTCAGTTCACCGCGCGCTCAGAACGCTTTCGGCCTCACGGCGCGCTCAGAACGCTTCCGCACTCACCCCGCGCTCAGAACGCTTCCGCACTCACCCCGCGCTCAGAACGATTTCTCATTCCCGACGCGTGCGACAGTTAACCTTTCTTAATTTCTTAGATTGCAGGTCCTGTTCACTGCGCTCAACGCCATTAACGAAGCTGCCCGAACTAACCGAGCTGCCCAGGGGGCAAGACGGGAATATCCAAAAAATGGCGACATGTGCTCCAAACCGGCAAGCGTGATTCACCCGTCAGGTGGTTACCGTAGTTACAATGGCAAAATTACCAGGCTACCCCTGCCCAATGCTATAAAAGGAGCTCAGAGCCTTCATTTCAAGTCACCTTGTATTCTACACCCGAGAGAGCTCCGTTGAAGATTCCTCAGAGTTCTCCTCCGGCGCTTGAAGATCTTCTTCAAGTCTTCGAAGATCTCCTTAAAGTCTTCGAAGATCTTTTTCAAGTCCTCAATGATCTCCTGCGAGCATTCGAAGATCTCCTTCAAGCCTTTGAAGATCTTCTCGCTTTCAAAGATATTACTTAAGTGACTTGAGATCCTCCGGGCACCGAAAGGTGACTAGAACATCTCACTTTCATTCCTGCGAAAAAGTACTTAGTTTTCCGGGAGGCAACTTATCACCCTCCGAGATTCTATTTATTATTACTAGAACAAGCGACGGCCTGTCGCTCTCGAGTTCTCAGCTTTCACTTGTAATAAACCGACATATAATAGAATTTGGCTAGTACATCTCTTGCCGCGTGGTTTTTTATCCTTTTCGAATTTTCTACGATAAAAAAAGTCTTCGTGTCGTCTACTAGTTCTCTCATTAACTATTTGCGCTCGGCTCGCTCTCGAGCTAAGGTGGTTCAATTCGACCGATCTACCAGAGCATCGAGCGACCCACAACAATTATGACTGAGCAAAGCTTTGGAGTTTGAAAGAAGAAGTGTGATTAAGCGGATCATACAACTATTTTGCCATATAGGTTAATCTGCTTCTTTGTTTAAACAACATTGAAAAAGCAATTTTCAAATAATTTCATTAATTTTTCACTACTCAACTAAACAGTAAATTTCTCCCAGCTGTCTTTTCAATCCATGGAGCAGCTAAGCCAAACAAAATCAAATTATCCAGAGATTATTTCATTCTAGACGCGAGTGTGAAAACCGGGCCCGACCCGGAAAAAGCCTAATCTTGGGCCCAGGCCGGGCTGTCGAGACCTAATAGGGCTCCAATTTGAGGTAATTGCCTGCTCCCGGGCAAAGCCCGGACACCCGGCCGGGCATAGGCCCGGGTAAAGCCCGAATTATTCATTCATTCATTTTGATTTTTATCGGGGCTACCCACGGCTGCTCTCGACTTTTCCCTTCTTCGACTTGACTAAGGCGGGCGATACCCAAAGCTAAAACCCTAAGCCATGGCATGGCGCCTGCTGTCGCTCAATAAGCTTTATCTGCGCCAGCCTTCCTTCCTACCCGGGAACTCAAATCCTTGCCGCAACTCTACATTCCCGCCGGCCGACTCCATTCTCCCTATTTTCAACTGCAAGCGGCGGAAGAAGCTCCGCAAAAAGCTTTCCAGCCCACGCGTCAAGCCCATCGCCATCTCCACCCCGCGCCCTCTTCCGGCTCTCGACGCTCTCATCCACCGCGACTCCTCCTTCCGCTTCCTATCTCGCACCCGCAGCTTCCTCTCCCGCCAGCCCCTCCACCTTCTCTCCCTATCCTCCGCCGGCAAGCTTCACCGCGAACTCGGTTTCTCTCGTGGCCGTAAGCCCTCCCGCTTCGCAGAACGTCATCCCCTCCTCCTCCGAGTCCTCCCCCACCCTCCTCCGTATGGACCCCTTCATCTCTCATTTACCCCGCTGATGGAATCCCTCCTATCCGAGGAACAATCCATATTCAACTCCACGGAAAAACAGCGAGTCACCGCCATACGAAAGCTCCTCATGATCTCCTCCCGTCACCGCATTCCACTAGCCAAGCTCCATCACTGCCGCGACGTTCTGGGCCTTCCTCACGACTTCCGCGACCGTGTTCGTAAATACCCCGAGTTCTTCCGCGTCGCCGTGGAACCCGACGGACTTCACGTCCTCGAACTCGCTGAATGGGACCCTGCTCTCGCCGTCAGTGCACTAGAGCGCGACTTCGTCGTGGACGAGCACCGTATCCGCCGCACCTTCAAATTTGACATTCCCCATGGGAGGTCCTTAACCCTAGACGATGATGATGAGAGAAAGATGAATCTCTTAACGACTCTTCCCCTTATCTCACCCTACACCGATGGTTCTGAGCTGAAGCCGTGGACAGTGGAGGCGGAGAAGTACAGGGTTGGGATGATCCATGAGTTTTTGAGCTTGACGGTGGAGAAGAGGGCTTACATTCATCATATAGTGGAGTTCAAAGAGGAGTTCAGCCTCACGAGGCATACTTACCACAATCTTTTGAAGCAGCCGCGGGCGTTCTACCTGTCAGGGACGGAGATGAATTGGGCTGTTTTCTTGAGAGATGCATACAACGAGGATGGGACATTGGTAGAGAAGGATCCCCTGTTCTTGTTCGAGGAGAAGTTGAAAAGATATGCACTGATGAAGGAAGAGGGAGGAGAGGGTGAGGTGAGAGTCGCCGGAGCCATCAGAGTTTGATCTGACATGGAATTTAGAAGATTTTCATCTCATATTTTCGGAATTAGGAGACAGATGGTTTCTGTGATCAAAGATTGTGATTCGGGAGCTGAAAAATCTCAAATGTTTGTGCACAAATGAGTTGATTAGATTTACACGCAGGTTCTGATTGGTATCTTGATAACAGTTTTACTTGAAGATTGTCTCTTCGATCACAGATCTGTCAGATCCTGCTATGGACAAGGTAATGTTCTTCCACAATTCCTGTGTTTGTTCCTAGTATTTCTTTGGCTGGGTATTTAGAAATTTTGATTTCTTCTTTTCAAAAATGAGCCGAATTTATTGCAAACTGCTGTCTTTCTCCTCATTGCATTAGATTTGGTCAGTTTTCGTGCTTTGAGAATTGAAATTTCACATTCATGGTCCTGCATCACAGCCTCAGCAATTATAGAACAGATGTTGTTTATCCTGAGACCCTGATGCAAACCAATGTGGGTTGATGTTAGGCTGAAAAAATCTTATCTGAAATCTAAGGAATGGAGTTTGACCTAAAATAAACTGTTTGTTAGAAGTTTTTAATGAGTTGCTTACAAATGTTCTTTTGTATCGCTTCTAGAAGTGGGCTCCCTTTGATGAGAGGAACAAGGGAATGAAAATCAATGACTAAACAATGATTTTTTTAGAATGAGGAAAATAATTTTTAGTTCTTTTTTTAGCCAGTACAAAATGAAGGCTACCATGAAATGTGAAATGGTGTGCCTTAAAGCAGTGAATTACATGGACGCTGGTGAAAATTTCTCATGGAAAGCACGCGGTTGGATTAAGGTTACAAATGCCGGATGTCGGGGCACGTCCGTTTGGGGTTTTCATACCAGTTTTAATATGTTAGGGGATATATATGAGATATTTTATATATTGGGTTTCAATACTTAATTATTTCTATACATAAATACATTATTGTATATAAATATAATCAAATTTTAGTATATATATTTATATATTGACAATTTAACATTTTTGAATTTCTAAATTTACCAAACTAGTATAAATATTTTATGTTACACATGTAATAAAGATATAACACCGGTAACAAAGCTAAAGGAAGCTAGGAAGTCACCGATGACGATGGAAGATAAAGAACAGTCAGTCCAAAATCCAAAGGCCAAGCAAAATCGACGTCGACGACAGACAGGCGCATAGAAGAAATCCAGATGAAACAAGAAGAAAGTCAAAAGTTATGACACAAAACAACTCAGACAACGAAATAATTTCATTTCATTGCTTATTAAACCATAGGCGTTAAATAAACTAAAAATGTCACCTATATATCGACGAGGTACATCGGTCGATATATTCCAAAGGATAGTTTAAAAAAAATTAAAATTGTGTTGTTTTGTACATAATACCTTTATGTTTGTCATGTCGTTCGATATCTACAACACTAGGTTGGATGCCATTTGTTTTTTGATCGTAAGTATCATTCAAATGGTTATGTGAAGGCATAAGGCTCCATTCATAGTGTTATATAAACGAGAGTAGAGTGACCAAACAAATAGAAAATGAAAAACATGGAAGACACGGATTTACGTGGTTCACCCCAAGATGGGCTATGTCCATGGGCATCAACAGTCTGTTTTTCACTAGATCAAAAATAGAGGCAGTTGCAAAAAGTGGGCGAATTTTGGAGTTCAGAATAATCCAAACTATAGAACGACAAGGATTTTATACAACACTCTGTACATTTACAAAATACCCTTGATAACTACCCCTGAAGAATTTTGGCAAGGGCTACATTTACAAAATACCCCTGATAACTACCCCATACCTCGCGGGTCGGGATCAGTGTCAACGTCGTCTTTGGGTTAGGATTCGAGACATGTAATTAAACACATGACCTAACTTTACCCAAATTGATGTGGTTTATTACCAAGAGAGGTTTTTTCTTATAGCCAAAGCTCAATTATGTTCAAATTTTGGTCCATTGTTATCCACAAATCAGAGCATTACATTAACATATGTAAAAGAAAAATATTTTTGAAGTGTCTTGCTTATAATTCATATTTTGGGTGAAGATCAAACACATTGAAATTGATTGTCATTTTCTTAGAGTGAAGATTAAGGATAAAATACTATTGACGGGCGTATTTATGAATGATAAATAATTTATGTCTGTGAGAGACTAAATGAGTCGGTGACAAAGTTAAATTTTTAAATAATTCATGTTTTAAATTATGGTACACGTGAAAAAATTAAAATAAGCAATGTAGGTATTATTATGGATATTACTTGGAGGGATGAAGTTGTTGGGGTAAGTAGAAAAAATGATAGAATCTTAGCTCTTAAATTGGTCGTAGGAAAGGAAACTATTAATGTAATTAGTGTTTATGCGTCACACGTAGGATTAAGTGAAGCTATTAAAATGCAATTTTGTAAAGACTTTAGATGATTTGGTAAGGGAAATCTCACAAAACGAGAAGATTTTCATGAAGGGAGACTTAAATGAACACGTAGGAAAGAAAAATACGGATTATACAGACGTTCATAGAGGATTTGAGTATGGAGAAAGAAATGAAGTAGGAAGAATCATTTTAGACTTTGTTATAAAACATGAGCTAATTGTGACAAATACGTTCTTCATGAAGAAGGACAAACATTTAATTACGTTTAAGAGCAAATCAAATAAGTCACAAATTGACTATTTTATGACGGAAAAATTTGCAAGAATTTCAATGTCATACCAAGAAAAAGTTTGACAACACAACACATGTTAGTGGTGTTGGATGTTCAAATTAAATATAGTAAATTTAAGAGAGACAAAAGTATTGCCAAAAATTTGGTGGTGGAACTTAAAGACGGAAAAACAGGTTGCTTTTAAAACAGTTGTTATGGAACAATTAGTTGATGATTCTTATGTTAATCCTAGTGTCACATAAGATGTTATGTTTTCACATTTAAGCATAAGTGGAAAGAACGTACTTGGAGAGTCAAAATGTCATGCGCCCTCACATAAAGAATCTTCGTGATAGAAAAAGAAAGTGCAAGATAAAGTCAGGGCAAAGATGGCTAGCTATAAAACACTCGACGCTTGTAGAAATAATGAAAACTTAGCAAGGTATAAAGTCGTCAAGAAAGAAACTTAAAATGCAGTAAGTAAAGTAAGAAGTCAAGTTTACGAAGAATTTTACAAGCGACTAGATATCAAAGATGGAGAGCGCAATATATATAAAATTGTTCGAGCTGGAGAGGGGAACACAAGAGATTTAAGCTGAGTTAAATGCATAAAGTATGAAATAGATACAGTTATTACGGATGATGTGACTATTAAGGAGCTATGTAAATGCCTAGAGAAAGAAGGAATTTGGCGACTTACATGTTTATTCAATAAGATATCGAAGACAAAGATGATGTCAGACCAATATAAAGATAGTATTTTGATATCTTTGTATAAGAACAAAGAAGATATACAAAATTGTGTCAATTACAGAGAAATTAAATTAATGAGTCATACCATGAAACTATAAAAACGAGTAATAGAGAGAAGAGTAAGACGAGAGACTAACATCTCAATGAATCAATTTGGATTCATGTCAGAGCGGTCGACCATGAAAACTATACGCCTTTTGAGGAGACTCATTGACAATTATTGGGAAAAAAATAAGTTTGCATATGTTGTTTATTGATCTGCAGAAGGCTTATGATAGAGTTCCAAGAGAGGTCTTATGGAGAGTCTTAGAAAAGAAAGGTGTAAATGTATCATACATTGACGTAATCAAAGATATGTATTCAAATTCAGTGACGAGGGTGAGGACATCTGGAAGATTAACACAGGAATTCCCTATCACTGTTGGCTTACATCAAAGCTTATCTTTATGTCCTTATTTCTTTACCGTTATCTTAGATGAGCTCACCAGACATATCCAACAAGCAATACCTTGGTGTTTATTATTTGTGGATGATATCATTTTAGTCGATGAGACGCGCGAGGGTGTAAGCACGAAACTTGAATCTTGGCGAGGCACTTTAAAAAATACTGGTTTTAGGTTGAGTAGGGAAAAGACGGAGTATATGGAGCTTAAATTTAGCAGTGCAAGAAGACGGATGACTTCGTTATTAAGTTGGGTGATCAAGATATTTCCCGCAATGAGTGCTTTAAATATCATGGATAGTTCAAAAAGATGGAGGTGTTGATAAAGATGTGATACATAAAATCCAAACAGGTTGGTTGAAGTGGAGATGTGCGTAAGGGATCTTATGTGATCGTAAAGTGCCATTAAAGCTTAAAGGAAAGTTTTACCGTACTGCAATGCAATTAGACCAGCGATGCTCTATGGTTCTGAGTATTAGACAGTGAATTGTGTACATGAGAAAAAAATGAGGGTTGCGGAGATGAAAATGCTTAGGTGGATGTGTGGACACATGAGACTGGATAAAATTAGGAATGAATGTATCAGAGATAAGACTAGATTGACACAAATTGTAGAGAAGATGCGAGAAGCTTGATTAAGATGGTTCGGACATGTACAAAGGAGACCATTAGAGACACTTGTTAGGCATTGTGAGAGTTTAGCCACTAGACATGTTAAACGGGGGAGGGGTAGACCAAAAAAGACTTGGAATGAAATATAAGGAAAGACATGATGTACTTAGGCATTAGTGAGATTATGATTAAAGATAGGGCGCAATGGCGACAAAGGATCCATATAGCCGACCCCACTATGGTGGGATAATGGCTCAAGTGTTGTTGTTGTTATTTATGAGATTAGCTTCAAGGGGGTGTTAGAAATCATGTTACTAAGCTAATTTATCTCACATTTAAATAACTAGGAGATTATAGTCGGTTGAGTAACTTAAGTTGCTTCACCCGGAATGTTAATCCTAAGTTCTAGTCTACATATACATGGAGAATTAGAGCTTCTATTATGATGAACTGAATGAAAGCTGAAAATATATGGATGGAAAGGGATTATTTCACTAACTCAGAGACTTTTAGTGGGAGATGCAATAAGATTACTTCCCTGACTAGAGCTCTATTGTGCTCTACTGGCTTGATTACTACCTTCTCAAAGTATGTTGACACAATTGTTGATCAAGTACAGACCATTCTTTGCTTTCGCAAACACATGTCCTCTCATTGAATTGTACTAAAAAAATACAACGTGTATAAAAAAATGTTATCTTGCTTTTCATGCCCTCACTAAGTTTATAAAATAAAACTAGGTTTTCGAGTTTTTATTCGGTGAAATCGTTTTGAAGGTAAGAAATCTGGTTAAGCAATCAATCATCTGATATGGAGCTCCTGATTCTAAGATCAAAGAGTTGCAGTGAATCAAGTGATAAAGAAAATGAAATTAAAATGCTTAGCATATTGAGTTAGTGAGCATGCATGAGTAGAACTAGATAGAGCATATAGTAAGCTGATCACAGATACTTGTTCTTCAGGAGGAAGAACTTCCTTTTGTGAGCGTTGATAAAGGGAAGGCTGCCGACTAACGATCATAGATCCTTGATCGGTTAGCTATAAGTTGAGTTATGGGACCACTTGCAGGATGAGAGTCAGCGGTCCAGGTTCGGGTCTTCCGGTTGGCGTTCGGGCCTCCGGTCGGCGAATGCTCGTTCAACGATAGCCGAGCGCCTGTATGACTTAGCCAATTTTTACAGCTTCTTGGTGTAACCCGCATCGACACCATCTAGCGTGTTTTCTTTTATTATTGCGTTATTTATGTATTTCAGCTTTGCAATGTTAGTTCGGCATGTGAGTCCGACCACCTCACATGACCCTGAATAATAAATGGTCCGGCGTGATGTGTGTGCGACGAGAATAACGCTACCCCTAATTAAAATCAACATTTGGGCTGCATTTAACAAAATCCTCTTCATTTAACTCTTAGGGTTGGAGAATGCTATAAATAGGAAGGAGGAGGCCTAGGGTTGGACGTTGGCTGAGAGAAAAGAACTTTTTCTTTTCTCTCGGGCGGCTACTTCTCGCGTGTTCCCTGCTTCCGTGCGCCATCTCCCCTCCGCCGTTGATTGCTGACCGCTGCTCCCCCGATCGACTCGGTGTCGACTTCGGAACCCTCTTCCGCTTGAGTCGATTGCAGCCGTGCTTTCCTCGAGATCGTTCGGCCACTGCTTCGCCCCTTCCGGTCCTGGACGTCGACTGCGGCATTTTCCTCCATCCAGACCAGTGTTTCTCCCGGGCTTCACCAAATCGACTACGCTACCACCCCCCCCCCCCCCCTCTCGTTCATTCCAGATGTCGACTTCGACTCCTGTTCCGTCTGGAACCCGCTGCTGCCACTCCGTGCTGAACCCAGATCTGGCATCCTCCTTCCGACCCCGCCTCCAGTCCTGCCGCTGTTGGTCCTTTGGGCCCTAGGTGAAATCCTCTCCCACTCATTCTCCAATCCAGCAATTTTGTGAATCGTTTATGCAGTCAAATTTAATTTGCAAAATTAAGGGGTAGCATCATCCTTGTCGTTCATCGTCTCGTCGTTTTTCTCCAAACACGTTCATTATTTTTCTTGTTGTGGAAGGAAATATAAATTAGCATTGCGGACGAGTGTTGCCCGTCACAACGAAGCGAAGTATCTTAAACTCGTTGATTTTCGGAGTCCGTGAGGGTTGTTACCACACTAACGTAATTGAGCACACTATTTATCGCGCGCCAAATTAACTCGCACCGTTATTTAGAAAGTCCGAACTCGATTCTACATCAATTTGGTGTGGCTGCTGGGATATCTCACTTCCATCGTGGGATAGCCGAGCGTATCGGTGTTCAGAAATTCTAAATTTCAGTTGTTGTTTAAATTTAACCCATGGAATCAAGAATGACCAATGTCGAGGGAGGATTAGCGGAGCTCACCGCCCGTATGGGAGACCTTATGACTGCTGTCACGACACTCTCCACATCCATGCGCGACACCAACCAGGTGATGCTAGGACTGCGCACCTCCGTCAACAACATAGAGGGCCTCATCCACGTGGGGGGTCTTCCTGCACAGCCTGCGGTACCACCTCGAGCACCACAGAACCATATGCCCCAAGAACCCAACCCGGTTGACGTAGACCTCCAGAATCCTGGATACGCACCTAGGTGGGATGCGGGAGTCAAACTTGACGTCGGAGACTTTGAAGGCACCCTCGAGCCAGAGAAGTGTCTCGACTGGTGCGAGCGGTTAGAGAGATTCATGACCTGGAAGCGCACTCCTGCCCACCAACAGGTGGAGTATGCATCTTTAAAACTGAAAGGGCCCGCCATCACTTGGTGGGGACAAACGGAGCGTATGCGCTACACTATGGGATTACCTCCCATCACCACTTGGGTTGAGTTCAAGGCTCAACTCAAAAAGAGGTATGTCCCTGCGGATTTTCTGCAGACCCTGTATCGAAGGTACCACAACCTGCGACAGGATAGGACGATAGTGGACGAGTACACGGATGAGTTCCTTACACTTCAGGCTCGATTAGATTTACGTGAGGAGGATCACATGGTGGTGGCCCGCTACCTCAACGGGTTGCGGTACGCTATTCGCAATCAGGTAGAGCTGCACGACTTTCGGAACCTGGGAGAGGCTGCCAGTCGCGCACGACGTGTGGAGGCCCTCCAGAAGAGGATCGGAGGACAGAGGTCAGTTGACCGAACCTCACACACATCACATCTGACTTCGACTGATCGGTCTAGTCCGACACCCATTCCGAGATCCACAGCCCCTACTAGACCTCTATTGCCAGCCCCCACTCTTCTCGGCACAGCACCTGTTGTCGCCAAGGGGAAAGAGGCAGAGGGTTCCCGCTCGGTCTTTCGTTGTTTTAAATGTATGGAGCCGGGACACAAGTCATCTGAGTGCCCTCGCCGCCGATTCACTGCTATAGTCGAGACCGATGATGGCCGAGAGCCCGAGTATGGGATTTGGGACGATGACGTCACTACTGACGTGACAGACGCACCAAGGATCGAGTACGAAGTGGAAGGCGAGCAGCCTACACACCTGGTCTCCGTCATGCATCATAGCCTTTTGAGCCTGCGCGTCCCCACAGACGACGCATGGCTGCGCCACAACATTTTTCGCACCACTGCACGTATTCGGGAACACTTCTGTTCCGTTATTTCTGATGGCGGGAGTATGGAAAACTTTGTTTCCCAACTGATGGTGGAAAAACTAAAACTTACCACCCAGATGTTAGAGCGTGCATACAAGTTGTCTTGGGTCACCAGCGGCACCACGATAGTTATTATGCACAGTTGTCTCGTATCGTTCTCCATTGGGAGCACCTACTCGGACTCTGTATGGTGTCACGTCGCCCCTCTGGACGTGTCACATTCTGTTGGGCCGTCCGTGGCAATACGATCGACATGTTATTCATGACGGACGCAGGAATACCTACACCTTCGAGCATCAGTGCCGCCGGATTGTTCTTCTTCCCCAGAAGAATAGCCTGGTCCCACAGAGACTCCCACCCCCGCCTGCTACACACACTGATGTTCTCACCCACCCTACACCTACTCTCACCTCCACTTCCTCTCCCGCTACTGTCTACCCGTCCATCACGATGATTATGTCTGCTCGGCAGTTCTGTCGAGAGGTGGAGGACGAGGGTATAGTCTACATGTTGTTGGGTAGAGAGTCCCCCACTCCTGCCGCTGAGATACACCCCCGAGTACAACCACTAGTCGCAGAGTTTCACGATCTCACCCCGGACGAGCTACCCGACCAGCTTCCCCCCCTACGGGACATACAACACTGTATTGACCTTGTCCCGGGAGCTAGTTTGCCACACTTACCTCATTATCGCATGAGTCCACAAGAGCACGAGGAGCTGAGGAGACAGGTATCTGAGCTCCTCCAAAAGGGACTCGCACGCGAGAGTCTTAGCCCCTGCGCCGTTCCTGCCCTTCTTGTCCCCAAGAAGGACGGAACGTGGTGAATGTGTGTAGATAGCCGTGCTATCAATAAGATCACCGTTAAGTATCGTTTTTCGATCCCCCGATTGGACGACATGCTTGATATGTTGAGCGGCGCCAAGATATTCTTCAAGATTGACCTTAGGAGTGGTTACCATCAGATTCGGGTCGCCCCGGAGATGAGTGGAAAACCGCCTTTAAGACTAAGGAGGGGTTGTATGAATGGATGGTCATGCCCTTTGGACTGTCCAACGCACCGAGTACGTTCATGAGATTGATGACTCAGGTTCTACGCTCCCTGATCGGGACATGTGTTGTCGTCTACTTTGATGATATTTTGATCTATAGTACCGAGACGGATCAACACATCACTCACCTGCGCCAGGTCCTTCAGATCTTACGTGAGCATAGGCTGATCATCAACCTGAAGAAGTGCACATTCCTTACTGATAGTCTCACATTCTTAGGCTACATAGTGTCCTCTGAAGGAATCCGGGTCGATCAGGAAAAGGTGAGGGCGATTATCTCCTGGACCACTCCCAGGAACTTTACAGAGGCCCGCGGATTCCACGGAGTGGCGTCGTTCTATCGACGTTTTATCCGTAATTTCAGTACCCACATTGCCCCCATCACAGATTGCCTCAAGAAGGGCCAATTCACATGGACCGCTGAGGCTGAAGCTGCATTTCTCCTCATGAAGGAGAAGATGTCTAGCGCTCCCGTGCTAGCTCTTCCCGACTTTGAGAAAGTATTCGAAGTAGACTGCGACGCCTCACACATTGGCATTGGAGCTGTTTTGAGCCAGGAGGGCCGGCCTTTAGCCTTCCATAGTGAGAAGCTTGACGATGCAAAGACTCGATACTCGACCTACGACATTGAGTTTTTCGCTATCGTTCAGGCTCTCCGTCATTGGCGCCATTATCTCATTCAGCGTGAATTCGTGCTGAACACGGACCATGACGCTTTGCGACATTTGAACTCCCAAAAGGAGGTCAGACGCCACGCGAAGTGGGCTGCAATTTTGCAGGAGTACACGTTTCACATTCGACACAAACCCGGGGTGACCAACCGTGTGGCCGATGCCCTTAGCCGTCGTGCCCACTTACTCGTATCCCTTCAGCCGAGGATCACTGACTTATATTCCCAGCGAGACTCTTATGCCACTGACCCCGACTTTGGCACCATCTGGGAGGAATGTCGTACAAGGGGTGTGGACGCTTCCGGACACTATATTTTGAGTGAGGGGTATCTATTTCGGGGCACACCCCTGTGCATCTGTCGGGGCCCATTGCGTGAATTACTCCTCACTGAGTTGCACTCCTCGGGATTAGGGGGACACTTTGGACAGTCGAAGATGTTGGACCTCGCCACCACCCGTTACTACTGGCCACATCTGAGGAAAGATGTCGTTCGACTAGTCCAAACGTGTCACACATGCCAATTATTCAAGGGGCAATCCCAAAACACCGGGTTGTACACACCGTTATCCATTCCAGAGCAACCCTGGGATGAAGTGTCCATGGACTTCATCAGTTGCTTACCCCCTACTTCCCGCCGGGTCGATGCTATTTTTGTGGTAGTCGATAGGTTCTCCAAGATGGCCCATTTTAGACCTTGCCGAAAAACCTCCGATGCTGCACACGTAGCACAACTTTTCTTTCGGGAGGTCGTTAGATTGCACAGAGTCCCACGCACTTTTCTCTCGGACAGGGACACTCGTTTCATGGGTTATTTTTGGAAGACTTTGGGTCTGTTTGGGACAGCTCTGGCGGATTGAAAAGTTGCTGTCCGGATAGAGCTGTTTTAAAATAGCTCTCTGGGGAGCAGTTTTGAAAAGCTGCAGAGTGTTTGGGTGTTCTGTGCAGAAGTGCGCTTTGAAGAGCAATTTTCTAATTTAGCTGTTTGGAGAAACAGCTTTTGGAAGCTGTTTTTTTCGAACTTAAAATACATAAAGTTTTAAACGTGGAGAATAATAAAAAACAACCGATAACAATAGTCTTTTACATAATTCTCTGGTAATGCTATCAACGCGCCCCGTATATTTCTTCGGCAATGCTATCTCGTACTGTAGACATCTGTTCAGCTCCAGCAGCATCACCCATATCGCTTCCAATATCATCCTCCGCCGCAGGGTCTTCATCCTCTGAGGGAGCGAAAGAAGACTCATCAGCATCACAAACATTAAACTCAGGGTCCCAGCGAGAAGGATGTCTACGAATGAAGTTATGTAAGGCCATTGTGGCCAACACTATGAACCTCTGTTTCTTGAAGCTATACTGTGGCATTTTGCTCAAAATGTGCCACTTTTTCTTCCACACTCCAAACGTTCGCTCAATAACACTGCGAAGAGATGAATGTGCCCCATTGAAATGTTCTTGCCTTCCTTGAACAGGCCGACTCCCACGAGCAAAGTCTGCCAAGTGATATCTTGGATACGGCTTCAAATAACCCATCTTTAACGGGTATCCAGCATCTACTAAATAATATTTACCTGCATTTATTTTGTATGTTAAACAAGCAAACATTAGGGGATATTTGAAGGATTTGAATGAATGTAAAAATATTGATTAGTATACCTTGTGGGGGATGCGGAAAATGCAATCTATCGTCTGCCAATGCGCGTGCAAAGATGCGACTATCATGAGCAGATCCCTCCCATCCAGCCAGGGCAAATATAAAACACATGTTAAAATCACAGACTGCCATTACATTTTGCGTCGTAGTGCCGTGACGTCCTATGTATCTGACTTGATCTTCTACGGGTATCCTCGCATCTACATGTGTACCGTCAATTGCACCAACACAATTCTTGAAGAATGGCATGTAACGAGCACCATACCTTATCTCAGCCGGAATATCTCTGAACTGACGGTCTATAGGCTTTATAACATCAATTGAGAGTAACAAAAGAGATCTAAGACATTTCGAAAAATATCTACTAATTGTTTCGGTCGAGTGCTGGAATCGCTCTTTCGCCAATCTAATGGAACCTCCTTGTGCTAAGATATACAATGTCATCCCTAGGACTTCTCTTGACGACGTCTGTTGTGACCCTTGAAGTTCATGATTTACCTCTAGTTTATGAAGTAAATCTATGAAAATGCGTTTCGACATCCTAAATGCATCATGAATCCTATCTGGATGTCCTTCTAGTAACTCTTTAATCCATTTATCACCTGTTTGGGTAGATGTCATGCATGGTCGTGTGTCACGAACATGATAATTCATCCTCTCGATCGATGACATAACTACACGACAGTACTCTATATATTGCATCCGCTCCGGCGAAAGACTTGTTGAATCCCCGGAATCCTCAGGGGAGGAGTCATGCTCTTCCATTGTAGTATCTGCATTTAAAGTATCACATAACATTTATCATAATCTATGTGAAGAAAATACCAAAACAACTAATATAAATTCGAGGTCCAATGTTAATCAACATGAGGTACATATCAGAAGTAGAAAGATAGAAAATACCACATAACAGTTTGGAAGCCGTTTTTTTAAAACGTAAAATACATAAATTTTTTTACGTGGAGAACAATTAAAAATAAATGATCACTGAGCCCTCTTCTCGTACGCCTTCGTAATCCACCAAACCCGCATATCTTCTGGAATACTCATGAAGATCTCCCTACTGGTCTTGTCCCTGATGTGGTCGAGAGCAAAGTAATAAAGATCCAGGTTTGCCCGTATCTCGGTGCTACTGGAAATCAACTCCACCACCTCTTTGACTGTGATAACTGGTGGAGGCTTCACAGCTAGGGTGGATTGATGTAAGTCTGACATCAAAGAAAATGTCATTCCTTTGTTCTTCCCGATCTTTCTTCTTTTACTCACCGAGGTGGACGCATTCCCAATGGTTGTTGAATGACCTCCTATTTCTTCAGGGCCACCTTGATTGTTCTCCATGATATCTTCTACATCATTATCTTCCAACTGGATCCTCCCCACATCCGGTGGCAAACTCCCAACAGATGGAGCCCATGAGTCATCTCCAGTTGCGACAACCTGACTGAACATGGTGTTCAGTTTCTCCTCCAACTCAGGTGAAATACCTCCGTATTGAAATTTTTTCGCTGCTGGAACAACCTGTTATAATCAATATATCAATACATCAATATTAAAATCTGTCAAAATAAGAACTAATACCATGAACTGAAAAATGAATTTGTTTTCACATTTATCTTTTCTGCCCACCATTCTTCTGATGCAGCAATAGTTCTCTTCTCTGGATCCCAACCTAAACCAGTCTCGCCATGTTTCAGCTCCTTCCATAACTTCCAATCCTTCTTCAAATGATCCCATTTATTTTTCATTTGCATTCGATCGTAGCTTTTCCCGGTTCGTTCTTTAAACCCTGCTATCAAATTTTCCCACCCTTCTTTGCTAAAATGGGTGGTAGGCCGATTCCCCAAACCAATCTCTTTTATGCAGAGATCACAAAATAACATGACCTTGCTAGACTCCCAACTCGCTATGATTCCTCCTTTTGGTTTTCCCATTACACTATTAATAAGTAATGAAATTTTAAAACATACACAAATCAAATAAAACACACACACATCACAAATAAAAACAAATAGACACACACACACACACATACACAAACACACACACACACACATATATATACACACACACACACACAAACATACACAAACATACAAACACATCACAAACATACACACACACATCACACATCACAAACATATACACATATATCACAAACATACACACACACATCACACATCACAAACATATACACATACACATACACACACACATATACACACACACACACATCACACATCACAAACATATACATCACACACACACATACACACACACATACACATCCAAACACACACACACACATCACACACACACAAAAATAAACATCCTTCCACACACAAAAAACACACACATACACACACACAAACACATATATACACACACATATATATACACACACACACATATATACACATACAAACATACACATTCAAACACACACACAACAATATACATACAAGTATACGTATTCACACACACACTAACACATATAGCTGAAAAAATCCAGAAAAAAAAACATCTAAAAATTCCAGAAAACACCTAAAAAATCAGAAAAAATCAGAAAAAATCCAAATGAAACCCTAACAAACTCAATACTTACAGTGAGGAGGAGAAGAAGAAGATTTGGGGAGCGATTCGGGATCGCCGGAGCGAGATCTGGGCGGGATCGGTCGCCGGTGGGAGGGAGGAGAAAATCAGGAGATCCAGGCGGGAGCGGGCTCGCCGGAGGGAGGGAGGAGAAGATCCGGAGATCCGGGCGTGAGTGGGCTCGCCGGAGATCGGGCTCGCCGGAGGTAGAAGGAGGGGGCGACCTCGCCGGAGGAGGAATGAGCACGGGATTTTCGCCGGAGGAACCCTAAACGACAGAAATGTCGCGAGCGGAGAATCGCGAGGAGGGGATCGGGAGAGCGCTTGGCGAGAAATCTATTTTGAGAGAGCCGAAAAGCTGCCCTCGGGTAGATTTTTGAAGAGCCAAAAAATAGCTCTTTGAAGAGCAGCTTTCTGCAGAGCGCTCTCTCCCAACAGAAAATTAACAGCTCTGGCGGCTGGGAAAGAGCTTCTCCAGCCGCCAGAGCTCTCCCAAACAGACCCTTTATGGAGTAAACTTGGCACGAAGTTAAAATTTAGTAGTGCATACCATCCCCAAACGGACGGGCAAACCGAAGTGGTCAACCGGAGTTTAGGAGACCTACTGCGATGTTTGGCGGGTGAACACCCTAAGCAATGAGATTTATTTCTTCCACAAGCTAAATTTGCGTACAATAATTTCGTTAACCGCTCCACACAAAAATCCCCATTTGAGATTGTGTATGGTTTTCCCATCCCTCACTTCCTGAACCGTCATTCCCTCCCTTGCCATGAGCGCCTCTCGTTTGATGCTACTACCTTAATTGATCAAATTAAATTACTGCATAAATCAATTCATAAACAGTTGCAGGTAGCTTCCGAAAAGTATAAGGTCGCGACGGACACGCACCGTCGCGAACTTCACTTTTCCGAAGGAG
The DNA here is from genome assembly GCA_033032865.1 of Dactylorhiza incarnata. Lineage (NCBI taxonomy): Eukaryota > Viridiplantae > Streptophyta > Magnoliopsida > Asparagales > Orchidaceae > Dactylorhiza > Dactylorhiza incarnata. The sequence continues at coordinate 3,728,067 of JAWHQI010000229.1, read as the reverse complement.
ATTGGGTGTTGGCTCACTTCCGCAAGGATAGGTTTCCCACAGGGTCATATCATAAGCTCCAACAGCGCCGTTTCGGACCCTTTCAGGTGAGGAAGCGGTTGGGGGAGAATGCCTACCTTCTGGAGTTACCATTGGAGTTCGGCACGTCCCCCATCTTCAACATCTCTGATCTAGCGCCGTTCTATGGTTCCCCACCTGAGCTACCAATACCACCTCCACCGTTGGGGACCGGCACCGAAACGGGGTTCCAACCCACCTTCACGCCCACGGTTGAGGAGATCGAGCAAGTCCTCGACGTTCGTGAGTTCCAGACTCACCATGACACATATCAGAAGTACTTAGTCGCGTGGCGAGGACGGGACATCTTGGACAGTTCATGGATCAGCGCCAAAGAACTACAGCGTCGTCGCCCGGATCTCTCCATCGCCATCATGAACGCCATCTCGCCGGAGTCGAGTTCTTTCAACCCCGGGGGAATTGGTGTAACCCGCATCGACACCATCTAGCGTGTTTTCTTTTATTATTGCGTTATTTATGTATTTCAGCTTTGCAATGTTAGTTCGGCATGTGAGTCCGACCACCTCACATGACCCTGAATAATAAATGGTCCGGCGTGATGTGTGTGCGACGAGAATAACGCTACCCCTAATTAAAATCAACATTTGGTCTGCATTTAATAAAATCCTCTTCATTTAACTCTTAGGGTTGGAGAATGCTATAAATAGGAAGGAGGAGGCCTAGGGTTGGACGTTGGCTGAGAGAAAAGAACTTTTTCTTTTCTCTCAGGTGGCTACTTCTCGCGTGTTCCCTGCTTCCGTGCGCCATCTCCCCTCCGCCGTTGATTGCTGACCGCTGCTCCCTCGATCGACTCGGCGTCGACTTCGGAACCCTCTTCCGCTTGAGTCGATTGCAGCCGTGCTTTCCTCGAGATCGTTCGGCCACTGCTTCGCCCCTTCTGGTCCTGGACGTCGACTGCCGCATTTTCCTCCGTCCAGACCAGTGTTTCTCCCGGGCTTAACCAAACCGACTACGCTACCCCCCCCCCCCCCCCCACCCCCCCCCCCCCTCTCGTTCATTCCAGACGTCGACTTCGACTCCTGTTCCGTCTGGAACCCGTTGCTGCCACTCCGTGCTGAACCCAGACCCGGCAGCCTCCTTCCGACCCCGCCTCCAGTCCTGCCGCTGTTGGTCCTTTGGGCCCTAGGTGAAATCCTCTCCCGCTCATTCTCCAATCCAGCAATTTTGTGAATCGTTTATGCAGTCAAATTTAATTTGCAAAATTAAGGGGTATCATCATCCTTGTCGTTCATCGTCTCGTCGTTTTTCTCCAAACATGTTCGTTATTTTTCTTGTTGTGGAAGGAAATATAAATTAGCATTGCAGACGAGTGTTGCCCGTCACAACGAAGCGAAGTATCTTAAACTCGTTGATTTTCGGAGTCCGTGAGGGTTGTTACCACACTAACGTAATTGAGCACACTATTTATCGCGCGCCAAATTAACTCGCACCGTTATTTAGAAAGTCTGAACTTGATTTTACATCAATTCTGTACAACTTCTTCCTGGTTTCTTCTTCTGAGCATTTTCCTTCTTATATACCAAGTCTTATCATAGTTTTGTACCATTAAATCAATCTGGATTTTCCCAACAACATGCATGAGTTGGACTAGATAGAGTATGTGGTAAGCTTCTTGATTGTTCTACATCCTTTCTCAAACAGTAAGAATGATTCGTGATCTTCATTTGATCAAGTCTCTAATCTTAAAGCTAGATTGTGTATGCAGTGTGTTTTTCTCAAGGCTTTCATAACTAGGATATTATCATGCCTCCTGTGGGTGGAAGAAGGGAGTTCATTTGTATGTTATTCTTGTGAATAATGTGTTCAAATTTCTTGGTTGTATTCTAATTAATTGGAGCCCAAGTTTTTTACCTGCGAATACAGATTTAACGGTCAATGACCTTTTTGAATATTTTTAAACCACCACTAGGGTTGCTATCGATTCGACTTCGAGCCTAGCTTAGCTTTAAGTTGGCTTTTGACTAAATTCAAGCCGACTCAAAAATGTTTCCGAGTATTTCCATGATCAATTTAAGAATGATTTATATCGCACTACGGGCTGCCGACACAGCGCATTAGATTTAATTATATATAGGGTTAATTACCCGGACCTCCCTTGGGAGTTTGCATAATTACAGGTTGCACCCCTATCTTTCGAAATTACTTTTACCTTCCCTCTAAATTTTCCCAGTTTACAAAAATGCCCATTCCATTAGTAATATGGATGAAAAATGATAAAATCAGCCAAATTAGTTTATGATATTCAATTTTATCCTTTGTAATGACTCTACATTGAAAGGTGTGACTTTTTTTCCTTTAGAAATATAGATGGAGAGATAAAATATGCCAAAATTATTTTAGTATATTCCAATTTTACCCTTTGTAATAACTCTACATTGACATGGTGCCTTACATTTTACCCTTTGTAATGAATCTATAATCATTATAAATGGATAAAATAGAAATACCATAAAATAATTTGGCTGATTTTATTATTTTTCATCCATATTTCTAATGGAAGGAGCATTTTTGTAAATTGGGGAAACTTCTAGGGGAGGCAAATGTAATTTCGAAAGATAAAGGGGTGCAACATGTAATTATGCAAAAAAAAATCTGTAATTATGCAAACTCCAAGGAGAGATCCCGGTAATTAACCATTATATATACGAGCATCTTCGCACGGCGCTAAGCCCGTGCTCGATGCTCTCCGGGCGACAGTACCCCTGTCTTGGCAGTATCCCGGCGTGACGGCGCTCCTGCAGCTCGCAAACACCCGCGCGTTATTGCAGCCGAGGTATTGTGGCGTGCGGGAGTTTGCGAGCTGCAGGAGCGCCGTCATGCCGGGATATTGCCGAGACAGGGGTACTGTCGCGCGGAGAGCATCGAGCACGGGCTTAGCGTCGTGCGAAGATGCTCGTATCTATCTTACCTGTAATTTAATTACTATTTATCTATAAACTTTATATAAAAATTTTATATAACCTTTATATAAAAATTTTATCTCTCTTCCTCTCTCTCTTTCTCGCTCTCTCTCCCCACCCGCTCGGGCAGCCCCCCTCCCTCTCTCTCTCCCCTCCTGCTCCGGCGGCCCCTTCCGTCTCTCTCTCTATATATATACATATATCTCTCTCTCCCCCTCTCTCCCCTCCCACTCCGGTGGCCCCTCTCCCTCTCTCCTCTCTCTCTCTCTCCCCTTCCGCTCGGGCGGCCCCCTCCCGCTCTCTACTCTCTCTCTCTCTCTCTCTCTCTCTCTCTCTCTCTCTCTCTCTCTCTTCCCCTTCGATCACGTTCTCGATTTTTTTACCGAAGCCTGACGTGAATGAATTGAGGCGGTACTGTAGACATTGGCGAACGGACGAACGGGCTGGCACTGTAGCCATCTAAAACGCCTTGTTATATAGTATAGATATTGTTTTTTTTTTATCCGATTCAAGGCCAGCTTGAAATTAAAACCGCTCCTGACTTGGATCGCCTTGGTTCGAACCGAGCCTAAACTCGACCTGATTTGTTAGCGATCTTCGTTACAACCCCAACCACCATCCTAAAGTAGAATACATGTGTTTCTCTTATCACTTTTAACTGATTCACTGAGCTTTCTTTTTAACAGGTATGTTACCTGCAGGTGAATGTGTCTTGTGAACTTATTAAAGCTAGTTGTTTATGCTGCATCAATTCCCGGAGGATTGGTGACCAAGTCTAAACCCCGGTTAAACTTCGCTGACCGGGCGAAATTTAAATTCTTCATTTTATCGGAAAGGTAGGTGATGCGGCTTCGTTGTAACTTTAAAGAGACGTAATTCTGCAATGATGTCAGCTGGCTCGATCATCGGCAGCAATCTCATGTATCCCAGCTGTCAATTGAGGTAAGTTTTGTGAATTACTCTTTGGCTAATCACTTGTTAAAATATGTTTGCAATAACTTCTAGCTTTGTTTTCAATGTTGTAGAATTTTAATATTAGCGCAGCAAGCCATACGACTTCCGCTTTCTTGAATCTATAAGTAGTGTTTGTTGGGTGTGAAATGCAGGTATGGGTATGTATCCTAGGATTAATTTGGTTCCTTGAAGGTGAGGATGATATTGGCTCCGTTTGTGACGTTCATGACGGTGGGAAAAGCAGTGGTGAGAAACCAGTGATGGGATTATAGCTATCATAATGCGGAAAGCTTCCTTTTTAACTTTTTTGAATGTAGGGTTTATTGTTTTCCAAAAACACCTTTCTGACACACTTTTCTCACATTGTGAATCCAAACATATCTAAAATGGTGCTGACGGTAAGAATAGAACTTTTTTCACCGCCACGATAGTCGCAAATAATGTCATTTTTTCGCTTAAAGAGGTCGCGAAAGCAAGAACCAAACTTATCCCGATGCAGACGGATTGTACCCCCTGAATTATTTCAAATGGCTCTTGGATACTATTGCTCGATGTTTCCTGTGCGGTGCGAGCGGCGATTGAGTATTGTCGCCGCAACATTATGTATCATTGAACTTTAATATTCTTTGATTTTCTTCTCTCTTTAAAATAAGAGCAGATGTAGATTCACGGACATCAGAGAATATTTTATAAGAAAATGAGCATGAAAACAATCGAACTCTTGTGTTAATTACAAACAAAATGATAATTGTAAGGACTTTGAAAATTTTCAAACTTTGGCAGATAAAAAAGTGCTCAAGGAGATGAATATTAATAAATAATTAAGTTAACAGTTTTAAATTTAACTATTAAATGAAAGCAAGAAATAAAAATGTTGCGAATATTAATATGAAATTGGGTATAAAATTATGTTTTATGGATAGGTGGTTCGAAATAGAGGCTATCCAAAGTCCAAACACGCCAAACAACATAGCTTTTATGTTTTCTAAAAAATACAAATGGAGCCTAAAAAAGATGGCATTTTCCTAGTAAAGAAATCAACTTTGTGTGGACTGGGGGTGTAAGTAAAAACTAATCAAACCGCCAAACCAAATTGAACTGAATTGCACTGTTTGATTCGATTTTCGTTGGCAGTGGTTCGGTTATGGTTTCAAAATTTGAAAAATCACATAGTTTAGTTCGGCTCATGGAACCCTTGGATAAAATGATAGATAAACCCTTGGATAAATGGTAGATAAACCCCTGGATGAAATGATAGATAATCCCTTGGAAAAAATGTTAGATAAATCCCTAAATGAAACAATAGCTGAACTCAGATAAATCCTAGATGAACCCCTAGATAAAGTTATAGATGAATCTCTAAATAAACTCTTAGATGAACCACTAGATAAACTTTAGATGAACCCCTAGATAAAATTCTAGATGGAACCACTAGATAAAACTCTAGATGAACTCATAGATAAATCTCTAGATGAACCCTCAGATAAATTTGTAGATAAACTCTTAGATGAATCCCTAGATACATACACCCATAGATAAAAATGCAGATAAATCCCTAGTTAAAACTGTAGACGAACTCCTAGGCGAAATCGTAGATGAACCCCTAAATGAAAATATAGATGATCCCCTATATGAACTCTTAGATGAAACCATAGATGAACCCCCAGATGAAATCGTATAACCCCTAGATTAACCCATATATGAAACTGCAGTTGAACTCCTAGATTAACACTATATGAACTCCTAGATAAACACTATATGAATCCCTAAATGAACACTTAGATGAACATCTAGATGAACTACTGGATAAACGCCTAAATGAACACCTTGATAAGCCCCTAGATGAACTCCTAATAAACCCTAAATGAACCCCAAGATTAACCCATAGATAAACCAATAAATGAATTCCTACCTAAACTCATAGATGAATCCTTAGATGAACTCCTATATAAACCTTTAAATGAACTCTTAGATAAACTCCTAGATAAACCTCTAGATAAACCTTTAGATTAACTCATAGGAAAACCTCTAAATGAAACATTGATAAACCCTAGATGAAACCATGATAAACCTCTAGATAAATCCTTAGAAGAAACCCTAGATAAACCCCTAGATGATCATCTAGATGAACCCATATATTAACTCATAGATGAAAACCTAGATGAAACCTTTGAGGAACCCTAGATAGAACTATAGATAAACCCCTAGATGAAACCCTGCATGAAACCAAGATAAACCCCTAGATGAAATATTAAATAAACGCCTAGAGGAAATCGTCGATGAATCCCTCGATGAACCACTAGATAAACCTGTAGATGAACTTCTAGATAAACTCCTAGATAAGCCCCTAGATAAACTCTTAGATGAACCTCTAGATAAATTTCTAGATAAACCCCTAGATGAACCCATAAATAAATTCCTAGATAAATCTCTAGTCGAACCCTTAAATAAACCTTTAGATGTACTCTTAGATAAAACCCTAGCTGAACCCCTAGAAAAATCCTTAGATGAACCGAACTATATAGATGTTACAATCTAATTTTGTATATATCTATAATATAATAATAATATGATACCATATATTAATTAAATAAATAATTTTTATTTCAAATAATATAAAAATATATTTATGTTTCACTTTTTTACTTGGTTAAATATCATGTATGTCGTTTAATTTTTAATCTTAGTCTTAGATTATGTATTTATATTTTAATTTTTTAAACCACAAAAACAAAACCATTCTGTTCGGTTCCAATGGTTTGCGCAGTTCGATTTGATTCCAGATTTTTGGAATCATTTAGGGGTGGTTCGGTTTACAGTTTTGCTCAAAAATCAAACCGAACCGTTACACCCCTAGTCTGGGCGAGAAGGCTCCTGGATGATGTCGGGCAAACAAAAAACTCCTAGCTGGCGAAAAAGGCGCACGACTCATCACACACAATTCTAGTTTAAAATGATCTAGATGGAGGTGATTGAAATCCTTCAAGATCAAAATCATTTTAAAAAAAAGGTGAAAGGCGATTTATTTCAATGGTCTCAAGTTTCAACTTCACCCACCATATGTAGATTTCTTGCACAAAAAAAGAGTTAGAGATCCCATAAACCTTAAAGAGAATATTGCATTGAACATCCAAAGAGAGCTTAGGACATGTTACATTTTCACTCAAAATACATATATGATCTCTTTTTGTTAGGAATACAATTCGAGTTTTAAAAATATTATTATGAATGCATGAAATATTTTTGTGTGCATTCCGCATAATTTTATTTTAAATTTAGAGTTTTTTTCACCCATTTTGTGTGCATTCTGCATTGTTAAAGGCAAACCAGAATTGACTATTGGCAAACCAATTTCTATGATTATTATGCGCCTTTTGAAAATACGCTTTGTACATGCATTTTTAGGAAAAGTGTTCAACAAGAAAATTGTAGATCTCATCGAGATCTATAACTTTCGTGTTGAACACTTTTCCTAAAAATGCACGCACAAGACCTTCAAATCGCCCTGATCGTTACTCTAATGAATTTTTGAAAATAACAAGAAAATACGTCTTGTACATGCGTTTTTAGGAAAAATGTTCAACACAAAAGTTGTAGATCTCGACGAGATCTACAATTTTCGTGTTGAACACTTTTCCTAAAAATGTATATACAAAACGTATTTTCAAAAGCTGCATAATAATTCATAGAAATTGGTTTGCCAATAGCCAATTCTGGTTTGCCTTTAACAACTCCCGGTAAAAAAGATATGCATGGGCTTGCTGGGACTCCCGGATGCCCTCATCCTTACCATATTAAAATGGAAAAGTTGCATTTGGTGAAGCATTCAAAATTGAAAAATATATTATTATAATATATTTCAAAAAATATAAATATAATGCTCATTTAAGTAATTACACCATATTCCTAAATTAAAAATAATGATGAAAATTTATAAAATTTTAAAAAAAAATTGTAGAGATCTTATACCTACTATGGTAGTTTGTCATTAGGTATGTCAACTTTATTAAAGTTGATGTGAAAATATAACGATGGAAAACACCTTTTTGATTTTGAAAAATGAATTAATTATGATTTTTTTTTAACAAAAATAAATAATGACGTATAATTATTTTATGCATTAATTAATTAATATTGTCATGGTTGATCGTAGGGTCGGAGCCCCATGCCTCTCACTCGTTTAACAAAACTGTAAAATAAAACTAGGCATATTTATGCCAATATATGGGTATAAGAGTGAGAAAAGTGCTCTATAATGTAAAAAAAAATGTTCGCATACAAATTGTATACACTTTGGTGAAAATTGGAAGAATTTAAGCCTTGGATTTGCAATTGCTTGAGTTGGTTGATCCATCTATAACATGTTTATTTTTCTGTGCAACAAAAAAGGTATTAAAATGCGAAGTATTAAGAGGCATAAATTTCCCCCCTTTATCCACTTGTGTTGGGAATGTGGTTGAGAATTTTGGTTTTTTGTTTACCCATTCATCTATCATTGCAAGTGTAAATTATTACATTAACGGCCTTGTCGCCTATAATTTGGGGTACAATTTGGCCTCAAACAAATTCCTGCAATAAAAGGCCCTTATTAGATTTCGGTTGGACAGAATTGAGGCTTCAGAATTAGAATTGGAGTCCAATTTTAATAAAAACTAGACATCCAATTTTAATTCTAGAGACCCAATTCAGATTTCCATTTAAGAAATTAAGAAGTTACTTCTTGAAAGATTCTAATTCGCTTTAGAGGGAACAGAAAAATGGGAAGAGCGCTGACTTGCAAGTGGTTTAATGGCGGGTTCGGTGAATCGGCGCAGGAGGGGAGGGAGAACAGAAAAATGGGAAGAATTTATGCCTTGGATTTACAATAATTTTTGCTAGCAAATAATTCTTGCTAGTTACATAAAATTGTCGATGGTGCTACGGGAAAAAATCATCCCGCTTGTTGCCGATAATACTCCATTTTGAAACAAAAGGGAGCCACCGGTCCATTTTGAAACCGGAGTGGATTGCAGCAAAAAAAAAGGAGAAGCCTTCTGAAAATAAGAGCGAGGAAGAAGAGGCGCATTGCCCGCCATGAGGAACTCTCAAAATAAACATCTCAGTTGTTGTAATAGCACCCGAGGAAGACATTCGGAGTCCATTTGATGTGTCGCTTTTTGCTCCGGTGCATTATATCACCGTCATTTTATACATGTTTGGCATGACAGCAATTGCGGCTGTCGCCACAGAAAACTCTCGGCTTGAACCTAAATGCGGACACGATTTCAAGGTCGAGGTCAGGGGTTTAAGAATCACAATTCAAGACTGCATTGCCCTTGAGGACAACCGACCATATTGACATATGCTTTCCATAGTAGTTCCATACATGGCACAAAGTAGGAGGCTCTCATGTGTAGAATAATGCAATTGTTCGACGTATTCAAACGGATTTTAAGGCTCTGTTTATTTGGGCGTTTTGCTCTATGGGAGAAAAACACCACTGCTCAAAAAAATTGTTTGATAAACCTCTCATTTTCACAGACACCACTCAAAAATGTCATTTTGACCTATTTAGAGATCGCAACTACCTCCCTCAATCTCTCACCGCTCTCACGCTGCGTTTTGATGCAGCACACCCGGGGCCGCCCCTCCCCGGTGGCGCCACACCAGCCAACAGACCACGAATCGGTACGCACCGCCGGGCTGCAGCGCAGTTGGTGATCAGGCATGTTAGGAGAGGTTCTCATCAATGAGATCTGGGGATCGAGCTCCGACCTCAACAACCCGCCACGCTGAGAATAAGTGCGGAGACGAGTTGGGGTGCTTGGGCTGCAACCCGACGGTGCATGCTGGTTCGTGGTCCGCTGACTGGTGTGGCGCCACCGGGTTGGGGCGGCCTCGGGCATGCTGCATCACGTTTGGGACACCTTTCCCATTTGGCTTCGTTCTCCCTTTCAAACCGGGCCCTTTTAAAAGGGAAAATGGAGCTCGAGGGTCAAATTCAAAAGGGAGCCACCGGTCCATTTTGAAACCGGAGTGGAGCCTAAACTGTGCCCCAAACAGCGCTACGGGCCCAGTTTCCTCCAATTTTAAACCTGAATGGAGCCAAAATGGTGTCTCATTCTCGCTGCTTTCACTCTCACCACTCAAACAAACAAATCATAAATCTCTGCACATAAATAATCATCAATGTTCTATTGATCAACAAACATTGGAGGCTTTCAAAGACCACGTGTAAAAATATGCTTTAGGATTTATCGATTCCTTTACACATACAAATTACAATGAGATTTGGGGAATTCATCAATACTTGTACGACACCGAATGACATTCCCCATTATGAGGTGGATCAGTTTGATTTTTTGGTCTGCGGATGAATGGTCACCGATGGTGGGCCTAGAAAGTCTATCCGAATACACCGACTTGTAGGTCTAGACAACACGGGTTCACCGTAGGCAACCGATCAAAATTTTGATGATCAGTTTGTCCATAATAATTTCAATAAAGTTATCCTAGTGAAACTTAGAGGCGACTGGACTCGACAATGGCGCGCAAAATGAAGGCTTGCAGAGCTTGCAAAAGCTTAGGAAATACATTTCTAAAGCAAAGTCTTCGGGTATAATGAGAAGGCTGCATATGTACTTGTTTAATATAGAAACCTTGAAGAAATAAATACTCTTTTCCCCTGAACTGAAGTGGATATGCATAATTTAAGAGGAGATACAGTTAATTATTACCCTTAAGTATAGAGAGTGTTAATCAAGAGAACGGTACTAGCATGAACTTAAGTATAGAGAGTTAACAGGTTAAGAATTTAAATATACCTAAGTGGACGATACAGTGTTTTGAAGTAACCGCTCAAGGTCTTCCAGCCTGCAGAAACAACAACAACAAAAAATCGAACATCATTAAACTGGTAAGGAACTGTGACCAAAATAGCAATAATCTCGACCATCACTGATATTTCTACATAGTAGTCTTGATCATTAGCAAATGAGAGATCAAAGATATATCTTTCTTCAGCAGGAAAAAAAAGTTAGCATTCATTTGATCTTGATTCTTGTGGAGCGAAAAAGTCACTATATTGGATCTGCATAGACCTGCTAATATCCATAAATGACTTGTTTTTTTTGGTAATAAATGAAACGACATTTGGGCGCATGATAGCCATCAGTTCTCCGGTGCATTTCTCCTTCTAACTCGGAATAAATATGTTGGGTTGTTTGAAATTTCGAACTTTCAACTACCCCCTTATGATTCACACCTCTTACCTACCATGCAAAAAAAAATTTACCGCCAACTCCACCAGCTAATTGATAACCACATACCCTCGTACTCGTCATCATCATTCTATTTAAAGGGGTTGAGGTTCAGATCAGCAAACACACCACGAAAAAGGCCATGGTCATTTCTTGGAGAGTGGCTAGGAGTGGAGGTCTTGTGAGAGGTGGTGCGGTGGCAGGCTGCACACGACAAGACGGTGGGTTGAGCAAGCACGACAAGACTGAGTCTCTAAGGTTCTTTCTCTGTTGGTCGTGGGTCGTCATGTGAAATATTTACTCGTAGCCGGAAGAACACGTCAACCAAGCAAGGGAGTGGTTCCCATCCGATGTGGAGAAAACCACCGGGCTCGTGCGTGACGAGATCGTGACGCGTGCTGTAACTATTTTTTCCTCTCCCCGTGACTCACGCGAATAGTCGCGAGTCAATTTCGCCGGATGCGTATTCTCCTCCGCCTCTGACACGAAGAAAAATAAAATTATATATATATATATATATATATAATTATATATATCACATAAGTCAAAAGGCTATTCATAGCCTTTTGACAAATGTGCTTTATCTAATGTCAGAAAGAAAGAAAAAAAGAGAGAAAGGGAGAGAGAGAAGAGAGCGAAGAGAGAGAGAGAAGTATCTGTTTTCTTCTCTCCCACGTGAAGAAAAAAAATGAGGAAATTACGGCAGGAGAAGGAGAGGTCAGCAAGCAAGCTTCGGCTATAAAATAAAGTCATTTCCTCTCAGCAAAAAAACAGAACAACGAAAAAAATAGAAGCCTTGAAAGCAGCAAGCAGAGCTACGTACAAGAGCTCGGAAGATCTCGCGTCCGCTGAAGTTGCGGCGTACGAAGGAGGAGTGTCGAGCTTGCGGCATTCGTGGAGAAGTGTCGTCGATGCTAAAGTTGGTGCTGACGGTCGTTGTCGGCCGCGAGAAGGAGAACCGTGACCGACTCTGTTCGGGTCAAAGGGCAGTTTCGCTACAGACTCATTTTGAAAACACGCAAGTTACGCGCAAACTACCTCGGAGAGGATTTTGATCTGTCTCGATAAATTACTGTGGTAACTTGTATTTATTTATTTGTGTAGCGAAGTGGAGGTGATCCTTTGTGGATCGAGGAGGGAAAACCTGTAAATTTTTTGCGTGTATTTTATACACGTTTTAGTGGAGGCTTTCCGGGTTGGACTCTGACCGTCTCGTGGTTTTCACCCATTCGGGTTTCCACGTTAAAAATTTCTCGTGCACTATTTTTATTTTTGCTTTCTTGTGTTTGCATATCCGCTAAAACGCTCGCGCAGGTGCTCTCGCAGAATTAATTTGCAGGTGCTCGGGTCGGGTTTGCGTGCTCTCAAACCCAACAAGTGGTATCAGAGCTAGGTTCATTGTCAGAGCAGTTATCGGGCTGACCTATTTGCGATTTGAGACAAGCCGATCGGATATTTCGGGTTAGTGATCGGGTGCGGTAGGTGACGATCATTGGTCCGCTCTCTATCCTCTTTGATTCCTTTCTTGGAAATAGTCGACTCAAAGAACTGAGGTCAGTCCGATCAGTGACAGAGCATGATGGAGTCTACATCAGGTTCGGGCTCCGAGCAAATGGTGAAACTAAACGACGCGAACTACCACCAGTGACATTTATTGATGGAGGATCTTATATATGTAAAAGGTTGGCATGCTCCCATCTTTGAGGTGATGCCTAAAGAAATGAATCCCAATAAATGGAAGGTGGAGCATCGAAAACTATGCGGATTTATTAGACGGTTCGTGGAGCCGAACATCTGCAACCACGTCGCGAGCATCGTTGACGCAAAAATTCTCTAGAAGACGTTGGAGACGTTGTATGCTAAGAGTACTGGCATCAATAAATTATATCTACTAAAGAAGCTGGGGGAGTTCAGATACAGAGAGGGATCCCCCATCTTGGATCATGTGAACGAGTTCCAGGGTATTATTGACCGTCTCACTGCTATGAAGGTGACCTTCGAGAATGAGGTCAATGCATTGTGGCTGTTGAAGTCTCTTCCAGACTCTTAGGAGATGGTCAGAGTTTCTTTGATCAACTCTTCTCCCGGTGGCATCATCACTATGGAGATCGCAAAAAGTAGCATCTTAAACGAGGAAGTGCGAAGAAAATCGCAAGGGATATCAGGCTCTTCTTCAAAGCTGATGTCCTCTACACTGAGCCCAGGGAAAGAGGAAGGAGCAAGAGTAGAGGAAGGAAGAGCGAAAGAAGCCAAAGTAGGGGGAAGTCGAGATCCCGCTACCAGAATGTGGAGTGTCACTACTGCCACAAGAAAGGTCATATTCAGAAGTTTTGCTACACTCTGAAGAATGACCAGAAGAAGAAGGGAGAGTCCTCAAATGAGAAGACGGAGACTCACACGGCAGCCACCGCTTCTACAGATGAGGATGTCATCATTATTGGTGACGACGTCACTGCGGCACTCTCGTGCGATGAAAAGAGCTGGAATGTGGATTCAGGTGCTTCTGCACATGTCTCCCACAATAGGGATTTGTTTGCCACCTATACCACTCATGATTGTGGAGTACTTAGGATGGGCAACGGAGACACATCAAAAGTCATCGGGAGGGGAGACATGCACCTAAAAACGAGCACGGGAGGATTGCTGATTCTTAGGGATGTGCGTAACGTACCCGACATCCGCTTCAACCTGATTTCGGTTGGAAAACTAGGTGATGAGGGACACTTCAGTGTCTTTGGTGGAGATTCCTGGAAACTGATTAGAGGATCGCTTGTAGTAGCTAGAGGTTGAAGAGATACTGACTTATACTATATGGAGGGAAGGCCTGAAGCTGCTCAGGCCAGCACTATCAGGGATGGAGCATCCATTTCCTTATGGCACAGGAGATTGTGTCACATCAGCCAAAATGGACTTGGATGTCTCTCCAAGAAGAAGATGATTACTGATCTATCTGAGGATCAGTTGGAGCGATGCGATCACTGTATGGCTGGGAAGCAGAATCGAGTCTCATTCCAGAGTCAGGGTTCCACCAGGAGATCCGAGCCACTAGAGCTCGTACATACTGATGTCTGCGGGCCACTAAAGGTCCAGACGAGAGGAGGAGCGTCCTACTTTGTGACGTTCATTGATGATTTTTCGAGGAAGCTCTGGGTCTATGCTATTAAGACCAAAGCTGAGGTCCTCGACACTTTTCGGAGATTCCACGCTGAGGTGGAAAGACAGACTGGGAGGAAGCTAAAGTGCATCAGGTCCGATAACGGGGGAGAATATATCGGTCCCTTTGATGAGTACTGTAGAGAGCATGTGATAAGACATGAAAAGACTCCGCCCAAGACACAGCAGTTGAATGACGTAGCAGAAAGAATGAACAGGACGCTAATGGAGAGAGTGAGGTGCATGTTATCTGAGTCAAAGCTACCTGACATGTTTTGGGGTAAGGCTTTATACACACCTGCATACGTCATCAACCTATCTCTCAGTTCTGCATTACAGGAGGATGTTCCTGACAGGGTCTGGTACGGGAAGAACCCTTCATACAGTCACTTGGGGGTCTTCGGTTGTAGAGCATTTGTGCACGTCCCTCGGGACGAAAAATCGAAGTTGGATTCAAAGACCCGACAGTGCATATTTTTGGGATATGGGCAAAGCGGCGAGTTTGGTTATAGGTTCTTTGATCCAGTTGAGAAGAAACTTGTACGCAGTCGCGACGCCATATTTTGTGAGGATTAAATTGCAGTTAATCCTGAGAAGACTGAAAAGATTGACTCTCGTACTAATGCAGAGTCTCCTATGATAGAGGTGATGACATTGAAGTGGTCGTAGAGCCTGATCTGGAGTAGGGCACTGAGCCACTTCCAGATCATGAGGACGCTACTGATGGCGAGCCTGCAGAGGACATCACTGATGATGTGCCTACACCAGCAACTGAGCTCGCTCCACGGAGGTCTGATAGAGTCAGACACCCATCTTTGAGATACTCCACTACCGAGTATATTTTGTTGACTGATGCGGGGGAGCCTGAGTGCTTTGATGAGGCAGTGCAGAGCTCGGAGAAGAAAGAATGGATGGTTTCCATGCAGGAGGAGATGCAGTCTCTGCGGGAAAACCATACTTATGATTTGGTGAGATTGCCTAAGGGCAAGAAGGCTCTGAAGAATCGGTGGATTTTCAGAGTAAAGCAAGGAGACCCCTCGACACCGCTCAGATACAAGGCTAGATTAGTGGTGAAGGGTTTCAGTCAAAACATGGAGTTGATTTCGACCGAAGACCTGAGGCTGCCGAGCTGGAGACCTGAGGCTGCCGAGCTGGAGACCTGAGGCTGCCGAGCTGGAGACCTGAGGCATTTTTGTTCTCAACAAATTACGAGTACAACAGCCACGATTCCTGGGCCTTTCCGATCCCTAGATTTTGAAAAAATTGTGGACCCTCTAAAAGAAGAAAAGGAGCCTTCTCCCATCTCAGATGCCATCCGTCGGAGCGTATCCCAGTTGGATTCAGACAACCACATCTCTCTCGGTTTACTGGGAGATCCACCACATGCGGTCTTTCGAGTATGTGATTTCCCTGCAGAACCTTCTCGACGGGATCCGCTGCAAGTTGTCGTTCATGACCTTCGATGAGAACGTCAGTGATTGGTTTTATAAGCTTCCCTCCCGCTCCATTAGCTCCTTTGGAGAGCTGAAGGGATCTTCTTCTGAGGTTTACCACCTCAAAGAAGCGAAAGAGTGCCCCCTAGGTGCTCTTTCAGATCAAGTAGGGGGCATCTAAAACCCTCAGTCATTATATCGACAGGTTCCATGAGGAGATCCTGGGAATCCACGACGTCGATCCTAAAATGTATCAAGTTACCCTGATGTGCGAGCTCCAGGAATGCCTTTTTAAATTCGAAGCCAAACGGAACCCACATGGTTTCTACGTGGATTGGATTAATATGACCAATCACTTCATTGCGGGGGAGACAAACCATGAGTTCGTCTCCTCCCTCACCCAGCTAGTCCAATAACAACGGGGGTTTGTTGTCAACTGAATTCATGGAGGAGCTGGCCTTGAATCTTCTTAGAAGGCAGGCTAGTTTGGGGCGACTCTATCGACGAGAGGTTGCTTCCACCTCTCAGACCGCTCCACTGAAGGGAGACGTCATCTTCAATGAGGAAGATCTCCCCCAAATTGCTAATCCTTTTAATGGCAATATCGTCATCAAAGGAGTACTTGACAACTACTCAGTGTCTCATATTCTCAACGACATTGGTAGCTCTATCAACGTCCTTTTCACACCTGCATTTGAGGCCATGAACATTGGAAGGAAGATTCAGGCCTACAACGGCCGACAGACCACTATATGGGTTTGCAGGAGAAAGAAAAGAAATCGAAGGGAGCATCACCCTCTCCGTCATCATGTGCGGAGTAACTCGTCAAGCAACTTTTGTGGTGTTTGACGCTCCTAACAATTATAACGTCATCTTCGGGTGACCACTTTTGAATGAGTACCAGATCATCATTTGTATATATGATCAAGTCTTGTAGTTTGTCATGGGAGGGAAGTAGTTCAGGGTTCGCAGCGACTCTTGAATCACATGGGAATATTACATCAACACAGTTAATAGGACCGAGACTTACCTTCCTCCCATGAGGAATGAAGGAAAAGATGAAGAATATTTCCATACTGATCAAGAACCCGAAGAACTTACAAGAAAAAGAAGACTAAAGATGCAGCTCGGGTCTCGTGGAAAAATTAAAAATCTTATCAATCGCCAGAAGAAAACATGAACTCGAAGCAAACAATATGGAGCTGTGTCTTTCTGATTATTTGTATTCCAATGTATTTTGTTTTTGTTTTTTTTGCACCTTTTCTTTCTTGTTCCCATGTAATGAAATGCATGAAATATCAACAACGACAGTCTACTTTAGCGAACATCAACCAATGCTCTCGGCAGTTAGATCTATCTAACTCAGATTTCGTACCTGTTCTCTTGAAACTCTATTCAACGCTTACTTGAACCCATTGCATTGTGATCCCCGGATCTAATCTCGCGGAAGACTTTAACTGGTTGAATTCCCTAAAGGCTATCGCTGGTACCTACTTGAACCTTCTTGAATTGAGGTCACTAGGCAGTAACACCCACTAAGACTACATCTCGCTAGAATTGTTTGCATGTGCAGTGTTAGTCTGATCCAATCTCTCGTGACTATCCAAATCTGAATAGTGGACGTGCATTCACACGCCGCAAACTATATTATTTCAGATATTAGTGGATCAGAGTATACATAGCAAGTTTTAATTTATATTCACATTTATTTTACTGGAGTTTGCAAGCATTGATATCATCTCAACAGCATGAAGGCTTCTCTTAAGATCACAATATATATAATCGTACAAACATAATCCGGGTATTCTCAAACCAATACTACTCATAGAATCGTTCTCTCAAATCAAAATTCCTAAGCTTTCTTCTCTTGAGTTCGAGATTTTAAAGTGTTCACACATGAAGCTCACAAATCCTCTCATCCGAATTATTATAACCAGAGTCACCCAGCGTTCGCAAGCACTATCATCACAAAAAATCAGAACAAAGGAAAATAACAGGTTCATAATCAATTTCCTTTATATATATGTTGATGAACTTCTTTTTACAGATATAAAGCATTCGCGATTACAAAATATTCACGGGAACACTCAAAAATATGCAAAAGGAAAAAACACGTATATCTTAAATTATTCACTAAGGCTTTGACCGCTACTCGAGCTAGAGCTATTAGTATCCACATTAGTTGCTTTCATCTCTTCACTACTGCTTCCTCCTCTTTTTTACTTGACGAAGCTTTTGAATCTCTTGTTTTGCCGCCGAAACTATCACTGGAAGCACTGGAATCAATATTAATATTTTCATTTTTCCAGAGACTTCACCTTCTCCTTCAAATGACTCAAAGAAAGGCACCTCTGGATATACATCGGCATACTCAACTTTAGCTAACTCTTCCTTCGGTATTTGTCTCTCTTTCAACCTCGTCAAGGTGTTTTCCATGAATTGTCTACTAATCTTGAACATGTGATTCTGGTAGCAAGAGTTTGAAATATTATAAGCGTTCCACAGAAGAGAAACTCAAGAGTCAAACAAGATACACAAGCAAGTACATATTAGTAGCTCGCAAATACTAAAGGTTGTTACCTTGAGTTTCTCTCTTAATCATTCGTTCTCGGCCTCAAATTTGTTCGCATTCGCCAAAGTACACTTAAGCTCGTGGCCCATATGATGACTTAGAACTATGCTCCTCAGAGAGGCCCGCGCTGCAATCTGCGGGAGATCCTCAGAAGCAAGTTTTCCCACCTCGCACAAGCTTCTCCAGCCATATAGGGCAATAATGATCGCAGAGGCATGCAAACTCACATCGTCATTATCTTTTCAGGAAGGAAGGTGCAAGCTTATCTCTTACCCGCCTTCCCTTGACATCCCACCGCATTAGCAGATGCCGAAGAGTATCCACCAAATCTTTGTCAACACAGACAAAAGGATGGTTTCTCAATTCCTCGGAGGGATCACTCACGATCACTTTCCTCTTCTTAAAAGAAACGTTTGCGGTTTCTCGCTCGATTGCTAGCACCTCCTCTCTTTCCTAGCACCTTAACTTTCTCTTCTCCATCGCGGACGACTCAATAATTGGCGGCTCATAAGATTCATTAAGTGGAACCACAATAACTACTACAAGAAGCATTAAACGGTAAGCGGAAGATATTATCAGGGTAACGACAGACTCGCTGCATTCGCGGACCTTACTTTGATCATCATCTACCATCCAGAGCTTCTAGTGCTCACGATACGTAATGCTCTATATCCAGACAACAACCCGCCGGGAATTCAGCAATATCTTTCTCGACACCTTCAAGCTCTACTTCCTTTACTCTTTCTCAGCTCTATCCCGAGGCATCGTGAAAAGGCCACCAATATCACGCTGGAAGAAGACGAACATATCATTCCAGTAATGAACCTTGTTGGGAAGGTTCAAAACTCTGCAATTTTGTGGAGCCAAAGTAGATCATGCCTTCCTTCTTAGAGTTGATATAAAAGAGGTTGTGGAAAACGGACATGTTGAAGCAATCTCTTTTAAGTCGCGGATAAATGTCCAGATCGTGGATGATCATTCCCAATCTTCCTAATGAGTTCAGGTCTCGAGTATAGGTTGTCGACCTGATGGGAGTGGGTTCACGAGTTGGGGAACGTATAAGGAAGTTTACGGAGGTAGGAAGGTCTAGACAATAGTTGACAAGAATGTATTATGTGTTATTCAAGATTCCAGTTGTTGGAATTGTGTCGTGAGGGTGATAGACTGGGAAAGGATGGAATGGGGCTTGTGGCAAAAGGGAAGATTGAGTTTAGGAGGTGAAAACTGGATTGTGGGAAAGGCTGGGAGAAATGGAGACGTAGTGGGGAAGGCGTGTTGCACTGTCGACTACGGAGGCCGAATTTATTGCAGTCACTGAGGCAGGAAAAGAGCTTCTTTGGATGAAGCGTTTCATCAAGGAGCTGGGTTTCACTCAGGAGCGCTACACACTCCTATGCGACAGTCAGAGTGCAATTCATTTGGGGAAGAACCCCACATTTCACTCGAGGTCCAAGCACATTGATACGCGGTATCATTGGATACGCGACATTTTGGAGCAGAAGGAGCGGGACTTGCAGAAAGTGGACACTGATGACAACGGAGCAGATATGCTCACGAAGCCAGTGCAAAGGGGGAAATTCGAACACTGCTTGAGGATCGTCGGGATGGCGGTTCTTCATCGATGTGAAGGGGGAGAATTGTTGGGGTGTGGTTCCCATCCGATGCGGAGAAAACCACCGGGCTCGTGCGTGACGAGATCGTGACGTGTGATGTAACTATTTTTTCCTCTCCACATGACTCACGCGAATAGTCGCGAGTCAATTTCGCCGGATGCGCATTCTCCTCCGCCTCTGACACGAAGAAAAATAAAATTATATATATATATAATTATATATATCACAGAAGTCAAAAGGCTATTCATAGCCTTTTGACAAATGTGCTTTATCTAATGTCAGAAAGAAAGAAAAAAAGAGAAAGAAAGGGAGAGAGAGAGAAGAGAGAGAGAGAGAGAGAGAGAGAAGAGAGAGAGAGAAGTATCTGTTTTCTTCTCTCCCACGTGAAGAAAAAAAAAGGAGGAAATTACGGCAGGAGAAGGAGAGGTCGGCAAGCAAACTTTGGCTATAAAATAAAGTCATTTCCTCTCAGCAAAAAAACAGAACAACGAAAAAAATAGAAGCCATGAAAGCAGCAAGAAGAGTTACGTACAAGAGCTCGGAAGATCTCGCGTCCGCCGAAGTTGCGGCGTACGAAGGAGGTGCGTCGAGCTTGCGGCATCCGTGGAGAAGTGTCGTCGACGCTAAAGTTGGTGCTGACGGCCGTTGTCGGCCGCGAGAAGGAGGATCGTGACCGACTCTGTTCGGGTCAAAGGGCAGCTTCGCTACAGACTCATTTTGAAAACACGCAAGTTACGCGCAAACTACCTCTGAGAGGATTTTGATCTGTCTCGATAAATTACTGTGGTAACTTGTATTTATTTATTTGTGTAGCGAAGTGGAGGTGATCCTTTGTGGATCGAGGAGGGAAAGCCTGTAAATTTTTTGCGTGTATTTTATACACGTTTTAGTGGAGGCTTTCCGGGTTGGACTCCGACCGTCTCGCGGTTTTCACCCATTTGGGTTTCCACGTTAAAAATTTCTCGTGCACTATTTTTATTTTTGCTTTCTTGTGTTTGCATATCCGCTAAAGCGCTCGCGCAGGTGCTCTCGCCGAATTAATTTGCAGGTGCTCGGGTCGGGTTTGCGTGCTCTCAAACCCAACAGTTACAAAGAACAGGGCTGAAAACAAGTTGCATCCAACTTGATTCACAACAGCCAATAATAGTAAAGAAACTGGTCGCGGACAGTGTCCGCTTCTCCTCCAGAGCACACCAAGTAGGTGATACTCGCTACTCGCTACCGCGAGCGCTAGCCGCTATCGCCGGGCGCTATCTCCCAAGTTCGCTACTCGCAAGCTCGTTATTCGCACTCTCAGCTTCCTCCTCTTCTCGCTACCGTAGGCGCTAACCACTATCGCTGGCGCTATCTCGCGAGTAAGGAACTCTCTCTAGGTCGCTAGCCGAACTGACTCCGGGTTCGCCGCTCGCTAGGTAGCACTCTGGTATCTCAAACTCGCTCAAAGTTGATGATACTCGCCACTATCAGAAAGCATGCTCTTAGAGGGGGTCTACCCCTCCTATTTATAGGCAAGGGAGGAGGTATTTTAGAAGCCGAGCTAGCGCTGGCGCTGACGCTAGCTTACTTCAAATCTAACACTCCCCCTTGAAGTGAGCTCTGGGAACAACTCCAAGCAACGAGCGAAGCCTCCGGAACGGCCCCACAGATAGGGGCTTCGTGAATATATCTGCAAGGTTGTCTTCACTCCGCACATGCTCCACTGCGATCAAGCCACCCAACACCTTCTCTCTGATGAAGTGATGCTCGATCTCTATGTGCTTGGTGCTTGCATGACACACTGGGTTGGTTACCAGTTTCAAGGCACTCTCATTGTCCCCGCGAAGCACGGTAGGTTCGCTGACCTCCTCGTCCACATCCTCCACTAGTCTCCTCAGCCAGACACACTCTTGAGCTGCTAAGGACGACGTCTTGTACTCGGCCTCCGTGGTAGAAAGGGAAATATAGTCATGCTTCTTGCTACACCGCGAGATAGCAGCAGCTCTACACAAAAACATGTAACCTGAAGTCGACTTGCGATCATCAGCGTCACCTCCGTAGTCTACATCTGTGTACCCATGCAGCTTGAAGTCAGACTTCTCTCCAAAGGACAACCCCATCTCAAGGGTTCCCTTAACGTACTTCTGAATCCCTTTAGTTGCCTCCAGATGAGGCTTCCGCGGCTCCTGCATATACCGACTAACTCGGCCGACAGCAAAGGCGAATTCCGGCCTCGTGATAGTCAGGTAGATTAGACTCTCCATCAGTGCCCGAAAGATCTTCGGATCAGAAAGAATCCTCTTTTCTTCCTTCCGAAGCTTTAGCCCAGCCTCCAGTGGAATTGAACTGCTCTTCCCCTCTTTCATGTCGAATCTCTCGACGATCTTCTCAGCATAAGCCCTCTGGGAAACAGACAGCCCGCCTCTTCTCTTCTCAACTTGAAGGCCAAGGAAATGGTGCAGTTCACCAAGATCCTTTATCTCAAAACATATGGAGAGCTGCTGTCTCAGCGTCGCGACCTCCTCAGGGTTGTTCTCTGTCACGATCATGTCGTCGACGTATAGCAACACCAACACGTGAAGATCTCCATTTTTTCTTCACGAACATGCTAGAATCTGAGTCTGAGGCATCATAACCACAGAAGTGCAGGTACTCTGCAATCTTCACATACCAGGCTCTCGGCGCCTGTTTCAATTCGTAGAGGGTCTTCTTCAGCTTGCAAACGTGATGTGGAAGTGACTTGGACACGTATCCAGGTGGTTGCATCATGAATATGTCTTTGTCAATCTCTCCGTATAGGAACGCGTTCTTTACATCAAGCTGTCACAACTTCCAACCTCGGCACGCCGCCAAAGCGATGACCGTCCTCACCGACGTCATCTTCGCGACAAGACTAAATGTCTCTTCATAGTCCTCTCCGTAGGTTTGCGAGAAGCCTCGAGCGACAAGCCTCGCCTTGTACCGCTCTACTTCTCCATCCGCTCTCTTCTTGACCTTGTACATCAATTTGCAGGTGACAGGTTTGATGTCCTCCACCATGGGAATCAGGTCCCATGTTTCATTCTTCTCTAGGGCCTCCATCTCCTCAATCATGGTCGCGTCTCACTCCTTGATGTCAGCTGCATCCTCAAAGCGGACAGGTTCTCTCTCGTCGAGTGGTCCTGCAAAGAAGCAGGAAACCATACTCACGAAGCTCCCCTCCTTGTAACGAGCAGGCGGGACGATGGTCTGCTTCGACCTCCTCAAGGCTTGGTCACTATCTACCACGCCGGTAGACACCTCCGCTTGAGCTCCTCTCTCAACTTCTCTTGAAGCAGCGCTCCCCCTGCTTCTAGAGCCCGAAGCTCCCCCTGAGCCAGATGGCGATGGGGCACTTGGAGATACCTCCAACTCCATAGTAGAGTCCTCAGTGACTCTTTCTTCTCCCCTGCTTGAACCTCCACTCTCCGACAACACCACAGAAGAGACTCCCCGATACGAGATCAGTTCGTCATTGCGTCGCGCGAGACGACGAACTTGTGGGTCTGCGGATCCATGCACTTTCATCCCTTCTTCCGCTCATCGTAGCCGATGAAGACACACTTCTGTGCTTTCGGCTCCAACTTGGTTCTCTGGGCATCTGGGACGTGCACGAAGCAGGTAGAACCAAAGACTTTCATGTGACCCACATTTGGCTTCTCTCCGAACATGAGCTGGTGTGGAGACACCATCCTGTTGGGACTCAGTGGTAGCCGGTTGATCACATGGATATCACACGTCATTCCCTCCGCCCATAAGGCCTTGGGAATGCTTTTGGCATGTAGCCAACTCCTGGTAGTCTCTACCAGATGGCGGATCTTCCTCTCTGCCACCACATTCTGCTGAGGGGTGTGAGCGCAAGAGAGCTCTCGCCGAATGTCGAACCTCCTGCAGAACGAAGCAAACTCATTGGAGGTAAACACCCCTCCATTGTTGCTTCTCAGCTTCTTCACTCTGCGGTTCAGCCTTCCTTCCACAAGTTCCTTCCACTCTTGGAACTTCTCGAATACTTCTGACTTCTCTCTAAGAAAGTATACCCACGTATAGAGGGTGTAGTCGTCCACCAGAACCAGCGCATACTTATTGTCTTCATAAGGGTGGAGCACGGCCCCATAACATCAGCATGTACGCAATCAAGAGGTGTCTTACACCTGGTCTCCGACTTGTCAAATGGAAGTCGATGCGACTTTCCATATTGGCAGCCATCGCACACATGGTCGTCGCCGTAGGAAGAGAGATGAGGCAGGCCACTCACTAGGCCCTTTGCCACCATCATCTTCAGCTTGTCCATCCCCACATAACCCAGCCTCTCATGCAAGATCACTGCGCTGTCGTTTGTCTTCAGCTTGTCCACGTAGGCATTTGCAGACAAAACATACAAATCCTTCACCCTTCTCCCGGTGAGCGTGATATTAGCATCGACAGACGATAGGTTCTTCAGGAACTTCACCTCCTTCGGTCCAAACAGCACGTGGTATCCAGCATCCACTGCGTTAGCAACCGAGAAGAGATTCTTCTTCATGCCCGGAACATGATACACACTCTTCAGTGTCACGGGCTTCTCTTTACTTCCAAGGGATACCTTCCCATCTCGCTCCACTGGTTGTATCGTATCATCCGCAGTGATGATAGCATCCGTTCCTTCATATGCTTCTAAGGAGTTGTAACGACCCTTGCTTTTGTATTGAGATTTATAGGAAATAGATTAAAAGCAAGATAATAATATACTCCCTGTTCATCTAACCGCACCCACCCGATTTTACAGCCGCACGCACTAGGGCATTTCCCGTCTCCCGCTCCTGTGCGTTTCTGCCTCTCGCGATTCCATCGCAAGCTGCTGTCGCTGCCGTTTCCGCTCCGGTCTCCTGCGCACCCCCCCGCCGCCGCCTGCTCCTCCTCCCACCGGCGCCGGCGCCGCCGCCTGCTCCTTCTCATTCCGTGGTCGGCGCCTCCTTCTCCCTTCTCCTGGCCGACGACAACAGCCCGTCTCCTCCAAGGATCGGCAGCTGACTGCCCTAGTTCTTCTTCTTCCTTCAAGGGGCCGACAGCAGAATCTCCTCCTGCTTCTCTTCCTCTTAAGTGGCCGGCTACGACAGCCCCCTTCCCCTCCGTTTCGGCCGGCGGATTTCAAGGAACTCCTAAGGTTTCGCTCGAAACCCCTCCCCGTGGACTCTTGAGCCCAAATCTGGTCTCCTTGGGTAAGGATCTCTGCCAAATCTCCGATTTCAGATTTGCCCTAATTTTTAGTGATGATTTTCGCTCTCCGATCGACGAAATTTCGTCGGTCCGCCTTGCGTTCGTCGTATAATCGCCTAATCTCGAATTTGTTCGTGTTTCCGGTGCCGCTCGTCGGATCTAGTGGTGGAGCCTCTCCAAAACCCTCTCCGATTTAGGGTCTCCGTCGTCTAAGCGCTACCAAATCTCCGATTTTGTTCGTGGTTACTCCTCTCCCCTCATACTTGAGGGAGGTAAATTGCTAACCTGCTCTTGAGTTAGTGTTTGCAAATTAACCGCCTTGCTAGCGTAGGGTTTTCTGTTGTCACGTATCAAATATTGCCTGCGATTATTCCTGAACAGGTTCAATAGTGCCTTTGACTTTGCTTGCGCCGCCTAGCTGTCGCTAGCAGTCCCTGCTTCACCTTAAGGCAAGTGGAGAAATTCCCTCTCGCTTGCAATCAAGAATTTAATTTCTTTTACTATTTTTTTTAAATTAATATCAATATCTGATGGCATAAGCACTATCACTCGCGAACATGTCGCGTTGCGATAGGAATCTCCTCGGAAAAACATGAAACCCTTAGGTCTTGAGTGTCATAAGCGAATCGTGGAAACTAGGTTTTAGGTGGTGCAACGTCTTGCTTGCATGGTCACGGTGAGCATGGAATACCCTTATTCTGGTAAGCCTTACACTTGGACTTGAGTGTGAACCATGTGTGCCCACCATAAACACCTACGCATTTCATAGATAACAGCTTATGTCGATGCAAAATACTTGTTTAGGCTATACTCCGGAGTAGGCTAATATTTCTAGATAGTCTCAGCTTGTATCAGTTACCTGCCTGTGTCACTGGCCTGTTTCAAGAGTTATTTGGTACTTTAGATTTTTTTCTGCATGTACTTAAAATTACAGCTTGTTTTCGATTATTTTCTTGTTCTGAGGCATTTTCCTTCTGTTTGGATTTGCCTTAGGGTTCGTGACCGCGCCGTCTGCTCCCTGAGTTTTCTTCGTTCAGCTGCAGTTTTGCTTGGAGGTTCTATTTTGATTACTGTGTCAGCAGGTTCTATGTATTTTGTTTCAGTACTGTTGGATCTACTTTTCTTGTATTAGTTATTGTCAGCCATTTTCTCTAGTATTGTGGACAACTCTTAGGGTGTTTTTGCTTGTATCAGATCATTTTACTTATAGCATTTTACTATTGTAACTCATTTCATGTTCATCATTTCAGTATAATGTATGACATCTGATTTTAATGAAAATGCATAGTTTAACCATTCGTTGTGGCTTCCGCATACTTATAAGATATACTAAATTCTTTTCAAAGTAATGAATTCAAAACTATTGTAGTATATCTGTTTCCGCCTTAGCAGGCATGGGTTCCTGTTCGCTCATGCCTGTGGCATCACGGCCCGCCCGAAGTGCGCTCTGACTCTTGTCGAGACGGGTCGTGACAGGAGTCAAACTTCGACATATCTCCAGTGAGATGATGCCCGCAACCGGAATCCACTATTCAGTCGTTCTCGAAGTTGATGGAGGCTAAGACATCGAGTGATGTTGTCGTCATCACTGCCAGGAAACAATTGTCTCCCCTCTCACCGCCCTGGTGACCTCCACCTCTCTGATGGTCTCCCTCCTTATTAGCAGCATGCCCGACCTTCAGATTGGACTGGCAGTCCTTTGTCATGTGTTCGTACTTCTTATAGGCATAACAAAGGGTTCTCCCCATCTCATCGCGCGCAGGGAGGAACTTCCTCTCATCTCTCTGAGAGGACGTTGAAGGTCCATCTCCGGAGTTCTTTTTTCTCTTGTCCCAGGACCTCCTCTTTCCTGAGAACAAAGTCTCGTCATCTCCCCCTGAGATGGATACTCCAGCCATCTGCTTCGACAAGCTCTCCTGTGACGACAGCAAGTTCTCTAGCTCCAATAAGGAGGGCTGAGTAGCCCATCCTTACACAGAAGTAACGAAGGGGACATACTCCTTTCTCAAGCCTCGAAGTATGTGCCGTTTCAACTTCGCCTCTGAGGTCGGCTCGTCTGGATCCAAGGCCGAGATCTCCCCACACAAGTTCTTCACCTTCAGGAAGAAAGTGGATATCGCCATCTCTTCTTGAGTGGACCTCGTCAACTCATTCTCCAGGAATTGTAGCTGTGCTACATTCTTCTTGTTGAATAGTCCGTCGAGGGCTTTCCAGATCTCAGACGCTGACTTGCAACCCATGATGTGGTCGAATAAATCAGGTGAGATAGCTCTCTTCAGAGCGAACTCTGCTTTGGCGTTGGTCTTCCTCCAAGCCCTCACAACTGCAGCATTATCCGCGGCTGCTTTCACTTCCTCCTGTTCTTCTCCACCAGCGACCTCCCATAGGTCCTCTCCAAGTAAGTAGCTCTCCACGCAAGATTTCCACTTCTTGTAGTTGGTCTGAGTTAGCAGCTCAATGCCAAGTCCTCTAGCATACCCTCCTGCACCGTCCATCTTGGTTTCTCAGTCCTTGTTCCCACTATCCCTCTGATACCATGTGAAATATTTACTCGTAGCCGGAAGAACACGTCAACCAAGCAAGGGAATAAGGACACCAATAAATGAACAGAAACTTTCACAATAATAAATGTTTTGGCAGCTAGTTACAAAGAACAGGGCTGAAAACAAGTTGCATCCAACTTGATTCACAACAGCCAATAGTAGTAAAGAAATTGGTCGCGGACAATGTCCGTTTCTCCTCCGGAGCACACCAAGTAGGTGATACTCGCTACTCGCTACCGCGAGCGCTAACCACTAGCGTCGGGTGCTATCTCCCAAGCTCGCTACTCGCAAGCTCGCTACTCGCACTCTCAACTTCCTCCTCTTCTCGCTACCGCAGGCGCTAACCACTATCGTCGGCGCTATCTCACGAGTAAGGAACTCTCTCTAGGTCGCTAGCCGAACTGACTCCGGGTTCGTTACTCGCTAGGTGGCACTCTGGTATCTCAAACTCGCTCAAAGTTGATGATACTCGCCACTATCAGAAAACATGCTCTTAGAGGGGGTCTACCCCTCCTATTTATAGGCAAGGGAGGAGGTCTTCTAGAAGCTGAGCTAGCGTTGGCGCTAGCTCACTTCAAATCTAACACGTCAGACATCGATGAAGGTTCGTTCTGACACGAACCATGTGCATCAATTTTACGAATTGCAGTCGAGTTCATATTACCCTCCTACAGATTTTTGTAGTCCGAGTTCTTTTGTAGTGGATTTTCGAATTTGTGTTTCTTAATTTGAGTACTGATATATTATACTAATAAAATTGTGCAAAATGTGTGTTATCTTGTGATAATGTGTTTAACTGTGCCTGAGAATTGCACATCCACGACCAGAAATCCCAACAAAATATATTTCTGAACCCTCGTTAAAATAAAAAGTGGACGTTCCGGCACGAATCTCGTTCTGATTCTACATATTGATCATTTTGAGCAAATATTAAACTCTCTGTTAAACATATTTTTCAAACATCAGCGTGTGATTAATCTTAGCCCTCGGATGCCTTATTAATCCGAGAGTTCTCTATGTCAGCCATCACCCTTCCTCAAACATATGATCTTCAACATCTCTTAGTACTATGCACCAGAAATCCTCTAAATCACGTGAAGATATCATAGGAGCAATCCGATCTTAAACACGACATCCTCAGGAACCACTTGATTCGGTGAAATTTTCGGGTTTGGTACCACTCGTGCTCAATCAAAAATATAAGCTTAAGTGGATTGAACTCGTCGCTCTCAGGTGCCTTAACGTACAGAAGTCGTATAAAGAAATCAATAAGATCAATTTGATAAGGCTAAAAACTAAAATTTGGAAAGTGTAGTGTTGTACCTGACATTACTTAGGTCAGGGTACATTGCAATCGCCCCTTCGAAATCCTACAAATGTCTCATTTTTATGTGATAAATTTAAAATTTCACTGAGCCATCAAGGAAGATATTATATAATATATCATGATATATAGTAACTCGCCTGGTTAGCAGTTGATGACGTGTAAGTTATTATGCATGGCATTCCAGCTCCAGTCGCTGCCTGTCCATCACAAGTAGCCTGGTCAAATTTATAATCCCCTTTGCCTTTCATTAGAAATGAGAGAGAGAAATTAAAAAGATATGAGATAAAAATCTCCATACAAAGAGAGAGAGAGAGAGAGAGAGAGAGAGAGAGATTGGAAAAATACATAGATGTAGAAATAAATAAATAGAAATAGAAATAAGAGTGGTACATGGAGAGATAAATATATCAAAGTAGGAGAACCTGATAGAGATTTTTTTTGTTTTAATAATTATAACTCATTAGTGACAGAGAAAGCTGAATATGCATATATATATATATATATATATATTATCTTATAAAGAAATACTGTGACATAAAATTTAAAAGTCATTGGCAAGATCAGATCCGTCAATGATGACATGATTAATACGGGCCGTCCGATTACTTACAACTTTTTTACTAGAGCTCCTACACCTACTATGATATGGTGTCTTAGGCTTATGTTAAATTGTAGGTACCCTACAATATGAAATTACGATTTTACCCCTAAATTTATTGAAAAATGAGAGTCATATGACTCGATTTTTAATCTCAAAAAAATTATCAGTAGTGAGAATTGAACCAGGTTCCCACTATATCAAGCAAAGATGGCAACCATCACACCATAAGATTTTTGTTTAACAACATTAAACTATGTTTTATATATACGTATATAAATATGGAATAACTAATAATTCTAATTGTTATTAAAAATATATACCCCCATTGCAGATTGCACTAACATAGGGTCGGAGGTATATATATATATATATATATATGACAGGCAAGGGGCTTTGACTCTATTCGTAACTGCGGTGGTAATTAATTTTAATTTATATGTTTTTCTTTTTAAAATAAGAGAAAAAAATTTAAATTAATTTTAATTTTTAACATTAAAGAAAAAGCATATAAATTTTAAAAAAATTGTAATAGAGACCGTAAAATTGAAAAGTTGAATGTTGCACGAAAGAGTATTTTTACCTTTTAATATAGTATAGAAATACATATAAATACACACACTAGTAGTTGTTCACAGTGTATCCCCCGTGCATATCGTTTGGCAATATCTTGGGCACATTTGGAATGTATTTAATAAAAAAAAATATTAGAATTTTTGTAATGCTAAAAAATTTATGAAATTATCTGAAATTATTAAAAAATCTTTAAATTTTTTCCTTAGTCTCTTCTTTCTATACATGTATAAAACAGATAAAAAGAAGGATAAAATAGACAGCCAAAATATTACAGCAAAGAGAACAAATACCTGCAGCCCAATGACACTGTCCTCCACTACCAAACAGTCTCCTCCGGATAACCTTAGCTTCTGAGTTAAGAGAACCTTCTTGATTAAGTTATTAAAGGGAAGGGAATAAAATATGCAAGATAAAAATCAGTGCTCCGTGGCGGAAGCAGTAGTATTTCTTAACAAATCACCTCTGAAGCTGTCAAATAAATTAATGGACTGGGCTTCTTTTCTTTGATATCATCACCTGTAATTAGTACATTCGAATTATTATCCTCTAGGACTAAATAATACTCCATTATATGGTTCGAACCAAAATCAAAACAATAAGAATGTAATTAGTTCATTATAAACACTTACTTCAATTAAGATCTTTAATTATCATAGTGATTCATAAACAAATAGCTATATAAGAAAACTAATAGACAGGGACTTTATATTCTGAAGACTGTGCCAGAATAATTAAACAGAATAAAAATGCATTGCGCCTTTAGCAACAGAATCCATGGCAAAAGAAAATATTATTACTGTGACAATACTAACCAGTACATCAAAAAACTAACCAAAATGCCACTTGCAGAAGTATGCCAAGCAAAGTTGAACATTAAACAAAATCATGTGACATCATGAGTATAACTAAAAAATAGATCATAAGCACTTAAAGGCCTTCATTTGAAGGGGACAGAAAAATAGAGAGATGAGAGAGCTCTGAGGTTTTCCGACGAAAGATCGTAGAAGTTCAACTCGGAGACGAAGGCCTTGCTCAACACTCATTCTCCCGCTTAGCACGCGCTTCCCGCGTGCCCGCTCCGCCCAAGACTGAACACTTAAAAATATTTTGTAAGCGATAGGTGGTTTGTCACCCTTTGGAAAGCTGACATTTGTACTCAACTGATACTAGTAGATTTTGTCAGAACTTCCCCGTTGTTGTAACCCTTTCCGGGTTTTCCACGTAAAAATATTGTCGTCTGCTGTTAGTCCTCTAATTTGACTGTTTGCGTGCTCGGCTCACTCTCGAGCTAAGACTGTCCGCTTTGACCGGTCCGTGAGAGCGATGAGCGTCCCACAACAAACATAAAACTTTTAGCCGATTTAAAAACCAAGTTTAGATTGATATTTGATTTGCTAGTATATAAGCATCCAACTCAAAACTAATTGGTTGTACTTGTACATCAATGAGTCCATAATCTACATTAAGGTTCGGTTTGTGACAGTTGTGACAGTTGTGACATTTGAGCAGTGGCGGTATCAACTTGTTGTAAGCACAGCAGTAACCTACGTTGGGAACTCTTGTGGCGGTGTGGTGATATTTCTGGCACGAACTCAATCATTTTGGGGCCGGAGCGTTCATAAGCTCTCATATGACAATATCTGGATGACTGTGTTACGAGCCTCCTTCAGGGCTTCGTCGGAGGTGGCGGTAGAGGCGGAGATACAAGAGGGAGCCGAGCTCGACCCGGGAGAATGCGAGGGGAGGGGAGAGGAAGAAGGGGAGTCGTACTCAATCCTAACCCTAGAGATTGAGAGAGGAGAGGAGAACTCAAGAGAGAAATATAACTTTCATAATTTGATTGATAATTCATACAATGACCCAAGGGGTCTATTTAAAGACTTACAAGTGACATAGATGTAAATACCAAAAAATAAAAGTAGATGTGCGAATACTGAAACCCGACCACTCTAACTAGTCGTAATTATTACTCTACTCGAACACTTGAAATAACATACATAGAGGCACGTAAATGAAATATGTGTAATCGGTGCCAGATGGTGGGGACCCATAACATCCCACTCATCCTTCAAATCGAGCTTGTCCGCAAACTTGAATGAGCTCAGCTGATTTCACTGTATGACTCCTTAATTTCACGCCAGAATAACTCCTGATAGCGCGGTGTTGTGACGGCGGCTACATCGAGTGGCGGATCGTCAGTGTGCTCACAGGAGGCACGAGAGACGACATGGATCTAACATGGCAGAGGCGCTTGCGGAAGGAAGACCGTCATGCAGAAGCTCTGGGGTTAGGGCGGGTGTGCTGAGTGAATGCAGACAGAAGAGGGCGAAGGAGGCCCTAGAGGGGCCGGCGAAGCAGGTGGCTGCGGAGTGGAGACCGCAGGAACAGATGACGGTGCAAAATTAGGCGACACCACCGCGGGGCTAAGCGGCGACGAGGCCGGTAGTGTGAACTGCGGGGAGGGAACAACCAACGGCGATGGTGGAGCGACAATAACTGCGACGGTCGGAGGAGCTATTTCGAGCGCATATGGGATAGATGATTATGGTAGTGGGATCAGTGGCTGCGCCTGTGGAATCAGACCCCCGAAGCGGCGGTCAATAATGACGGTGAGTCGCGTAAGTGCGGTGTCATGTGACGCCGACATCTCCAGCAATTTCTTAGACATCGAACAGAGGGCGGCTCCCTCTGCGGAACTTATCTTCATGCCGAATAATTACTTAAATCACTTGAAGTAAGAGGTAATCAAGTAAAAAAATGATGGAGACTCCAGCTGGGAAAGGACAAGACAGGTGCATGCGGTGGGGCTCGAAGTTGAAAAGGACGGCAAGATGTGGACGAAAGGATGCGGAGGTGTGCTTCTCGAAAGGCATGAATGGCGTGTGGTTCGAACGAGGAGGCGTGGGTGTGATGTCGGCTCGATTAAGCGACAAACGGCTCTGAATGGGCTGGAAGCAGCGCCGGAAGGCTCTGGCTGGACTGGAAGAAGCGGAAAGATGAAGCGGTAGAGATCATGTGGATGGCGTCGTCTACAAGCACTGAGGCTATGGTGCGCAGCGGAGGATTACGACAAGCACAAGGATAGGGGACGAAGGGATCGACGTGGTATGTAGTGAGCGATCCAAAATGAAAAGGACCAGTGGTGCCGGAGCTTGAAGAAGATCAATAGCGTAGGGAAAGACGAATCGAGGGCCAAAAGTGTTGTTGTAGGGATTTGAGTCGTCCAGACTGTTGGATCGTGCACGGAAGATAGAAGAAAGATTGTTGGATTAAAGACTGGAAAACACGAAGTGGGTTCGTCGATCGGTCCGCAGAAACCGTGCACAGGCGCGACTGAGTGAGCGGTGAGGGACACAGAGGAGCGCAGAGGGGAGGAAGAGACCGCAGCGGCGGCACATAGATCTAATACCAAGATGTTACGAGCCTCCTTTGGGCTTCGTCGGAGGTGGCGGTGAAGGCGTAGATACAAGAGGGAGCCGAGCTCGACCCGCGGAGAATGTGAAGGGAGAGGAAGAAGGGAAACCATGCTCAACCCTAACCCTAGAGTTTGAGAGAGTAGAGGAGAACTCAAGAGAGAAATATAACTTTCATAATTTGATTGATAATTCATACAATGACTCAAGGGGTCTATTTAAAGACTTCCAAGTGGCACAAAGGTAAATACCCAAAAATAAAAATAGATGCACGAATACTAAATCCTGACGACTCTAATTAGTCTTAACTATGACTCGACTCGAACACTTAAAATAACATGCATAAAGACACGTAAATGAAATATGAGTAACCGGCGCCGGATGGTGGGGACCCATAACATATTGTATCGGCGTTTTCGAGAAATAACACTCATAAATGCAACTACTCAAACACTACTAAAGCTATCACTTAGAACACTACATTTTTCGTCATTGTGTTCACAACCGTCACCGGTCTTCCACCGTTTAGCCTAAGTGCACAAGATTACAAGAGTTTTCTCAAGAGAGACTATTCTCGGCACATGCACCCTCAGTTTTAGGGTCAGTGGCAAAGACCACTAACACATTGAGTTCTTTTTTAGTAGGTGACAAGAGTAGAGAGTAGACTAGATGGGTCTAACCTATTGTAATACTATGTTGGATCATATGCATTCGACCCAAAATAAATTTGTTGGATGTGAAGAGCCTCAATGAGTTTTCCAATATGAGAGAATATATTCTGAACACGGTGTACTGTCTTTTACACAAGAAACTGTAGGATTTCATGAACCATAACCCAGAAGAAGTCTTGTATCATAATTCATTATCCGGGCAAAAACCTAACATATTAATAATTAATAAAATGACATTAGGTAGACTCAAAGAGTAAACTACCTGCAAGGAAGCAATCAAGACCATAGAAGCGTTCCTACAGTAACAAAAGACATCAATAAGACATCAAATATGATACACTTAAATGATTGTCTTAGCACAATCCGATAATACTTAAATATAATTAAAATCAAAAAGGACAAATAACGGTAAAAAAATATTGGAGTAGGAAAATTACTAATCCAAGAAGATTCTCCAAGCATAGAACAACAGAACTTTTTGTTGCTGCAGAGCAAACAGCAAGCTTAATACCCTGTACCATCAAGAGACAATTATATGTCTAAACAAAATCTAAAAGAAAGAAAAGAGAGGGTATAGTGCCAGATTACTATTAAAGGCAATACTTCAATTAGATGGAGTCTTAATACCATCTTAAATACATTAAACAATGGAAGGAAAGCAATCAAGATTTAAGTATCCAATTGTATTACCGCACCCTTAGCATCATCCATCAGTCTAAGAACACCAGGTCTAGGCTTAACCTGAAGCGCAGAAGAATGACATTGTTTTTATCTACACATAGAAGTATAATATAATGAGTATGATAAAGTTTCCGCATGGAGAACTTCCTGTTAGTTATGAAGAACAGCTATACTTACAGCTCCAGATTTGATTACTTCTTTGTATCTTTCTGTTTTCCAATCCTACATGAGCAAGAAAACCATTGGAATAGTTGGGGATATCCCATGGATAGAAAAAGAAACAATTTTAATTCATTAAAAACAGTGTTAAATTGAATATATATTCTGTTACAGAGACGACGTTGGCATCGATCACCACTAGAGCGAAACTGACGCGGGCATGTGGTATGTCTATTCGAGGCAAGGGACATCGGCGATTAGGATAGAATCATCAGGAGCTAAAGCCTAGCGCGACATCATCTTTCAATTACGCCTTTAATTCCCGCACTTTATTTTTGCTTTATATACTAGTTTGCCCCTGAGGACCTATTTAAGTGAGTGGTCCATGAACATTATTATCTTTTGAACAAATGAAAAAAAAAAAGTCTAGGGTTGGCCAAGGTGCTCCTTGGATTTCTCTCCTCCTCTTCTTCCCCTTCTCCTTCCTAGAAACAAGTGGAAATCCTTACGGGTAACATATTCATCAAATAACCAGTACAGAATCAATATTCGAAGATCCATATGGTTCAACATTAGTTTCCAGTTCAACATTATCAGAGTCGAAATCATAACCAAATCTAAGCTTGGAACAACCAAACTTTTCAAAAATAGGAAATATTAGAACTGGGATGTGTTGGAAATAAATTAAAAAACAGGAAAGGTCGTCCGGATGAATGCGTCCCTTCCACAAATTTAAATTTGTAGACACTCGTGGCTTCTATCACAAAACTCTGAGATAAAAGGAGGAGAGACCTAGCGGGTGGACAAGGGTAGGCAATGTGGGACGAATACAACAGACCTGGCCATGCAGGGAATAATCCAACATAGTGGTCCCACCCCCACACAACGCAGAGATCCGCTAGAACAAGGTCAACCAACACGCCACCTGCAGCAGGTCACGCACAACTAAAGGTTCTCGTTGTGCGATACCTAACCTCGCCATCCTCGACACCTTTTTCTCGTCCTATCATTCGTAACCTGAAGTATTCTTCCACCCACAATACCCCATCTCTCTCTCATTTTCTCTGGGTGTGAAGTCGAGACACTTTTTGCCCCTATAGAATGAATACGCGTCCTTAAGATCTGGGTGGTTGACGAACGTCGTGTTACAATAAACGGAAGAGACACAATCGAAGTCACCCGAGTGTTCACACAACAATGAAGGAATAGTCAGTAGGGACGAATTCAACGTACTACTATCTGCGGTCACTCGGCTTTCTGAACAAGCCAAATTTCTCACCAAAGGGATGGCAAGTTAGCCCACCTATTCTCTAGACGGCGCCTAAGCTACTGCCTTACGATGAAGAATTCGCCCATACTAGGCGCGATTTCTACATGGTGGTCACTGTTGTACCCATAATTTGTCGAGAACAAAAATGCATAAGGAAGACACCTCAGGTCTCCATCTCAACGGCCTCAGGTCTCCATCTCAACGGCCTCAGGTCTCCATCTCAACGGCCTCAGGTCTCTAGCTCGACGGACTCAGATGCCCATCTCATCGGCCTTCAGCTCGACGACCTCAGGTATTCAACTCGGCGACCTCAAGTATTCGGCTCGGTGGCCTCGGGTATTCAGCTCATCGGTCTTCAGCTCGGTGGCCTTCCACTCGGCGACCTTCAACTCGGCGGCCTAAGGTGTTCAGCTCGACGGCCTCAGGTGTTCAGCTCGGCGGCCTCAGCTGTTCAGCTCGGCGGCCTCAGCTGTTCAGCTTGGCGGCCTCAGCTGTTCAGCTCGACGGCCTCAGCTGTTCAGCTTGGCTACCTCTCGGTGACCTCATAGGGACCTCATCGGGAGGGGAGACCAAACCAGGAAACTGGCTCACAAGCAGGGCCAAGATCTCAGCTTGCAAAGTTCAGACCAAAAGGATGGTTGAAAGTTACTAGACCCTGAATTAGCAGACATAGAAATGAAGCGAACAAGTGAGAGATTGAGACTATTTTATTATCAGGCAAGGTGGTTGTGTTACATTTTGGAGGTCATGTCACATATTAAGGAGTGTATAGGAACTCTCCCTCCCGAACAAAGTGTTGTGCGAGCTCGGGGAAGGCAGACGAGATCGACAAATCTTTAAATGGGCGACTCTTCGCGGGGTGTGAACTGCCTCCCACCGGTTACAATGGGGTCCTATTTATAGGCAAAGATAAAGGGTAACCCCCCCCCCCCCCGACGAGGTCACTGAGAGGCCGCCGAGTTGAACACTTGAGGTTGACGAGCTAAACACCTAAGGCCGCCAAGCTGAAGGCCGCCAAGCTGAAGGCCGCCAAGCTGAAGGCCGCCGAGCTGAACACCTGAGTCCGCCGAGCTGAGCACCTGAGGCCGCCAAGCTGAACACTTGAAGGCCGCCGACCTGAAGTCCGCCGACCTGAAGGCCAACGAGCTAAAGGTCGCCGACCTGAAGGCCTCAGAGCTAAAGACCGTCGAGCTAAAGGCTGACGAGCTGGACATCTGAGGCTGCCGAGCTGGAGACCTGAGGCCACCGAGCTGGACACCTGAGGTATCTTCCTTATGCATTTTTGTTCTCAACCAATTACGAGTACAACAGTCACGATTCTTGGGCCTTTCCGATCCCTAGATTTTGAAAGAATTGTGGACCCTCTAAAAGAAGAAAAGGAGCCTTCTCCCATCTCAGATGCCATCCGTCGGAGCCTGTCCCAGTTGGATTCAGACAACCACATCTCTCTCAGTTTACTGGGAGATCCACCACATATTGTCTTTCGAGTATGTGATTTCCCTGCAGAACCTTCTCGACGGGATTCGCTGCAAGTTGTCGTTCATGACCTTCGATGAGAACGTCAGTGATTGGTTTTATAAGCCTCCCTCCCGCTCCATTAGCTCCTTTGGAGAGCTGGAGGGATCTTCTTCTGAGGTTTACCACCTCAAAGAAGCGAAAGAGTGCCCCCTAGGTGCTCTTTCAGATCAAGTAGGGGGTATCTAAAACCCTCAGTCATTATATCGACAGGTTCCATGAAGAGATCTGGGAATCCACGACGTCGATCCTAAAATGTATCAAGTTACCCTGATGTGCGATCTCCAGGAATGCCTCTTTAAATTCGAAGCCAACCGAAACCCACATGGTTTCTACGTGGATTGGATTAATATGACCAATCACTTCATTGAGGGGGATGCAAACCATGAGTTCGTCTCCTCCCTCACCCAGCTAGGCCAATAACAGCTAGGGTTTGTTGTCAACTGCATTCATGGAGGAGCTGGCCTTGAATCTTCTTAGAAGGCTAGTTTGGGGCGACTCTATCGACGAGAGGTTACTTCCACCTCTCAGACCACTCCACTGAGGGGAGACGCCATCTTCAATGAGGAAGATCTCCCCAAAATTGCAAATCCTTTTAATGGCAATATCATCATCAAAGGAGTACTTGACAACTACTCATTGTCTCATATTCTTAATGACATTGGTTGCTCTATCAACATCCTCTTCACACCTGCATTTGAGGCCATGAACACTGGAAGGAAGATTCAGGCCTACAACGGCCAACGGACCACTATATGGGTTTGCAGGAGAAAGAAAAGAAATCGAAGGGAGAATCACCCTCTCCGTCACCATGTGCGGAGTAACTCGTCAAGCAACTTTAGTGGTGTTTGACGCTCCTAACAATTATAACGCCATCTTCGGGCGACTACTTTTGAATGAGTACCAGATCATCGTTTGTATATATCATCAAGTCTTGTAGTTTGTCATGGGAGGGAAGTAATTTAGGGTTCGCAGCGACCCTTGAATCACATGGGAATGTTACGTCAGCACAATTAATGGGACCGAGACTTACCTTCCTCCTATGAGGAATGAAGGAAAAGATGAAGAATATTTCCATACTGATCAAGAACCCGAAGAACATACAAGAAAAAGAAGACTAAAGATGCAACTCGGGTCTCGTGGATAAATTCAAAATCTTATCAATTGCCAGAAGAAAACATGAACTCGGAGCAAACAATATGGAGTTGTCTCTTTCTGATTATTTGTATTCCAATGTATTTTATTTTTGTTTTTTTGCACCTTTTCTTTCCTGTTCCCATGTAATGAAATGCGTGAAATATCAACAACGGCAGTCTACTTTAGCCAACATCTGTTAGATTTCATGCTACAACCATGCAAGGGAACCAACGATGAACAAAGACGAAGTAAACTTTATAACTAGGCAAACAATTACAAAGACAAGCTGACTACAAGGTGCATACACCTTGAATCACGTCAGCTGAGATATATAAAAAATAATTTGTCGCGGACAAGGTCCGCTTCTCCACTCTCCACTTCACAACGCACGCAACCCTGCACTCTGCACTCTCCACCTCTCGCTGAGGTGCGGGTTGGGGTTGGACACTCTTGGGGTGTATGCACACTCCCACTCACTAGTTCAACACTAGTTCTCTCTCTCTCTTCTCTTCTCTTGTCTCACATTAAACATGCACTAAGGGGGGGAGTATTTATAGGCAACCACTAATAGGAGAGACAAGGGGGGGGGGGGGGGGGGGGGGAGGAGGAGGGGTGCACTCATCCACTCGCCAACTACATGCTGGACACGCCAACCTTCCACTCGCCCAACACATGTTGCACTCCCCCATTCACATGCTCCACTCGCCCCACTCCCAACACATGCAGCACTCGCCAACCTCACCTGTTGCACTCGCCAACTCCCTTTCTTCCTCCACTCGCCAACCACCTGCATGTTCCACTCGCCAGGCACAAGCATGTTCCACTCGCCCAACAGCCTCCACTCGCCCCACCTAGCCTCACTTCAAACTTCAACACTCCCCCTTGAAGTGAGCATCAGGGACAACTCCAAGGCAAGCGCGAAGCTTCTTGAACGGCCCCGCAGATAGGGGCTTTGTGAAGATGTCCGTCAGGTTCTCTTCACTTCGCACGTGCTCCACCGCAAGCGAGCCACCCAACACCTTCTCTCGGATGAAGTGGTGCTCGATTTCTATGTGCTTTGTCCTTGCGTGACAGACTGGGTTGGTTGCCAGCTTCAGAGCACTCTCATTATCGCCACGCAGCACAGTAGGTCCTCTGACCTTCTCATCCACATCTTCCACCAGCCTCCTCAGCCAGACACTCCTGAGCTACTAAGGACGACGCCTTATACTCAGCCTCAGTGGTGGAAAGGGAAATGGAGTCCTGCTTCTTGCTACACCATGAGATGGCAGTGGCTCCACACATGAACACGTAACCTGATGTCGACTTGCGGTCATCAGCGTCACCTGCGTAATCTGCATCGGTGTAGCCATGCAGCTTGAAGTCAGTCCTCCCTCCATAGAGCAACCCCATCTCAAGGATTCCCTTCACATACTTCAGTATCCCCTTGGCTGCCTCCAGATGAGGCTTCCGCGGCTCCTGCATGTACCGACTCACTCTGCCGACAGCAAAGGCGATGTCCGGCCTTGTGATGGTCAGATAGATAAGGCTCCCCACCAGTGCCCGGAAGATCTTCGGATCAGGAAGAATCCTCCCTTCTTCCTTCCGAAGCTTCAGCCCAACCTCCAGAGGAACGGAGCTGCTCTTCCCCTCCTTCATGCCGAATCTCTCGACGATCTTCTCGGCATAAGCCTTCTGGGTCACGAGCAGCCCGCCACTTCTCTTCTCCACTTGAAGTCCAAGGAAATGGTGCAGTTCACCAAGATCCTTCATCTCAAACCGTATGACTAGCTGTTGTCTCAGCGCCGCGACCTCTTCACTGTTGTTCCCGGTCACGATCATGTCGTCGACGTACAGCAGCACCAGCACGTGAAGATCTCCAATATTCTTCACAAACATGCTTGAGTCTGAGTCTGAGGCATCGTAACCACAGAACTGCAGATACTCTGTAATCTTCCCATACCAGGCTCTCGGCGCCTGTTTCAACCCATAGAGGGCCTTCTTCAGCTTGCAGACGTGACGTGGATGTGACTTAAACACATACCCAGGTGGTTGCACCATGAATATGTCCTTGTCAATCTCTCCGTATAGGAACGCGTTCTTTACATCAAGCTGTCACAGCTTCCACCCTCTGCACGCTGCTAGGGCAATGACCGTCCTCACCGACGTCATCTTCGCCACAGGACTGAACGTCACCTCATAATCCTCTCCATAGGTTTGTGAGAAACCTCGAGCGACAAGCTAGCCTTGTACCGCTCTACTCCTCCGTCAGCTCTCTTCTTCACCTTGTACACTCACTTGCAGGTGACAGGTTTGATGCCCTCCACCATGGGAACAAGGTCTCATGTCTCATTCTTCTTCAAAGCCTCCATCTCTTCATCCATGGTCACGTCCCACTCCTTAGTGCCTACAGCATCTTCAAAGCGGGCAGGTTCCCACTCGTCGAGTGGTCCTGCGAAGAAGCAAGAGATGAAGAGACCAAACTCACGAAGTTCCCCTCCTTATAGCGAGCAGGCGAGACGATGGTCCGCTTCGACCTCCTCAAGGCTTGGCCACTTTCTACCACTCCGGTAGACTCCTCCTCTCCAGCTCCTCTTTCAACTTCTCTTGAAGCAGCGCTCCCCCTGCTTCTAGAGCTCGAAGCTCCCCCTGAGCCAGATGGCGATGGGGCACTTGGAGATACCTCCAACTCCAGCATAGAGTCCTCAATGACTCTCTCTTCTCCCCTGCTTGATTCTCCACTCTCTGACAGCACCACAGAAGAGACTCCCTGATACGAGATCAGTTCGTCAAACACCACGTCGTGCGAGACGACGAACTTGTGGGTCTGCGGGTTCATGCACTTCCACCCCTTCTTCCGCTCGTCGTAGCCGATGAAGACACACTTCCTCGCTTTCGGCTCCAACTTGGTTCTCTCAGCCTCCGGAACGTGCACGAAGCAGGTAGAGCCAAACACCCTCATGTGACTCACATCTGGCTTCTCCCCGAACATGTGTTGGTGTGGAGACACCATACTGTTGGGACTCAGAGGTAGTCGGTTGATCACATGGGTAACACATGTCATTCCCTCCGCCCATAAAGCTTTGGGAATCCCCTTGGCATGTAGCCAACTCCTGGTAGTCTCCACCAGATGGCGGATCTTCCTTTCTGCGACCCCATTTGCTGACGGGTGTGGGCGCAGGAGAGCTCTCGCCGGATGCCGAATTTTCTGCAGAAAGAGTTAAAAGTGTTAGAGGTAAACTCCCCCCCCCCCCCCCACCATTATCACTTCTTAACTTCTTCACCCTCAGGTTCAGACTCCCCTCCACTAGTTCCTTCCACTCCTGGAACTTCTCAAACACCTCCGCCTTCTCCCTCATGAAGTAAACCCACGTGTAGCGGGTGTAGTCATCCACCAAGACCAGCGCATACTTGTTTCCTCCATAGGTCAAGGTGGCGCACGGCCCCATCACATCAGCGTGTACGCACTCAAGAGGTGCCTTACACCTGGTCTCCGACTTGTCAAATGGAAGTCGATGTGACTTTCCAAATTGGCAGCCCTCGCACACATGACCGTCGTCGTAAGAAGATAGGTTAGGCAGGCCAGACACCAGGAAAAAATTTTTGGTGGCCTGAGGACACGATGCTCTACGTGCCCCAATAAATAGCGATTTCAAAACCCGGGCCCACCCCCTCATTTTTCCGAAAAACGAAAAATTTCTCCCGTCCCGACGGTTTCGTCTTTCTCTTTCCCCGCCTAAACCTTCTATTAGGGTTTCGAAAT
Source organism: Dactylorhiza incarnata (assembly GCA_033032865.1). Lineage (NCBI taxonomy): Eukaryota > Viridiplantae > Streptophyta > Magnoliopsida > Asparagales > Orchidaceae > Dactylorhiza > Dactylorhiza incarnata. The sequence goes on along the minus strand of JAWHQI010000229.1, from coordinate 3,685,304 downwards.
TATACGGGCGTAGAGGACGTGGAGGTGCCCGAAAATTTGATCCGTCGGTTGAATTCAGGTTTTCGAATATCTGCTTTCTTCCATTTTCGCCACTTTTTAAGTGCGAAAATAGCAAGAAACTTGAATGAACTGTTCCGGATCAAAGACCTGCAACTACTATGGCAGATGATGAAATATCTCCCAGTGATCCCGAAGTTGTAAGAGACACATCGTTATTGCATATTTCCAGTTTAATTTGCTGAAGGTAATCATTTCTCAAAAAAAATACTGTCGTATTTTTCCTTACAATATAATTTGCATGCAGGTCTACAATCGCAGTTACGGTTGTAACGTAGTATACAGCTACCAAACAATGCAGCCCATTACAGTTGTAAAATACCGGAACTTACAGTTACGGTTGTAATTTACAGTAACATACAACAAATTACTGCATTTAATACAGTAATTACAGTCGTAATTTAGTATTTACGGTCTTTTTACGACCACAACTTGAGTAGAAATGCACCAAAAAATAGAAACTTAGAATACGGTTATAACAGAGTATAAAAATCAATACTTTACAGTCGTAATGTACTCATTGCTGAAATTTTAGCATATGGTTTCAAAACTAATGAATTAGAAAAATACGGATATATTACGGTCATAAGGCCACAATATGATTACAATATCGATCAATCGCGTCCAAAACTACAATATTCAGGGCGAAAATTATTATGGAGGTTCGAAACGCCGGAAAAATACTATCTCTTCCACCCGTTGCCATGAAACTGTTCCGGATCATCATTGGAGTCCTTCCTTCTTCCACCACAGACGACTCCCCCTGCAATGTCAAGAGTGGCCGCCGGAAGTTCAGTCTCGGCGTAATTGAAAAACCTAAAAACCTGAATGAAGAAACTTCGGGAGGAAGGGGAAGCGGAAAAGACGGGGCGCGAGAAAATTTTGGTTTTTCAGAAAAATGAGGGGGTGGGCCCGGGTTTTGAAATCGCTATTTATTGGGGCACGTAGAGCATCGTGTCGTCAGGCCACCAAAAAATTGACCCTTCGCCACTATCATCTTCAACTTATCCATCCCCACGTGACCTAGCCTCTCATGCCAGATCGATGCGCTGTCATTTGTCTTCAGCTTGTCCACATAGACACTTGCAGATAGAACGTGCAAGTCCTTCACCCTTCTCCCGGTGAGCGTGACATCAGCATCAACTGAAGACAGGTTCTTCAGGAACTTCACCTCCTTCGGTCCGAACAGCACGTGGTATCTTGCATCCACTGCATTCGCAACCGAGAAGAGGTTCTTCTTCATGCCCGACACGTGATACACACTCTTCAGTATCACGGGCTTCTCTTCACTTCCCAGGGATACCATCCCTTCCTGCTCAACTGGATGCACTGTATCATCCGCCGTGATGATAGCATCAGTTCCACCATATGCCTTCAAATAGGCAAACTTAGACACATCTCCAGTGAGATGGTGCCCGCAACCGGAGTCCACTATCCAGTCATTCTCAAAGTTGACGGAGGCTAAGACATCGACTGACGTTGTCGTCATCTCGGCCAGGAAGCAGTTGTCTCCGCCTTCACCACCCTGGTGACCTCCACCTCGTCCTCCACCTTTTCTTCCACCTCTCTGATAGTCATCCTCCTTGTTAGCAACATGACAGGCCTTCAGATTTGACCGACACTCCTTTGTCATGTGCCCGTACTTCTTGCAGGGAAAGCAAAGGGGTCTCCCCCTCTGGTCATACGGAGGGAGAAAGTTCTCCCTAACTCCCTGAGAGGACGTTGAGGGTCCATCTCCGGAGTTCTTCTTCTTGTCCCAAGGTTTTCTCTTGCCTGAGAACAACGCCTCGTTATCTCCCCATGAGATAGACACTCTCGCCATTTGCTTCGCCAAGCTCTCCTGTGACGACAGCAGGTTCTCTAGCTCCAGTAAGGTGGGCTGAGTAGCTCATCCTTGCACAGAGGTGACAAACAGAACATACTCCTTCCGCAGGCCTCTGAGAATGTGCCTCTTCATCTTCGCCTCTGAGATCGGCTCGTCAGGATCCAAGGCCGAGATCTCTGCGCACAGGTTCTTCACCTTCAAGAAGAAGGTGGATACGACAACTCTCCTTGAGTGGACCGCGCCAACTCATTCTCTAGGAACTGTAGCCGCGCTGCATTCTTCTTGTTGAATAACCCATCAAGGGCTCTCCAGATCTCTGACGCTGACTTGCACCCCATGATGTGATCGAACAAGTCAGGAGTGATATCTCTCTTCAGGGTGAACTCCACATTGGCGTTGGTCTTCCTCCAAGCTCTCACAGCTGGACCATTGTCTCCGGCAGCTACAACTTCCCCTTGCTCATCACCACCAACGACCTCTCATAGGTCCTCTCCAAGAAGGTAGCTCTCCATGCATGACTTCCACTTCTTGTAGTTGGTCTGGGTGAGCAGCTCAATGCCTAGTCCTCTCGCATAACCTCCTCCGCCGTCCATCTTGGTTGTCGACCTTGAACCTTAATAGCACACTCCTCTTCACCAACCTGCCTCTGATACCATGTTAGATTTCATGCTACCACCATGCAAGGGAACCAACGATGAACAAAGTCGAAGTAAACTTTATAACTAGACAAACAATTACAAAGACAAGGTGCATACACCTTGAATCACGTCAGCTGAGATATATAAAAAATAACTTGTCGCGGACAAGGTCCTTCTCCACTCTCCACTTCACAACGCACGCAACTCTGCACTCTGCACTCTCCACCTCTCGCTGAGGTGCGGGTTGGGGTTGGACACTCTTGGGGTGTATGCACACTCCCACTCACTAGTTCAACACTAGTTCTCTCTCTCTCTCTCTTCTCTCACATTAAACATGCACTAAGGGGGGGGGGGGGGGGGGGGGGGGGGGGGGTATTTATAGGCAACCATTAATAGGAGAGGCAAAGGGAGGGGGGAGAGGAGGAGTGGTGCACTCATCCACTCGCCAACTACATGCTGGACACGCCAACCTTCCACTCGCCCAACACATGCTGCACTCCCACATTCACATGCTCCACTCGCCCCACTCCCAACACATGCAGCACTCACCAACCTCACCTGCTGCACTCGCCAACTCCCTTTCTTCCTCCACTCGCCAGCCACCTGCATGTTCCACTCGCCAGGCACAAGCATGTTCCACTCGCCCAGCAGCCTCCACACGCCCCACCTAGCCTCACTTCAAACTTCAACAACATCAACCAATGCTCTCAACAGTTAGATCTATCTAACTCAGATTTCGTACCTATTCTCTTGAAACTCTATTCAACGCTTACTTGAACCCATTGCATTGTGATCCCCGGATCTAATCTCGTGGAAGACTTTAACTGGTTGAATCCCCTAAAGGCTATCGCTGGTACCTACTTGGACCTTCTTGAATTGAGGTCACTAGGCAGTAACACCCACCAAGACTACATCTCGCTAGAATTGTTTGCATATGTGCAGTGTTAGTCTGATCCAATCTCTCGTGACTATCCAAATCTGAATAGTGGAAGTGCATTCGCACGTCTCAAACTATATTATTTCAGATATTAGTGGATCAGAGTATACATAGCAAGTTTTAATTTATATTCACATTTATTTTACTGGAGTTTGCAAGTATTGATATCATCTCAACAACATGAAGGCTTCTCTTAAGATCACAATATATATAAGCGTACAAACATAATCCGGGTATTCTCAAACCAATACTACTACTCATAGAATCGTTCTCTCAAATCAAAATTCCTAAGCTTTCTTCTCTTGAGTTCGAGATTTTAAAGTGTTCGCACATGAAGCTCACAAATCCTCTCATCCGAATTATTATAACCAGAGTCACCCAGCGTTCGCAAGCACTATCATCACAGAAAATCAGAACAAAGGGAAATAACAGGTTCATAATCAATTTCCTTTATATATATATGTTGATGAAATTCTTTTTACGGATATAAAGCATTCACGATTACAAAATATTCACGGGAACACTCAAAAATATGCAAAAGGAAAAAAACATGTATATCTTAAATTATTCACTAAGGCTTTGACCGCTACTCGAGCTAGAGCTATTAGTATCCACATCAGTTGCTTTCATCTCTTCACTACTGTTTCCTCTTTTTTACTTGCGGAAGCTTTTGAATCTCTTGTTTTGCCGCCGAAACTACCACTGGAAGCACTGGAATCAATATTAATATTTTCATTTTCTCCGGAGAATTCGCCTTCTCCTTCAAATGACTCAAAGGAAGGCACCTCTGGATATACATCGGCATACTCAACTTTAGCTAACTCTTCCTTCAGTATTTGTCTCTCTTTCAACCTCGTCACGGTATTTTCCGCGAATTGTCTGCTAATCTTGAACATGTGATTCTAGTAGCAAGAGTTTGAAATATTATAAGCATTCCGCAGAAGAAAAACTCAAGAGTCAAACAAGATACACAAGCAAGCACATATTAGTAGCTCGCAAAAACTAAAGGTTGTTACCTTGAGTTTCTCTCTTAATCATTCGTTCTCGACCTCAAATTTGTTCGCATTCGCCAAAGTACACTTAAGCTCGTGGCCCATATGATGATTTAGAACTATGCTCCTCAGAGAGGCCCGCGCTACAATCTGCGGGAGATCCTCAGGAGCAAGTTTTCCCACCTCGAGCAAGCTTCTCCGGCCATATAGGGCAATAATGATCGCAGAGGCATGCAAACTCACATCGTCATTATCTTTTCAGGAAGGAAGGTGCAAGCTTATCTCTTACCCACCTTCCCTTGACATCCCACCGCATTAGAAGATGCCAGAGAGTATCCACCAAATCTTTGTCAACACAGACAAAAGGATGGTTTCTCGATTCCTCGGAGGGATCACTCACGGTCACTTTCCTCTTCTTAGAAGAAGCGTTTGTGGTTTCTCGCTCGATTGCTAGCACCTCCTCTCTTTCCTAGCACCTTAACTTTCTCTTCTCCGTCGCGGACGACTCAATAATTGGCGGCTCATATGATTCATTGAGTGGAACCGCAATAACTACTGCAAGAAGCATTAAACGGTCAGCAGAAGATATTATCAGGGTAACGACAAACTCGTTGCATTCGCAGACCTTACTTTGATCATCATCTACCATCCAGAGCTTCTAGTGCTCACGGTACGTAATGCTCTATATTCAGACAACAACCCGCCAGAAATGAACGATCTTCAAGCTCTACTTCCTTTACTCTTTCTCAGCTCTATCCCGAGGCATCGTGAAAAGGCCACCAATATCACGCTGGAAGAAGACGAACATATCATTCCAGTAATGAACCTAGTTGTGAAGGTTCAAAACTCTGCAATTTTGTGGAGCCAAAGTAGATCATGCCTTCCTTCTTAGAGTTGATATAAAAGAGGTTGTGGAAAACGGACATGTTGAAGCAGGCTATTTTAAGACGCAGATAAATGTTCAGATCGTGGATGATCGTTCCCAATCTTCCTAAAGGAGTTCAGGTCTCGAGTATAGGTTGTCGACCTGATGGGAGTGGGTTCACGAGTTGGGGAACGTATAAGGAAGTTTACGGAGGTAGGAAGGTCTAGATAGTAGTTGGGAAGAATGTATTATGTGTTATTCAAGATTCCAGTTGCTGGAATTGTGTCGTGAGGGTGCTAGACTGGGAAAGGATAGAATGGGGCTTGCAGCAAAAGGGAAGATTGAGTTTAGGAAGGGAAAACTGGATTGTGGGAAAGGCAGGGAGAAATGGAGACGTAGTGGGGAAGGCGTGTGAGTGGGGGTGGATTTCGAAAACAATGGGGGCGCGGGGGAGGAGGTTCAGGCAGTTAACGGAGAGGAGTGGGATTCGGCCTGCGGGGAAGAGGAGTAATTCTAGTTGTGAATGAAAGGGATTATGGGGTAATGGGCTGAAATTGCGGAGGGAGTTGTGAGTGGGATAAATGGTCAATTATGAATTAGTGGGAGGTTAATTGGAAGTTATGATGGTGTGTGATAAGGGAGTTATGAAAGTTATGGGGAAGATAGGAGGAGGTGCAGGTGAGGAGAGGTGGTCAGAGGTGGTGGTGGTCGCCGGAAAATAAAAATAGCAAGACTTTAGTGGTAATAAGGAAATGGTGGTTACCGGAGGAGTTGGTGGTCGGAGGAGGTGATGGTGGTGGTGATGGTGGATGGACGTGGAAAATGGAGGGTAAGAGAAGGTCAGCCAAGGTGAGGAGGGGATGAGGGGGTATCCGAACTTCACACCCAGATTCCAGCTTCAGCATTGGTGATCAAAAGGAGAAATATTCTATCAATTATCAATCCCATCAAATGAGCATTTTACCTCTATTTATATAATAAAGGGGGTCATGAACGGTCATGATTCTACGATCATGACGACCTCCAAAACATACCAAATAAAAATCCGAAAAATACAAATAAAATAATAATAATTTTAGATCGACAATCTGCTCGAAATGAACGATCTTGATCGTCATTGGCGGTTTCTTGTTTGGCGTATGTAGACCCGTATGGGTCATGTGACATGATCCCCATCACCGGGGCTCATGGTTACTGAGAAGAATTGTTGCACAGTTCTTTTATCAAAGATTCTGTATTCCTTATTATCAAATGTAACACAATATCCTTTCTTCATTAGTTGACCGACACTTCGTAGATTCTGAGTCAAATCAGGAACATAAAAAACTTCATGTATGTTCTTGACTTCACCATTTTGAGAGATGACTGCAATTATAACTTTGGATTTGATTGCTTTTGTCAAGATTAATAACAGTCTTTGTCATTGGTCATGTGGTTAGAGCACTCGATGTCAACATACCAAGTATTCACCTTTTCAGTTGTGGATTTCATACAGGCATAGAAGACAGAGTCGGCTTGCTCTTTTTCTGCAACATTGATAGTTGGTTTTACTTTTTCTTTCTTAAACCAGCAATCACGAAAGTGGATAGACTTTTTTTGCATGTTTTACATTTGAAATAGTGGTACTTGAAGCCATGATTAGTTTGCGTATGTGGCAATACAAATTAGAGTCGGGTCGTTCTGTATTGAAGTTTCTTCCTCTTCCCCTTCCTATTGATGGTGATCTTCTAGGCTTGTTGATGTGCTTATTGACTTCAAAAATTCTTCTAGTTTTGAGATATTAATTTTTTATTGAAATACCTTATTAATTGATTGATTGAGGTGTTTCACCCTTTCTTCGTGAGCCTGGAGAGATCTCATAAGCTCAATTAAGCTTAAAATGCTGAAGTATCTCAACTTCTTAGAGGCCATCACAATGGGATCCATTTTGGAGGGTAAGCACTTCTAGATTTTAAGCACAATTTTCTCCTCTTCTATGATATCACCAAGATCTATGTGATTGATAATGGTGTTTACTATTGAGAAGAAGGTTTGGACATTTTTATTTTCCTTCATTCCGAGCTTATCGAACCCCTTCCAAGCAGTTTGAAGTTTTATTCTTATTGTTATGAGACGTATTAGACATATTAGTCTCACACCTTGTACCACCACATCATATTCCTTCATGCTTAGTATAAATAAAGGGTGAGACCTCTATGTGAGGTACTCAGTTTTTCTCCCAAATCCCGTAACACGGTATCAAAGCACGGTTAGGGTTTTTTTTTTCCCGTTCGATTCTCTCGCCCGCTCCGTCCCCGCTTCGTCTCCCTCGCCGCTCTCGCACGCTCTCGCACGCTCTTTTCCTCCTGCGCACCTTCAGTGACATCGACGGAGGGGGCTCGTCATGATTCCGCCTGCCGTCGGCATCGTCGACGCGTAAAGCCTCCCCCATCGACTGCCGTCTGCTCCAGCGATACCTAATGTTCTGCCTCGACGCCTCCTGCCGACCTTGATCCCGTGCTTTCTGCCTCGATGCCTCGACGCCTCCTGCTGCCCGAGGACTCCTGTGCCATGCCTCGACACGTCCCGACGGTGCAGTCCTGCAGTCCTTTCTCGTCTGCACCGCTAGAATAGCTGCCGACTGCCTCCTGAAGCAGCCGATTCAGGACGTCCAGTCCGCTCTTTTTTTCCCTCTGCAGGGCACTCTACTGACTACTCCCACTCCTGTGCCATGGGCTCCTCTGTTACTCCTCCTCCGACTACTCCCACTCCTTCAACCGTTGCCCCCGCAGGGGACTCTACCAATACCTTTCCTCCCAACGCGAGGATTGCAACTACTATCCTTACCTCCTCCAATTTTCAATTATGGAAGAAGGGGGTTACTATGTCTCTTGCAGGCATCCGACGTACTCACCACCTTACTCGTCTCCCAACTCATGACATGGGGAGTACCGAATATGGTGACTGGTATAGTGATGATTGCCGTATCTTTGCTCTTCTCCTGAGTTCCATGGATCCATCTATCCAGCAAATGTGCAAAAACTGCGACAGCACCAAAGAACTATGGGACACTCTTCACATGATGTTCTCTCAGGCGAACAACCTCTCTCGACTTGGTGAACTCTTCCCCAAGATAGCTGACCTGCGACAGGGAGCGCGTCCGATTACCGAGTACTTTGCCGAATGGAAGGTTCTGGCTGATGAGATTTTAGACCTTTGGGAGATTCTCTCTACTAGGGAAGGCCATCAGGCTCAACGTGAACACATGGTGCTTCTTTGGCTTTTGAATGGATTGGATCCACACTTCTCCACAACGAAAACAGAAATGCTAGCAAGTCCTACTACCCTTCAGACTGCTAGTGTGTACCATCGGCTTACTAAGGTTGGCTCCATTGGTACTTCGTCATCCGCTCTACATACATCCTCCGACGAGTCGATGGCTCTTGCTTCACGTGGATGAGGAAGGGGAAGTAGTCGGGGGGCCGCTCTGGCCGTGGTCGTGACACTGACACAAGGCATTGTGCCCATTACGGGCGTCGGGGACATACAAAGGATACATGTTGGCTGATTCATGGGAAGCCAGACTGGGCCACCAAACCTCCTCCACCTCGGTCGGCACACCTGGCTGACTCTACTTCTGTACCTCCGGGATCGAGAACTGTTGAAATATCCGAGGATGAGTACCGGCGCCTGCAAGCTCTCCAGATTGACTCACCACCTCATAGTGAGGCTGTGGCTCAAACCATTCAGCCTGTTTGTACCTCCCAGAGGCCGGTCCAGTGGCTAGCTGATTATGGTGCTTCTGATCACCTGACTAGTTCCTCAGGTATCTTACACTCATACAAACCTCATAGCGGAGCTTCAATTACTGTGGCTGATGGCTCCACAGTCCCTATTGTTGGGTTTAAATAAGCTGCAATGTGACACCGGATATGACACTCTCCTTAGTGGCGCATGTCCCTCAGTCTGCTTACAATCTATTGTCCATTAGTAAGCTTACAAATGATTTGAATTGTATTGCTATATTCACCTCTTCTGGTTGCATTTTTTAGGAACAATCGATGAGCCGTATTATTGGTAGAGGGAAGCTGCGTGGTGGCGTATATGTCCTGGACGAAGTTTCCCACCTTGCTTGTACCGCGGCCTCCACCAAATTCCTGGATCTTCATTATCGTCATGGTCATCCATCTATGCAGGTCATGCGTCGTCTGTATCCGGAGCTTGGGAAAGTTTCCACTCTTAGTTGTGAGTCTTGTCTGTTTGCTAAACTCCACAGAGTTAGTTATAGTCCTCGTCTTGATGTTCGTGCTTCTGCACCTTTTGATTTACTTCATTCAGACGTTTGAGGACCGTGTCCTGTTCCTACGTTGTTAGGGCACAAGTATTATGTTACTTTTATTGATGATTTTTCTCGTATGATTGGGTCTATTTAATGAAAAATCATTCTGAGCTACCTTCTATTTTTCAAAACTTATGGAATGAAATATTTACTCAATTTTCTGTACGTGTTAAGTGTCTTCGTACTGATAATGGCCGAGAATACATATCTCAGTCCATGTCTACCTTTCTTTCTGACAAAGGCATAATCCACCAAACCAGTTGCCCGGATACCCCTCAACAAAATGGTGTTGCCGAACGCAAAAATCGGCATCTCCTTGAAGTCACCCGGGCAATCCTCCACCACAAACACGTACCCAAACACTTCTGGGGGGATGTCGCACTTACTGCTGCACACCTTATTAATCATCTTCCTACTCGCATCCTTCAGGGGGAGACACCCTACCACACTCTCTATCCTGACCATCACGGTCCCCTCCTCCCTTTGAAGGTATTTGGGTGTGTCTGCTATGTTCGGGATGCTCGTCCCTCTGTCTCGAAACTTGATCCTCGTGCCTTAAAATGTATCTTCCTCGGCTACTCTCGGACCACTAAAGGATATCGGTGTTACTCTCCTGATCTCCACCGATACATCCTTTCTTCGGACGTCGTCTTCCGGGAGTCCGACCCTTATCCCTCTCCTGGATCCTCTCATCATGATCCCTCTCTGGATGCTCTATTGGTCCCTAGGCATGAACCTGCTATCATTTCACCGACTAATCTGTTGTCCCCCCTGTGGGGGCAAGTTTACTCATGTCGCTCTTCTGCTAGTTCAGTGGTGCCACCACCTCAGCCTACCTCTGTTACCGATGATGCGACGGCTGTTCCTCCGGAAGAACCTGCTAGTGTATCTACTACTATTCTGCCATCTAGCCCAGAGGTTCCTATTGCAGTCCGGAAAGGAGTTCGGACCTGTCGGGAGCAACCGCTCTATGTTCACTCTTATCAGGGCTTGTCTGCTTCTCATAGAGCGCTGAACTCGACTCTTGATCGATATCATCTACCAACGACCGTGGCGGAGGCCAAAGCTCATCCTGGCTGGGCGGCAGCCATGCCTGACGAATTGAATGCTCTCCAACAAAATAATACATGGGACCTGGTTCCCTTACCTCCCGGCAAGAAGGCAATTGGATGCAAATGGATATATTCTGTCAAAGTGAATGCAGATGGTTCTCTGAACCGCCTAAAAGCCCGCCTGGTTGCCAAAGGTTATGCTCAGACTTATGGCGTGGATTATGATGAAACATTCGCTCCTGTTGCGAAGATGTCCTCACTTCGAATACTTCTTTCACTTGCTGCCTTCCGCCAGTGGGCCTTACACCAGTTGGACATTAATAATGTTTTTCTCCACGGGCTCCTGGATGAGGAAGTTTATATGGAACAACCTCCTGGGTTCGTTGCTGAGGGGGAGAGTAACAAGGTGTGCCGCCTCCTAGCGTCCTTATATGGATTGAAACAATCCCCTCGGGCTTGGTTTGCTCGGTTCAGAGCTGTTGTAACCCAGTTCGGGCTTACCAAGAGTACTAAAGACTCGTCCCTCTTTTATCAGAACTCCTCGGCTGGTACTATTCTGCTACTGGTATATGTTGATGATATTGTTATCACAGGCAGCAACTCAGCAGGAATATCAAATCTCAAAGCATTCTTACACTCTAATTTCCAAATAAAAGATCTGGGCCCATTGCGGTATTTCCTTGGGATTGAGGTGATTCATGATGATCACTCTCTCTTTATTTGCCAACGAAAATATGCTCTTGATCTTCTATCTGACCTTGGGATGGCTAACTGTGGCCATATGAATTCTCCGCTGGAACCAGGGGAAAAGAGTCTTCATGCCGAAAGCAAACCTTTTGAATCACCAGAAAAGTACCGTAGAATTGTTGGAAAATTAAACTACCTCACCATGACTCGCCCAGACATTGCTTGCAGCGGCGGAACTAGGATTTTAGTGTCGTCCGGGCACAATTATTTGTAACATACATATAATTTTTTTAATATTTCCTCAAAGTAAAATCAAAACATATCATTAAAATTTCTGCTAGTTATCAAAACAAATTAAACATCACAAAAAACTTACATATTAACATGATACTTTGCGTTTACACATGCTTTGAAAACGTGAAAGAATTGCTTCATTTGTAATAGTATCCGCAACATCTTTTTCAATGTAAGCAATCAAATATTCATTCATCCATTCGTCCCCCATTCTGTTTCGCAACCGATTTTTTATTATTTTCATTGCAGAAAATGTCCTTTCGACAGTAGCTGTTGCAACTGGTAATAGGCAAGCCAACTTCAACAATCTAAAAACTAACTGATAATGATCTTGTTTTTTTTACTCCACTAACTTTTTAAGAAGTCCGATGATTCCTTTAACTTCAGAAAATGTGTCAGTTGATGTAGATCGCATGTCAAAAATATATATGTCAAGTTGGTCTTCAAGTAACTGCAGCTCTATTGGAGTGAAATCATATGGATATAATTCAGCAAGTCGAAGTAATTTTTGTTTATCATAAGAAATAAATTGATCCTTTGGGTCTAGAGAAGCGACGCATAAAAGCAATTATGTGTTTACTTCATCAAAACGATCATTTAACTCATTTAGCATCCAATCAAGCACTGCATTAAAAATTTCAATCCTAAAATAGTGCACATTTGTAATGTCATGTGCATTGCGTCTTGATCTGCCCGGTTGAACGAATTTCTCATCCATATTCAGAACTTCTATGTCATGTTTACTACAGAAAGAAGAGACTTGAACCATGAAGGATTGCCACTCGTCTTCATCATTTCTCATCTTCAATAGTAACATCTTTGACAACTTTACGAAATGCATTGCGTTGACAATATCTTGATCTTTTCTTTGCAAAGCCTGTGATAATTCATGTGTTTTTGCCAAAATATTTTTCATCAAATGAATCACAAATGCAAATTTGAAGGTCAAGATAACTTGTAGAAGTGCGCTTGTCATTCCTCTTTGGTTTCCATCTGCCCCATCAACTATGATAATCTCCAGCACATTAACAATAGAAGAGAACATACGAACAAAATTTAAAATTGTACCATAATGTGAACTCCAACTTGAGTCTCCGGCTCGTTTGAGCTCTAAAGGTTGATTTAACCCTTGCCCACTTTCTAAGTCTCCGCACCCAAGCTCTCTAGCCACTCGATCAACTTCTAGAGCTCTAAGAGAATCACGCTGTTTGCAAGAGCCACCAACAACATTCAAAACTATGTTAATAAGTGTGAAAAGCTCAGCAATATCAGAATTCCCTTCTGCAACAGCTACTAATACCAATTGCAATTGATGTGCAAAACAGTGAACATAAAAAGCACAACTATTTTCATTCAAAATTAATGCTTTTAACCTTCTGAACTCGCATTTCATATTGCTGGCGTCATCATATCCTTGTCCACGCAATTTAGAAATACTAAGATCATATTTCATAAATAGATTATCAATAGCAGATTTAAGAGATAGTGCAGTAGTATCAGATACATGAAAAAAACCAAGAAGACGCTCTGTGATCATGCCATTGGAATCCACATATCGTAAAACAACAGACATCTGCTCCTTGGTAGAAACATCACGGGATTCATCCACTAAAATTGCAAAACAATCTTCTCTAATATCACGAACAATCTTTTTTGTTGTCTCAATTGCAAATGCTGATACTATTTCCTTTTGAATCTTTGGCGATGTAAGTTGACAATTTTGAGGAGCATTTTGTAACACAACTGACTTGATTTCATCATTATGTGACGCAAGAAAGTCCAAAAGCTCAAGAAAATTTCCTCGATTGATAGACTCTTTAGTCTCATCATGACCACGGAAGGACAATCCTTGTCTTAAAAGGAATCTAATACAATTAATCGATGCACATAAACGAGCACGATATTCTAAAGTTAGTTGTTCTTCTTGTCTAGCAAATGCAATTTCAATACCTTGTTTTTGATTTATCAATGTCTCACACATTTTTCTTGAAGTATTGTGTGGGGTCGTGTGATTTCCAACATGTCTCTCCAATATTGTCTTATCTTTCCAATATCTAAATCCTCTACGGACAAAAGTATGCTCACAACCTTTTTGGGGAAAAATATAACAATAAAGACAAAAGGCTGCATCTTTTTCTTTACTGTACTCTAACCAACCTTTAAATTCGTTATATCAATTCTTATTGAAACGACGAGCTTTGTGTCCGATTTCTATTTGAGGGAAATTTTCTAAACGAGGTTGGCAATGACCCGTTTGCAAATAATATCTTCTTATGGAGTCTTGAAGATTCACATCATAAGAGTTTATAGGATGTCTCAAACCAGGATCTGAATGTAAATCTTCTTATGGAGTCTTGAAGATTCACATCATAAGAGTTTATAGGATGTCTCAAACCAGGATCTGAATGTAAACCTTCTAGTTTAAATTGTACTACTCGATGTCTTTTACCCACTGAAACTAACTCTTGCAAATTGACAGCACTTTGACTTGATCCTAATTTTGAAAAAAATTTATCCATTGGACAAATAATTACCCTGCAAGCAAGTTAACACATAAAATTCTTGATATGCAGAATTAACACATAATAAGCTGAAGATTTAACATATCTAATTAAGCTTAAGATGTAGAATTAAGCTTAAGATGTATAATTAATCCTTCCAAAACTATAAGTAAGATATTTTACTGCATTAACAAACTCATCTGGATCATTGGTATTTATTTCAAGATCAATAGAATCAATATCTGCAAAATTTTTTAATAAAACCCCAAGACAGCACTACCATTAGTTATTACTGCAACTAAATTACCTCTTGCTGTATATTTGTAAATATTATCTATATTTCTAGCAATCTCAAGGCAGGGTGCTGCTACGCCAGGAGAATAAGCCAAAGCTAAATTTGATGCAGAAGAAGAAGAAGAAGAAGAAGAAGCGTACCCTCAGCCAAATCGTCGCGAGAAATCGCGAGCACCGCCTCCGCCTTCCCTCAGCCGCCCCCCTCAGCCAAATCGTCGCGAGAAATCGCGAGCACCGCCTCCGCCTTCCCTCAGCCGCCCCCAAATCGCGAAAAATCGCGATCCCCGCTCTTACCCTAGCACGGATTGGCGAAAAACACGGTCGGGCACTTGCCCGACCGTGTCTTTACATGGGTCCGCCCATGATTGCTTGTGCAGTTGGTAAGGTCAGTCAGTTCATGGCGGCTCCAACTATGTCTCAGTGGGAGTCCGTTCTCCAGATTATCAGATGCGTGAAGAAGGATCCTGGTTTGGGAATATCATACAAAAGTCGAGGCCATTCCGATCTAGAGGCATACAGTGACTCTGACTGGGCAGGATGCTTAGCCACCCGAAAATCAACCACGGGATTCACTGTCTTTAAGGGCGGCAACCTTATCTCCTGGAAGAGCAAGAAACAAACCACAGTTGTCAGATCTAGTGCTGAGGCAGAATATCGAGTTATGTCCCACACTGTTGCTGAGATCATGTGGGTGAGGCAGATTCTCAGTGAAATTGGGTATCCCGTTCAAGATCTCACTCCTCTATGGTGTGACAATCAAGCTGCAATCCAGATAGCCACGAATCCCGTGTTCCATGAACGCACAAAGCACATAAAGGTCGACTGTCACTTTGTTAGAGAAAAGTATGAAGGTCTTGTTTCACTAAAGCACGTGAAGACCGGAGATCAAGTTGCAGACATTCTTACGAAAGGGGTTACGGGGACTCGAATGAACTATATATGTAACAAGTTGGGTCTGGGAAGTTCCCATGATCCAACTTGAGGGGAAGTGTTATGAGACGTATTAGACATATTAGTCTCACACCTTGTACCACCGCATCATATTCCTCCATGCTTAGTATAAATAAAGGGTGAGACCTCTATGTGAGGTACTCAGTTTTTCTCCCAAATCCCGTAACACTTATCACCTTGATTGATCCTCTCTATACTTTGTGGTTAAGAGGTCCTAAACTTCTTTGGAAATCGCGACGGAAATAATCCTAGGGAAGACGCGTCTGCTTATTCCTTGTTGGATGTATAACAGTGCATTTGTGTCCTTGCTGTCTTTGAACGTCTTTTTTATAGTAGCATCCCGCTGATTAAAGGGAGATGCCAAAGTGGGCCGGGGGTAACCACCTTCTACAAGTTCCCAGAGGTCTTGTGAGATGAACATGTTTCACATTTGAATGCACCAATAATCAAATGCCTCTCCATCGAAGATGGGGACAAAGGATTGAGAGCAAGCAAAGGCTTGATGTGTGCTTGTGCTTGACGAAGTCATGGATTAGGGGCAGACCCATATAGGGCCCAATGTGGGTGGCTACCCATTCTGCATTTTAAAAAAATTACAAATAGAAAATAAAATTAAAATTATTTGAACTTATATATATAATACATTGCATCTATTCCTGGAGCTTTCAATAAAGTAGAATTGCATAGTGTTCTTGGCTTCATGTCGGGGTCATGGATTTGAGTGAAAGGTCTTGGGTTTGATTCTTCACGAACAAAATTCGCTTTTTGTGCAAAAAAAAAATCATTAAAAACAATCATATTTTCTATATTTAGACATATTGTACAAAAAATAGACATTTTTTCGTACAAAAAATAGACATTTTTTCGTACAAAAAATAGACATTTTTTCGTACAAAAAATAGACATTTTTTAATACAAAATATAGATATTTTTTTTATATTTAGACATTGTACAAAAAAATCAGTAAAAAACGTGACATTAATATAACATAGACATTTTTTAATATATTTATTGATTAATTTTTTTCAAATAAATTACTCTGCACAATCGGAGAAAAATTCTCGGTCCAAAAAAAATGGGATAAGAACTGATAAGAATTGATCCAAAAAAATGGGATAAGAACTGATAAGAATTGATCTAATTTAAGGTCTTGGGATAAGAACTGATGGCAGAAAGACAGTGCCATCTTCCTGGTTGACTTATAGTTTAATACTAACTCTCATTGCTAAAGAAAAACAGAGGAGAAACAAGAAGGAAAAAAGAGAGATGATTCATTTCATTGCATCGTTCTTAAAGTAGGGGGAATATAAACACTAAAGTCTGTTAGTATTCCTACATTCAATATGAGTCCTTTCGATCTTATTCATTATATTTTAATGAATGAGCTTCTCTAGATTAGATGCAGGTTTCCAATACTTCAGCTATAAATAAAGAATTTATGATTCTTGTAATACTCATCTAGAAAACTAGTGAAATAATGAGTTAGCTCCCTCTATTACATGAATTTGGTTTGTTGTGGCTTCCACAAATTCTAAGGCCGCCTTTAGAAGCTGCGCTGCCAGTTAAGTGGGCGGCAACTCTCAAGTGGTTATGTATTCTTCGGTTCTGCTTCGCATCAAGAATCAATGAAGAATTCAACAAAACTCACCTGAATAATGTCAATTAACTTTTCCCTTTCAGATTCCGTGGAGGGAGGCTTCGTAAAAATTGAAGAAGAAGGCCACCCATTCTCCTTGAAGTACCTACAAATAAAATTTTGATTTAGAGAAAGAGTGAGAGGGTGAGAGAGAGAAATGGATGGCGGGGGGACAACACCATCTCATTTTCGGTTTTCCACCACCAATTTGATTCTGTAACACATCATAGAAATCGGAATCCCAGTAAAGAGGCTTCGGCGAAGATATAGGGCAGCGAATGGCGAAATGGGCGAAAGCATCGTTATAAGCCTGCCGGTGGAGGTGCTCTGATTCAAGAATTACTCCGTCGCAGTCGAATATTAGGGCCTGCAGGTGAGAGGAAGTTGCAGCGGTGTTGGAGGAAGCTGCAGCGGCGTCGAAGGGAGCGGAAGCGAGTGAAGGGTGAGATAATCGGAGAGGATGCGGAGCAAGACGGCGACGATAACGCGGGAGACGACTGACGGCGGGGAGGAAGGTCTGCGTACAGCGAGAGAAATGAGGGCAGGCGGCGTTCGGGAGGATAAGATGGGAGGTGGACGCCATGGAATTCAAAATTTCCTCCACCACGTTTTACCCGATAATCATCCTTCCCGCTTTATTTCGAGACGCGGGACTGTGGAAGCTTCTCGAAAACGGAGTTAGATCAGATGAGATATTCATCATCAGAACTTGAAACAGATCATGTCCAAGAACAAGCCCGACTGGCAGACCGTCAGCCCGCTGCGGGCAGACAATCCGCGCGGTCTCAAGACAGACCGCCCGACCTCCTGCGGATAGACAACCCGCGCAGTCTCAAGACAGACCGCCCGACCTTCCTTCTCTTCACTTCAATATTTTCAACACTCCCCCTTGAAGTGAGAAGTGGAAGTCAAACCGAGTAAACCTAGTAACAGAGTGAATGGTCCCTTCGCTAGCGGCTTCGTGAAGATGTCAGCGACATTGTCCTCGCTCCGCACATGCTCAACCATCAGAGAACCCTCCAGCGCCTTTTCTCGAATAAAATGATGCTCGATCTCGATGTGCTTGGTCCGCGCATGACAAACTGAATTATTTTCGGTTGTATGCAGTTCAAGAATAAATGTAGGTCTAACTATAAACTTATAGGAAATGTGAACTCGTTCAGGAAATGATCTGCATATAGTCATTTTCAAATTGCACAGCCTGCACATAGCTGAAGTCGGTCTGCATATAGTTAATGTCTATTCATAATTCAACAAATGTTCGAATCTCGTACATCTAGCCATTGAAGTTATTAAGGGACGAAGATCCTCCTCATTTGGGATTAAATGAAGGGATTTATTTCACGATTCAGATTTCATCCTATTTAACAGCAATGCTAGCAGTATGAATTGTCATATTCGTACTCTATTGATATCTGCAGTTCAAAAGAATTATTCGAAGTCCAATTTTTTTATCCGCACCCGAAATTGTTTTCATTAAGTATTGTTAGCAAAATGCGTTAACAATCAATGTGATTTTCATATAAAAATACAAGAATAATCAACCAAAATCCTAGAGCTTTTCATCAAACCAACTTGGTGATAACCAAAATCCTAGAGCAAGAACTTTGTTCTCATCTCCTTCATCTGTGTTTCAGAAGAAAATTTACAGAAGCGCTCTACATACACTCGCATCTGGTTCCATAGGCATCGAACGAACCAAATTCAGCGGTATCGAAAAAACATGCACACCCAAGAAGATCTATCATGCATCCATAATGAACAATCTCAGGACGTTTCTCGTCACTTTGAATTGTAGCTTCATTTAAGTTGAGCGATTAACCAAGTTATCTTCGGTAACCAAATGACGAAGACAAATATGCAGATGGAAAAATAAATAAATATCAGAGACAATCATATCCCCGAGTTCCTTGCTCATCCATCTTGAAAACTATCATATTTCTTCAACTCTTCTTTTTCTTTGTTGGAATTGTCTGAAATTTGGTTGAAACTTTTTCTGTAGATGAGTTATTTTTCACAATAGTATGAGATGCAACAAGAGATCTAGATTCATCATCACAAAGCTGTGTGAAGGAAAAGAGAGTGAGAAACAATGTATTCACCAAGCAGATCCAAGAAGTTAGCATCTAGTAAAAATAGAGAAATTTGGTTTAAAAAAAATGTTAAATCAATTTGATTGTTCCCTTATGTTCGAATTTGTAGATCTCTCCTCCAAGGTCCAACTGCATCGTCACCTTTCGGGCACGCCTTCATGTTGCTTGAGAAGAAATTGGCGTAGAGAAGTAACTCACAGGATGGCCTGGATGTCGACCGGGAATAATGAAGATCCAACAAAGTCCGCCTATGAGGAAAATGTCGCCGAGGGGGATCGGGAATTGTGTTGCCGATGGGGAAGACTGACGATATCGACGACGACTGAGGAACGGACGGTGGCACGGTTGCTGAGGGAGGAACCCAGTCAAGGAAATTGCGGGCAACGCCCGGGGAACGGTGAGAGAGAGGAGATCCAGAAATGGGATTAGCCGGTGGAGACGAGAAATATAACAACACATCAGTTTGGGTGCAATTGTATTGGATAAAATGAGAGATTTTAGGGTCAGTCCGTTTCACGGACATTGATATTAAAGTATTGGCTTTCAATCCAATATCAATACACACGGCAAATGACATTGAGTTTAAATCCAATTCTTTTGTTCGTCTGTATGATGGTTTTCTGTCATAGGAATTGATATTCATTATTTTTTACTGTTCGTTTGCAGAAAGGCTTTCTTTCATACGAATTGACATTAATCAATGTTGAGCTTCTAATCTTATTCATGCAAATTATCATAAGCAATAACGCGTTTTTTAGCCCGTCACGCATTTTTTAAGCCCGACGGGCGAATTTTTTCGCCCGGGCGCGGTTTTTTCAACTGGGAGAACTTTTTTCGCCCGGGCGCAATTTTTTCGCCCCTGCGTGATTTTGTCGCCCGAGCGCGATTTTTTCGCCCGAGCGCGATTTATTTACCCGGGCGCATTTTTTCGCGAAAAAATCACGACTTTTACGCCCGGGCGTGTTTTTTTCGCACGGACGCGATTTTTTCACAAAATAATCGCGTCCGGACGAAAAAAACACGCCCGGGAGAAAATGGCGTGATTTTTTCGCGAAAAAAACGCGATCGGTCAAAAAAGACGCGCTTGGTCGAAAAAAACGCGCAAAAGGGGGAAAAACGCGCCCGGACGAAAAAATTGTGTCCTGGCCCAAAAAAACCCGCCCGTGCGTAAAAATGCGTCCTGGCAAAAAAATCGCGCCCGGGCTAAAAATACACACCCGGGCGAAAAAATTACGCCCGACAAAAAAATCAGTCCCGACGATAAAAATCTCGCCCGGGCAAAAAATTTGCGCCCGGGCGAAAAAACGCGTCAGGGCAAAAAAACACGCCCGGGCGAAAAAATGCGCCCGGGCGAAAAAAAATCGCGCCCAGGCGAAAAAATCACACCCGGGCGGAAAAAATGCGGCCGGGTGAAAAAAATGCGTGTGGGCGAAAAAACCGCATCCCGGCGAAAAAAATGCGCCCGGGCGAAATATGATGTGCCCGGGCGAAAAAATCGCGCCCGATAAAAAGAAATGCGCCAGTGCGAAAAAAATGTGCCGGGCGAAAAAACCGCGCCCGGGCAAAAAAATGTCGGGGCGAAAAAATCGCGCCCGGGCAAAAAAAACGCGCCCTGGCGAAAAAAACGTGCCCGGGCGAAAAAATCTCGCCCGGGCGAAAAAATCACGCTCGGGAGAAAAAAACGCGCCCGAGCGAAAATATCGCGATCGGGAAAAAAATCGCGTAAGGGATGAAAAATCGTGTTCGGCCGGAAAAAATCGCATCCGGACAGAAAAATAGTGTCCGGGCGATAAAATTGCGTTCGGGCGAAATTTCCGCATTCTCGCAAAAAAAATCACGTATGAGGCCAAAAATAGCGTACGGGCGAAAAAATCACGTACGGGCAAAAAATGCGCATTCGGGCAAAAAAAATTTGATATCCTTTTGGAAAGTCGAAGTTGACAATCTCAATATCCGCCCCTGGAGATAAACATTGGATCGATAGGTTTTTAGGTTATGGTGAATATCGTCGACTTTCCACTAGAAAGTCAATTCCACTCTACAATTGTTGGTACGAACAACAGAAATGACTTTCATATTCTCAAAGCCAATACTTCAATATAAATGTCTGTGAAACGAACGGACCCTTAGAGTTTTTTTTAGGAGTGCGAATAACGAGTTTATGACTGCTTATAGTATTGTTCTTATTTAATTGTGCAAAATATTTTGTACATTTCATAATTCTTCTTGCAAAGGAAGAAGAAAATGGTAAAAAGTATGTCGACCGCATTGACGTTCCAAAAAGTATCTATTTACTTGTTGGCGAGGATGTATTATAGTGATGCGCGCATGCACAAAGGTTGGACTGAGCATTTTCGCACCCAACCTTCTCATTCTGCCATGCACATATTTACAGGGAACAATTCATTTCACAAATGAAATGACATAGTTCATAGTAAGGTTACCGTTATCCTTCTTTCTTGTATGTGTTCCTAAAAAAAGGGCGTGGAATCACAAATGAACTCTCGAATGAAAATGGAAAAGAAAATGTAGTTCCTTCAGAAAATGGTAGTAAGATCTTTGACGCTTGACTTGGTTTGGTTTCTCCTCTGTTTATGGGCATCTTGCCTAAGTATAGTGCGCATTTGTGCTTTGAATGTTGCGTATATTCACAAATTTGCATCGATTTGACGAAAGTTCAATGTGCATTTGTCGAAAGGACTTGTCTGTATTCGTCGAGAAATATTTAAAGGGGATTATAATGATAAAAACTAACATTACTAATTCAGAGATATACTATCTCAATGAGCATCGTCCTCTCGTACAAATATCGGCGAACAACTACAATCTAGTTGTTGCAGATGTTCCTGTTGGTGTGTGTTTAGTGCTAAGTGGTGTACGGTTAGCGCATTCCCTTCTTTTGTAATTAGTCCCACATCTCCAATCAGAAATTAGATCCCTCCTATACTACCCATAATTCGTCGAGATTAGAAAGGCCTAAGGAGACGCCTATTCAAAGACCTAGCTAGGCGCGAGCTGGGCGAGCAAGGCGCGAGCTGGGCGAGCAAGGGGCGAACTGGGCCAACAAGGCGCGAGCTGGGCGAGCAAGGCGCGAGCTGGACGAGCAAGGCGCGAGCTGGGCGAGCAGAGGGCGAGCTGGGCGAGCAGAGAAGACCCTGGCGAGTATGCAGGTGGTACTCGCCAGGTAGTCGAGTATTTGCCAGAGGAACTCGTCGCGCCCAGGAAAGCAGCAGAAGACCTGGGCGAGTATTGGTCCGGCGTGTGCGAACAACACCCAATACTCGTCAGATGGGTGACTATGACATAGTACTCGCCGAGTATCCCATAGTCGCCGGATTGGGGGCTGAGCTATTAAAAGCCCCCCTACCCTTTGGTTTTCCTATAAATAGGACCCCAGGGGTACTTGGATTGGCACCTGGACTTGAGCTTTTAGACCCCGATTTCCGAACTCTCGAGCTCGTCACCCTTGCTTCTAGCCAAGTCGGTGCCTTCCCTATACCAAGCTCGGCCACTTTGGTTTTGGAGGGGAAGACTCCCTTGAGCTTCCGGGTACGTGGTGGGACCTCCCTGCCGCAGCACCTGGGGTCTTGTTTGTTGCTCTTCTAGCCTCTTCGTCGTTGCCAGCCAAATCATCTCGTTGGACTGCTGGGCGAGTAGCCTCCGGCTGCATCGGTCCGAATCTTGAGGCCGGGATTTTCCTGACGTCAACACCTCATTTTGTGTGTATAAATAGGGGATCAATCTAAAGGAAGAATCGTAAGTTTTAATAGAAAGGAACCTGATTGTTCCACTTCTACATGGTATCAGAGTGAGGTTTCGGAGGAATTCTGCTTTCGTGTTCGCAACTTTAATTCTTCTTCGCAGGAAGAAATTGTGCTCGTGCTCAAGAACTTTGCTCGAGCGACAGGGACTGCGGCAGGAAGGAGGATTGCGGTGAAACTTACGCAAGAGGAGTGCGGCGCTTGCGCAGGGAGGAGGACTGTGGCAGGAGCGCACCTTGCGGCAGTTGCGGAGTGCAGGGAGCGGTGATTGTTGTTTCTCCCTCACAGGAGCTCACAGGCAGTGCGGAAGAAGTGCGGCAAGAGCACGGAAGAGGCGCATCTGGAGGTGCGGCAGGAAAGTGCGACAGGAGAGTGCGGCAGGAGCGCAGAACCTTGCGTGCGGCAGGAGCGCAGAACCTTGCGCTTGCGGATCTTGCACAGTGCGACAGCGGCACCTGCGCAGAGGAGGGGTGTGGAGGACCTGCATGCGACTCCTGCGCAGAGGAGGGGCGCGACACCTACGCGTGGCTCTGGAGCAAGTGCGGCAACGACACTTGCGCGTGACTCTTGAGCAGAGGAGGGGCGCGGCTCTTGCACAGTGCGGCAACACGGCAGCGGCGAGTGCGCATCAAGTTTGCACGACATTGGACAACGAGTGTGCGGCATCTGTGGCATTTGCGCCTGTTCCGGAGAAGCAACAATGCGCAACGACCACATTGAGTGCCACTTGGTGCGGCAGCGCGGGAGTTGCGCAGGGAGTGGAGCAAGAATTGTGGCGGGAGCACGCAGCAAGGGACTGGGCATCGTCGTGTGGTAGTACCGGCTGCGGGCGCGCATCTTCTTTTCTAAGAGGATTAATTAATAAGAGGAAGAAATTGGTGAAATAAGACGATAAATAAATAAATAATGGAGAAATTGGTTGCAAAAATGGAGGCGGATCTAAAGGTGTTCTTCGAATTTTTGCGGATGTCCAAAGGCGAGGGAGTTGCTCAGTCGACACCGCCTCTGGTGAAGCTGGATCTTCCTCGTGTGGAGCTAAAGCTCGATGGACCAGCTACATACTTGAGTTGGTCGCATCTGGTGAAGAGGGCACTCTCCGGAAGGAACCTGGAGGGTTATCTGACTGGTGAAAAGGAGGAGCCAGAAAAGGAATCGGATGGATACAATGAGTGGAAGACTACACATAGCCTATTACACACTTGGCTCCTAAACTCGATGATCGCGTCTATTGCTATCACTGTGGATGGCATAGAGACTGTAAGCAAAGTTTGGGGGAAGCTACAGAGGCTCTATGCAAGAATTGACAACAACATGCGCGTGTTTCAGATCGAGCGAGAGATAGAAACTGTAACTCAGGGAGATCGTTCGATTCAAGATTATACCGCGGACTTGGAGCGACTGTGGGCAGATTATGATTATTTCTCACCAGTTGCATGCTGCAAAGATCCTGAATTCACAAAAGAGGAGCGAGATGTTCAGCGAAGGACTGTGCACTTTATGAGGGGATTGAACCATGCTTTTGAGTCAAGAAGCGCAATGTTGCTCGCTCAACCAAAGATTCCTAGCTTGGATGTGACGATCTCAGCTATGATGCAGGAGGAGAGCTGAATTATGCTTCAGTCTGGTTCGACTGCACCCACCGGGGTGAAATCAGCCCTAGTGGTAACAAATTCTGGACACACAGGACACAAGGGTGAGACACGATAGTGTTACAATTGTGGCGAGATATGTCATTTGCAACTGGCTTGCCCCAAGCCACCGAAAGAGCGGAATGCAGGTGGACGTGGAAAAGGAGGCTACAGCGATTGCGGTCGTGGTGGGCGCAGAGGAGGTGGAAGAGGAGGTTACCATGTGAATCTAATGATAGCCGAAGGCGAGGTAGACAGAAGTATGGCTGATATAAGTTACTCAGAGGAACAGGAGATCGTGAACGCGTACTCTCAGCTGATGCAGAGAAAGCAAAAGGGTGTGATGGATGACGCACTCACTCCAGTTTCATCAAGGGGTAACATTGCCTCGTTCACTCATTCAACCTCAGGTACAGATGAAACTCTTGCCCTCACAGCTATATCCAATACTAGATCACCATATTGGATAGTCGATTCGGGTGCTTCTTGACATGTCACTGGGGATGCTAGGGAATTCCTTTCATATACTCCCCTAGTAGTCCTAGAGAGCATCCAGACTGCTGATGGCACAGCTCAACCAGTGGTTGGTAAGGGTACCGTGCGATGTACCAATGCTTTGACTTTGTCCAATGTTTTGCATGCTCCATCCTTTCGTGTGAATCTACTATCCATTAGTGTCATCATATCTCAACTAAAATGTGTTGTTTTGTTTGATATTCCGAAGGTGATCTTCCAAGAGAAGGAGACCGGCATAAGACTTGGGACTGACACATGGCATAGTGGCTGTGGTACCTGGATAAGGAAAGTATGGAGTCAGCTCTTTCCACACTGGTAGAAGATGCTGCAGGAGTCGAGAAGAGCATAGAAGAATTGCTTCTTCTTTATCATCGGCGTTTGAGACATCCCTCTTTTCATATTTTAAGTCAGTTGTATCTCACTTTATTTGAGAAAGCTCATCGTGATAAACTTGTCTGTGACGCATGCGAGTTTGGGAAACACACTAGAAACTTTTATTCCAGTTCGGATAATAAAAGTGTTGCTCCTTTTGATTTAATACATTCTGATGTTTGGGGATCTTGTCTCACAGTTACTGTGAATGGGTTTCGTTATTTTGTATCTTTCATTGATTGTTTCTCTCGTGTGACCTGACTTTACTTGATAAAAATAAAAGTGATGTGTTTACATGCTTCAAGGATTTCCACAAAGGGGTTCAGACTCAATATAGTGCAGTGGTAAAAGTGTTGAGGTCTGACAATGGGTCAGAGTACACCAACAGAGCATGTAGAGAGTACTTATCCTCACAGGGAATACAACACCAAACGGCTTGTCCATACACACCAGAGTAGAACGGTATCGCGGAACGAAAGAACAAACACCTTTTGGAAGTGACTCGGAGCATGATAATATCAATGAAGGTACCAAAATACTTGTGGGGGCAAGCTGTCCTCACAACAACGTATTTGATCAATCGAATGCCCTCACGAGTATTGGAATGGAAGTCCCCAATTGAGATACTACGTGGGAAGAATGGAGATATTCTTCCCCTCGAGACCTTTGGTTGTGTGTGCTTCGTACAAGACCGGAGACCAAATGTGGGAAAGTTGGATCCAAAGGCTCTGAAGTGTGTCTTTGTTGGGTATTCAGCTACTCAAAAGAGGTATGTATGTTGGAGCCCGATAGAGAGAAAATTATTCATTAGTATGAATGTCAAATTTAGGGAGTTTGAGCCATATTATTCATCTCTGGTTGTCTCACCTCTTGAGGACCCGCTTGTTACGGACGGTATGAGGCAAGAAGGGGAAGATAACTGTAGTAGTGAGAGGCGGATAGTGAGTATCCCTTGCCCTCCTGTACAAAAGGGTGTGGAGTTGGCTGTTGCGCCAGTACATGAGGAGAATAAATCTGCTACTGATGAACATCAGGTTCAGGGGGAGCTGAGAGTGTATACACGAAGAGGCTAGCAGAATGAAGCTACAATGCCTACAATGCCACTTGTGTCGAGTCCCTTGTCTTCTGCTACTCTTACTCCTGAGACACCTACTCCATCCACTTCAGTCTCTGAATCCACGGGTGTTATAATTCATCCCCTTCCTACCTCCTCTCCCATACCGGTAAGGCGGAGTTCCCGCAGGAATGCAGGAGTCTCACCTGATCAGTATGACTTTCCTCATGATATTGCCCAATTTATCTCTTACTCTAAAATATCACCTATACATGAAACATTCATTGCATATTTGGATAGTATCTCTATTCCTAAGTGTTGGCAGGTGGCTAAGAAAGATCCACAGTGAAAAGCTGCAATGCTAGAAGAACTCGGGGCATTGGAAAAGAATAACACTTGGAACCTTGTATCTCTACCACCTGGAAAAAAGGCGGTTGGGTGCAAATGAGTTTTTACGGTGAAACAGAACCCGGAAGGTCAGGTTGAGCACTACAAAGCCCGATTAGTTGCAAAGGGGTATAGTCAGACTTATGACATCGACTACGATGAGACATTTTCACCCGTCGTAAAGATGACCACAGTGCGGACACTGGTATCTTTGGCGACAAATGGGGGATGGAAACTACACCAGCTGGATGTGAAGATAGCCTTTCTTCGCGAGGATTTGTTGGAAGAAGTTTACATGGAGGTACCACCGGGATTTGGCACGAGGCAAACAGCAGGAAAGATGTGTAGACTCAAGAAGTCACCTTATGGACCGAAGCAGTCTCCTCGAGCCTGGTTTGACAGGTTTAGGACGGTCATGGTAGCTATGAGATATCAGCAGACCAATGTGGACCATACATTGTTCTTTCGACAACATGGAGCTCACATTACAATACTTGTTGTGTATGTGGATGACATAATCATCACAGGCGATGATGAAAGTGAAATTACTCAGCTAAAGAAGAAATTGGGAAAGGAATTTGAGGTGAAAGACTAAGATACTTTCTTGGGATTGAGGTAGCCCACGATGCAGAAGGGATTATTTTATCCCAATGGAAATATGTGTTGGATCTGCTCAAACAGACGGGTATGCTAGGGTGCAGACCTGCAGTTGCTCCCATTGATCAGAAGTCCAAGATTGGTGCTGAGGCGGGAGAACCAATTGATAAAGAAAGGTACCAAAGATTGGTAGGCCGCCTGATCTATCTGGGTCACACCCGCCCCGACATATCATTTGTCGTAAGTGTGGTGACCCGCTATATGCATGATCCTAAGGAGGGTCACATGGATGTCGTATATCAGATTCTCAGGTACTTAAAGAGCGCACCAGGAAAGGGAATGATCTTCAGAAGGAATGGGCATTCAAACATCGAAGGCTATTGTGACTCTGCTGGGCTAGTTGCGTTGATGATAGAAGGCCGACGTCAGGATACTGCATGTTTGTAGGAGGCAATCTAGTCTCATGGAGGAGCAAGAAGCAGACTGTAGTTGCAAGGTATACAGCCGAAGCGGCAGAGCCATGACCTTAGATGTGGGAGAGTTGTTGTGGTTGAAATCCCTGTTTATGGAACTCAAGATAGACCCAGGAGGACAGATGACATTATGGTGTGACAGTAAGTCAGCCACCAGCATTGCAAATAACCATGTCCACCATGACCGAACAAAGCATATAAAGATCGACAGGTTATTTATCAAGGAGAAACTGGATAGTGGGGTGCTCAAACTGGGATATGTTGATACGAAGGAGCAAGTGGCTGATTGTCTAACTAAAGGACTCAACTCATTTGATTTATCCAGATTGTGTGACAAGATGAGCTTAGTGGATATCTTTCGCCCACCTTGAGGGGGGAGTGTTGGTGTGCGTTTGGTGCTGAGTGGTGTGCGGTTAGCACATTCCCTTCTTTTGTAATTAGTCCCACATCTCCAATCAGAAATTAGATCCATCCTTTTGTGTGTATAAATAGGGGATCAATGTAAAGGAAGAATCGTAAGTTTGAATAGAAAGAAACTTGATTGTTCCACTTCTACAGTTCCAAACTCGTAATGTATTACATGTATTTGTTGAGATCAAAAATACACATGGAAGACATGACAGAAGGGTCATCTCGACGAGCTCAGCAGGTCTCTTCGGCGAGCTGAGCAGGTCACCTCAGCGAGCTTAGTAGGTAACCTAGGCGAGCTCAGTAGATCACTTCAGCGAGGACAGCGGTTACCTCATCGAGCTCTCATTAACCTCGCATGGGTGGGGTTGACCTTCTGACAACAAGGTAACCCTCCTCTTGTCTTTGTCTCTAAATATGACCTCATTGTAATGGGTGGGTGATAGTTCAAACTCCGTGAAGGTCACCCATTTGAATATTTGGGGACCTCGCCCGCCTTCCCACGAACTCGAACAACACTTGGTTCAATTGGGAGGGGGGGCATATGCACTCCTGGGTATGCGACATGACCTCTATAATGTAACATGAACACCTCGTCAAGTAATCAAATAGTCTTTTGTTCTCTTCTTCACCTCCTGTTTCATGGTCGCTCGCGGGCCAAGTAATATTCGGAAATACTATAGTCTGAAATTTGTGAGCCAAGACCTTGGCTCCTTGAGGGTCGATATCTTAGCTCCAACACGATATGGTGGAAGTGTGCGTGGATTTTTGGCAGAAGGGTGGAAAATTCATAAGAGACCTCACAAGGCTACTAGTGAAGATCTCACATTACCTCACCCAGGCTTTGAGGGAACACGCAAGCATCTCGCAGTCACTTCACAGTGACATAAAATCAATTCGCAGTCACTTTGCAGAGACTTGAAGTCATTTTGCAGAAGATATCACCTAGGCCAGGTCGGAATGTGTGGTATAGGCAGATCATCGAAGGACCCTATTTATAGACTTGATCATGGGAGAGATCGAGAAGAACCTTGCCTAATTGCAACGATCTCGCAATCAACTGCAGGGAAATCGTAGTCAATTCACAAAAAAGTCGTGATCAACTCGCAGTCACCTCAAAAAGATCTAAAGTCATCTTGCAATCACCTCGCCGAGATATGAAATCATCTCACAACCACTTCACAGAGATCTGAAATCCCCTCGAAGTCAACTCACAAGCATCTCGTAATCACCTCGCAGAGACCTGAAGTCATCCCACAATCGACTTGCAAGGGGACTTAGGAAAATTCATGGCGAGGTCATGACAAGGTCAAGATGAGGTCACGACGAGGTCATGACGAGGGCAGCATGAAAAAAATCTTGGGGCACGTCCCCCAAAACCCCACAAGGGGTGATGGCCCCTTGACCTAAAAACTCTACTTAATATTCATCACAGTTATAGAAACTAACATATTATAGTTAAATCTATCGATCAATATACACACATGTATACACTATGCATGTCCATTTATACAAACCTCGATATATACATGTTATAGGCATGAAGGATATTATCATAGTTATAGATTGGCGGATAGTAATGTGTTGTGTTCTCTTAAGTGAGTCGATTAACGAGTTGATCTTTTCCCCTAGTTGTAATGCATATTAGTGTACTTTGTCTATGTGATGGTTGTCATAATGCATGTGTATGATGTGGCGGGTTGACTTGTAAGACCTCATTCCAAACCTTTAAAGAGGTCTTATGCCCAAGGAGAACGTCCCAAAGCCGCGAGCCACTTTAAAGAGGAAGGGTTTGCCTTCAATTCTTAAAGTGAGTTGCTCCTTGAAACCATCATCTTGCAAGACTATCACATCATCACAATTCAAATTATAAAAGCGCAAGAGTAGTGAAACATTAGAGAATCACAGGATTTTATTTATAATAAGCGGTCGTGTTGCATTGTTTCATCATATATTATTATAGAAACATTAAGAAAAATCCACAACCCTGCTCCCCGCTCACATCTCTGTCACGACAATTCTCAGTTGACCTCGTTGGTCCGTTGTCCCTAACATGCTGGGTCGACTCCTGAGGGGGGAATCAACAAATGAGTTAGTCGTAAATACGTCGAAGTGGTTCCTTAATCCTCCCCGCCCCAGCTTTTGCTCGGGGTTTGGTAGAAAACAAAAGTTAAAGCAATAGCTGAAGATCATATAATAATGAGTGAGGACAAAATATTCGGTAGCAACATAACATGATATATAACAATAAGTGCAGACATGATATTCAATAACATCTTAACGTGATATACATAAACTAGTAAAGATAAGATATTCAGTAGCATCATAACATGATATATAACAATAAGTGAAGACGTGATATTCAAAAGCATTTTAACATGATATATATGGACTAGTAAAGACAAGATAGTCAGTAACATCATATGAGTGGAAAAACAACAATATGTATAGATGATGGAATAAGTCCAATGGATTAATTCATATATAACAATGAATATTCGGCTCAAGTTTCTTATTATGCCATGATTATGTTGAGATGCTTGATATGCAATACCGCTTTCTCATATGTCAACATAGCAACCAGTTATGTGGGAGCTTCACCCAAAGACTTCTCCGTCGTGGCCCAACAGTGACAATGGGTCAGTTATTCCCAACTTCTAGGGCGTAACACACTACGAGCCTAGGCTTGTACCGGTGATCACACCCACAATACTCTTGACGGAAACTCGCATCTGTCTTCAACGTTGTATTGGCGGAAGGAATCACACTCAAGGAGGGAACTTGACCTCAAAGTAGGTTGCTAGTCTATGGTCACTCCACACTTCTTTATATAAATAGAGTTCGTTGTCTACCCCCACCCCCGTCAGTGTGTTCTTCTCCGGGGAGGCCAACAAACACGCCATATTCCATTTTACATCCTCCTATATGCATGATTATGCATTAGCCTGTTCAAACACTATTTTGTACTTCTTACAAAATTAGGAGAGTCTTTAAATTAGGAGTTCATTCTTTGCAATATTCGGTGGTGAGCATTTCACATAACAAAGATGTAACAAAAATATATTGTGCTGAGAAAAAAACATCAATCAACCACCCGAACTTCCTTAGATAATCAAAAGCATACAAAAGAGTTACTAAAAAGTGAAATACACAAAAGTGAGAGGTCTTTGCCTAGCTAATAAATACTGAATAAATGTTCAACACAGAGTAGTGAGTAATTCTCATCGCTTGATACATAGACATGGTTGTGGTCAACTCGACAACCGTCCCATCTAGTCCTAAAGCAAATGAGGTCACTTGAAATTCCGTAAGTGTTTCAATCAGTTCACATTCTTCATGTAGCATCACGACCGCGGGATCTCCCTGGGGTTGTATGAAAAGTTTGAGTCTGTATGTTTTAGATTAAAATGTTCTAATTAACTAGTGTTACCATCTTTCATTTAAAATATAATGAATTGGAGATAATGGGAACATCGTAGTTTAGAGAAAAACATAATTTTTATGCTTTTCAAACATTAATTTGAGAGCTTTAGAGGCTTCTGATGAACTTGGTTTCAATATTGAAACCAACTAAAACTTTGATGTTCAAAGAATCTTCTGATTTGAACTCTATTCATATGAAAATAGAACTTTCCGGCTTTTTCAAACATTAAATTGAGTGCCTTGAGGGCTTCTGATGAATTTGATGTCAACATAAAAATTGAAGTCTAATACTTTTTCTAAAACTTTGATGTTCAAAGCATCTCCTGATTTAAACTCAAATGTGTCCGAATTGGAGCCTAAAGTTTTAGAAAAAAGTTCACCTATGCAGTTTTCAAAAAAATAATAGAACTCTTAAGCTTTTTCAAACATTAAATTGAGGGTCTTATAGGCTTATGATGAATTTGGTGTCAACATAAAAATTGAAGCCTAATATTTTGACAACAACTTCCATTCACAAAGAAACGTCTATTTTTGACTCTAAGATGTCCAAAAACTTTGTTTGAAAACTGCACAAAAACTCATATCGTTGGCTCCAATTTAGTCAGAGCAAAAACCCTTCCTCCACGCCTTGCATGGAGGATAACCTCATACCAATCATTGGCAATGATTGGTACGAGGATCTCAAGGGCTGACATCAAACATGCATGGGATCGTACTGTGGTTGTGAGCCACCGCCGATCCCAGCCTATCGAGGCCTCCAACTCGCTGTCAGTGTCTCCTTTCCGGCCACTGACGCCACCGGTCGACTCGCCGGAGAGGGGCGCACCAATGGGCGGTGTTGGGAGGGGTTCCGCCGCCCCTCCCCTCAATTTTTGTGTGTTTTTCTTCCCTTCTCTAGTGGGTCCTGCATATTGGGGAGTTTAGGAGATCGCCCTTGGGGGAAGGAGTCTCGAATGGGTGGGGGAAGCCATTGAGCTCGATGGAGGAGATTTCGACATCTGAACTTGCCGGAGAGGGGAGGGGCTGATCTTGAGTTTCTTTTTGAGTTGTAATGGATATGTGAAGAGTTCTAGGTAGTTTGGGCTCCATTAATATGGATTTAAAATTTGTCTCTACCTCCTACCCTTGATAATTATACCCTAATGCATGCGAGCCTCCCTCCTTTGCATGGTTGCCTTCCCATGCCACTTGGTGGTGATATTAGTGGGCTTGGGAAGGGGAATAATCACTCCACACCCCTATAGGAGACTATAAGCGCGAGCCTAACTTTTTTTCACATTTAAAATATTGAGTCCAAGGTGCATAACTAGGCCAAGGTTGATCATATAGGTGGTAAGGGTGTATTAATTGGGACCCACCATCCATGTTGGGGCCCAATTAACACAGAGAGGTCTAACAGTGTTTCGTGGGATGTACACGATTGATCCCGCCGATTTGCACACTCGAAAAGGTTAGGACAATGATTCTTGAATAAGATAGCATCATAGTCGTAATGACGGTGTGTGTCTTAGACTAGTTGATGTTTTGTAGGTGTTAGCCACTTCAAGTCCGACTTGAGCTATGCCTAAGTTTCTTTGAGGCTACCATCGTGCGCGAAGAATTGATAGTACGGGCTTATACTAGACGTACGTGTAACGATCCAGGCCTGCCAACACGGGACCCAGCTGGACCGCCGGCACCCTCCCAGCCCAGGCCCGCCAACACGGGACCCAGCTTGCACCAGAAGGGTTCAGCCTAACCAGATGGTATGCAGACCATGCACCCCAACCCCTCTCTGTCCCACCACAGGGCACATCGGGTTGTTGGAGACCGCAGTCCCCCTTTGCTGAGAATTGAGTCAGTTAAGAGGCAGCGCGTGGACTTCCCAGGAGGTCACCCATCCCGTGACTACTCTAGCCCAAGCACGCTTAACTATGGAGGATAGGACTTTTTGTAACGATCCAGACCCGCCAACACGGGACCCAGCTGGACCGCCAGCACCCTCCCAGCCCAGGCCCGCCACACGGGACCCAGCTGGCACCGAAAGGGTTCAGCCTAACCAGATGGTCTGCAGACCATGCACCTCAACCCCTCTTTGTCCCACCACAGGGCACAGTGGGTTGTTGGAGACCGCAGTCCCCCTTTGATGAGATTTGAGCCAGTTAAGTGGTAGCGCGTGGACTTCCCAGGAGGTCACCCATCCCAGAATTGCTCCATCCCGAGCACGCTTAACTATGGAGTACTTTCACTTCTCATCACCAATTGAGCTGCAGCTCAATTGGTTGCAGCTCAATTGGTGATGAGAAGTGAAAGAACTATATAGTTAAGCGTGCTCGGGCTGGAGTAGTACTGAGATGGGTGACCTCCTCGGAAGGCCCCGTAGATGCGCTTAACTGGATCACTTCTCACCAAAGGGAGGTTGTGGTCACCAACAACCCGCCTGTAGGCTGGAGAGGGGTTGGGGTGCTTGGGCTGCAGCCCGGTAACGGTCGCCAGGCGAGGCAATCGGTGGATGTTGTCCCGATGGTAAGTCCAGGGCCTTGGGACGTTATAGTACGTAATACCAAGAGATGATTATGCTTAAATACACTAATAGTGGCTATGACGAGCCACTACTACCGTTGGGCCTGTTGAAATTTGTTGAAGTGGAGTGGAAAGGAGTCCGGCCGGTCTGAAGGCTGGAGACCGCAGAGACCGCGCGGTCTGCGCTGGTGCTCTGGCGGTTTGGTTCTGGCGATCTGGTGTGATCGGCCAGCTTGCTTCTTGAGTTTGGTCGCTGGTTCTGGCGACCTGATGCGGGTTGTTTCCGGTCTTGTTCTAGTCGGTCTGTTCCTGGCTAACTGCTGTGACCGGGCGGCTTGGTTATGTTGTTCTGGCGACTTGGTTCAAGTCGGCCAGTTGCTTCTCTGTGTTGGCGATCTCCGGAAGGGTGATCGCTGTGTTCGCACGGCTTGTGCGCGGCTTGCTGCTGTCTTCGGTCTTGGACTGAATTTTGTTCAAGTGCTGTGTTCGCGCGGTCTATCTTTTGAGACCGTTCGCGATCTGATGGGTGGTGACTGTATCCCGGTTTGTGCGGTGACGACATTCGTCCACCCGCCTATAAATAGGGGTGCATGGCCCGTCATTCCTAACAAGAACTGTAAGAACCAGAGCCCGGATTGTTTCTCGCGGTCTCAAGTTTGAGTTCGCGCGACTTGGATGCGAGTTAACCTTTGTTGTGTTCGCAGGTTTGCGGTCAGCAGGGTGCGGTCTCCTTCCTTGGTGATTTCCGGTGGCTTGAATAAACAGTTCGTCTGCGGTCTGTCAGCGAACTGGGTTATTGTGTTCTTGTGCTGTTTGCAGCGGACTCATGGATCAGGCGACCTTCAGCGGTTAGGCGGTCTGAGTTGCGGTCTGGCAACAGCTCCCGTTCTTTGTTCCAATAAGCTTCAGTTCGTGCGGTCTGGGATTGCGGTCTGGCAGTGCAGTTTGTCTGCTTCTGTTCGCGCGGTCTCAAGGTGTTTCTGCGGTCTGACTGTGCAAGCGGTCTGGGAGTACAGCAGAACAAGCCGGGCGGCCTGAGCCTTTGTTGCAGTCCGAGCGGTCTCTTTCTGGCAGACCGCTGGTTTCTGTTTTTTGGTGTGTTTGTTCTTCTCATCTCCGTGATTCTTATGAATCATGTCTCGCCATGTATGCCTCGCATTGTAAAGCAGTTCTATTTCAATAAAGATTTCTTGTGTTGCTGTTTTTAGCATTGTGGTTGTTTGGCTATAACTCTTGTTGATACAACTCCTGCTTACTCCTAAACGGTTCAATCAAAAATTTTAACATGGTATCAGAGGCAGGTTGCTGGAGTGGATAAGCAGTGATCAACTAGAGTTGCCATCGTCTTTGCGAAGAAGAGACCACATTGGTTGCCATGGAAGGCGGATTCGCAAGAGGTCTTGGTATTGAACTCCTCACATCGACTAACTTTAAAAAGTGGAAGTCATGTATGGAGAGTTACTTGCTTGGCGAGGATCTATGGGAGGTAGTTGGCGGAGAAGACACACAAGAGGTGTTTCTAGTAGGAGATAATATGGCAGAGGTGAGACTTTGGAGGAGGTTGAATGCTAAGGCAGAGTTCACTCTCAAAAGGGCTATCTCACCGGAGCTGTTTGATCATATTATCGGATGTAAGTCTGCTGCTGAGATTTGGACATCCTTGGATGGATTGTTCAATAAGAAGAATGTAGCGAGGCTACAATTTCTTGAAAATGAGTTGGCGAGAGCCTCTCAAGGCGATCTTTCTATTTCTACCTTCTTCCTTAAGATGAAGAACCTCACGGCAGAGATTTCTGCTTTGGACCCTGATGAGCCAATCTCTGAGGCAAAGCTGAAGAGGCATATCATCCGCGGATTGCGGAAGGAGTATCTTGCTTTTGTAACTTCAGTTCAGGGTTGGGCAAATCAGCCGTCGTTGTTGGAGCTGGAGAACCTTCTTGCTTCGCAAGAAAGTTTAGCAAGACAGATGGCGGGGGTTTCTATTTCCGGGGGAGAGAGTGATGTGATGTTCTCTGGGAAGAGGAAAAAGAAGTGGGAAAAGAAGAAGCCGGGTCATGATGGACCCTCTACTTCAGGTCAGCAAGATAGGGGCTATGCTCCTAAATCTGATGGGAAGAAGAAAGGAGAGGGACCGAGGTGCTTTAGATGCAACAAGACCGGGCATTTCAAGAAAGATTGCCGGGTGAATCTTCAGCCAGGACATGCAGTGGAGAAGGAGATGCCAAAGTCTGATGAAGTTGGATGGGGAGGAGCCTTTGTGTCTAATATAACGGCGATGCCCGTTAAGGCCTTGGCTTCCATCAACTATGAAGAAGACTGGATTGTTGATTCAGGGCGTGGACATCATCTCACCGGGGATGGATCAAAGTTCTCTTCTTTGGCACCTTACTCAGGTAACAATGCTATCATAACGGCTGATAATTCTATTCATCCAGTAGAGCACGAAGGAGTCGTCTCTCTGAGCAGTGATAAGGGTCCACTCACGTTGAGGAGTGTTTATCACGTGCCTGGTATGAAGAAGAATCTCTTCTCTGTGACCAATGCGGTCGATGCCGGTTATCACATTCTGTTTGGCCCAACAGAAGTGAAGTTTCTCAAAACTCAACCGGAAATAAAGGGAGAAGTTATTCATGTCGGCAAGCGGGTGAAGGACTTGTTCGTTTTATCGACAAGTACCTATGCTGATAAGATGAGGACAAATGATAGTGCTGCCATCTGGCATGAAAGGTTGGGGCATGTAGGCATGGACAAATTGAAGGCTATGGCGGTAAGGGGCCTTGTCAATGGCTTGCCTAGCTTGTCCTCCTATGGAGACGGTCATGTCTGCGAAGGATGTCAGTTTGGTAAGTCTCATCGACTTCCATTCGACAAATCGCAAACAAGGTGCAAAGCACCGTTGGAATGCATCCATGGTGATTTGATGGGACCAACTGCCACCCCAAGCCTTGGAGGCAATAGATATATGTTGGTGTTGATTGACGATTACACCAGATATGTCTGGGTGTTTTTCTTGAAAGAAAAGTCAGAAGCCTTTGCAAGGTTTGTGGAGTTCAAGGAGCTGGTGGAAGGTCGTTTAGGCCTGCGGGTGAAAAAATTGAGAACTGACAATGGTGGGGAGTTCACTTCTGGTGAGTTCTCAAGTTTTTGCAGGAAACACGGCGTTCGGAGAGAGCTCACTTGTGCCCATACTCCACAGCAGAATGGCGTTGCCGAAAGGAAGATCCGTCATCTGACGAAAACTTGCAAATGCTGGCTTCATGCCAAGAATATCCCAAAGTCCTTCTGGGCGGAGGGAATGTCTTGTGCAGCTTATGTCATCAACAGATTGCCTTTTAAGTCCTATCAACATGAAGACCCCTCACGAACTAATGTTCAAGGAGAAGCCGAGTGTTGCTCACCTTCGGGTGTTCGGGTCAACCTGCTATGTGCATATTCCTGATGCTCTTCGAACAAAGCTAGATGCGAAAGCAAGGAAGCTAGTCTTTGTTGGGTATGATGAGCGGAAGAAGGGATGGAGATGCATGGATCCTGAGACACGGAGGTCAATTGTTTCTCCGGATGTGGTGTTCGATGAAGTGACTTCCTACAAGGGGAGTTCAGGAGTTGAACTACCAGAGAGCAGGATTGACGAAGGAGGAAAAGCTGCGGGAAGTCTTCAAGTGGAGCTGCCTGTTTCACCAGGAGCTCCAGTTGTGTCAAGCTCTGAGATGGGGGCTTCAGGTTCTGGTAGCAGGGGGAGCGATGCTCCAAGTTCATCTGGAAAAGAAGCTTGCACAGAAGAAGCGGCTGAGGAGGTGGTTAGTCAGGTGCAACCTCTTAGGAGGTCGAAGAGGACTATTCAACCACCAGATCGATACACAAGAGGAAATATGGTGAACTTCGTTTCATGTTTCTTTGTTGGTCCCTTAGATGAAAGGGAGCCGTCGAGCTTTGAAAAGGCCAGAGGTGTGAAGGAGTGGGACATTGCTATGCAAGAAGAGATGACAGCTCTCGAGAAGAATGAGACCTGGTCTCTTGTGCCCAAGCCCAAGGGCACTACTCCTGTCACTTGTAAGTGGGTCTTCAAGCTGAAGAAGAAAGCTGACGGTAGTATCGAGCGTTACAAGGCTCGTCTTGTAGCTCGCGGGTTCTCACAGCAGTACGGAGAAGATTATGATGAAACGTTTAGTCCAGTGGCAAAGATGACTTCGGTTCGATTTGTTATTGCCTTGGCGGCTTCGAGTGGTTGGGAGATTTGGCAACTCGATGTGAAGAATGCCTTCTTATACGGCGAGATTGACAAAGATATCTTCATGACTCAACCGCAAGGTTTCATCTCGAAGGAGTATCCGGACTATGTTTGTAAATTGAAGAAGGCCCTGTACGGGTTGAAGCAAGCGCCTCGGGCGTGGTACGGGAAGATTGCAGAATATCTCTTATTCTGCGGATTCGTTGCTTCAGACTCTGATTCAAGCTTGTTCATCAAGAAGGAGGGGGTGCTTCGGGTGATTGTGCTGCTGTACGTGGATGACATGATTGTCACCGGGAATTCGAAGGAAGCTGTTGCAAGACTCAGGGCTGAGCTTGCTATCAGATTCGAGATGAAGGATCTGGGGGAGCTTCACCATTTCCTTGGACTCGAGGTCCAGAGGCGGGAGAGCGGAGT
This sequence comes from Dactylorhiza incarnata, assembly GCA_033032865.1. Classification (NCBI taxonomy): domain Eukaryota; kingdom Viridiplantae; phylum Streptophyta; class Magnoliopsida; order Asparagales; family Orchidaceae; genus Dactylorhiza; species Dactylorhiza incarnata. Next base: position 3,646,398 of record JAWHQI010000229.1, on the reverse strand, counting down.
GCTCATTTCTCAGGAAGGATATGCGGAGCGAATCGTGAAACGATTTGGCATGGAGGAAGGAAAGAGCAGCTCTATACCTTTGGAGCAACATCATAAGCTTCGAAAGGATGAGGGGAGAGTCTTATCTGATCCGTTGGTGTTCCGAGCTCTGGTTGGGAGCTTGATCTACTTGACGATCACAAGACCGGATATTGCTTATGCAGTTGGCAAGGTGAGTCGGTACATGGCGGAACCACGGAAACCTCATCTTCTAGCGGCTAAAGGCATCTTGAAGTATGTGAAGTCGACCTCTGATTTGGGTCTCCTATATAGGAGAGGGTCAAGCTTGGATTTGCATGGTTTCATGGATGCTGATTATGGGGGAGACGTGGATGATCGGAGATCAACGTCTGGTTTTGTCTTTATGACAGGTCCCACAGCTATTTCTTGGTGCAGCAAGAAGCAAGACTCGGTGTCTGTATCTACCACAGAAGCGGAGTACAAGGATTCGGCCTTAGCAGCTCAGGAAGCTATTTGGCTCAGGAGGTTGGTAGAGGACGTTCATCAGGAGGTTCGAGGTCCCACTATGCTACGCGGAGACAATGAGAGTGCTCTCAAGCTGGTTAACAATCCAGTCTGTCACGCGAGGACCAAACATATAGAGATTGAGCACCATTTCATTCGTGAAAAGGTGTTGGGAGGATCTCTTATGGTCGAGCATGTTCGGAGTGCGGACAATGTCGCAGACATCTTCACAAAGCCGCTGGCGAAGGGACCGTTTACTCGGTTAAGGGAGTTGCTCGGGCTAGTTTCCACTTCCCACTTCAAGGGGGAGTGTTGAAATTTGTTGAAGTGGAGTGGAAAGGAGTCCGGCCGGTCTGAAGGCTGGAGACCGCAGAGACCGCGCGGTCTGCGCTGGTGCTCTGGCGGTTTGAGTTTGGTCGCTGATTCTGGCGACCTGATGCGGGTTGTTTCCGGTCTTGTTCTAGTCGGTCTGTTCCTGGCTAACTGCTGTGACCGGGCGGCTTGGTTATGTTGTTCTGGCGACTTGGTTCAAGTCGGCCAGTTGCTTCTCTGTGTTGGCGATCTCAGGAAGGGTGATCGCTGTGTTCGCACGGCTTGTGCGCGGCTTGCTGCTGTCTTCGGTCTTGGACTGAATTTTGTTCAAGTGCTGTGTTCGCGCGGTCTATCTTTTGAGACCGTTCGCGATCTGATGGGTGGTGACTGTATCCCGGTTTGTGCGGTGACGACATCCGTCCACCCGCCTATAAATAGGGGTGCATGGCCCGTCATTCCTAACAAGAACTGTAAGAACCAGAGCCCGGATTGTTTCTCGCGGTCTCAAGTTTGAGTTCGCGCGACTTGGATGCGAGTTAACCTTTGTTGTGTTCGCAGGTTTGCGGTCAGCAGGGTGCGGTCTCCTTCCTTGGTGATTTCCGGTGGCTTGAATAAACAGTTCGTCTGCGGTCTGTCAGCGAACTGGGTTATTGTGTTCTTGTGCTGTTTGCAGCGGACTCATGGATCAGGCGACCTTCAGCGGTTAGGCGGTCTGAGTTGCGGTCTGGCAACAGCTCCCGTTCTTTGTTCCAATAAGCTTCAGTTCGTGCGGTCTGGGATTGCGGTCTGGCAGTGCAGTTTGTCTGCTTCTGTTCGCGCGGTCTCAAGGTGTTTCTGCGGTCTGACTGTGCAAGCGGTCTGGGAGTACAGCAGAACAAGCCGGGCGGCCTGAGCCTTTGTTGCAGTCCGAGCGGTCTCTTTCTGGCAGACCGCTGGTTTCTGTTTTTTGGTGTGTTTGTTCTTCTCATCTCCGTGATTCTTATGAATCATGTCTCGCCATGTATGCCTCGCATTGTAAAGCAGTTCTATTTCAATAAAGATTTCTTGTGTTGCTGTTTTTGGCATTGTGGTTGTTTGGCTATAACTCTTGTTGATACAACTCCTTCTTACTCCTAAACGGTTCAATCAAAAATTTTAACAGGGCCATGACGGTGGTGCCTGTGAGATTAGCTACCCCGCGAAGAAGTGTCCCAGTCATTAGTCTTCACTCGATTAAGATTGATTGTCAATGTCTCGACATGGATCTGGTGATATGGACGTGCACTTTGTTTAGTTTTGGTGTTTACATATTATTAGTCGATAACATTGGTTGTGTGTGAGTGTGGACACCGCTAGGTTCGAAATAGTAGAATAGAAGGTAAATACTTACAATGTTACTTACTGATAGCCCTTACATGTTACATGCTCTATTTAATTATTGTACCATTACTATACTACATCTTTTGATGTTGTTGCAAATAATGTCTGCCATTTTTTAGGCGTGATTTTTTCCTTCTTTTGAGCGTTGTGGCTTGAGGGAGATGGAACACCACCTAGTGTATTTAACTGACTCTCTTGTTTATCACCTTAGACAGGGACCCTGCTGGCACAAACAGAGTGTAACATCCCAACTTTAAAAAGGGGGTCTAGCCGGTTCGGTTAAAAGGGGGGTCAGAGGAAAACCACGACCCGACCTTCGCCACATAATGGTGGTCATTTAGAGAAATGACTGTTTAGGTAGCATTGTGCTTCGCCACAACACCGAAGTAGTACAGTGAGCATACGTGCTCCGAATTTGACTTCCGACAGTTCCATTAGACTCGTATGGTCGATACGAGTGCAACAGAATTCGTTTCGTTCCAATCCGAAATTATTTGGTGAAAGTGACCGTTTTGAGTACCGTAGCGCGTCACGACGATGTTATTTTAGTATAGTGAGCATACATGCTCCGAATTGACTTCCGTCAGTTCCGTTAGACTCGTATGGTCGACATGAGTGCAACGGAATTCATTTCGTTCAAATTCGAGGTCGTTTGGACAAAACGAATATTTTGAGTAATGTCGAGCGTCGCAAAACACCATTTTGGAATATTGAGCAGACATACTCCGAATTGAATTCTGTCAGTTGCGCTAGACTCGTATGGTCGATACGAGTGCAACAAAATTCGTTTCGCTCAATTCTGACATCGTATAGTCAAGTAAATAAAAATATTGCTCGTAAAATTATACAGAGCTTCGAGATACATGAACTCTAGATTTCAACCCTATCATATCAATGTTGACTCGACACTCTACGACTGGGACTCGTAATGACATTGACTATGACATGCATGGGGGACCCACCTTGGGTTGACTTTGGTCAAAATCCCCTTATAAAGAGGTGTTTCATGGATTTTAAACCCACAATCACACACCCAAATCTCCCCATGCTAGGTGCATGTTGGCACAAACTCCAAGGGATAATGGGATTAGATATTTGTTAATGGAGGGAAGAGTGGTGGGTTGGGATATTTTAAACCATGGGCTAAACCCTAGCCTAACCCAACCCTAGTCCCTCTAACCATGCAAGTACATACCTTCTCCAATCAATAGCTGCCAGCTGCACCTCCTCCCTGCCAACACCCACCTCAACCCGACCATGGTTGGGCCAACCATGGCTAAGGAGAAGAGGAGGAAGGAGCTCTCCCTACCTCCATAAAAAGGACCCCCCACTGTCCCAGATGGACACACCCTCTCCCCATCTCAAGTCGAACCCACCACCACCCTCTGTCGGAGCCAACCTCGCCGGAGAATCCCCAACCTGAGCTCCACCACCTCATCACCCTCCCACGACAAAAATTGTTGAGGGCCTCCAGAGGCCCCCAGAACGGGTGGAACCGCCTCCCCTTCATCCTCCCTTTCTTCTAGGACGGTTGCATGCAGTCGCAGGCAGCCGGAGCGCCGCTGCGGCTGCCATCATGCTCAGTTAAGCAAAAGGTGGTCGGGCATAGCTAAGCCCCCCAGCACCGTTGGGCTGGCTGGGGAGCATCCGGATCGCTGGAGAGGGGCCTGGAGGCCCTATCCGGGAGGGCCCAAGGCGTCGGAACAGCCGAAGAAGGAAGCTCTGGCAACACCGTGCCTTTGTTCTATGTACCCGATAAATCCGGCGGCGGCCAACGGCGACAGGCCGCCGAACCACCGCCGAAGGATGCACTGACCCCCGGTGAGCTGAACGGTGACAGGGAGGTCACGAAAATCTCCCACTTGCGGGAGCTACAGTTGCTGTCCGATTAAATCGGACGACCCTGATAACATAGGCAATGATTGTGTTCCATGTAGCGGATCAGCGCCGGGTCCGCTGCGGGGCATCATCACACACAATATGACTCCTTCTCAGCCATCGAATCTCGCTAACATACATGTTGTGTATATTTTTAAACGACAGTGGGGTTTTTGAAAATTTCCAGGCTTATACAGACCTCTGATGAAAAAGTATTGAATATGAAAAATGTTTATCTGAATATCAGTAAGCTCTCATGAAATTTTGGGATTTTTGTGAAATCATTTAGTATTTTTAGAATTTAAATTAAGGTTTACTTAATTAATTTAAGTGCCTTGGACAAATCATAAAATCCTGGGAAAATTTGCAGTAATTTCTAAGGTCCATGTGAGTGCTCTGTAAAAAATTTGGGTTTTTGTGAAATCACTTGTTAGTTTTAGAATTTAAATTAAGGTTTACTTAATTAGTTTAAGTGCCTTGGTAGGCGTGCAGAAAAGGCCCTTCAGGCCCAGGCCCCCTGGGCCCGGGCTTTTTTGCTATCGGGCTCTGGTCAAACCGGGCCCAGGCCAGGACCGGGCATCCACCAAAAATGGGGGCCTGATTGAGCCCTTTAATCGGGCCCAATCAGGCCCCAAATGCTGGCCGCCCAGCATTTTTGATGGGCCGCCAGCATTGGCAGCCCAGCAGAAATGCTGGGCGGCCAGCATTAATGCTGGCTGCCAGCACTTAATGCTGGCTGCCACCATTTAATGCTGGGCAGCCAGCATTTAATGCTGGCGGTCAGCATTAAATTGCTGGCTGCCCAGCGGGCCTTAATGCCCGGGCGGGCATGGGCCTGGCCCGGGCCGGGCACCAGGCCACGCCCTGCCCAAATAAGGGGCCTGTTGAGCCCCCTTAGGCCTGGCCTGGGCCCGGTCCGGGCCTAATCGGGCCCAGACCCGGGCAGACCCGGGCCGATCAATCGGGCTCGGGCTTTTTATGCATCTCTAGCCTTGGACAAATCATAAAATCCTGGGAAAATTTGCAGTAATTCCTAAGGTCCATGTGAGTGCTCTGAAAAAATTTGGGCTTTTGTGAAATCACTTGTTAGTTTTAGAATTTAAATTAAGATTTACTTAATTAATTTAAGTGTCTTGGACAAATCATAAGATTTTGGAAAATATATGGTAGCACTTTAAGGGTAGGATGAACCCATGATAAATGTGGACTTATTTTTGGATATAATCTCCTATTTTAATGTTTTTAAAATAAGATAAAGAAGGGGAAAATTGAGTGGTAATCGGGTTCGAATGACATGAAACCTGGCGGACCTCGAAATTTATCTCAATGTCATTTCAGCCATGATGAATATAGAGTTGCCTCCTTGGAACGGAAAAACTCTTATGAACAGAGATAGAACAAAACGTTCCTCCTATGAACGGAGATGGAACCAAAGCCTCCTATATGTGGAGTGAAAGACTACTAACCATTTTATTCTATTGTTCTTTCTTTTACTCCAGTCTCATACTGGTCGAGTTCAGTTACAGTACTTTATTTCAGTATTGCCTATAATTTAGAGTTGACGTGGAGATGAGACATTCGTTTAGAGTCAACCCTAAATAGTGTCGAACTGTCCGCCGCGCTTGTAGAGCAGAGCGGACATATCGATGTTTTGGCTTTTCTTCTTTATTGCCTATAATTTAGAGTTGACGTGAAAATGGAGCATTCTTTCAGAGTCAACCCTAAATAGTGTTGAACTGGCCGCCGCTTGTACAACAGAGCAGACAGATCGATGTTTTGGTTTTTCCTGCATTATTGCCTATAATTTAGAGTTGACGTGACGTTGGGGCATTCCATCAGAGTCAAACCTAAATAGTGTCGAACTGGCCACCGCCTGTAGAGCAGAGCGGACAGATCGATGTTTTGGTTTTTCCCTTTTTATTGCCTATAATTTAGAGTTGACGTGAAGATGGGCATTCCTTCAAAGTCAACCCTAAATAGTGCCGAACTGGCCGACGCTTGTAGAGCAGAGCGGACAGATCAATGTTTTGGATTTTCCTTCATTATTGCCTATAATTTAGAGTTGACGTGAAGATGAGATATTCCTTCAGAGTCAACCCTAAATAGTGTCGAACTGGCCGCTGCGGACAGATCGATGTTTTGCTTTTCCTTCTTTATTGCCTATAATTTAGAGTTGACGCGAAGATGGAGCATTCCTTCAGAGTCAACCATAAATAGTGCCGAACTGGCCGCCGCTTGTAGAGCAGAGCGGACAGATCGATGTTTTGGCTTTTCCTTCAAGATGGGGCATTCCTTCAGAGTCAACCCAAAATAGTGTCAAACTTACCGCCACTTGAGAGCAGAGCGGACAGATCGATGTTTTGGCTTTTCCTTTGTTATTGCCTATAATTTAGAGTTGACGTGAAGATGGGGCATTCCTTCAGAGTCAACCTTAAATAGTGCCGAACTGGCCGCCGCTTGTAGAGTAGAGCGGACAGATCGATGTTTTGGCTTTTCCTTCATTATTGTCTATAATTTAGAGTTGATGTGAAGATGAGACATTTCTTCACAGTCAACCCTAAATATGGCCGAACTGGCCGCCGCTTGTAGAGCAGAACAAACAGATCGATGTTTTGGATTTTTCTTCTTTATTGCCTATAATTTAGAGTTGACGTGAAGATTGGGCATTCCTTCAAAGTCAACCCTAGATAGTGCTGAACTGGCCACCGCTTGTAGAGCAGCACAGACGAATCGATGTTTTAAGGTTTTATTCATATACTGATTGTAATCTAGATTTGACAGAAATATATTGTGTCTTAGAGAATTACTCCTAAGGAATACATTGTACATTCGAGAATAATTCCTACGGGAATATATTGCGCCTTCGAGAATAATTTCAACGGGAATACATTGTGCCTTCAAGAATAATTCCTACGGGAATAAATTGTGCCTTCGAGAATTATTCCTACGAGAATATATTGTGCCTTCTAGAATTACTCCTACGGGAATATATTGTGCCTTCGAGAATAATTCATACGGGAATATATTGCGCCTTCGAGAATTATTCCAACGGGAATACATTTTGTGTCTTCGAGAATAATCCTACGGGAATATATTGCGCCTTCGAGAATAATTCCTACGAGAATACATTGTGCCCTCGAGAATAATTCATACGGGAATAGATTGCGCCTTCGAGAATAATTCCTATGGGGATACATTGTGCCTTCGAGAAATTGTGCCTTCGATAAATTGTGTCGCGGGGAGAAAATCGGATGGCTGACGAGGTATACTCTGAGGCAACCCGCATAAAGGATGGTCTGGGAGGACAACCCGTGCGAAACCAGTAGAACTACGTAAGTCTGAAACAGTATGCATGATGATACAAAATACGTAGGCGGCGGTCGTGGGAAGACTGTCACGACCCAACATGAGTCCAGATATCTCCTCCCTTATAAATGTTATACTATATTCGATACTAATAAGGATTGGACTCTATTAGCAGTTCTAATAACTTGTCTTTAGCACAGGTGACAGGTGCGGGTGAGAGACAACACCCAAGTGTGGAGGAAACCACAGAGCAGGCAACTTCAGGTATATATTCATAGGGCGCATCTTCTGTTGTGCCCTATCTCGTGGTAAAAATATATGTATTGGTACTGGAGTTTTGATGCGGCAGAGAGAATGACGCTACTAGTACAAGTCTTGAATATAGGGGTTTCTATGATGATTACTCTTCCGCTATAAATGACGTCTTCCGCTAAGTACTATAAGGTACACTCGATAATGGTTCCTTCCACTAGAGAACTGCTTCGCTACTCTGTTGGTGTGTAGTAACTTTCACATAACATCACCTCTGGGCGTGACAACGGAGTGTTCAAGGAAGGGGGCTGGAGAAACTAGTACCTTCTCCTTTTCGTGATCGCTTCGGCGTCGTTAAAAGGGTGGCGTGCGATAAGATCCACCGATCGGACCGTCGATTTGGGAGGGGGTCTTACACAGAGCACCGGATCATGATTCACTAGGAGGGCGTGCAAGGGGTAGCAGTTACGATCTACCGCTCAGACATTACTAGAGTAGTGATAAAACCCTAAAGGTACTTAATGAAAATAATGGTTTAGATTTTCTGCTATTGCATTCCCGACCTACAAACCCATGAAGCGATTTGCATGTTTGCATTTTCTATTTGATGTTATGTAAGGTCATAAGACCGAACTCTATTTCATTCCAATTTGTAGTATGTGGACATTCTATATTAAAAATGTATCATTCCGCTAGTGTTTAAATTTTTTAGTAGTAAACTTTAATTTTGTGCCTCTTTATAGTTTTTTATGGATGTGGTATGTTATGGGGTCCCGGTTGGCCCCATGCTATATTATGTTTGCAATGGAATGTTACAACACCTTGTGCAAGCCTAGTGGGACTAGGCTGCGTCGGCACTCCCTGCACAGCCTTCGAGCAGTGTTCAAGCGGAAAACGTTGTGCGCCCGTGCAGACCAAGTAGAACCATGCTCTCGTGAGAGCCCACATCATTCCTTTACACAGAAGTGAGTGCGCTTGCACCGACACATTGTACGGGGGCGCTAGAGCCGACATTGTCGGCAATGTGTCACGCATCCATCCCAACAACGCACGATTTTTTGGAAATTAAGTATTCTACCTCATTAATTGTGGGAATGTTGAGGTGATGAATCCGTGCGAGAACATTTCCGAGACCTTGATTTTCTTCAGCTCCTCAGAAATGACAAGTTCTCTTAGCCCTCTTATCTACTCAGGCGTAGCAGGATATCTCCTATTATTCGCAGAGTGCAAGTCAGAGTCTTTACATAGAATCATTGAGACTTTCTGTCTAACATGGGCAAATGAGCGAAGCGCCTTCTGTAGAGCGTAGCGCCGAGGCGCATTGGAGTGTGGAGAGCGGGGGAGCGCGCTGAAGAGCGGAGCATGAGGGCGTGCACTGGAGCGACATGTTCAATTGAATGATGTGTTCACGGTAGCAAGCACCGAAGCGGTATGTTCAATGAGGACGCGCACTGGAGCAACATGTTCACTGAAGCGGTGTGTTCACAGGAGCACACACCGAAGCAAAATGTTCTTTGGAGATGCTTGTTCACGGAGCGCCATTTGGGCACGACCGAGCGCCATTTTTCGCATGACCATGCGCCATTTTGCGAGGTCGCCCGAACCCTCTCGTGGCCATGGAGACCTCTTTCCTCCTCCTCCAAGAACCTCCAAACCACCATTAATGGAGGTTAAGATTCGAAACTTTTGGAACTCATAACTTTTCAACCGCCCAACAAAACTTATATCCGAAAGTGGCACCATAATCTTCTTGAAAAATGCTACAAAAAGGGATATTCAATTGAATATTTTGGCGGAATTTTGAGAGGGTTGCCATCTCACCTAAATGATCACGTTTCCATTGATTGCCTGAGCTCCGGACATCCGATCATAAAACTGTCACGATCGGTGGACTCGTGGAAACAAGACGAAGCTTTGAAATTTTCATCAAGTTCGGAGCACTTTCATTTTTCGGCAAAGCGGCGCCCGCCACTATTGCGACGAATCTGACAAGACTGCCCGGATTCACTAAGAGAAAAAAGTTGCCCGACCATTAAAATTGGTGTCTGAGGGACATAAATCGATCATTTTTATTCATATGCCAAATAATTAAGCGGGCGAAATTTATTCTACGCCCCTCTTGAAATCGATAAAAAAAGGCCTACTCTTATATTTGAAGGGGCCGATAATGACAAAAGAGGATCTTGTGCCCTTGCATTGCGACACCAAAAAGCCTCTGATGAAATCCCACTGGAACTCTTGTGCGTCGCACTCCCGAGCGGGCTCATAAACACGCCGCTCTGATGCGCGCTCCCATGAATACGCTGCTCTGGCGTGCACTCCCGTGAATACGTTGCTTCGGTATGCACTCCCCGCGAACACACAGCTCTAGAAAACACACTGCTCTGATGCGCAGTTCCGTGAACACGTTGCTCATATGACCACAAAACTCTAGAGAATGTGCCACTCTAGTGCGTACTCCCACGAACACACCACTCCAGCGAACACGCCGCTCAGGTGCGCGCTCCTGTGAACACAACGTTCCAATGAGCATGCTGCTCTAGTGCACGCCTACGCTCTCCAGCTCGCACCCCCCGTGCTCCGGTCTTTAAGGTTCCTCCCCGCACTCTGTCGTCCAAAGCCCACCTTGCGCTCCTCTCTTTAGAAGGCGCTCCATATTCCAGAGCGCTCCCCCGCACTTTGCTCCAGTGCGCCCCCTGTGCTCCGCTATCGAGCATGCGTCCCAGCAGCCCGCTTTCCAGAAGGCGCTATGCGCTTCAGTGCACGCCTTCAAGCTTCGCTTTAGTGCGTGCCCCCACGCTCCACTCTTTAGAAGGCGTTTCGTGATCTAGTGTCCAAAAGGCGCTCCACACTTCAGAAGGCACCTCCCCGATGAGAAGACGCTCCGCTCCCTAGTGCACGTCGCACCCCGCTCTCTAAGACGCGCCTCATGCCACTCTCTAAAACACATCGCCGCGAGCCGACCTCCAGGGCGCGTCCCCGTACACAGCTCTCTAAAAAATATCCCCAACACACACAACCTTTGAAAAACTCTTTTAACATTGTAGGACGAAAGGTGATCAGTCACCGTCGTTGAATCAGCAATGTACTTTGACAATATTACTAGTGGATTTGTCTGAGCTGGGTCAGACCCCGTTTTTTTTTCTTTACGAGTTTTCTACGTAAAAATCTTGTCGTCAACTTTAATTTGATTGTGTGTGCGCTCGACTTACTCTCAAGATAAGATGAATATATAATCTACCGAACTCAAAGAACGTTAATCGATCCACAACAATTTGTATTAGGGGCCGTTCGTTTGGACGGAATTGGCTTTCTGGAATTGATATTGGCGATTAGAAATCCAATTCTAATGTTCGACGCAACGAAATTTACGAGGATATTGGCTTTTATATGAAAACCCATAACTTTGACTTTGAACTAAAAAATCAAATCGCCAATTCTTACCTCCATCCATGAGTTTTCCGCATAATCGAGAGTTTTTGCTAGAGTTTTTCTACCTACGCGTGTGTTTTCCTGCCGGGAGTGGGTTTTTCTGCCGGGCGCGTGTTTTTCGGTCGGAGCATTTTTTCGGTCGGGCATTCATTTTTTGCCCAGGCTGGCGTATTTCTCCCGGGCGCGCGTTTTTCGGTCGGCCGTGAGTTTTTCGGCCGGCCGGGCAATTTTCACCCGGGCGCGCGTTTGTTTTGCTCGGACGCATTTTTTTTGCCCGGGCGCGCTTTTTTCACGCGAACGCGATTTTTCTGGCCGAGCGCGGTTCTTCCGGTCGAACGTGATTTTTCCGGTCGGAAGCGAATTTTCTGGCCGGGCGCGATATATTTTGCCCGGACGCGATATTTTTTGCCGGACACGATTTTTCTCCAGAGCGCGTTTTTTTCGCTCGTGCGCGTTTTCTTCTCCGGGCGCGATTTTTTCGCCAGGGCGCAGTATTTTCCCCCCGGGCGAGATTTTTTTTGCCCGATCGCGTTTTTTTCGCCGGGGCACGCCCGATCGCATTTTTTCCGACCAGGCGAAAAAAAACGCGACCGGGCGAAAAAAATGGGTCCGGGCGAAAAAAATCGCGTCCGGGGGAAAAATCGCGCTCGTGCGAAAAAATTGTGCTCGGGCGAGAAAAACGCACCCGGGCGAAAAAATCGCGCCCCGGCCAAAAAAACGCGCCCGGGCGAAAAAAATGCGCCCGGGCAAAAAAAACGCGATTGGGCGAAGAAAACGCGACTTGGCGAAAAAAGCGCCCGGGCGAAAAAAATAGCGCCCGGGCGAAAAATCGCGCCCGGGAGAAAAAAATGCGCCCCGGCGAAAAAACGCGACCGGGCAAAAAAAAACGCGACCGGGCGAAAAAAACGCTACCGGGCGAAACAAATGCGCCCGGGTGAAAAAATCACGCCCAGGCGAAAAAAACGTGCCCTAGCGAAAAAAACGCGGCCGGGAGAAAAAAATTGCGTCCGGGCGAAAAAATTGCGCCCGGGCGAAATCAACGCGGTCGGCTGAAAAAATCGAGCCCGGGCGAAAAAATTGCGCCCGGGCGCGGGTTTTTCTCCCGGAAAAAAGTGCGCACCTGGGTGAAAAAATTGCGCTTGAGCGAAAAAACGCGCGTCGTAAAACATATTATGCAATTTAATGCGTTCGGCGCTAACTTATATTTTGAGTTTTATAAAATTATTGTGTAATGTTAATTCCAATACCAATTCCATTATTCAGCCGAACAACTTTTGTGCCTCAATTCCAATTCTGTTGACTGAATTAAATTTTACAACCGAACAACAAAATTGGAATTCTGTATAAAGCCAATTCATGTAGATATTGGTTTTCGTCGAAAAACCAATTCCAGAAATCCAATTCCGTTCAAACGAACAGACCCTTATATTATTTCTTATATATACATATTTAGACATATATGTATATATACACATATATGTATATATACACACGAGCATCTTCGCACGGGCTACGCCCGTGCTCGATGCTCTAGGGCGGCCTTCGGCCGCATCAATGCGGGCTTCGTCCGCAACCAAGCGGGATTCGACCGCAACCAAGCGGGCTTCGCCCGCTTGTCATTCAAGGCGGGCTTCGCCCGCCCCCTCGACGTCGGCGGGCTTCGCCCGCCCCTCGCCGGTATTCGCCCGCCCCTCGTCGGTCTTTGCCCCCGTCATTTATTTAAAATTTTAAATAATTTCACATTCATTAAATATTAAAATAGAAAATAAATTAAAAAGAATAAAAAATGTAACCCCCTAAAATCCCGCGGCAGTACCCAGCTGCTTGCGGCGGGCCGACATTTTTTTTATTAAAAAAACATTGAAAAAAAACCTTAAAAAAGAGTTTAAAAAAAAGTGTGTTTTTTATTTAAAAAAACTTTAAAAAGAACTAAAACAATTTCCATCTTCGCACGGGCTACGCCCGTGCTCGATGCTCTCGGGCGGCCTTCGTCCGCACCAAGGCGGGCTTCGCCCGCAACCAAGCGGGCTTCGCCCGCAACCAAGCGGGCTTCGCCCGCAACCAAGCGGGCTTCGCCCGCAACCAAGCGGGCTTCGCCCGCAACCAAGCGGGCTTCGCCCGCAACCAAGCGGGCTTCGCCCGCAACCAAGCGGGCTTCGCCCGCAACCAAGCGGGCTTCGCCCGCTTGCCATTCAAGGCGGGCTTCGCCCGCCCCTCGCCGGTATTCATCTGCCCCTCGCCGGTCTTCGGCACCGTCACCTAATTAAAATTTTAAATAATTTTCCATTCATTAAATATTAAAATAGAACATAAATTAAAAATAATAAAGAATGTAAACCCCTAAAATCGCACGGGCTACGCCCGTGCTCGATGCTCTCGGGCGGCCTCCGGCCGCATCAATGCGGGCTTCGCCCGCAACCAAGCGGGCTTCGCACGCTTGTCATGAAGCCCGCCCCCTCGGCGTCGAGGGGCGGCCTAAAATCCCGCGGCAGTACCCAGCTGCTTGCGGCGGGCCGACAATTTTTTTTATTAAAAAAACATTGAAAAAAACCTTAAAAAAAGTAAAAAAAAAGTGTGTTTTTTATTTAAAAAAACTTTAAAATGCTACGACCACGCTCGATGCTCTCTATTTTAATATTTAATAAATATGAAATTATTTAAATATAAAATAACAGTATATCACACTCACAATTATGAGATTTCTGCCAAGCATTGGTGCGTCTCCGGGTCTCAAAATATTATTATTATAAACGTTAATAACATAGGAGCATGTACGAACAGCTCAATTAAATGATTTTAATTAAATGTTTTATTGTGCGGACACCGTTTGGAGATGCTTCTACAAAGCTGGCTTCATGCCCACTTTAATCATAATTATAAAAAAAAATTAACAGTTTATAATACTTTATATATTCAAAAAAAAAAATTAACAGTTTATAATACTTTATATATTCAAAAAAGTGGCTAAAAGTTTGGTACATTTTTAATTGAATAAGAATTGAGTTTGTTAATTCAAAAAAGTGGGTAAAAGTGGCTAAAAGTTTGGCACGTCGCCGGCCAAGCACTTGTAAACCACAAAATGCTGAAGTGGGGTGTGACCTGCACTTGTATAAAATAAAATAAAAGTAATTATGAACTCCTGGCGTATATGATTTTTATATTATCAATCAATAAAAATGATATCACAATAAAAGAAAAGTAATTATGAACTCCTGACGTATATGATTTATCAATAAATAAAAAATGATATCGGCCACGGAAAATTATCCATCGCAAACTTTGACTAAGTTTCAACATATTTAAATATATTTATTATTTAATAATGTTCCCGTGACATTCAGTTTTTTAAAAAATAGCAGGCGGGGCCCACAGGCGGGCCCCGCCCGCTTAAATGCCACGGCGATGTGGGAAAGTCCCACATCGCCAATAACAGCGGGTTTCCACTGTTGATATAGCGGAAACCCGCTGTCTATTCGAACAGCAGGTAGCCCCGACCGTCTGCCCCGGCCCCGCATGAGCCCGGCCCCGCTGCACCGCCCGTCCGCCCCCGCTTGAGCGCGTCCGCCCAACCCCGCCTGAGCGCGCCCGCCCCCCGCGATCCGGCGTGACCGAGCCCGCAACCGCACCAATTTTTTCGTTCGTGCAGGGGCAAAAGGGTCATTTCCTGTGACCGACGACAGGCGACCGTAACTGCAGAATATCCTTATTATATATAGATATATCATCCTGAACATAAAGCCCGATCGGGCCGGCCTGGACCGGGCCCGATCGGGCTTTTTCTTGCATCGGGCCGGGCCGGCCAGGTCCTCCCCTGGAAAAGGCCGGGCAGGCAGCACTGATATGCTGCCTGCTCCGGCCCTTCAGGCCGGGCCGGGCAGGACCGGGCCGGTCTCGGGCCCGATCCGGGCCGACCCGGTTTTTTCTTTTTTTTTAATTAAATTATAATTTTTTAAATTTTTTATTTTTATAAATAATAAATAATGATATTTTATTAATATTGAACAAAAATTTGAACTAAAATTTGGAACAAAAAATTTTATTAATATTGAAAATTTGGTAAAAAAAATTTAAAATATTACAAAATTTAAGTCATACATTTGTACAAAATAAAAAATTGAAAATACAAACCTATAAAAGCTATGATTCTTATAAAATTTAATTAAAAATTTTACATATTTTAAAAAAAGTACATTTAGATTGGACTGCGGATTTAATCATCCTGTAGATTCAAGTTCAACGCGTCCATTTCGTCTTCTATCTCCTCTGAGCTATCCTCCAAAGTTGTTATGTGTTGCTTCCTCTTTACGCTGTCCAAGTAGTCCTTGTAGCATATGCAAACCTCCAGCGAATCTTCGTTAAGCCGGCTCCTCCGCTCGTTCAAAACCTTGCAACTAAGAGAAAAAGCAGACTCCGAAGCTACTGTACTAGCTTGGACAGTTAATAAATCACGGGCCATACATGACAAAACATGATAGGTATTAGCTTTACCTTTCCACCAATTTAAGATATCGAAGTTTTCGATCTCGTCCGAACTCATAAAATCGCTAAATTGAGTTTTTGTGTATAATCCTAATTCATCTAAACTACCAGATGTGCGCGTTTTTTTCCTAGAAGCTAAATCTAAAATTTTATTTTTAAGACTATCCTTTGTTTTGGGTTGCGTTATTTCTTCGCGGGGCGGGGTCGTGACCCGTATAAGTTATTGTAATAATTATAACTTTGCGTAAAAAAAATTAGTAAAACTTGTACTACTAACGGGGTCAGCATCATCATAATTTATATTTAAGGTTAGATTAGTATTGATTTCGTCGATCAAATTTTCTACGCCTTCTACGTTAAGTAGCGGATTTAAAGCGGCGGCGCACGAAAACATAGGTGGTATTTCTCTATAATATTTTAAAATTTTTTCTTCCATTACTTTAATTAAAGGAGCCCAACCTTGGTGTTTTCTATAATAACTAAATCTTTCTGTGATATGTACGAAATGATCAATCACTAATGCGCTTCTTTGGATAATACACTCCAGATAAAGCAACGGTGACTCTATAAAAACACTTTAGTAAATCTACATAATATTCTATTATGGTCCAATCAGTTTCACCTAAACCGTGTTCAATATTAAGTAAACTATAATATTCCATTAGAAGATCTTTTTGTAGAAGGGCTCTTTTTAACATTTTATAGGTTGAGTTCCATCTAATAGGCATATCTAATTGTGGTTTCAAATATTTCTGATTTTGTGCTTTACAAAATTTTCTAAAATCTTGAGCTCGTTGTTTAGTACAATAAATAGCTTTTAACATGTCGCGAATTTTATTAATATATGTTGACATTGCCTTTAAACTATCCTGTACCACTAAATTTAGGACGTGACAAACACATCTAGTATGAAAAAACGCGCCGTTGAGAAATGGTTTTAAATCTCGTTTTAACAATTCAATTGCGGCGCCATTATTGGAGGCGTTATCAAGAGAAAAACTAAATATTTTATCGTTAATTTTAAATTCCCGCGCACATTTCATAATAACCTTATATAAAGCTATAGCCGTGTGCGGGAATTCAAAACCCGTAAAACATATTACGCGTTTATTTAGCTCCCACGAAATGGATCAATCCAATGACAAGTGATGCAAAGATAAGCTAATCCTAAATTTAAATTACTCGTCCAAACGTCGCTCATTAGACTCACACGTCCTTCGAAATTTTCAAAATACGTAATTAATTCTTGTTTTGCTTCTAAATATAACCTAATCATGTCGCGCCTTAAAGTAATTCTACTAACCTTTTGGTATTTGGGCTGAAGCCCCCCATGTATGTACTCTGTGCCGTCGTCATTATCGAAGACACTGAATGGCAGCCCACGTTTGATGACGAACTTCGCCTGCATCTCTCGCTGTCGCATTTGATCGTACGTCCAAATCTGTCCTGCTCCAGAAATTTGAGCTTGACTTGACTCGGGAGGAGCTTGTTTCGACTCGCAAGATTTTTGGTGTCTAACGAGCGTCGAGTTGCCGCTGATGGATAACAACTTCGAGCACATCTTGCAGCGCGCTTTTCTTTCGGTGCCGACTTGGACCATGTCGAAATGCTCCCAAATACCCGCTCTACGATTGTGCTCCACCACCGAAGCCGTACTTTGGGAAGACGACGCTGGAGCTGAGGAGGACGACGCCATTGGGAGAGCTAAGAGAGAGAGAGAGAGAGAGAGAGAGAGAGAGAGAGAGAGGGATGAGGTGTGAGAAAAGAGAGAGGGGAGGGGGGGTATTTATAGGATTTTTAAAATTTTTTTTAATTAAAATAATAATAATAATAATAATAATATTATATATTATATATTATATATAAAGGCAGCCAACGACTCTAAGAAGAGCCGTTGGCTGCCATGAGTGCCAGCATGGCTGCCACATGGCAGCCATGCTGGCAATGAGCCTAACGGCTCTAATAAGAGTCGTTAGGCTCAATCGGGCTAGCCCGATTATCGGGCTCTACCCGGCCCGGACCGGGCCGGGTAGTGCGGCCAAACCGGGGCCCTAAAAGGGCCCCGGGTAAGAGCTCGGCCCGGTTCGGGCCTGAATCGGGCCGGGCTCGGGCCGGCCCGTCATGCCCGGTTTTTTTGTTCAGGACTAGATATATGTATATATGCACATATATGTATATATACACATATATGTATATATACACATATATGTATATATACACATATATGTATATATACACATATATGTATATATACACATATATGTATATATACACATATATGTATATATACACATATCTGTATATATACACATATATGTATACGAGTGACAGGCACGGGCCTCCGACCCTAGCCAAGACGACATTTTTTGTGATGAGCGACATTTGTAATGGTGGGCGACATTGGTCGTGGGGGCGACATTGATCGTGGAGGCGACATTGATCGGGGGCGGCGACATTGGTCGGGGGCGGCGATATTTGTCGGGGGCAGCGACATTCGTCGGGGGCAACGACATTCGTAATCAGAATAAAAATTGTGCAAAGTGCTCTGATTTGATTAAGATGAAGATATAAGAGTTTTAATACAGTTCCTAACCTAAGAAAATAAGCATAATTAAAGACACAAAAAAAAGGCTTGCATCTTAAAATTGAAGGCAAAAATGAATAAAAATATATGAAATAATAGAACTAATGAAAGTTTGAACATCACTCACATTCTTAAAAGAGAGTCAAAACTCAACAAACCTCAACCTGGCAATGCATGATATTAAAAGTTTGGATTAATGAAATAATAGATTAATGAGCTATGGGTGAAATCATTCAATTCCATGTCCACACACCACATACATTCCAACGCATTATAAATTTTTGATCCAATTGAAAAAGAAACATCACCATTGGCAAATTTCAAATCTATGGTTCGAAGTAGAAAGCAGCTAGGTGACTGCTGAATTATTTTCTGGATGCATAATAGCAAACATAGATATATAATAAAAAAATGTCAAAATTAGTGTAAAAAGGGAACTTGTATTAAAGCAAACAGTAATGCAGAAGTAGAGAGTAAAGTCTGCATTTCTTTACCTTATTATTGGTGCTAATATAGTAAAGCAGGAGTGAGGTAATGTCAAGCAGGACGTCTGTGGTGAACCGAGCAGCTAATTCCTCTTCTGCACATGCAGGAATATGGAGTTGAGAAATGCCATCGTGCCTAACAAATTATGTTAACTATTACAAATTCTTTGATTTCAAAATCTAAATTCCAATATTTTTAATATTTATTGATCCATTTCTTGGTCATCTCAAAGTTATTATTTTTTGCTAACTGACTTTTACATTGAAAGTACTTGCATTATTTTGAGAATCTCAATTACTGGAATTAGAGCATTAAAGAACTAATTCATTTATAAGAGTGCAGAGCATTAAAACCCTAAATTAAGAATGCAATGTGCAACCGGAGGATAGTTAGAGCCAGCATTTATAGAGAAATAAAAGTGTATATTAGATAATCCTCACGACCTTAATTTTCTGATGATGTATATAAAAGATCTGCAACTAAAAAAATGACATACACAGAATTGGGGAAAATAGAAATGGACCTTGGGGCCTTGCCTTTGAGGAAGATCTGCAGCCTCTTGGAGTCAATTTCTGCAGTAAAATTAGAGCAGAAGGAAATATGTGAGGAGTTGGGCTTCAGAATTATGTGACAAAGAATCATAAATTCTTACTTGTTAGGCTTCATTTGGTGCGGCGTTTGCGGCAAACGCCGCCGCAAGGCGGTTAACCAAACGCCCGGCGGTGGCGTTTGTCGGCGGTGGCGTTTGCCGCGTCTCCTCTCGCCGCGCCCTGCGAAATGGAGCAAAACGCTCCATTTCGAGCACCGCCTCCTCCCCTTCGGTCCCAACCCGGCGTCTCCACCCGCCATCTCATCCTGCCACCGCCTATCCAAATGACCACATTTATTCCTCCTAAAAAAAGAAAGACATCCAATCTTTCTCATTCTGAAGAACCACAATCCTTATAATCTGCATTGCACGTTGTAAAATTGAAATATGATGTAATTTATTCAAATTCCATATGCAATGTTGTCAGTTGTTTATGATGGTAAGGAGATAAGGATCATGACAATAATAGAGTAAATACTTCAACTTGACAAATCCTTGAAAACGGGAGAATATACAATTCTTCATATTGTATACATTCGATGGCCATCAAAAATTAGAGAGCAGGTTGGACAAAGAAAAACATCATATGCTGGAAGTGAATGTTTAAGTAGGGCAAAAATAATTCGGATTTAATAAAGTATCTCGAGTAAAAAAAGAAACCAACTGAAGTAGGAGTATAACAGGTTGGACCTTGCAGACATGGTAGACTTTCCCAACACTGCCTCATTGGTGTATTATTCCCAACACTGCCTCTTTCGTCTGACCTTGCAGACATGGTAGACTTTCAAGCAAAATAATAGTAAATTTTTTAAAAAATATGATTTATATGTGTCTTCTTATGCTCAACAAAAGCCATTGGTATTTTGATCAACTGAACTCATCTTGGGATTAGCCTAATTTAAAAAGGAAGTTGTTTGGTGATAGATATGGTAAGATCAAATTATTTTATTGGGGCAATTCAGCGAGCATGTGGCGGGCATTCAGAGCTTGTTAAATGCATTATAGCAGCAGGTTGGAATGGGAAGAAATGTCCATAAGAAGCAGTAGGTATCATAGATAATGCTCACCAATAACAAAGAAAAATAGATCTCAGAACATTTTGGTGGTAAGAACATACCTTGGCAAGAAGATCCTGAATGGTTGCAAGGAAAAGAAAACCTGAATGCCAAACACGTTCTCTTGAGTATTGAAGAAAACTTCGACGCCGGGATATGATTACTATGGAAGCTAGATGGCGTGGACCGTGGAAGCATACAACGTAGCGGCGGGTTGTAGATGCCAACATCAAGAGGCGAAATGAAGAGAAAGGAACCCACTGTGAACTCCGATGAAGAAGTCGTGGATGTCCTCACCGAACCTGCCCTAACCTGAGGTTGAAGAAGGAGAAAGTGTGGTGGAGGTGATGCTCTTGTGGTTGTTTGAAGCGAAGAAGCGGGGTGGAGCCACTTGCGATTAGCGGGAAGAAGTGAATGGGATATGAGGAGCGTCGGGTGGGCATCGGGAGGGCAGAGCAACGGGAATAGAGAAGAAGAGCGTAGTGTTAGGTTTTTCCCTAAATCGAGCGGTTCCAGAATTATGAAGCCATATATCCGACGGTCCTAATTTTTTGAGGATTTTTGATCTCACGCTATTCGCAGACCATCATATTTCTTTTTAGAATAGTATAGATATATATATATATTCATTATTTTTATCATACTTCTCCTCATTTTTTAATTTATGTTGTGTTATTTTATTTATTTAATTTTTGTAAGATTTGATTGAAATGTCTTATTATTTTGATGACATGGTAGGGATTTTATTTATGTTTATGGAATTTTATTTTAAAATTGAATTGCACGATTTTGATTATTGTGATGGTATGATATGTGCCTTGGTACCTTCCTAACAGCATACACAAGGGAGTTATTTTTCGGTTTTTTTATAGGTTATCAGCCACCGGGCTCGTTCGCCGCCCACTCTGGCTTCTTCCCTCCCGACCATCGGAGATCCGCCGGAATGGTGACGGAGCTGATCCCGGTGGTTGATATGCGCTTCCTCTCCCAGTCGGAGCTCGTTACCCTCGCACTCTCATCTTCCAACGCATACGACCTTCGCCGCTGCGACGACGTCGTCGTCCCGAAAATCGACCGCTCCGTTTTCAATGAAAGCGCTGGCAGCCGCAAGCAGACCTACTCTCGCGTCCGCCTCGATCCTCCCAAGTCCGATTGCTCATCCCGTTCTTCCTCTCTTCCCCGCCGGCGCGGTCGACCGCGCTCCACCCCCCTGCACGCCACTCCCAACGCTGCTTCCGCCACTCCCTCCGCCTGCTCACTGCCCGCCTCGGATGACTCCCCAGAAGATCCCGATCGACGGGAGAATCTCCTAATTGCTTCCTTCATCCGCCAACTTTTCTCCCGCGAAGACCCATCATCCCAAACCCTAGCCCTTGACACACCTGTTTCTGCCGTTGGCGCGAATGAGAAAAATGATAGCTGGAGGAATATTCTCGCCGCAGCCGAGGAGGCGCAGAAGGCTTTGGTTATGTCGGAGGACGGAGATCGGGAAACATTGAATTCCAAGGGCGCGACTGTTGATTTGGTCGCACTGGGTCAGATGCTTGAGCCGTTTGCGGAGGAAATTCGGAAAAGGACAGAGGGATTAAGGACGGAGGAGCAGCTGCTTGGTTTTCTTTCAGGGGTTGAGGGGCAGTGGGGCAGTAGGAGGAAGAGGAGGAGGTTCGTGGATGCTTCTATTTTTGGAGACGTACTACCAAGTGGGTGGAAGCTTCTACTAGGACTCAAAAGGAAGGAGGGTGTTACGTGGTTGGATTGTCGGAGATACGTTAGGTTTGCCGATTTCTCCTTATTTATTTGGTCTGTCAACAGTCTATTAAGCTAATCAACATGAGATTTGTGCACCAATGAAATTATAGGAATTACAAATGAATTTCATCTCCCTATATGAATAGATCTGATTCTGTATTTATGAAATATATTTAGGACATCTATATTGTATGAGAATGTTTGTGTGTCTCTCTTTATACATGTATCTATAAGTATCTATATGTATGTGTTACCACTCGGAATTAAAACCCTAGATCTAAGAGAGGAGTGGAAGAGGGAGGATGGAAAAGAACCCCTGGGGTTCCCATAATTTCATAATACTCCAAAGATAAGAAAATACATAGCCCCGTGGAGTTTATATAACACCCCTGGTCGAAATACCAAATACAAAAAGTTACAATCAATTCCAAAAGATACATGCGTCTTAATTGTTTTCCGCCGACGTGTCGTTAGAGGGCAATTTGCGACGCTTGTATACCCGCCATACTGGGGGACGTCCCTCTCCTTCTTCCGCGTTCGTAACAATGTCGCTCATTAGAAAATTTGTCTTGTTCTCAAGGTAAAAATCCGGAAACCGAGCATGAAAAACAGATCGGTCCACCCATGTGGCCTCCGATGGTGGAAGGTCACACCAACGCACCAAAACCTGCTCTGCCAAAGACTTCTCTCGACTGATGGTACGTGTGTCCGTGACGAGCTGAGGGAGGTAGTCGGGTGCGGTGAGCCCGGGACCTGGCGAGAACAGAGAGGACTCGACCAGATGGTCTCCAATAACATTCAGTGAATTGGACGTCCGGGCGGTGGCGGTTGGCAAAGGCAACAATCCGGTCTTGCGCACACTGAAGGTGCTGACGCAACTGGAGGAGTATAGAATCCCGATCGCGAAGCAGATTAGACAGAGAGGCTACGGCGCATTCATCGGGAAGAGTGCGTATGAGGGATGGCGGGGGACGTCCATATACTGCCTTGACTGGAGTTGTGCCAGAACTGGTATGGAAAGATGTGTTGTATGAGCACTCTGCCTAAGAAAGCCAATCCGCCATGCTCGCGGATGATCGCACACAAAACATTGCATATAGGTCTCCAAGCAACGATTCATCACCTCAGACTGCTCGTCCATCTGGTGGTGGTAAGTTGTACTTATAAGGAGTTGAGTGTACAACATCTTGAACATCGATTGTTAAAAGGAGCTCAGAAATAAAGGGTCGTGATCACTCACAATGGAGCGAGGAAACCCATGCAACAGACCACCCCATCAATGAAAACATCGATAACCACTGGTGCAGTAAATGGGTGTCGCAAGGGAAGGAGGGCGTATTTGGATAGACGATCCACGACCACTAAAATGTAGTCCATAGAGATATCCTCCCAGATTCGGACCGGGATAGGGAGGGGCTGAAACAAACTCCCAGGAAAAGTGGCCACGTACTTTGCACGCTGATATGCCAAACAGGCTGCCACGAATGTTGTGACCCGAAGCTCCGACGCAGCCCCCCTCAGTGGTCGAGTGAAACTCTGCGAGTAGGCGTGAGATGAGTTACGATGAAGCTGAGAGCACTAGACGACCTCGGTGGTGGAGATGATCCCCTGCGAGGCTGTAAGGCGTCCGAGCTGAGGCTTTCGCCCATAAGGCCACAACGATTGGTCGAAGGAGTGGGTTGGCCGCGCGGTTGGAGGAGCCGGTATGGAATTCGATTGAAAAATTGTAGTCCAATAGTTTGGCAACCTAGACCTGTTGGCGCCGATGTGGAAATCTGTTGATTCAGGAGGTACTTGAGGCTATGATGATCCGTACGGACCGTGAATCGTCGGTCAAGAAGGTAGGGGCGCCAGTGCTGCACAACGAGGACCAATGTCAGGAGATCCGATTCATACACGGAGCGAGGGAGAACAATGGCCGCAAACATACAACTGAAATAAGCAATGGGTTGTCCCGCTTGCATTAACACCGCGCCGACGTCTGTGCCTGAGGCGACACACTTTATCACAAATGACTGGGAGAAATCCGAAAGGGTCAAAATTGGAGCGGCATTGAAGGCTCACTGGAGGGACTGGAAGGCTGTGACCGCCTCTGAGGTCCATCGAAATGTGTTCGTCTCAGATTTCTTCAGCATGCTAGTGAGGGATTTGACAATCTTTCCATAATCCCAAATGAACCACCGACAATACCCAGTGAGGTCCAGAAAGCCTCAGACGTCGCAGAGAGAGCGAGGGGAGGGGGGTGGGGGTCGGTCACTTCACAGAGATCGTGTGCCCCAAGTAGCTAATTTAGATCTGATCGAAATTGCACTTCTTGGGGTTCACCAGAAAATGATGCTCCTGCAGGGTACCGAGTGTCGTCCGCACATGAAGGAGGTGATCCTGCCAGGAGGAGCTGTAAATGAAGATGTCATCAAATAAAACCAAGATGTACCTGCACAAGGATGACCAGAATAGATCATTCATGGTCGTCTGAATGGTGGCGGACGCATTCATCAAGCCAAAAGGCATGCCGATGAACTCGTAATGGCCGTCGTGCGTGCGGAACACCATTTTTGTGATATCCTCCTCCCGTACCCGAATCTAGTGATAGTTGGAGCGGAGATCCAGCTTGGGAAAGTATGAGGCTCCCCGTAGATCATTCAATAGCTTTTTTATGATCGGAACGAGATACTTGTCTGGGATAGTGACTTTGTTGAACTCCCCGTAGTCCACGCAGAAACGCCAACTGCTGTCTTTCTTGCTGACCAGGACAATCGGTGATGTAGACCAAAGTTCTCGATTCCAATTTTAAAATAATAAACTTAAGTTCTTTTTTAAAATTGCATCATCAGAGAGATTTTCACGAGCAAGTATAAGCGATAATTAACTACGCTCTCATAAACGCGCATGAGTCAAACGATCGAATGAAATCAGCAACATGAAAAATAACTCATCCACATACATATAAGAAACGCACAATAAGGGATTTTCAAATTAACGACAAAGAGGTCTAGATAATTAAGGCAAACTCTGAAATTTTAAACCAAATAAATATTAAGCATATCCTTAGGCTAACATGCAATGAGCAAGAGATAAAATTAGGTGATTTACCAGAAGCTCACGACTAGAATTAGGCTGGTTCATTGCAAGAAATCAATCGAGATCACTGGTTGAAAGTGGCAGATCTGAGAGACCGTCGATCCCGTTAGTGGACGTGTGGCGATGGCAGGGGTGCCTTGGATGGCCGAGTGGCGGTGGTGGAGGGTCGGACAGAGGCGGAAGGGGGATTCAACGGTGGCAGGAAAACAATCGACGTCGGGACTGTTCAGGCATCCGCAGTGTGGAAGAGCCCAACAGTGGTGGCGTTGTCTCGACGGAAGAGAGCATGGATGGGGTCGTCGGAACCCTAGGGCGATGGCCGACGATGCAGGCTTTGGCGGAGGCGTCGTTGCTGGTGGCACGTGAGGGGAAAGGATCGGGCTGGCTTCTGACAAGACAGAGAAAACTCTGTTTCGTCGATTTTGCCCAGCTGCGAGATTTTGGAGAGGGGAATATAATTAATAGGAGGTTCTAATTATTATTTTAGAAGAAGTTATTTAGGCAGCTTTTGATAAAAAGAAATGAAATTGATATAATAATAATCAAATATAGGACTTTCCAAAAGGCTCTTTCCATCTCAAGTTTAATTTCCCAAGTAGAATTTGATTTAAATTTATATGTTACCTAAAATAAAATATGCTTAATTTTGATAAATCATTTCAGAGTCCTTGCCTTAATTAACCTATTACTTAATTTGACAGATCTTTTTATTCAGGGACTTATTGGGTGATCACACCAATAAGCCGTCACAACGAGCGCGAACGATATGTGCGATACAAAGTAAATAATACATACACGATCATTCTTGTCATGACGTCGCCTAGGTGACGCCTAGGCGTCCAGACGCCCAATTGAAAATAAGGCGACAGGCGCCTTATTTTTTTTTTTAAAAATAGGAGAATAGACAGCGGTTTATATAAAAACCGCTGTCTATACTCGAATAGACAGCGGTTTTTATATAAACCGTTGTCTATTGTACCGGGAATGATACAATATACATCGGTTTATATATAAATCGTCTTCTATTGTATCATTCCTGGTACAATAGACACCGGTTTATATATAAACCGATGTCTATTGTATGGTTCCGGGTACAATAGACAACGGTTTATAATAACCGTTGTCTATAGTCCTCTGACAGTCACTATAGACAGCGGTTATTATAATAACCGCTGTCTATAGTCTTCATTTGTTTAAAAAAAAATTAATTGCCGCCTGACATTTGCTCGCCTTCTTGTCGCATAGGCGTCCGCCTTGTCGCCTAAGCGTCAAGGCGCCCGGTGCTCGCCTTGCTGCGCCTTGACGCCATGACAAGAATGTACGCGATAAATAAAATAGACGTGCGTGAGGACATGCGCCACACAGAAAAGACGGGAAATAATAGTAAAATAAAGACGCGCGAAGATGCGACGCAAGTTACATCAACCAGGCTCGAAAACGGACTAGCACTGGGGGGATTATACCCGCAACTAGCATGCCGCCCATGAACGTCTCAATCTCGTTCTTCTGCGTTTGATCTTAATGGTAAGGACGAACAGACACAGACGTCACACCCGCCTGTAAGAGGATGTGGTGGTCCGTCAGACGAGGTGGTGGGAGGCGGGCCGTGTCGGTGAAGATGCCCGGAAACATGTCCAGAATAACCTGCAGGGTCGGGGGGTGGCGACGAACGTGGGGCCTCCTGCTCGACCACGTGCCATAAATATGCAACTCAATCAATGTCAGTCGTCTTCTGCAAAGATCAAAGTGAGACGAACTAGCGCAAGAGAGTAGGGTCGCCTGCCAACAGTAATGGTGCCCCCTTCTGGAGGAACCGCATTGTCATGTGATCCCAGTTGATGTTGACGTCGTCCAGGGTGTGAATCATATCCACCCCACCCAGAGCGATCCCAGTTGACATTAACGAGGACCAATGTCATGCGATCCCAGTTGATGTTGTGGCTTGCCCCACTATAAATCATGTTGACCAGTGGGATCCTCTGCAGTATCCCGCGGAGATTCATCGTTTGTGGGCCATAAATCCCGCCGACGGTAAAGAGGGGAAGGTCAAGGCGGTGCAAGACCGCGGGCAGAGGATCGTCGGTGTCAACATCAACCTCCAAGGCCTCGAAGTCGGCGTGGGTAACCTCGGGTTCCTCCTCGCCAATGAGGACCCGAAGGTCCTTCAACGGGCAATCATAGTTCAGAGAGTACGTCTACTTGCAGCGGAAACACAAGCCCCTCTTTTGAAGATCGTGATACTCCTGATTGGACAACCGGTGGTGCGCAGGCCTGTAACGGTTCGGTTTGGTTCGGTTTTCAAGCAAAACCGCAAACCGAACCACCCCTATGTGGTTCCAAAATTTTGGAACCGAACCGAACCGCTCAAACATTGTAACCGAACTGAACCGAGCCGGATGGTTCGGTTCGGTTCGGTTTGGTTTTGGTGGTTTAAATAATATGTAATCTAAGAATATTTTAAAATCACAACTACATTCACAAACAAGAGTTTATACTTAGAAATAAAAATAAATGCAAAACTTGCAAATTACTCTATATGAAGCACAACATGTCATTTTAAATGATATGCAAAAACTCCACAAAGTCCGGGATTCTTATTTGGTATTTGCTGTCCTCTAAAAGCCGTGAATTGAAATAGGGATATAAATATATAATCAATTAATCATATAATAAAATTTTAAAAACACTAAAACAGTGACCAAAATATGATATACTATAGACATAACTAAATCAAAATATGGATATAGTTAATTACAAAAAATATATAAATGTAATTACATATTTATACACTGCGGTTCGGTTCGGTTCGATTCGGTTAGGTTTGCCATGCAAAACCATGAACAGAACCGAACCGTATGGTTTTTCTAAAATCAAAACCGTGACCGAACCGTAACATACTGAAACCGAACCAAACCGTGCGGTTTGGTTTGGTTCAGTTCGGTTTCATGGTTCGGTTGGTTTTTGCTTACAGGCCTAGTGGTGCATTGGGGCCGGTACTGGCAATCCTTCAACCATACAGGCGAGGTCCATGGCCTCATCACTAGACGACGGGTGGTGTGTGCGCAGGCGAGCGCGGATATGCGGTAGTAAGCCATGCATGAAGAAACTTATGTAATGGTCGGGAGGAAGACCCGACACATGCGTGGATAATGCAATGAATTCGTTGATGTAGTCGTCGAGGAACCCCATCCGGCGGACTCCACAAAGATGCTCCACGACGGAACTCGAGTAACGAACATCGTAACGACGAATAAGGTCCCGATGTAGGTCCAACCACGACAAAGTGGTCTTGGATTGACTTAGCCAATGGACCCAATGGAGAGCGGAGCCCTCCATGCCGATGAGGGTCGTATTGACCTTGTGCACCTTCGGGATCTGATGAACGTCGAAGAACTATTCTGCGCAGGTGATCAACCCCATCAGGTCAGTGTCGTTGAAGGAAGGAACTTCAAACGAGCGGGGTGCAAGTCGATAACTTATCGACGACGGAAGAGGATCCCAAGGAAGGTCCGGGTGTGGCCCGAGAAGCAACGGGGACTCCGCATTGGAGGTCGATGAGACGCTCGGCCGGCCAAGAGGGCGTCAAACTTAGCATCCATCCGCCACATGAGGTCCTGGAGCGAGACGATGGACTCCTCGTGAGCATCGAGGCAACGGAAATGGATGGATCCATAGGAGGTTGAGGCGCGGGTGTGTCAGAGTGCGCCATAGAGCGGAGCCGTGGGGGCATGCAAACGAGAGGGAGATCGGTACGCAGCCGGACGAGCGATGTAGGCGCTGCCTGGCTTGCGAGAAGCAGAACGAGGCGATCTGGATGGTCGGTGCTGCGAGCCGTTGGGAGGGCGTGCTCGGGCGCGGGAAAGGCCGCTTGAACGGGCGCGGAAATCGGCCGCTGGGACAACGCGGGAGGAATGCCGACAACACACGCGGGAGTCTGCCGCTGGGACGGTGTGGAAGGATCGATCGAGTGTCTGGAACGAACACTTCGAGCGTAACAGCCGCGAAAGGATCGGGCGAGCGTCTGGAACAAACGCTTCGGGCGTAGCGGTCGTGGAAGGTGTGTAACGGTCACGGAATGCGCTGGAACGAAAGCAGATGCCTTGTTAAAATATGATCAACTAATAACTATTTGAATTGGTGTTCCAACATAAATTATCTATCTCTAAAAGACGCCTAGAAATCACAATGTAAACACATGTTATAAACACATTACCATTGAGAATCCATTAGTGGATCTATTATTTACACATATTATAAGCACCGAGGTCAAGTGTGTACATACATAGTATATATGTCTAATCCCAACTGCCATACCCCACAATTAGGGATTCCCAGCCTATAAAAATATGCATGTTATGAGAGTATTTTTGGAGGGGGCATTCTTCGCTCATTGGGTAGCCGACGAAACTCCACATCACAAACATTCTTCTTTCTTATTTCCAAGGTGTCTCTTTGTAACATAGTAATTTTTCAGTCAGAAGTTTCTGAAGGATGGTTTCAATTTCAACACCCATTTATCATTATAAAGGAGAAAGAGTCAGAAATTACAAATAAGTCTTAAGAACTTAAAAAGTACAAAATAATATAATGCTTAAGGTTAAAACAACATGTGATGTAATTATAGACTAATCCAATGATCCTCTCAAGTTGGTAAGATATATCTCATGTAATTATAGCTTGACATGGAGATTAGATATTATAAGATCAAGTTTTTTAGAGATATCCAACATGCTTAGTGAAGTTTCTGAAGGATGGTTTCAGTTTCAACACCCAGTTATCCGGCAACATTGATGTCCAACATGCTTAGTGAAAATATCGATGAACTGACATGCATACAAAACAAAAGATAATGAGAGCCATCATGAACATCCTCTCGATTAAGTGAATATCCACCTCAATGTGTTTTTTCTCTCATAGAGAAGAAATTCAAAGAAAATATTAATAACATCCTGATTATCCCATGAAATAGACAGTAAACCCAATTCAATGATGAGGGTCCTAAACCACAAAATCTCACATGCTCCCTGAGTAAGAGATCAATGATATACTTCTTCATTGTAGTAGGTGACTAGTAATAATTTCTCGCTCGTCCATGAGACAAATTACATCCAATAAAGGGACGATATTCATATGTTGATCGTCTATCGGAAAGAGACTCAACCCAATTTGCATAATAAATCTATAAACTAAAGTGTCCATGAGTGCTATACATTATGCCCTTCCCGAAATGTGCCTTAATGCACCCAAAAAGTTTCACGAATAACAACCAAGTGGCTATAGCAAGGAGTTTACATAAACTATGACACTACACTCATTGCAAAGGCCATATTAAAATAAATAATAATCAAGTAAATTAGCTTCACAATTAGTCATTATACTTAGGAACTACGCTCAAAAGGTAACCATTATTTGCAATTCTTAAAACATGAGGATTCCTAAAAACCCTAAATATCTATGAGGCTTTACATCTCGATTTACTTGCATCTTAAATTAGTTCCAAGCCATATTTGCATTCATTCAGATAGATTCCTTTGGATGATCTCTAGTCCTAAAAATATTGCATCTCACCAAGATCCTTAATGTGTAAGAAGATTCCTAATAATTTTGTCTCTTGTGGAATAAATGTATGATCATCACTCGTCCTAATTGTTGAGATTACAGTCCAACATCGGGGAATTTATGTACCTTTCACACTTATAATTATTGGATCCTCCACCTATAAACCATTGGTTTTAGGCGGATACATATGTTCTAACATGACATCAAAGCAGGCTAGATCCAACGACTCACTCTCACACTACTAAACTAAAAACTCCTTACGTGTTAGAAGCCAAAGATCCTATACATGAGGGTGTGCGTTGAGATTATAGTGCCACATGATGGAATTCATGCATCCTTGTGCACTTAGTATATATATTGGACCCATCCATCTATGAATAATTGGCTTTATGTTAGATACATAGGTTCTAAATCACTAGAATAACTTGCCCATCAATTCCTGTATGCATATAAATTGTATGATAAAGACTTCAATTTTGTGAATCTCATAGTACACCCCACCCCATTGGAACATTTGAACTACACCCAAAAGGATTGCTTGAGTCCATAAATAAATTTGAGAAGGTGACGTACCTTCCATTTCCCCCCTCAAATCAGAGACCCAGTGGAGTTTTATAGACCTTTTCATCGAGTATTTCACATAGAAAAATATTCTCAAGTGGCACTAAAAAGAAACAACAAGATCAATAACCATGTGAAATGAAGTATGTTTTGCTACTTCAACAAACATCACACGGTAGTCAACACCATAAGACTAAGGTAAGCAATTGGCTATGGATAAGCCTTTTACCAAGCTACATAATCATCATAGTTATATTTGATGTTGAGCAATCACTAACATGATTATGAGTCAGGTGTTGACGCCAGGAAAATCCTGACCTCAAAATTCAGACCGATGCAGCCGGAGGCTACTCGCCCAGCAGTCCAACGAGATGACTTGATTGACAACGACGACGAAGCTAGAAGAGCAACTAACAGGACCCCGGGTGCTGCGGCAGGGAGGTCCCACCACGTACCCAGAAGCTCAAGAGAGTCTTCCCCTCCGAAACCAAAGTGGCCGAGCTTGGTACAGGAAAGGCACCGACTTGGCTAAAAGCAAGGGTGACGGGCTCGAGAGTTCGGAAATCGGGGTCCAAAAGCTCAAGTCCAGGTGCCAATCCAAGTACCCCTGGGGTCCTATTTATAGGAAAACCAAAGGGTAGGGGGGGGCTTTTTATAGCCCAGCCCCCAACCCGACGACTATGGGTTACTCGGCGAGTACCATGCCATAGTCGCCCATCTGGCGAGTATTGGGTGCTGCTCGCACACGCCGGGCCAATACTCGCCCAGGGCTTCTGCTGCTTCCTGCGCGGGGCGAGCTCCTCTGGTCAATACTCGCCTATCTGGCGAGTGCCACCTGCATACTCGCCAGGGTCTTCTCTGCTTCTGCCTTGGACTGCTGGTCTCTGTGTTGACCCTTTGACCTTTGACTTCTGTCTACGTGACCTTGAGTGGGTCCACCTTCGGAGAATGAGGATTGTACATCAGGGATGTTAGTTAGTTTTGAGATAACTTTTTACTATTCCATATGCGTAAGGGAAGAACCCACATGATGAGGTATATTTGTAATATTAAATATCCCGAATTCGATGAGGATGGTTTGATGTGAGTGAGGAATGTCTTTGGTGCAGCGAAGTCCAAACAAAATTGCTTATTGTACAACCCCTATTCGGCAGACAAGAGCCAAGGGTGCCCGGCGAGTAGGCTGGCATCCCCTGGCGAGTAGAGCCAAGGGTGCCCGCCGAGTAGGCTGGCATCCCCTGGCGAGTAGAGCCAAGGGTGTCCGGCGAGTAGGCTGGCACCCCCTGGCGAGTAGAGCCAGGGGTGTCCGGCGAATAGGCTGGCACCCCCTGGCGAGTAGATCCGAGGGCGTCCGACGAGTAGGCCGACACCTCCAGGCGAGTGGACCCGTTTTCAGGCGAGACCAGGTCGGGAGAATTCGCCCAGGAAGATCTTTTGAGATAAAGTTCCCTGGATGCCCTTAGTGGTCTGCCCATAGCTCCTCATAACAGCGGAGCCCGGCTATCAGCAGACCAACTTGGGATGCGTTTAGCGGAAACGTAAAGCGGAACTACGCTATCCGCAGGCCATCCGGACCATTTTACCCTCATAAGAGTTTGCCTATAAATAGGACCCATTATGTCTCAGATCAGCACAGATCCACCCCCCTTGAGAGAGCCCGTGCTTTCTTCCTTGTGCTGTCTGAGACAGGCTCAGCTTCTGGTTTTTGGGAGGGGAAATCAAGTTAGATTTCCGGGTTAGTGGCGGGACCTCCTCGCTGCAGCCAGTGGGTCATTCTTAGGGAGCTACCTACCAACCTGTGAGGGTCAGTTCTTAGCTCGGAATACTTAGTTCTAGGGATCCGACGAAGAGAGAAGTAACTCAAGCTACTCCCCCAGTCTCGAACAAGTTGGACCGGTATCCGGGTTCCAACATTTTTGGTGCGGTGAGCGTGGACTGTAGCGAGAGAAGAAAATCTCATCTGACGATCCCATGACTGAACGTGACGAGCTGAGAACCGGCCAGGAGAACTCGCCGCCTTCGGGCGAGTTCGTGACCAAGAGTGTCTTCGAGCAGGGGATGAAGGCGATGGAGGATACCATCCGGAGGTTACTCACACCTCGTGCCGAGGTGGGAGTATCCCCCCCTGTCGCAGTCGCCTCGCCCACGGAGGCAGGTCCTAGTCAGCGCCTCGGCAAGGAAGCGCTCCTAGGGGAGGAAGACCAGCCGCTCCGCGCGCGAGTGCTCTTTGCCAGCCCGACGGAGACTCGCCAGTCAGAGGGCGAGTACGACCAAGTTCGTCCCATCCGCCAGCTCGCCCCGCGCAGTCCGTTCTGCGAGTTGGTGCTGTCCGCTCCCATTCCTGCAGGAATCACGGAGCCCGCCATGAGTTTCTACTCCGGGAAAGAAGATCCCGTCAAGCATCTGCAGTGGTTTGAAGATATGGTCTCCATCAAGCCGATGACGGATCCCTTCAAATGTCGGTTGTTCGCCATAACCTTCCAGGAAAAAGCCAGAGATTGGTTCCACCAGTTACCGGCGGGAAGCGTCTACGGGTTCGATGACCTACGCAGAAGTTATTTGCTCCGCTTCTCCACGTCCAAGAAGAGGAGGAAGGGTTCAGAAGATCTTTTCCTTGTCAAGCAGAGACCCCAGGAGATGCTCGGGTCATATTTGGATCGCTTTCAGGAGGAGATCCTCCTGGTCCAAGAGGTCCCTGGACATACCCTGATCTTGGCATTCAAGCTGGGGTTGCAGCCAGGGTTTTTCAAGATGGAGATCACTCGCAATCCCCCCCTATCGTTCGAGGAGTTAGTCGATCGGGCCGGAAGGCAGATCGCGGGGGAGGCAACCAGCCTAGAGTTCGTAGCCAAGTTAGCCAGATTGGAGGGAGAGGAGAAACAAGGAGAGGGGAGCGGCCGGCGCGAGTCCAAGAAGAGGAGTGAGCCGAGGAGGCGAGAAGAGGGAGGGTCCCGGGAGAACCGGGATCAGCGAGATCAGGAGAGGAGGTTCCAGGCTCCGCCCCGCCGGCCGACCTGGAGACCTGCTGGAGGAGGCTACCAAGGGAGACCGGGAGGGAGGTGTTCCCCGGAGCGACGAGACCGTTGTCACTCCCCCGAGCGGAGGCAAGGTCAGTGGAGGCAAAACCAAACACCGCCAAGAGAAGTTAATGTGATCAGGAGAGGACGAGGACGAGGAAGAGGAGGAAGGCCGCGACAACCTCGAGGTGGAGAAGAGCGTCGGGCGATGCCCTACTGTGACTTCCATCAGTTGGAGGGCCACGCGACGGCCACGTGCCATGAGTTCTTGGAGTTGAGGAGGGGAGCTGGAGGAGCCCAGGAAGGGCGTGAGAGGCGAGAAGGAGACATGTTGAGGATCGAAGGGGAAGGATCCCCTGCCCCAAGGAGGTGTGAGGATAGGGGGGATCTGGGAGCCCATGGGGGGATAGGGGTCATCCACGGAGGAGCAGGGTTGGAGGCGACCCGGAAGGGGAGCCTCAACGCCGTGTATCGGAAGAGCGTGGCCTCTACCTCCCAGATTCCGCCACCGTCAGGAGAGATCACTTTCTCGGAGGAAGACATGTTGGGGAACGAATACCTTTTCTGCGACGCTGTGGTGATCAAGGCCGCGATAGAAAACTATACGGTCTCTCGCATCCTGGTGGATAACGGGAGCTCCGTCAATGTCGTGTTCAAGAAAGCGTTTGATGCCATGAAGGTGGAAGAGAAGAGGGTTACCTCGACGGAAGGGCCGCTCTTTGGATTTGCGGGAGAAAGAAAGGAAGTAGAGGGAGGTGTGGAGTTGGTGGTGACGCTGGGAGGAACCACCAAGTGCTGCAGGTTCGTCATCGTGGACGCCCCCAGCAGTTACAATGCCATCTTCGGCAGGCCGCTCATCAGCGCCTACAAGTGTGTGCCCTCCTCCTACCACCAGTGTCTTAAGTATAACCAAGGAGGTGTGCAGATCCGGATCCGAAGCGATCATAAGATGGCAAGGCAGTGTTATCTTAACGCTGTCAACATGATCAGCTGGAAGGAGGAGGCAGAGGCGGTGGACCTGGTGATGGAGGAGATGGCGAGGTAGGAAGCGGCCGAAGAAGCAGAGGAGACGGCAAGGCTGGAGGCAGCCGAAGAAGTGGAGGAGAAGGAAATCCTAGCTGAAGGCGGGAGGCCGGGAAAGGTGAAGATCAGCAGGGAGCTGGAAGAGGAAGACAAGGAGAAGATCATGTCCTGCATCCAGAGGAACGCGGACATCTTTGCGTGGAGCGCAGCCGATATGCCAGGCGTCGACGCGAACGTCGCCTGCCATCATCTCAACTTGGATAAAGGAGTCCACCCCATCCAACAGAAGAAGAGAGCAACCGCCACCACCCTAGCCGAGCCCATCAGGGAGGAGGTCAAGAAGCTGCTGGAAGCAGGGTTTGTGTCGGAGATCCAGTACCCAGGCTGGGTCTCCAATGTTGTAATGGTGAGGAAGGGAGAGGGGAAGTGGCGCATGTGTATCGATTCTTCTATCCTTAATAAAGCTTGCCCCAAGGATTGTTACCCTTTGCCTAGAATCGACGAGCTAGTAGACTCGGCCGTCGGATTCCCTGTCATGAGTTTTTTAGATGCTTTTTCTGGTTACCATCAAATCCGCATGCATCCACCCGACGTGAAGCACGTATCCTTCATTACCAACGACGGATGCTATTGTTATAAAATGATGCCATTCGGGCTTAAAAACGCAGGAGCAACCTATCAGCGCATGATGGACAGGGTGTTCAAAGAGCAGAAGGGGCGAAACTTGGAAGTATACGTCGACGATCTCATGGTAAAAAGCAAGAGCGTCGGGGAGCACCTCCATGACTTGGAGGAGACCTTCGCCACGCTGCGAAAGTATAAGATGAGACTAAATCCGGCCAAGTGCGTGTTTGGGGCTGGAAAGGGGAAGTTCTTGGGACACCTCTTGACTCCGGCTGGAGTAGAACCGAACCCGGACAAGGTGAAGGCGATCATGGAGATGGAAGCACCCAGGAGCGTCAAGGAAGTTCAGCGCCTGACAGGTCGCCTAGCCGGGCTGAGCAGGTTCCTCTCCAGGGCAGGAGAGAAATGCTCACCTTTCTTCAAAACCCTCCGAGACAATAAAAAGTTCGAGTGGTCGGCAGAGTGTCAGGGAGCCTTCGAAAGCCTAAAACTCCAGTTGGCCCAGGTACCCCTGTTACAAGGGCCTAGAGAGGGAGAAGACCTCTTCCTATACATAGGGGTGGGGTCGGAAGCGGTAAGATCGGTCCTGGTCCGCGAGGAGGGGAAGCGCCAACTCCCCATTTACTACGTAAGTCGGGTCCTGCGGAAGGCAGAACTGCGGTACCCCATCCTGGAAAAATTGGCGTTTGCCTTGATTGTATCGGCGCGGAGACTCTGACCTTACTTCCAGGCCCACCCAATCAAGGTAGTGACCGACCACCCTCTCCGCAATGTCCTAGAAGGAGTAGAGCATTCTGGCAGGATGGCGAAGTGGTCAGTAGAACTTAGCGAGTTCGACGTCACCTACGTGCCCCGACTAGCCATGAAGGCCCAAGCAGTGGCAGACTTCCTAGTCGACTATACCACAGAAGTAGCAAGGAGGAGATACCCCAGCAGGTGGCGTGGGAAGTGTTCGTGGATGGAGCGTCGGGGAGGAACTCATGTGGAGGAGGCATCATCCTGATCAGCCCACAGGGCACCAGAATTGAGCAGGCCGTCAGCATTCGCTTCCCCGTTACCAACAATCAGGCAGAATATGAGGCCGTAATCGCGGGGCTACGCCTAGCCCGGGAGTTGGGAATCCATGACATCAAGGTCCACTCCGACTCACTGGTGGTCACCTCCCGGATCCGAGGAGAGTTTGAAGCGAAAGAGCCGGTACTGCAACGCTACCTGGTAAAAGTCAAAGACTTGGTGGGCGTCTTCAAGTCATTCTCCATACAACACGTGCCAAGGGAGGAGAACGCCCGAGCGGACCGGCTGGCCAAAAATGGCCCCCTGGTCGGGGAAGCAATCACCGAGTTATTTCGGCCTTTGATCGAGGAGGGAGAGGTGATGGACATCGACCGACCCGCTTCGTGGATGGATCCCCTGGTCACCTTCTTGACCACAGGATGCTTGCCCGCGGAGGTTCAAGATAAGAGACGGTTCAGGTACAAGTCCGCCTATTATTTACTAACTGACGGGGTGCTCTACAGGAAGACTCTATCCGGTCCCCTAGCCAGGTGCCTGTCCGAAGAGGAGGCCTCCCGGGTCTTGGAGGAGGTTCACGCAGGCGAGTGCGGCAGTCATTCGGGAAGCCGAACCCTGGAGAAGAGAGTACTCCGAGCGGGATACTTTTGGCCCACCATCCGGAAAGACGCCGAAGAGTTCACAAAGAGGTGCTCAAAGTGCCAACTGTACGCCCCGCTCCAGTTACAGCCAGCCAACGTCTCCGGTCAATCACCACCCCTTGGCCCTTCGCCATTTGGGGGATGGATCTGGTAGGACCATTCCCCCCGACAAGCGGGCAAAGGAGATACCTCCTGGTGATGATCGATTATTTCTCCAAGTGGATGGAGGTGAAGGCCCTGGCAAAAACAACCTCCCTGGTAGTGAAGAACTTCATTTGGGGGGAGATCGTGTGTAGACATGGCCTACCCCTCGCCATCGTCACCGATAACGGCCCGCAATTCGCAAGCCTTGAGCTCACCGATTTCTGTAGTCAACTTGGCATCGATCTTCGCTTCGCTTCAGTTCATCACCCGCGAAGCAACGGCCAGGTTGAAGCAGTCAACAAAATCATCCTCAACCTGCTCAAGAAGAAGGTAGAAAACCTGAAGGGAAATTGGGTGGAGCAGCTCCCCTCGGTCCTCTGGGCCCTGAGGACCACCCCCACCACGGCAACCGGCGAAACACCATTCAAGCTATCGCACGGCTCGGAGGCTCTCATCCCGATAGAGTTCGAAGTCCGGAGTCCCAGGGTGGTAGCGGCAGAAGGCGGGGATGAAGGGTGGAGACTCGAGAACGAAGGGGCGCAGCGACTCGCCTTAGATTTCGTGGAGGAACTTCGCGACCAGGCCACGATCCGACAAGAAGAGATCAAGCGAAGGATGGCAAAGCACTTTGACAAGCAGGTCCGAGTCAAGCAGTTCACCAAAGGAGACCTGGTTCTCAAGAAGGTGGACGCCGCAGGAAGATCCGCCGCGGTGGGCAAACTTCATCCCAATTGGGAAGGCCCCTACATTGTGTTAGAGGTGTTGAGAACCGGCGGGTACCGCCTGCAGAACGTTGTGGGAGAACTCTTAGGAAACACTTGGAGTGGAGACGACTTGAAGCGTTTCTACTCCTAGCATTAATGTAATACTTAGTCGATCCTTGTTATGCTTAAAAATAATGACGCTTTCCATGGCAAACTTATAACGTCTCATCACCTAGAAGACAGACATCGAGCAGTGAGTTCTAAGTCCTCGAGATGTGTTGTTGCCGTAGACCAGGCCGTAGCACTGGGCTCCTCCTCTGCAGGCCGGCTACTTGCTCCCTCGAGTGAGTTCTAAATCCTCGAGATGTGTTGTTGCCGTAGACCAGGCCGTAGCACTGGGCTCCTCCCCTGCAGGCCGGCTACTTGCCCCCTCGAGTGAGTTCTAAGTTCTCGAGATGTGTTGTCACCGTAGACCAGGCCGTAGCACTGGGCTCCTCCCCTGCAGGCCGGCTACTTGCCCCCTCGAGTGAGTTCTAAGTCCTCGAGATGTGTTGTTGCCGTAGACCAGGCCGTAGCACTGGGCTCCTCCCCTGCAGGCCGGCTACTTGCCCCCTCGAGTGAGTTCTAAGTCCTCGAGATGTGTTGTTGCCGTAGACCAGGCCGTAGCACTGGGCTCCTCCCCTGCGGCTACTTGCCCCCTCGAGTGAGTTCTAAGTCTTCGAGATGTGTTGTTGCCGTAGACCAGGCCGTAGCACTGGGCTCCTCCCCTGCAGGCCGGCTACTTGCCCCCTCGAGTGAGTTCTAAGTCCTCGAGATGTGTTGTTGCCGTAGACCAGACCGTAGCACTGGGCTCCTCCCCTGCAGGCCGGCTACTTGCCCCCTCGAGTGAGTTCTAAGTCCTCGAGATGTGTTGTTGCCGTAGACCAGGCCGTAGCACTGGGCTCCTCCCCTGCAGGCCGGCTACTTGCCCCCTCGAGTGAGTTCTAAGTCCTCGAGATGTGTTGTTGCCGTAGACCAGGCCGTAGCACTGAGCTCCTCCCCTGCAGGCCGGCTACTTGCCCCCTCGAGTGAGTTCTAAGTCCTCGAGATGTGTTGTTGCCGTAGACCAGGCCGTAGCACTGGGCTCCTCCCCTGCAGGCTGGCTACTTGCCCCCTCGAGTGAGTTCTAAGTCGTCGGGATGTGTTGTCACCGTAGACCAAGCCGTAGCACTAGGCTCCTCCCCTACAGGCTGACTACTTGCCCCCTCGAGTGAGGGTTGTACCCTATAGTGTACTAGAACCTTGTTACCACCTCAGGGGAGGATGAACAGGTGGGCGAGGCGAGTGGTATTAACATCCCTCCGAGGCGAGTCCGACACCGCCGCCATCTTACCGCCTCGCAGGAAGTCCCAGTGCGAACGCGTGAGCAACCAGAGCGGCGAGTCTTCCGCCAGCCTCCTCGCGTTAGTGGCCAGGGAAGGGGGGCCTGGGCGCCGAATCTATAAAAGAACCCTCCTGTGCGAGTCACAGTCACGCGCGAGTACACCCTAAGGGCGAGTAGAAAATGCGTATGCGTAAAAATTGATCCTAAGCACGAGCGACATAACCACAGAATAAAATAAAGCAAAACGCATCAAGGCAAATACGAGGAGAAGGGCGAGTACACCCAAAATAAACACGCCAAGATAAGTTTATTGTTACAAAGCCAAAAGGGTTAGACGTCCGGACCCTCTTCTTCTGACCCGCTAGAGGAGTTCTCATGTTGGGCCTCAGTGGGAGCAGGATTCACCGCCTCGCGGTATAACTCTGGAAGAAGGGTGGCGAGATCAACCTGGGCCCCATCAGCAGTAAGCATGAAGCGGCGCCGGAGGCGCTCCCGCACGAACACCGCGGTCGCGATCGCCAGCTTCCGGCGCGTCTCGGCGATTTGAGCAGGGGTAAATTGGAGGAGGGCTGGCGCGTTCGACGACTCCCCCCGGCTGGGGTGGCGAAGTTCCTCTATTTCAGACTCGGCTTCGGCGAGGCGATTACCGAGATAATCGACCTGACGCTGCGAGGCGACGAGTTGCTCCTCCAGTTCGGATATCCGCGTCACTAGCGCCACCGCGGCCTCCTGAGAAACGAGACATTAGCTAACCCCAAGTTAAGCAAGTAGGACGGAGG
This sequence comes from Dactylorhiza incarnata, assembly GCA_033032865.1. NCBI lineage: Eukaryota > Viridiplantae > Streptophyta > Magnoliopsida > Asparagales > Orchidaceae > Dactylorhiza > Dactylorhiza incarnata. The sequence continues at coordinate 3,605,906 of JAWHQI010000229.1, read as the reverse complement.
CGAGGCGGGCTAAATACCTCGGGAGGGGGAACCTCCTTGGCCTGGAGCTCGGCTATCTCCCTATCCCTCTCAATCATCTTCTTCTCTAACTTCGCGTGGGCGGCGCCCAGGTCGCGGAGACGCCTGTTCGACTGAATCCCCCGCCGCGCTGTCTGGTGAATCAGCTCGGCTGTCCGGAGGGCGGAGCGGCAACTCAGGTTGGCCAACTCGCGGATAGGAACTTCCGCGAGTACCTCAGCGTCATCTCGCCCGTACAACCCAAAGATCAGATTGAACGCCTGATCGCCGACCTCCTCGAAATCCTCCCAAGAGGGGAGGAGCGCACTCACGGAAACCCGGTTCGCCTCGTGATCCCATATCATGAGGGGGTCACCCCGGGAGTCCTTACTCCGCATCCCCAGCCCGTAATGCGGGTGAGTGGAAGGGTCGGGAGGGGGACTCGCCGGAAGGCGGGAAGAAGAACCCCCTGTCTTCTGCCTTTTTGGCCTCGACTCGCTCGCCGAGGCGATTTCAGGATCCACCTGCCCCTTGCCCTTGTCCACCGGCGAGGCCGGCCCGCTGTCCACCGTGACCACCACCCCTGCGAGGGACCCTTCCCTGGAAGGCTCACTGGACCGTTGCCGAGAAGCGTCATGAGGGGGGTAAGAGGGGGACGGTGCGCTCTCATGCATTTAAACACGAGGCAGTTAGTAACCACCCCCACCAGGAACAGATAACCAATACCGCTAGGCGAGTATGATTTACCCGCTCCCGGATTAACGAAGGCGAGTCGATCCACGCCCTGCCGCAGGAAAACGACGTCCAAGACCTTGTCCTTCAGGAAACGGTAGAGTTCGAGCGTGTCCCCCCTCAGGCGAGGCGGTCGGTACTCTGCCTCCGTCTTCTGGATGGGGGCGAAGGGAATGTTGTCGTAGTCGCCTCGCACCAGGACGAATTTGTCCGTCCAATGGTGGACCTTATTGAAGGTCTCGACAACCTTGACGCACACGCTGGTGAAAAATAAGGTGCCGTCGCTGGTCGCCTTCAGGGTCATCACTTTGCGGAAGGTGGAGAGGTTGAACTCTATTTTCTCTCCGCGGAGGTAGCAGGCGTAAGCGACCAGGACGCTGATCGCGTTAGGGTTGACCTGCGCAGGGATCATCCCGAAATACCGGAAGACTTGACGAACCTCAGGCCACAGGGGCAGCCTCAATCCTACCTGGAAGTGTGCCAAGGGAATGGCGAGCTCTCCACTATACAGCGAGTTGAGAAACTCGCCCGGTCCTGGCCGCCTCGCGGTGTAGACCGGAGGCAGGTAACGCTTCTCGACATCCGCCAACTCCTCGCCGAGGGTCTGCGAGCTGGGAAAGTTGTGCGCCCTGAAATTGCGGACGCAGAAGGTGCGCCCCTCCTCGGATGGTTCTTTCCCCATAGCGGGCCGCGAGTAGGAGCAAGGGAATTCGGTGGAGGAGGTTCAGAGATAGGATGCCTGGGAGGGGTAGGGAAGCGTACCTACCCGCGCAGGAGGACCCTCTATTTATAGACCCTGCCCCCAGGCCTAACCGCGCGCGAGCAGATCACCTAGCGTGGCGAGTAGGCCCTAAGCAGCGAATAGATATAGAAAGAATGCATGCCCATCAGAGAAAGGAAAAATAACGAACGAAGGAGGCACACCATACAAGCACAAAAAGAACACATGTAAATATATGATAAACATTCTTGGGGCGCCCAGCGCGAGTACAAGTAAAGGGACAAAAGGACGCCTGAGGATTACAAGGACCCGTGGGTCGCGAGTTAGATTGCTGAGCAGGCTCTCAAAAAATCAAAAGAAAGAACAGGGACTATCCCTGAAGATCTCAACCACGATGCACCAGACCGCGGCCCCGACGGCGAGGACGTTGGGGGTGGCGAGCTCTCCAGGCGATGCCTTGGGCCGCACGCAAGTCTTCGCGAGCCCTCTCCAGGATCCCTTCGCTTTGGCGGATACGTTCCTCGCCTCGCCTAATGTGCTCCTCCAAATGGGAGGCCTCCCCCACGGTGCCCGCCACCTGAGCAAAGCGATGAAGATCGTCATCGGTAGCCTTCTGGCGAGTCTCCACCTCATATAACCTCGCCTCCGCATCAGTCATCCGGCCAAGTAGGCCGTCTTCACCCTGCAGGTTGTCGTGAAGTCCCTCCACTCTGGCGAGGCGATCACCAAGGTTGACCAATTGGGCCTTCACCTCGGCCGGTGGCATAATCATCAAGAAGGAATCATGGGCCCGAAGGACAGCCATCAGGCGAGTCCATGACTCCTCGTTGAAGGCAGGGGGGTCCGCGAGAAACTCCCTCAAGGGAGTGGACGCCGCTGGCGGCGGCGACCCCGGAATTGAGTCAGAAGACGGTAGACGACTAGACGGGAGGACCCGTGGCTGCCTGAAGACGAGAAGTCAGGCGAGAAGGGTAAGACGAAAAGAAGAATAGAGACGAGGTAAGCGAGGCGAGTACCACACCAGTCCTCCCCGGCAAGGGGCCCATCGTCAGCGACTTCCCTCCAGAGGTTGGGCGGGCGGGCTGACCTATCCTAGACTGAGACAGGGGCTGTTGCAAGGGAGGAGCCGGAGTTGAACCAGCCCGCCCCAAAATTGAAGACGACGCGGTCGCTAAATCCGTTGAGGGCGCCGCAACAGGTTGCCCTTGTGAAGGAGGGCGAGTAGAGAGCGTTGCACGGAGCATGAAGTCAAGACCTGGTAGATATAATCGGAAGAAAACCGTAGCCTTACCCAACATCAGGACGGTCGGAGCAGGAGGGAGCAGCAGGCCGGTCGTAAGGACTGGAGGCGCTCTCGCGTCCTCAGTCCCACCGGTGGTGACTTCGACCCCGCCCTCAGTCTCTCGGCGAGGAACGTCAGCGTGGGGCTCTTCAGGGATCGGCGAAGCGGTAGGCCTCTTAAGTGGGAGACCGCACCGGGCCGTAGAGTCGGGATCGGTAGAGGACTTCTCACGCTGCTCGGGTTCCGCCCTCTTTCTCTTAGGCTTCCTTTTTCTCGCGGAACCCGGGAGGCGAGGCGTCGAAAACTCGCCAAGGATGTCTAGGACCGCGGCCGCCTCGGGTTCGTCGTCCGCGAGAACCCGGTTATCACCCCGAGAAGAACCCGCTCCAGAAGACATCTTGGAATGAGGGGATCATGGTACACCCTTACCCTATTTATAGAAGAAGGCCCTGTCAGCGCGCAGCCCCGCCGAATAGTAGGTTGGACTCTTCTTTCCGACCTCTGACGAGCTCGTAAAGAGCGGGGATTGTGTACAACCCCTATTCGGCAGACAAGAGCCAAGGGTGCCCGACGAGTAGGCTGGCATCCCCTGGCGAGTAGAGCCAAGGGTGCCCGACGAGTAGGCTGGCATCCCCTGGCGAGTAGAGCCAAGGGTGTCCGGCGAGTAGGCTGGCACCCCCTGGCGAGTAGAGCCAGGGGTGTCCGGCGAATAGGCTGGCACCCCCTGGCGAGTAGATCCGAGGGCGTCCGACGAGTAGGCCGACACCTCCAGGCGAGTGGACCCGTTTTCAGGCGAGACCAGGTCGGGAGAATTCGCCCAGGAAGATCTTTTGAGATAAAGTTCCCTGGATGCCCTTAGTGGTCTGTCCATAGCTCCTCAGAACAGCGGAGCCCGGCTATCAGCAGACCAACTTGGGGTGCGTTTAGCGGAAACGTAAAGCGGAACTACGCTATCCGCAGGCCATCCGGACCATTTTACCCTCATAAGAGTTTGCCTATAAATATGACCAATTATGTCTCAGATCAGCACAGATCCACCCCCCTTGAGAGAGCCCGTGCTTTCTTCCTTGTGCTGTCTGAGACAGGCTCAGCTTCTGGTTTTTGGGAGGGGAAATCAAGTTAGATTTCCGGGTTAGTGGCGGGACCTCCTCACTGCAGCCAGTGGGTCATTCTTAGGGAGCTACCTACCAACCTGTGAGGGTCAGTTCTTAGCTCGGAATACTTAGTTCTAGGGATCCGACGAAGAGAGAAGTAACTCAAGCTACTCCCCCAGTCTCGAACAAGTTGGACCGGTATCCAGGTTCCAACACTTATGACAAAATTCTAAGATGATATTCTTCTAGATGAAAGAAGATATATGAATTTATTGAATCTTACATCAAAATTTAAGGAAAAGTTATCGAGCTTAATTAATAATTTGAACATCAAATATTGGAGGCAGATTTTCAGAGTAAGTGCTTGAGTTCTGTTAGGAACTCCACAAATAAGAGTGCTCTGGTGGGTGTAATTATGGTAGACTTCCTGGGAAGCACTCGTAAACCATCTATGAAAAATGATAAAATTGTGTGTTTCAGCTTGATATGAGCTGAGTTGAACTAAAGAGTACAATACCTCTGATATTGTGGGCTGAGTTGTTATATCCTTATAAGGTAGTATTAGAGCCAGACATCCAGCAGTACAATTTGTGGTCTGGGGACAAACCAACCGGAAGTTGATGAGCATTTAACATCCTGAATCCAATGAGTGTGGGGAGTGCCTTTGGGGCAGTGAAGCTCAGATAAAACAACTCCTGATAAACTTTTAGGATGACAGACTTCTAATTAAAACAAGAGATACAAAAGTTGAATCTCACATCAAAAGTGAAGAAAAAGTTGTTGATATTAAGTAATAGTTTGGACTTTGAATATTACAAATGCATTTTCGATGCAAGTGCTTGAGTTTTGTTAGTAGCTCCACATTTAAGCGTGCTCTGATAAGAGTAATTTTAGGATGAGTGACCTCTTTGAGAGTCCTTGTAAGCCACCTATGGAAAAAGATTAAGACCGTGTGGTTCAACTTAGTATGGATTGAGGTGAACAAAAAAGAACAATACTTTATATATTGTGGGCTGGGTCGTTGCAATGTTAGCCCCTGGAATTATCATCCAACGTGCCCCTCTTCAACTGCCGATTCCTCAACTTTAGTCACTGAGTTGCGAAGCTCGCCATTTCCAACTACGTCTTGTATATCCCATCGCTGCAAGAGGCGAGCACCCTATAACATGGACACCTTCCACTCCATTAGTGAGTAGGAGTCTGGTTCAGGTAGTAATGATGCATCTACTTCAACGTCTCATTACAAGGAACTTTTCTATAGGGGAATAAAAGAACTAAATGATTCACTCGTTAGAGTTCTCTTTCAAGCTTGAGGAAAAAATTGAATTGAAGGAATTGTGAAATTTTATGGTGTCTTATTCTGAATCTTGTTTATTTTAGATAATTATATATCGTGTTTAGGTGTCTTTAAGTAAGGGTTAATTGGGTGCTTTTATTATGTTTGAGTATTTTGGTAATTCCAATTGTGTGGAGTACAAAATTGTGCGTGTTGTATTTATATGACTTTAGGTCTTGGCGGAAGGTGTTAAAGCCCAAGATCAAAAGCCCACATAGGGGCCCATTGTAGTTTTCCTCCTTGTCTTTAGTCTCACGTCTCCAAATGTACATACCTTCTCTCCTACTACTCTATATAAAGAGGTGAGCTCTCATGTAATTATTTAAATTTTTTGGAATAATAAATTCTTTTATTTCAAACTCTCATAGAAGGCAAACAAGAAGTATCTTTATTCTCTTAGGTTTGTTACTCATCTTCCGTCTTTAAACCCCGGGTAAAAGGATTTTGTAGTTCTCATTCGAGCCTACAACAACAACGACAAGACTCCACATTATCCTGTTACGATTTAGGCTCATAACCGACGCAAGACAAATGTAGAGGGCGCGTTCGGTGCCCTAAGAAAACCCTAATGGAGTAATGATGGCCGAATGTCGTGAAGGCCTAGGAATGATGTAATAGACATGCTATGTATTCTGATGATTAAGTGCAATTAACACTAACAATTACGAAAGTTAACCACAAACAACCACACTTGAAATGAAGGCGTTAGATAAACTAACAAGTTTTCGGCTAAAGTAAAATAAGAGTGCTTCAATTAAACTTTAGGCAAATGAAGCATTCAAGTAGCACAAGTAATGATATAAACACTTACAATCTAACATCAATAATTACAAACAATTAAGGAAAACTATAACTTTATAAACGAACTTACATGAACATAGGAGGTTGGGGGTGGGGGGAGGGGGTGAAATGTTGACCAATTGGGGTCTGGACATCAACTCTACAACAAGCTTTCTTTGATTTCTGAGTAGTATGGTAGGAAACGTTGGAGGTGTACTATTGGAGGGGCTGTATGCAGTCGGTTGGCAAGGTGTGGGGAATTGAGGGCTTGCTGAATTCACTGAGACTGGGCGGGTCAAGGAATGAGGTTATAGGATGCAAGAAGTGAGGAATTTGAAGGGGAATGGCTGCAGTTGGCTCACAAGAAGTGGGAAGATGGAGGGATGGAAGGATTCAGGTGGTCACTGGAGCAGTTGGGACGGTGTGTTGGGGTGGGCAGGGACAAATGGGGACTTGGAGTTACTCACCAGAAGGTGAAACGTTGTTGTGGGGGTTCTACATGCGTTGGAAGTGAGATCTGAGGCTGGGTGGCAGAACCTCGGGGCTCGGACAGAGGTGGACTGGTCCTGCAGTGAACGACAGGGAGAATTCTAGGTAGTTTGAATTCCCTGCAACAATTGGTGGGGGTTTTGTGTTCGGATAGGCTATGTGAGTAGTGAAGGATTGGGTTTTTGGTGGAGGGAGATGGTAATTATGGTTTTGGGAAGGGCGACAACAATTATGTGGTGATTCTGGGTAGTTACTAGGTAGTTGTTCAGTGGTAAAAGTGAGTTGGGGTGGTTTTATAGAGTGAGAACGTAGTTATGGTTAGTGGGTAGCCGGGAAAAGGTAGTTATCTGGCTTCAACATCAAGGGTCACAAAATCGATACCGTGGGGGTGGTCGGGAGAGTCCGGAAATATGTCCAACTTCTGCGATCCCTGTAATCAGCTCCACGGGCTCTTAGATGTAGGCAAAATAACCACTTCGGATGGTCCAGGGCTCCGTTTGGCGCCGTGTTTTTGCTCCGGTGAGTTTGGACAAAAACGCCACCGTCATAGAATGTATGTTTGGCATGACAACAGTTATGACCGGCACCAAGAAAAAAAACTAGTTTTGAACATAGAAGTGGATGAAGTTCCTTAGGTGAGGTTGGGCATTCACGAACAACAGTTCATAACCACCGCGTTCACGATCAACATCACCGTGCCAGACTACAAGCTCGGATCCTATTGCCGTCTGCTGCATACGTAGGCTCGTGTGGGCCCTGATAAGTGTCAGTCCGCCCTCGATCCATGATCCTCATCAATAACATTAGGTGGAGAAGATCAATATATAGTTCATGATATTTTTTAGTGTCTTACACAAATGACACGGTTCCAATGCCATCAGGATGATAGTTATGGAGCTGAAAGATACAATTTGACATCTTTGGAGATTAGGAGAATTATAGATGATATTTTAGTGATTTGGCTTGTGTTTTCAATGAAATTTTGAAGTAAGAGAATGCCAAACAATTTAAGAAGAGACATTTTGTATGGATATTTAAGAATAGCTTGGATGTTCAAACATTCCACTTTGTTTATAATTGTAAATGAATCAAATTTACAAGTCAAATATTAAGCCGTAAGAGAGACTTTGACCATAGATTCGTAGAAGTTACGTCAATTTAGTTTCATGTTAAGATGATTTACTATTGAAGGAAAACTTTTGCGCTAAGATTTATATAATTAAAAATATAGAGATTACAGGAATAATTTTTAATGATTTCATCGATGTCCCTTATGAATCTAATATAACAGGAATTAATTTATTGCTCACTAAGGAAGATATGTGATGTAGGGGTAGGCTGTGGGTGCTCAAAAACCTAGGACTCTAGTGAAAGTGCGCGTGCGGGATACTAAACCTATGCTAAATGCAATGCGGCAATTGGCAACGACGATTAATAATTAGAGCAATGAAAATTTTGTAACACCACACAAAATCACAAAGAGTTAAAGCAATATTTAATTTAGCGGGTAAGCGTGGCTTTCCTCCGCATCGGAGGGCCAAAAGCGAGCGCGCGACAAATTTGTCCCACCTGCAATTACAATAGTATGCAAACAAACATCCACCAGTATAATTTCCAAACAAGCACAAGGAAAATACCAAATAATAATACCGAATCAAATGCCAAAGTACAACGAAAGACTCACAAAATAGTGGGCTGAACCAAGACACTGGAGATTTGAGTTTCCGGATGTATAGATCGGCGAACGGTGGTGGAACCGGAGGTGTGACGGGTTGGGGATGGCTGTCTTTGGTGGAGTTTGGGTAGATGGGGTTGTTGGTGGATAGATCCGGCCACTAGGAGGCGGATCCGAGTGACGTGATGTTGTTTGGTGGTAAAAACAGCGGATCGGGCCAAGAAAACCCTAGATCTGGACTGATCTAAGGTCTTAGGGTAAGGGGGAGGTGGATCCACGTAAGGGCGGGCTTGGGAGAAGGGGGGGGGGGGGGAAGGTCGGCGGCTTGGGGATGTACTGGGAGAAGGGCGACGGCCAGATCTGGACAGATCTGGACGGAAATCAGGGCAGGGAAGGGGAGGGCTGGCGGCGGCTTGGCTGGCAGCAGGGCCGGGAGGCGGCGGAAGGGCTGCTGGGAGGGGGAAGGGGTGGCGGCAGCAGGCGAAAACAGGGAAGGGGAGGGGGCAGGCTGTATGCAGGGAGGAGTGGACTTGTGGTGGCTGGCGGCAGCAGGAAAACAGGGCTAGGGAGGGGCGGCAGCAAGGGAAAACAGTGGAGAAAGAGGGGAGGGGTTAGGGTTTACCTTGGGAAGAAGATACACGCCTAGGAGTCGTCACCTAGGGCTCCACGGAGTCGGCACCGTGGGCTGATCGCAGGATTCCGGAAATGCTTTTCTCCAAAATCTACAATGCCTCTTTTAGCCCATACAACCTCTATTTATAAAATAAAAAAAGCCTAGGGCATCCCCATCAACGACTATGATTGGCCGGTGGGGATCGGCCACTAAATATATGAAAACAAACTCGAAAATAATAAACTAATATATGATTTCGACTCGCAACGGCGCGCCGGACGCAACCGCGGAGTCGGATCGGCGATCCGATCACTTCTTCCTGCGCGAATAGATAAACGTGTGTCCCGCCTTGCGGCGAACCCCTCCGGGTGCAACAACTGATGGATCCCCATCAATATGTCTCAAAGGTATGTTGTAATTGTTGAAGTGTGTCATCTTTGAAAACCGATCGACCACCACGAAGATGGAATCGTGTTTCCGCAGAGTGCGGGGAAGTCCGAGAACAAAATCCATGCTAATGTCCTCCCAAGGACGGTGCGGTACAGGTAGTGGAGTGTACAGACCGGTGTTCTGTTTGGTACCCTTAGCCGTTTGGCAGATACGGCAGTGACGGACAATACGAGCTACATCTTTCTTGAGGCTGGGCCAATATAGGCGGTCCTCAACGATGGCTATAGACTTGTCCCGGCCAAAGTGCCCGGCGGCCCTGCCCGCATGCAACTCCCAAACCAGATAGTCACGGTATGATGTCTGGGGAACGCATGAGCGGGAGCCTCGGTATAGGTATCCCTCAAAGATCTGATACCCCTCAACAGGGTCGGGTGGATCTCTGGATAGGGCGGTGTAAATCTCGCTGAAGTTAGGACACGTCGGGTAGTCCAAGATCAACCTCTCAAGTCCATCTATGTTCGAGTTCATCGTCTGCAGCAAGGAGACACGACGACTCAACGCATCAGCCGGTTTGTTCTCAACACCAGCTCGGTGTTTGAGAACATAGTGAAAATCCTGCAGATACTCGACCCACTTCGCATGCCGGTGTCCCAGCTTGCGCTGCGAGTCAAGATAACGAAGCGCCTGGTGATCAGAATATAAGACAAACTCCCGTGGGAGGAGGTAGTGTCTCCAGTAGCGCAGAGACTGGACAATAGCATAAAATTCTCGATCATAATTCGAGTATTTTTGCTTGGCCTCGTTCAACTTCTCACTAAAGTAGGAGACTGGATGTCCCTCCTGACTCAATACGCCACCGATACCCACACCGGACGCATCACACGCAACCTCAAATGCTCGGCTGAAATCCGGAAGTCTCAGAACAGGGGCCGTCGTCAATCTCTCCTTAATCTCCTCGAAGGCCCTAGTGGCGGCGGGGGTCCACTGAAACTCACCCTTCTTGAGGCAGCTCGTGAAGGGGGCCATAATCATACTAAATCCCTGGACGAACCTCCTATAGAAGGTGGCAAGCCCGTGGAAACTGCGAGCCTCATGGATGTTCTTCGGCACAGGCCAATCCCGAATGGACTTGACCTTATCAGGGTCAACAGACACGCCAGTCGAGGATATAATAAAGCCTAGGAAATGAACGGACTCAGAAAGGAAGGAACACTTCTTCAGATTCACATACAATTTCTCTTGGCGGAGGGTGCCAAAGAGAAGCCTCAAATGATCGAGGTGAGCAGCCTGAGTCTGGCTGTAGATTAGTATATCGTCAAAATACACAACCAGAAACTTGCCCATGTAGGACCGCAACACCTGAGTCATAACTCACATGAATGTGCTCGGGGCATTCGATAGCCCAAATGACATGACTAGCCACTCGTATAGACCGTCCTTGGTCTTGAAAGCGGTCTTCCACTCGTCTCCCTCACGAACTCGAATCTGGTGGTACCCGCTACGGAGGTCGATCTTGGAGAAGATCTGGGCACCAGACATAGTGTCTAGTAAGTCGTCGAGTCGTGGGATCGGAAAACGGTACTTGACTGTGATTTTATTAATGGCGCGGCTATCAATGCACATACGCCAACTACCGTCCTTCTTAGGGGTAAGAAGGGCGGGGACCGCACAAGGACTCATACTCTCCCAGATGAACTGCTTCCGAAGAAGCTCATCGACCTGCCTCTTGAGCTCAAAGTGCTCATCATGGTGCATACATAGTGGGGCAGGTTCGGAAGAGAAGCTCCTGGGATCAAGTCGATAACATGCTGAATGTCCCGTGGGGGAGGCAACTCATCAGGGAGCTCAATGTAGATAACACCTGTCAACCTCGCACTCCTCACCATCAACTAGCAGGGTCCGCGTGGGGCACTGCGCCGCCACGTGTCCTCTGTCAGAACATCTATAACACAGAATACCCCCAGAACGCTGGTCATCAGTGGCGGCGGCCTTGCCCTTAGTGTCCGTAGGAACACGTGAGGGCGTGGCCGAGGTGGTCTGGGGTGGAGCGGACTTCCTAAAAGTCGAGGAATCAGTCCGAGAGTGGAACTGCCTCGCGGTAGATGACCGAAGGTACTGCTCGTACTCGAGGGCGAGCTGAAATATCTGATCGACGGTCTCTAAACGGTGGGGAATCAGCTCTCTTCGAATCTCAGTGCGTAGGCCTGCCTTGAAACGAGATGCAGTGGCAATGGGCTCCTCCGAAACGTCGCTCCTGATGACTAACTCGTCAAAGCGAGCCATATATTCTGCGACAGTGAGTGTTCCCTGTCGTAAGTTCTGCAACTGCTCAAATAACTGGTCTCGGTAAGACGTGGGGAGGTACTTCTCACTCAACCTATGCTTCATCTCATCCCAAGTGGCGATGGGGTAATACCCATCTCGCTCTAGTGCTCTCTCTACGCTAATCCAGAACACTTTAGCTGTCCGATCAGCTTCATCTTTGCAAAGCGGACACAACGCTCGTCACTCATATCGTACCACTCGAAATAGTGGTCCATGTCCAGGAGCCAATCACTGAAAGCTTTCGGGTCCAGACGACCATCGAACGTAGGAGCGTCGAGTCAAATACGACGAGTGATGTCCAACTGGTGGCCACCTCTCCGGGGGTCGGGGTAGTCCTCGGGATAATCGTCATGGGCATAATCGTCTCGAGCGGGTGGGGGTCCACGCTCTCTCCGAACCGGGGGATAATACTCATCTCGGTGATGATCTCGGCGGTCGTGCGGGGGTACACGACCTCTGGGGTCCGACTGGGGCTGACGTGACATACGATACTCATCATGTGGGTGTGGAGGTCTATCACGTACCGGAGATGGCTACGCTCGACCGTAGGGTCAGGGCCTCGCCTCACCGGTGGAGCTGGGGCTCGACGAGGGGCCTCACGACGGTGGCGGTCTACTGGAGGTTGAACATCTCTCGGGTTTGGATTAGGACGTGGAGGATCATCGGGATCGTCCTCAAGCGACTCATCAGGTTGTGCAGGAGTGTCCCTGACATTCTCTAAGTGGTCTAGGCGAAGATTCACCTCGGCGAGATCATGACGCACGTCGTCGAACTGGGCACCTAAGGTGTCGAAACGATATAGGAGAAGACGCTGAAATTCAGCGAAGGCGGTACCCGTATTCGAGCTCGCCGTTCGGTCGTCGGTGACTTGAGGATCTACCATGTTTCTTCTAAAGAACCTACCACTACGGAGCATGCAAAGGCCTAACCTTGCTTTGATACCAATTGATGTAGGGGTAGGCCTTGGGTGCTCAAAAACCTAGGACTCTAGTGAAAGTGCGCGTGCGGGATACTAAACCTATGCTAAATGCAATGCGACAATTGACAACGACGATTAATAATTAGAGCAATGAAAATTTTGTAACACCACACAAAATCACAAAGAGTTAAAGCAATATTTAATTTAGCGGGTAAGCGTGGCTTTCCTCCGCATCGGAGGGCCAAAAACGAGCGCGCGGCGAATTTGTCCCACCTGCAATTACAATAGTATGCAAACAAACATCCACCAGTATAATTTCCAAACAAGCACAAGGAAAATACCAAATAATAATACCGAATCAAATGCCAAAGTACAACGAAAGACTCACAAAATAGTGGGCTGAACCAAGACACTGGAGATTTGGGTTTCCGGATGTATAGATCGGCGAACGGTGGTGGAACCGGAGGTGTGACGGGTTGGGGATGGCTGTCTTTGGTGGAGTTTGGGTAGATCGGGTTGTTGGTGGATAGATCCGGCCACTAGGAGGCGGATCCGGGTGACGTGATGATGTTTGGTGGTAAAAACAGCGGATCGGGCCAAGAAAACCCTAGATCTGGACTGATCTAAGGTCTTAGGGTAAGGGGGAGGTGGATCCACGTAAGGGCGGGCTTGGGAGAGGGGGGGGGGGGGGGGGGGGGAGGCCGGCGGCTTGGGGATGTACTGGGAGAAGGGCGACGGCCAGATTTGGACGGAAATCAGGGCAGGGGAGGGGAGGGCTGGCGGCGGCTTGGCTGGCAGCAGGGCCGGGAGGCGGCGGAAGGGCTGCGGCGAACCCCTCCGGGTGCAACAACTGATGGATCCCATCAATATGTCTCAAAGGTATGTTGTAGTTGTTGATATGTATAACGAAACTTTTACTAGTATTAGAAGTAGTTGTAGAGTGATGAAAGATTTTCAAATTATAGAGGATTGTTTTAATGATTGACATTGAGTCCATAACTTTTGTATCAGTTTTGCGGATGTTACAAAATATATTCAAAATGAGGCGCCTTAGCACGTATTTTCTGTAGGTGACAGGTCTTACCATCGAAATTTTTATCAAGAGAAGTGAGTTTGAATGATGGAAAAATGTCTAGAAGGTAAAAAGCATAAAATTGATAAACCAAAGGCCGAGTATATGATTTACATATTAAAGATTCAAGACTTTGTGTTTAAAATGGAGAAATCCCCAAAAATATTATGTTGTAAGAGGATATTATGGATCCGATGGTCTAAAACCACATTAGTCCCATAATGTTGCATGGATCTGAGTATTGGGTGTTAAAAAGTTCTTGATATCTGTTATGAATACAAACAAGGGCGAGGGACAATGATATGAGGACACGCCACGTATATCAACGTCAATACCGAGGACACATATCCCAACATGATGGAGGATGTTGGGCAATAGTGCGCACGACGTCACGCACCCGTCACTCCTATGCTTTATTATCACATATGTATTTCGGGTTGTCTGGTTATTTACCGTTTGATTATTGTGTGTTCAAGCCGGGCATTATATAAGCCCAAATATAACTCTTATTTTGTTATCTTGGAAGTACGATGAAATTGGAACCCTAGGAGTTTTCTCTCTTCTACTCTTCTCTCCCCTTTCCCCTCCTCTTCTCTCCCTTTCCCCTTCTGTATCTCGGAATCCCCGACTACGTAACATTTGGTCCGACCTGCACTCTTCCGTCTGCGGTTTCCGCCATCTGAACACGATCCAACGACTCCACTCATTTCCCGCTCGCGAACCTGCGATCAAACAACCCTGCCTGTTTCTCGCTCGAGGTCTTTGCGATCCCGCGTCGATGACTCCGCTCGACGCACCGCGCGCCTCTCCCACTTGCCGCGGACCCCGCTCGATGTGATCTCCGTGCACGCTGAAGCCGCTCCAGCTGCCAGCTTCTCTCGCGGATTTCTTGCGTGTGACCGCAATCCCCGCAACCGATTACAGGACGACCGTTCCTGCTATGGTTTTCCCCTGCGTTCATGCTCCCTGAATTCTCGATCTATGGTTCATTCCGACGTGCCTGCGCTTCAGCTCCTGTGGATACGACCATTTCACGTTGTCTCAATGCTCACGGGACGCCCATCTCTTCCCTTCAGGCCCTCATGCAAAGGATGGAGGCTAAGTATGATGCCCATCTTGCTAGCCACCCTGTACTTTTCTACCTCCAATGCTGAGTCCCCATCGGTTCTTAGCGCGCCTCTGGATACCCCCCAAGACCTCGTTCGCCCTTCTTCGGGCTTCCTTCCACCACACCGCTCCTTCGACGTCCCGACCATCAATGGTACGAATCCCTTGGGCTGGATTGCGTGTACGGAGTAATTCTTTGACATCCATCACACCCCTAAGGCTCAAAAGATTCCCACCGTTCTCGTTGGCATGGAAGGGTCAACCCTCCCATTGGTCTGCTGACTACGACATAACAAATCTTCCCTCTCTTGGTCGGAACTCCAACAAGTCCTCATTAGTTGGAAGAAATAATTATTTTATAAATATGTTATCAAATTTGCAAGATAAGGTTGCCTCTCTTACAAGCCAAATTGAAAATATGAAAGCTGCGCCTAGATTTAATAATTTTTGTAAATACTGTGGAAGAAATAATCATATCAGTGAGGAATGTCGTATAGTTTATTCTAGTTTTTCTAATAGTAATACTTCTTCCATATAATTTTCTTAAGAAGAATCTATGTCTTGCACAAATTCGTGGTGGCTAGATCACCCGAATAGTTCTCCTCATTCTTATAGTGACACAAATTCTTCTAGGGATCATCACTTTGAACCATTTCCTTCTAGTTCGACTTTTGATTATTCGTGGTGTCAAAATCACCCGGATAATTCATATTCTCAAGAAGACAATTATTTTCACCCCAATCCCTATTCTTCCACATTAGATCCACAAAGCTCCATATTTAATTTGGGAGAACTCACACAATATCATATTAATCAATTAGATAGTTACTCCTAAAGTGTAAATGAGAGCGTTAAAAATTCTAGTCTTCTTCTTCTTCAATCTTTGATTGACCAATTATCTATGGAGGCGCATGAGTCCTCATGCACCCCAATAGTGTATTTTGAAGAAGATTAATAAAATATTTTGTACCAAGAATTCCTAAACGCAATGGGTTCACCGGACTAAGTAGTAGTTTAAAATAATTATTTTGAACCTACTCCGCCTGATATCACTCCTATTTCTCATGAATCTTCACATACCACAAAATTTTCTTTTGAAAATGAAGTTCATACAATTATTTTGAACCTACTCCGCCTGATATCACTCATATTTTCCTCTCTGGTTCCATGTATGACACTCTCGTGATTGTGATGATTGACAGTGGGGCCAACTACAATTTCATCTTCCAGCATCTGGTGACACAGCTCGAGATTCGTCCGTCTCCTGCTCCTTATTTCATTGTTTCCTTAGGCAAAGGTCGCCGCAGTGCCACTCAGGGCCTTTGTATGGGCCTAAACTTGACTGTGGGCACCTGCCCTCTATGAGCAGATTTCTACTCTTTTGAAATTGGTGAAGCTGGCATCATATTAAGCGTGGAGTGGCTTTGTACTCTCGGTGACGTATATGTCAACTGGGATCGCATGACGATGACTTTCCTCAAGCGGGAGTCTCTCTCCTTTTGGCTAGGGAGACCTCCCTCACCCAGCATGAGGTTGCCTTCCGTTCTCCCTCACACACTGTGGCAGTCGACTTTGCCCCATACTTATGGCCCAGCGTTGAGCAGACCCGCCCGATCGCCTCTACACCGCTCCAGTTGCAGTGCGACCTGGATGTTTTCCTAGGCATCCTTGTCGACGCCATCAACCTCCCAACTTCGCGTCGATGGACACGACATTACCTTCGACCCCACTGGGCCCCAACCCACCATACTACATTTCATTGCTTCCCTAGAATACAAACATTTTACTTTGGGGGGATCTTTCTTGGACTCCGGCCTTGGTGCTGCGGGTTAGCTGATCCCCATCTGTGGCCTCATGGGTGGACCGCGACACATCCTGCGCCCATTTCCCAGATTTTTGCCTTGAGGACAAGCCATTTTTCTGAGGGCTGTATTGTTATGAATACAGACAAGGGCAAGGAGCAAGGAGACGAGGACACGACACGTATATGGACTTCAAGACCGAGGAGGCAAGGACACAGATCCCAACATGATGGAGGACGCTGGGCAGTAGTGCGCACGACATCATGCACTCGTCAACTCTATGCCTTATTATCGCATATGTATTTCGGGCCGTGTGGTTATTTACCGTTTGACCATTGTGTGTTCTAAGCTAGACACTATATAAGCCTAATATAACTCTTATTTTGTTATCTTGGAAATATGATGGAATTGGAGTTTTCTCTCTTTTACTCTTCTCTCTCTTTTCCCCCTCCTCTTCTCTCCCTTTCCCCCTTCTCTATCTCGGACTCCCCGACCGTGTAACAATGTCTAAGTTCAATCTGATTAACTAAGGATGTTTTGATAAATGTGTCTCAAAATTGAAAGGACGCATTAATGTATGATTATAGTAGAACAATGAGAGTATCATCTATCAAAGATAAGGTTAATTGAATGGTGATTTTGTAAATAAAGGTAGAAAATGCTTGAGTTAGATGACCATATAATTTTTGTCAAAGGATTAGAAAAAGGAAGGTGTAGACCTTAGATAACTTGAATAAAAGTTCTCCAAAATGATTTCTTGTACTTTAAGTTTAACGCCTCAAACAAATGCTCATTGGGAATGAATGGAAATGAGGATTCATAACTATTCCTCTTATTCCATCTATCAGCTGTATCTCTATTGGCAGACCGTTTAGTTAGCTATAAGAAAGTCATCTTTCCCTCACTAGCATAGGTTCTAGTAACGTGATACATCCTTACTTTCACTAATTACCTTTTCTGTTCTTTGCTTTTGAGGCCTTCTTTTTTCTTAAGCCGCCACAAAAAGGGGAAAACATTTTTAAGGTTTGCATTCCTTTTTTTACTTTGTGCTTGCCATTTGGGATAATGTTACTTTGTTACAGACTGTTTTATCAACGCTTAGAGTGTGCTCTACGTTCATTTTTATGTTTGCATACTGTTGGTTGTACTGTTTTGCTTACTCATTGGATTTTTTTTCTTATTCATTTTAGTCCAAATGGGTACCAATTTGTGTCTTGCAAAGAGGTTTCTTCATATATACTCTCTCTGCAAGGTGTAATGCAGCCGGCCTCTGATCCAACTGATAATACCACCCCTCCATCTGATAAAGGGACTCGTGATTTTGTAGGTTTTTTTTTTGGATAATTCTGTTTTATTTTTAAGATTATTCTACGCCCTCTTCTTTCTTTCTATGAAGCACGCAACAGAATGCAGGTCAAATTCATCAAAGTGCCATCTCCAACGGAAGCTCTAGTTTCTCTTCTCCTACACCTGTCTCATATGTTTCTGGTAACCAGGAGAAGCAACCTGAAGGCATTACTTGTTATGATGCCACACCAATTTCCTATATTTCTTATGAAAATGAGAAGGAGCAGCTATTATCCTCCCACCGAAGGAGAAACAAGAGACGCAGGCATGGTAAAACAATTGTTGATGGTGTGATCCTAAAAGATGGAAAGTATGTATGCCAATTTTGCCATAAGGCTTTTAGTGAGAGACATCGCTACAGTGGTCATATCGGGGCTCATGTAAGATACCAAGGGCTTACTGTTGAAACACTGGTAGATGAAAGTAGTGCAAGGAAAAATACCGATAGATCTTCTAGGGCTGTGGTGCCATATACCTTATCTGATAATAATGATTCTAACTTGAAAATTGATGATAGTCAGACCACCCAATGTGTTACACAGCTAAATGTTCCACCTGCCTTGGGAGGTCAAACAGAAATGTCTACTCTAAAATCTTCTGATGTTGGTCAGTTAGAAGGGATTGTCGAGGAAGGAATTTCTGCAGATATTAACTACAGTGAGTGCATAGATGACTCACTCCCCTCTGCTAGTGATTTGAATGCTGTCCCTCCAGAATGTTTTCTCACGGTAACTAAAAAACAGTCTCCTAGTGAACCTGCTGATAGTGAGTTCAATGACCATGACATGGCTGGCAGCAATGCTAGTATTATTCATGACCAAAAAAGTTTTGAAGAAGTGAAACTTAATGCTTCCTCTGAGGTTGTGCCTTTGTTCTCCGTCCATCCACATATAGATATTGGTAAAGAAATACATGAAACTTCCTTTTCTTCCCCTATTTTCGGGTCGTTAAATATGTCGCCAGTTCATACAAGCGAGGATGACGCGCCTTGCAAATTGAATGATAAAGCAGGCGTTGCTTCCTCTCCGAGCAAGCCCAAAGATTCAGTTTCTCCATATCTGGAAAATTTGAATAATGCAGCTTATAATGTCGATGATGTTCTTAATTCTCTCTCTACGAGCAAATCTTTTGATGGGATGCCTTTGGCTGCTTTGGATGCTGATAATATAGCTTGTACCTTTAATGACAGGGAGGTCTCTTCTTCCCCAAGTAAAGCTGTTGTTCTTGAGAAAAGTGAATACAATTTAGTCAATTACACATCTCAGAACACGGTGTGCACTAGTGACTATATGGATGAGGATGCTAATTCTTGCTTTGATTTATCACTGTCTTTAATGGATATGGATGTGAAGGCCAAGGATAAGCATAATGGAATTAATCATCCTTCCGGCAGTTTGACTTCTGAATTTGAGAAGTATAATGATAAACTCATGGTGGAGGTTGAAAATCATTCCTTCTCCTTGTCAGGTAATCACTCAAGCAGTGGATGTGAAGCATATGCAGAAGATATCTCCACTCATGCTGTTGAAGGGCATCTTGAAAAGCCTACATCTAGAGAAGGGAAATATGCTAATGAATGTTTTCATCCACTTTTTGACAAAGATACCGTTCTGATGTGCAGCATGCACGATACACTTCAGAACAGCTCTCTCATGGCTTCTTTTAGTAGTGAAAAGACCCAGGATATTGGAGCGAATATGGATTGTCACTTCGATGCAGACATAAATGAATCTCTTCTTCATGAAATTGATAAACCTGTTAATGAGCTGGAATTTTTTTTCGGGGGAAGCAATTCCGTGCATGAAGATAGTGCTGCTGATGAAATGATTGCAAATGATGCAGTAAATGAAGCTGTTCACATCAGTTTGTCTAATTCATCTTGGATACAAGCTACCAATGCCCTTCCTATTCTTAATATGCTCCCTGAACAGGTAACACTGATTAAATATTCCTTATATAAGGGAGTAAAGAAATTATGAAGTTTTTTCTTTATTTATTAAAATCTAAAGTTACTGCTTTATCAATTCAAAACATTATCTGGAGTATGTTACTTATTTATGTTTTTGGAAATGTAGTCACTGTGCTGTCCAAGTTTTAGGAATTCTACAGCACATCTAGCATGTTAAATGCATTTAGATGCTATCAATCCATGGAACGAAACATGTAACTTTTTTGGAAAAAGAAGTTATTAGTCTTAAACCTATTATTTGCAATATCTGATGAGAAAAAAATGATTAAAATTCAATGAAGTGAAAACATTTTGGCCTTCTATAGAAAAATTAACATGGAAATTAAATATCACAAAAGCCACGCAAACAATTGAACTTTCATTCATCAAAATGAAACCAAAATTTTGCAGGTCTAACAAAAAGCAGTTGCACTTTCAATTAGTGGCAATAAAAGAAAAAGAAAGAAAAGGGAGAAGGGGACAAATAAGCCGTATACTTGTTCAAGAAGGTTGCTTCTCCTATAATTCTTTTCAACTAGAATCTTGGAAGAAGACTATGATTTGCACATCCAAAAACAATCCTTCTATATTGTCTTAATTGTTTTAACATGCCTGCAACCTTCAATATTTAAATTTTGTATAAAACAAAATAGGATGGCTAGCTTGAGATGCAGAATACACTGCCAACATCAATCTTCAGTCATCAATCGTTATGTTTATCGATTTAGTATTGTTTAGCTTGTCATTTTCATACCCTTTAATCGTAGTTACATTCTTTAGACATGATTATGCCAGTATCATTTTTAATATATGCCTTGTTTATGTCGTTATTCTTATTTGCCATCTTGTTATTTATCAAGTGTAAAATGATATTTGCCAATATGGACATTCTGGGTATGTCTGTTCAACGGTTTACTATTAGGTAACAATTTAGTATTAGGGTTATATTGGTAATTAGTTGGTATTGAGTCATGTTTAGATATTGTACATTTTATGAAGGCTATAAATAGGGCCTTATGTGTTGTAAATTAGAGGAATGGAATAAAGTATCTCTTCTCTTGAGCCCCCTTGTTTCTATCCTCTCTTGCCTTTAGTTCTTCCAAGTCACCGAACCCAATTCCTCTCTCCCTACCCAAGATTCTCTCTCTCAATCCTCGCTTGATCTCAAGCATTCACTCTCTTCTCTTCTCTTCTTTTAGGATTCCATACTTTATGATCGTAACAGTTTGTTATTGTGAACATGAGTAACACTTTGCCATTGCTTTTAGGATTAGATTGTCCAACAGGACTATATATACTAAATGAACTCTTGTGCCTTGAGTTGCATCTGCATGGTTCATTATGTTATAAGAGATGATAATTTTTGCGCCTTCTTTGGGAATCAATTTTTTTTCCTTTATCATCGTCTTCCTTAGTTTGAGATATCCATTCACTTCCCTTTCAATCACACCTTTCACCTTACATGCCTAATTCTCTACAGATTCTTCCCTCTTAAATGGTCAAGCATCAACAAAGATTTCAACTGTTTTCACTTCTTTTGCACTGCTTCTCATCAATCAATATGAGTGCGTGATTGGTACACCTAGAAAGCACTTCTATCTTCAACTATTGCTTTATTTCTACCTGTTCATGCATGCATTTTCCTGCATATATTTGTTTCTGCTTGTAAGAACCCAAAAAAACAAATAAAAATTTATTCTTATTCTCCTTGAATCAATCTATTACACGGGTGTACCCTCTTTATATAGAATAGCGGAGGAGAGAGAATGTACAACAGACGTGTTGGCGCAGAAAATGCACCTCCATGAACTCACGCTAAATGGAGCGTGGAAACCGCGAGTTGTCGGTTACTCTATGACTGACGAGATCTGACTGAGAAGAGAAGAATAGAAGTCGCAGAGCGGCGAGGCCAGATTTGCCCACAACGGCACATACCACTCGTTGCGGACAATCTTATAGATCAGAAGGAGCGGTTACAAGGGAGAGAAAAAGCTCTAGCCGATGACCAAGAGACCGAGAAGAGACTAAATTCGAGACCGCAATCGGAAGAAACTGGGCTTGAGGATTCGAATCAGCGTGCCTTCTGGGTACTATTCACCAATATTTATACTAGTGGGGGCCTGCCCGAACGGGTAGGCTCCAAAACTACGGGTTGCCCGGGGTATATGAGAATTGGGCAGGGGATGAGAGGTTACATGGTGTGCGAAAAGCACTAGAGAAAAAGAAAGGCGTTGACCGTCAACCTAACAGTTGATCTCAAACTTTTTGAGGGTGGTTGTTGATTTGCCATGTGCGGCTTAGGCAGTCAACAGAAACCAAGGTCACCCTGACCGGCAGGCATGAAGCATTCTGAGTACTTTGCGGGGTCGCAGAATTCCGGGTAAACATGATCCCCATACATTTTCAAGTTTTTGGAAACTTCGAAAATGTCTGCTTTAGCCGCGGAGACTGCGACATGCCTTTAATGCTGGGAAAATCTATAAATACGGCCGAGGGGTCTACTGATTTCTCACACATTTCCTTGCAATGGGAACCTTTTCACCACTTGCGGTCAGCATTTTCTAGCTTGCAATTTCTGGGCCTAGCCGAAAAAGCTGATGTCGATGTTCGATGACGACGTGAAGAAGCGGTCTTCTCCTCGCGGGAAGAAAACTATTGCGAAGAAGAATGGTCCGAGAGAAGTCGGCGAGGGCTCAAAGAGATCGACAAAGACGTAGGTGCCCGCACAGAAGCCTACTGCGGTCACTCCGGTCACGTCTTCAGATGTTGATATCATGAATACTCCAGTTTCTGAACAAGTTGTCATGTACCTTCCCGATACCACTATCAGCTTCGACACCAACAAGTCGCTTGCTGTTCTTGACGCCTCTGAGGGCCAATTGGTCGATGCGACCGCAAAGAACTCTGCGGCAAAGTCAGGAGTTGATCGGCCTGAGAGCTCTTTGGATCGCACTGATCTTGATACAGATTCCATCCGCAAAGGTATGAGGAAAGTCGCGTTTACTGCTGCCGAAAGACTTAGGAAAAGTGAGGAAGAAGCTAATGATGCTACAAGAAGAGAGAAGAAGAAATAGAAGAAGCGGCCAGCTTCTGAGATATCTTTAAAAGACAAAAGGAGAACAAAGAAGAGTAAAAAATAGGAGTTGGCCGCGGTGGATGACGCGGTCAACCCCAATACCGTAGTTAGCGAGGAGGGCGAGATCCGGCGATCTCCGGTTGAAGTTGTACATGATTCTCGAGTGGGGGAGAAGGGCACCGATCCGGGCGGTCAGGGCTCTATGCCTGCGGCCAACCCTTCTCCATCCGAAGGGGCTGAAGTTGATCCTGATAAGTTCCTGGATAATGGTTCTGGAGGAGAAGAGGACTTGGGCGATCCGGCGGTTAGAACTGAGGACCTCACACTCTCTGAGGAGCAGAGATCCAAGGCCGAGGCTGAACATGCGGAGAAGCTACGACGGATAAAGATGGAGAAGACCGCCCTTGTCGGCGATGGGACGAGTAAAGCTGCGGTTAACCAGGCCGCTTTAGAGGATGCCGCGGCGAACTGGGTTGAAGCGGTTGACGCCATTCGAACAGGTAAGGTTAATACGGTCTTTAGATCAAGACCGTCATTTGAGATTCCATCCAAGATCTTTAGGCCTTTTCCACTGTCGAAGCGGCCAGAGATAGTAGTCATTTCATTGGATGGTATCGTCCCCGTAAGCCATGACGAACTGAAAAAGAGACGGAAGGAGGGAGAGCGATCTCGTAAGTGCCAGCTCGCGCTTATGGACGACGAGCAGCGAAAGCGTCCCTTGTTTCCTGTTTTAACCGCGGTTCCCGCGGTTAACCGAGAGCCCGGGGAGTCCTCGAATACCCGCAGTCTCCCTCTTATAGACATAGAAAGTACATTCGATCTTCCTGCATGTTACTTTACTTTGCAATGCGTATATAAAAGACTTCTTACCGCCTTGGTGTATTTCATCTTGCAGATGTAACCGCTCTCGTGCCTCCAATGCCGCTTACACGGGGCCATTCTGACTCCTATGCTAGTGGAAATGAAGGTGCTGAGGGAGTGGCCCTTGAGAGGGAGATGCGATCTCAAGCCGATGCCTTTGAGAAGGAAAGGCGGTCTCAAGTTGAGACCTTCGAGAAGGAAATGCGATCTCAGACTGACCGCATTCACTCCCTTGAAAAAGACGCCCAGTACTATAGGAACAAGGCCTCTGCCATGGCTGCTGAGAATGAAAAGTTGAGGAAGATATCTTCAACAACGTCAAGGGAAGCTCCACCGACTACGACGGCTAGGGCGAGCACGTTGGGCAATGTTCCCGCGAGTCAGCATGGTGAGCGGTCAGCTCCAGTCGAGATCCCTTCTATTCCTGTTGACCACATAGAGAGGGATGTTGCGCGGTTCCACCGGCCAGCCTACCAAGCTAGCCGCTACCTCTCGTTGGCGCTTACCTCTATCAGTCAGATGCAGGAGGATGCAACCCATATCGGGAGTGATCGCCCGGCCCCACCCTTGACATCACTTTTTCTTTATTTTTGTAATGAAAACTTGTAATATTTTTGGACTATTTTGTTCTCCTGCGAACATCAGACACTCGTAGTTTTAATATATTTTTTTATTACCTTTGTCATGTCTGCATTGAATGTCTTCTGCGATCTGTGCGGCTAGGTACTGTCTGTGTTTAATTAGCTTCTTGTTTTTGCACCCGTGTTCAGATAAATAAGAACTAAGATCGCGCGGCCATTGTTATGATCGTGCGGTCTGAATGCTTTTTACTCTGTTAGGTTTCATCTTCGAAATCTATAAATAACGCCAGCCCTTGATTAAAAATGGGGAATTTATGGATGCGACCGAAGCAGAAATCCGTGCGGACTCTTGAAATGGTATTCGCGCGAATAGATGCAGCAGAGACCTTTCTAGACGCAGAACATAAACATTCGTGGATATCAAGGACATAATTCCGGACTTTCTTGCAGAAGCATATAGAGCACACGTAGCTAGTCGCGCGACTTCCGCGAGAAGATGAAGGAATAAACACTGGTGCTGATGGCGTGATCGCGATCCCCATAGACCATTTTGATTATGGATTCAAGTTCCCTATTTTTTGGGAAATCATCGAGATCTCTAATCATTATGGAGTAGTTCCCGGTCAGTTGCCGCCGAACTCGATAGCTGCAATCTTCTCTTTTATAATATATTTGTGGTCTGAGGGTGTCCACTTCACAGTAGATATTTGTAGAAATGTTTTCCTCGTGCGGTCTCTGAAGGAAGGAAAAAAGAAAGAAGTGTTCAAATGACTCTTGTATTTCGGCTGCAACGACATGAAGATTTTGAATATGCCGAACAAAGTTCACAATTGGACGGAGAGGTTCTTGATCTTTGAAGGTGATTACGGCGGTCTTCCTACGCGCCCTCCAGACCGTGAAGACAGTTTGTTTAAGTCGTCGAAGTTGTCAAAAATTGAACAAGACATCGTCAACCCTCTTGCCAACGAGCGGCTAGATATTCAGCACTATCGGCCCTTGTCGCTTGTAGTTGTCGACATAACTCCTGAAGACAGTAAGACATATCCTACGAACAAGATTAATCAGATCGCATTAGCCGCAAGTTTCACTAAAAACTTTTCCTCTTATGTTTTCCTCGGTGACCTTGAAGGTTCCCCTAAACAAGCTGTAGAAATCAGAGGTCTTGAATCAACGAGAGATGAGGAAAAGAAGGGAAGGGGAGAGGAAGGCTAGAGGAGACTTCGAAGAGGCGAGCTTATCTTGCGAGCCGTTCTCTCTGACCGGCACTGGTGAATGCGTGAAAGATCTTGACGGCAAGCCGTTGATGCGCTGGAACAGCAAGGGGAAACATGTCACAGTGTCAACCTCTCTCCCCTCTTGGAAGAGCGACAAAGTTAACCGCCACGCTAATGAGGTTATGACGGCTCTTTATGGTAAGAAAAACCTTGA
Source organism: Dactylorhiza incarnata (assembly GCA_033032865.1). Lineage (NCBI taxonomy): Eukaryota > Viridiplantae > Streptophyta > Magnoliopsida > Asparagales > Orchidaceae > Dactylorhiza > Dactylorhiza incarnata. The sequence continues at coordinate 3,580,331 of JAWHQI010000229.1, read as the reverse complement.
CGAGCTGAGGAAAATCCCACCAGAAAACTTTTCTGCCGCGGCTGCCCAGGTGACAACGGGGAGCACCATAATGAACCATTTTATGGGCCGCGGTTTCCACCAGTCCTTGAGGATGGGCGACGATCTACGAGAGGTACTAAAGGTAAAGGGTTAACTCGCGATCTGGGCGGTTAACTTTAAACGAGACCGCACATACTAAACATTTGGTGTTTTTGCAGAGAGCGTATGACCCAGGAAATCCTATGTTTTGGAAACAAGTTTTCAAGCACTGCGAGGATGCGGGGAGCACCATAATGAACCATTTTATGGGCCGCGGTTTCCACCAGTCCTTGAGGATGGGCGACGATCTACGAGAGGTACTAAAGGTAAAGGGTTAACTCGCGATCTGGGCGGTTAACTTTAAACGAGACCGCACATACTAAACATTTGGTGTTTTTGCAGAGAGCGTATGACCCAGGAAATCCTATGTTTTGGAAACAAGTTTTCAAGCACTGCGAGGAAACTTCTCAAGAAACGATTGATTGACTGAAGGCTCGCGGCGGTCTGAAGGAAGGGTTTGAGAATGTCAGCTTCGCAGACATTTACCCTAACCTGGCCTACGTTGACCCAGAAATGGCTCACGCGGTCCCGAGGAAGAGGCGGAAGATGGAGAAGAGGCAGAGGTTGAGGAGGGAGGAGCAGATGAAGGGGAAGAAGATGTGCTCTCATGGTCTGAGACCGAAACCTCAGGCGACTACTCTAGGTCTTACTCTGGCTCGAGCTCCTCTGAGAGTTCGTCAAAGGAGTCGGAAGAGTCTGCGAACTCGACTAAAAGATCGTCTGATGAACTGAAGGCTAAGAAGACGAAGAAAAGCGGAAAATGAGCTCGTGTTAGGCAAGATACATTAAAAGATGTAACTTTTTGCAAATGCCCGCGACTTTCTTTTTGTAACCGCGCGGACTGAAAATTAGTGTAACTCCTTTTTGAAAGTAAATGAAAAGAAAGCTTTACTATTTACCTTCCGTGAAGACCTTTAATTGCTGCGGTCTTAGTGAATGATTATTCTTACTTACAGTTCATATTAGATAGGCGGTTAGAACGGTCTCCTCATTGTTTGTCCGCTCATATTATTATATCTTAAATACCCAAGTAAAAGTTGGTAAAGCGATCTCTGTGAGAAGAGTAACACCGCCTATTCGGAGAGTTGACGAGATCTCATCAATATAAACTTTTAACTCATCAAGTATAAAAGAGTAAGGCGGTCTAAGCGGTTAGGTGCACCGTTGGCCGCTAGTATTCAATATAACGTCCTTCCTAAAGAGATCCATGACATGACCATCATGAACTGCTTTATGAATAATGCGATCAAGCGGTCTACAATAGATGTGACTGCTAATATTCAACATAAAGCCTGTAGAAGAAATATCCTTTCTTAAGAAAAAGCCACAATATATGATAATAAGATTCCTATGTCTTCAAAACCCCATATAACTCGATTGCTGACTGTGTATAATATAAGGATAAACGCTACCATGCAGTCATATTTTACTTGATCACCACTCACCAGATATAATAACATCCCCTGTAAATATTTTTTCCTTCGAGATAATTTTTTTTAAAAAGAAGTCAACCAGCGATCTGATAACCCTGGCCGCTTTGAAAGTTTATTGAGAAGTCCAAATGATAACCTATATTTTTAAGAACCCCGTATATCACGAGGTCCACATGCTAAGATGACCAATTGGGCAGGTGTCTATGACATTGCTTTCCTCAGAGAGGTCATCTTAACTATAATAACCCCTAAATAATGCGACCTGGGCAGTCACACTTTCCACCAGGTATGACTTATACTCGTCACCTGCACATTCTCTGCCCGTAGATGTTTCAGGGATCAACCGGCGGTCAGATATCTCCTGACCGCCCGGTATTTCAATAAAACAATTTCATCTTTGAATTGCCCCCTTAACCGCGACTTAAGCGGTTATCATAATACTTTGTTCGCCGTGCATAATCCATACTGATCATCCGCGAATATTTGTCGCCCATAGATATTTCAGGACACAATCAGCGGTCAAATGTTCCTGATCGGAAAAAGTCAAAACCACCTCTTTCGGGGTGTCAAGGAGTATTTGAGGGTTACATGCTAAGATGACCATTTGGGCAGGTGTCCGTGAAATTGCTTTCCTCAAATGGTCACCTATGCTGTAACGATGTCCCCATCGATGTTTCAGGGCTCAACTAATGAGATTTAACTGAGAAGAGAAGAACAGAAGCCACAAAGCGACGAGGCCAAATTTTCCCGCAACGGTAAATACCACTTGTTGCGGACAATCTTATAGATCAAAAGGAGCGGTTACAAGGGAGAGAAATGCTCTACCCGGTGACCAAGAGACCGAGAAGAACTAAATTCGAGACCGCAGCCTGAAGAAACTGAGCTTGACGATTCGAATCAGCGTGCCTTCTGGGTATTGTTCTCCCTTATTTATACTAGCGGGGGCCTGCCCGAACGGGTAGGCTCCAAAATTATGGGTTGCCCGGGGTGCAGGAGAATTGGGCAGGGATGAGAGGTTACATGGTGTGAAAAAGAAAGGCGCTGATCGCGCGGTCCGGCGGTCAACCTAGCAGTTGATCTCAAACTTTCTGAGGGCAGTTGCTGATTTGCCATGGGCGGCTTGGACGATCAACAGAAGCTGAGGTCGCCCTGACCGGCAGGCATAAAGTATGCTGAGAACTTTGCGGGGTTGCAGAATTCTGAGTAAACATGTGATGCAGGACTAAATATTTAGGGTGGTTACAATATAGGTAACCGCCCAGACTACAACATGTAGCAATAACAGATCAGCAACACCGAGCGGTTACACATGGGTAACCACACGACCATCTCCATTCATTCAACACCGGGCGGTTACACATGGGTAACCACTTGACCTTCTTCAATTGATCAACACAGTGCGGTTACACATGGGTAACCACATATCCTTTGTACATGTTACTTCAACACTCCCCCGCAAGCTAGAGCATACAAATCGTATGAGCCAAGCTTGGATAGAAATTGACAATATAATGATCGTTGTAAGACCCTAGTGAGGCGCAACTTGCCCAGCAGCAGACATGCCTCAAGTCTAATTTTTTAAGTTGAACCTTTTCCCGAATAAAATGACAATCGACCTCGATGTGCTTGGTACGTTCATGGAATATTGGATTCTTGGCAATATGAATAACAACTTGGCTATGACAGAGGGCAGTTTCACACTCAGATCATGCAGAAGTCTCTCCAACCATATGAGTTCATAAACGACGGAAGCCATTGATCGATCCTCAGTTTCCGCAGATGAGCGTTCAACCACATATTGCTTCTTGCTTTTCCAGGTGACAAGATGTCCACCAAAGTATTTGCAGTACCCACTTGTTGATCGACGATCATCAAGAGACCCAACATAGTCAGCATCAGAGTAGGCAACAAGTGATAAAGAGCATGAGGGATTATACACAAGTCCTTGTCCCGGAGCAGTCTTCAGATACCATAGGATGTATTCAACGGCCTGGAGATGAGAGATATGTGGAGCATGCATAAAGCGACTGACCACCCCAACAACAAATGATATATCAAGTCTTGTAACAGTCAGGTAAATGAGTTTGCCTACAAGACGATAATAGTACTTTGGGTTAGGGAGGAGCAGATCAGAACCAGATGCATGAGCACAAATCTTGTGGTTGGCGTCTATAGGTGTGTCAGTGGGCTTGCATCCAGAGTAGCCCGCGCCATGAAGAAGATCAAGACAGTACTTCCGTTGAGAAAGAACGAGACCATCAGGTCGACGAGCCATCTCGATGTCATGAAAATATCGAAGAGACCCCAAATCCTTAGTCTGAAATTCGGATGCCGGATGCTTCTTTATCATGACTATACCGTTGAGATCATCGCATGTGATGAGAAGATCATCAACGTACACCAAAATGTATTACAGTGCCTGTTTGGTGGTGTCGAGTGAAGAGGGAGAAGTCAGCCGAGCTCCGAGTGAAGCCAACAACGTGAACAACCCAATTGAGCTTTTCAAACCAGTCCCGAGGAGATTGTTTGAGACCATAGAGAAATTTCTTGAGGTGACACACAAGAGACTCCCCCACGATCTCATAACCAGGAAGCTGCTCCATATTGACAGTCTCAGGGAGGTCCATTCAAGAAAGCATTCTTAATGTCAAGAGTCTTGGACATGACGACAAAGGAGGTGTGGTCACCGGTTACACCGGAATCAACCGCCTAAAGCTCAGTAAAGATATCATAGAGATGTTGGAGACTATCCTGCCCAGAGTAGAGGGACTGGAGTTCGGGACACATGGTGTGGGCTTTTTCGTGGTACATGGCCATACAATATGGCTCAGTCTCCATAGAGTTGAGAAACCAAGACTGAATACGGCCATCATCATGGAACCACTGCTTCGTAGGCGCAACAAGCGGGGCATGGGTAACATGATGAAGCTGCCCTTTAGTTTGGAGAACACGGCGCACCAAATGCACCCACTCCACAAAGTTCTTCCCATTGAGGGAAATAATAGTAATCTTCAGTTCATCCCGCACTTCAGGGAGAGAAGCCGAAGCAAGAGAAGAGGTCGCCGCAAGGGTTGTCATGAGAAACCGTCCGAAGAGGACACAATGATGAGCCAGCGACTAGAGGAGAAATCGCAACAAGAGAGGAGAAGGTTGCGCGGTCTCAGAGAAGGGACATAGGACGCAACGGTTTTCACAATTACAGGAGGGGGGTGAGCTCAGCGGACTCAGCCGGTGAGCTGCGAGGACGACCGTAACCCAGGGCGGTCTCAAGGAGAAACCCCTCTAGAGAGATAAATGCTGCCTTGAAACAAGGAGGTCGCCCGACGGAGCTCGTGATAAAGCAACAAGAGGTTGTTAGAAGGAAACAAGGAGACCGCACGAACACTATGAAGAGGAGACCGCGCATTGCGGTTAGCAAAATGGAGACTGCACGAAGACACCAGGGCAGAGGCAGGAGCAGAGGCCACGACTGGTGGCACCACCACAACCCCCTCGGGCCCCTTTTCAGCAGGGCATGACACCCTTCCAGGGCAACAATTTCCTATGCCACCATCCGGGACATCTGAGGTCCTAGTGCCCACAACGCAACTTCTGTCAGGAGGCCCCAGCAACTCAGCGGGGTAGAGGACGAGGCTGCGGTGGCGGCAGATTTGGAAGACCAGAGCAGAGGAACCATCAGGCACAGGGTCATGAACCTCAGGACATTATGACATGTACCATTTAATGTTGTGTTTTACTTATTCATAGTTAGAATGAATTAAATTTGACACCTTTATGATATACAAACACATCTTGAAAGAATAATCAATCACCTTTAAACTCACAGGATTTCTCACTGTTAACGAGAAATCAGCTCATACCTTGCTCGACACCGGAGCCACACATTCATTTGTCCCAGGATTTCATCATGGACATTGAAGGAGTCACTCATTTCTCCGGATTGTCCATGAGAGTGCGTCCACTGGATGGGTTAAAAATTTTATCATCGGCCAAGTGCACCTTCCCGGTGTGCTTGAAGGACGAGCTATTTGAGGTCACCGCTACAGTCTTGGAGATTTCGGACTTTGATCTCATCTTGGGCATGGACTGGCTAGAGAAGTACGGAGCTCAGATTGATTGCGTGACTAAAGAGTTCACACTGCGACTGACGGCGGAGCGAGACGTTACTTTCTGAGGTACTCGATCCGCTTCCTGGATTTTATTATCTCTTATTCAAGGCGTTAAGGCGTATACTCAGGGAGAAGAAGTCTATGCGATCTATTTCAGAATGACAGAGAGTCAGTTAGAGTTGGCAGATGTGACAGTGGTCAGAGACTATCCTGATGTCTTCCCCACATAAGATGCCAGGATTGCCGCCGCAACAAGATGCCGATTTTCAGATCGAGCGAGCACCAGGAGCTCGACCAATTTCCCGGACTCCTTACCGCATGGCACCAAAGGAGTTGCCCGAGTTTCGTGTCCAGCTGCAGGAGTTAGTGGATGTTGAGTTCGTCTGCCCCAGCTCATCTCCATGGGGAGCCCCCGTTCTTTTTGTCAAGAAGAAAGATGAGACTTTCCGTTTGTGTATCGCTTATCGGGAGCTCAACCGATTAACAGTGCAGATTACTTATCCACTACCGCGCATTGATGAGCTCTTCGATCAGTTGAAGGGAGCTCATGTATTTTCCGAATTGGAGCTTCGATCTGGGTATTATAAGTTAAAGATCCGAGATGAGGACATTATGAAGACCGCCTTCAATTCCCATTATGGACATTATGAGTTCACGGTGATGCCTTTTAGCCTCACCAACACACCTTCAACGTTTATGAGCCTCATGAACAAGGTGTTTGAACCCTACCTCGATGCATTCGTCATTATATTTATTGACGACATACGTGTGTACTCCGAGTCTGAGGAGGCACGTGCTGACCACCTGCGATTGGTTTTGCAGAAGCTGCGGGAGCACCAGCTTTACACCAAATTCAGCAAGTGCGAGTTTTGGCTCAAGGAAGTCAACTTCCTAGGTCATCTCATTATTGGAACATGAGTGGCGGTGGACCCCGCCAAGTTCAGGCAGTATGAGATTGGGTAGCCATGAAGTCATCGTCAGATATCAGGAGCTTTCTAGGACTAGCAGACTACCACCACAAGTTTGTAGAGGGCTTCTCGAAGATAGCCTTACCATTGACATCGTTTACGAAGAAGGATGCCCCTTTTGTTTGGACCCTGGTGTGCGAAGCAGCCTTTACAGAGCTTAAGGACCAACTGACGTTGACACTCATTCTTACTATTCCTTTGGGGAAGGAGGGATTCCAGATATACGCAGACTCTGGGAGCAGTTTTGATCCATCATGGACATGTAGTTGCTTACGCTTCGAGGCAGTTGAAGCACGAGCAGAATTCTCCTACGCAATGATTTGGATCTTGGCGCGGTGGTCTTCGCTCTGAAGACCTGCATACACTATCTTTATGAGGTTCATTGTGAGATCTTCTCAGATCACAGGAGCCTCAAATATGTGTACTCGCAGAAAGACCTCAACCTGAGGAAAGGCGGTGCTTGAGTTTTTGTGCGATTACGACTTCACCTTGCATTACCATCCTGACAAGGCGAATTTCGTAGTTGATGCCCTGAGCAGGAGGATACCCACATCCAACAGTGGGATGCGGCTTACGACTATGGAGTTAGTGCGCACTTTGGAGGAGATGGAGATCCTCCAGTTTTCAGGACATCCTCAGAGAGTTATCAGGAGTTCTTAGCCTGGACCGAGATTCAATGCAATATCCAAGAGAGGATCCAGACTGTGCAGAGAGAGGACCCAACTACGACGACACTTATTTTGGCTGCATCTAACAGTGGGATGAGGCTTATGACTATAGAGTTAGTACGTACTTTGAAGGAGATGAAGATCACTCTAGTTTTCAGGACATCTCCAGAGAGTTATCAGGAGTTCTTAGCCTGGACCGAGATTCAGTGCAATATTCAGGAGAGGATCCAGACTGCACAGAGAGAGGACCCAGCTATGACGACACTTATTTTGGCATTGCAGAGTAGGCATCTGGATGATTATAGGCTCCAAGACCGATTACTTCATTTCCGCCACAGATTGTGCTTTCTGGCGGTTGGAGGAATTCGAGAGGATATACTGCGGGAGGCCAACAACACAAAGTATTTTGTACACCCGGGCACCACGAAGATGTATGCATATTTGAAGAAGACCCTTTATTGGTCGGGTATGAAGAAGGATATCACCCAATATGTGACGCATTGCGAGGCTTGCCAGATGGTTAAGACATAGTGTAGGAAGCCCGTAGGGATGTTGCAGCCATTGCCAGTACCAGAGTGGAAGTTCGAAGACATATCCATGGACTTTGTTCACGGGTTACCTTGCTCTCGATTGGGAAATGATTCAGTTTGGGTGGTCGTCGATAGATTGACCAATGTTGCTCGATTTATTCCGAACCGACAAGGAGATCATGTGAACGTCTTAGTCAGATTGTTTGTGGAGCAGATAGTTCGGTATCATGGCTGGTGAGGCCATGTGGGAATCACACGAAACACATACAATTTCAACCATAAATTTTGCTTCTTTCCCTATTCAACTAGGTTATCCAGATTCGTACTCCCCTATTTCTCTGTAGATTCCGGAGGATGTTGGGTAGAGGAACCACATTCCTCCCCCTTCCTTTGCGATTGGAGTGCCCCAGACTCCCTTACCTACAGAGCATGTTCTCCCTTTCCATCAGACAGAGCTATGAGGAACCTTGACAGCTATTTAGATACTATCCGAGCTTCCCTGAACCAACAATCGACTCAGCTGACAACATCACGTTCAGACTAGTTGAGCATTTTCAGGGGATTATCTCCTCCTACATTCCGAGGCACAGAGTCCGCCATCCAAGCTGAGGAGTGGCTGGACAAAATTCAGGAGATGCTCTCCGGTATGAAGTGCCCGATGAACATGGCCGTCACTTTGACTGCCACATTATTGGAGGACTATGCTCGTTAGTGGTGGAGGTCTGCCGCCACTACTAGTTTTGAGTGACGACCACTTTCGGAGATTGATTGGGACGAGTTCTCGGACACATTCTTGGAGCACTTCATTCCCCCTACAGATAGAGAGGAGATGCATGAGCACTTTCTGTTGGGGTTCAGCAATGCCCCCGATGTTGGGAGGTACGGTGCGAGGAGCTATGACCCACACTAGTCGAGCAGAAGGGCGTGTCCCTTGGGCCTAATTGGCCGCCCCGTGGATCCTGCCTAAGGTAGCCAACTCCATAAAGAAGCAGTAGCGCCTTCCTCATCAGTCCGGGATTTTGGGAGAGTTGGTAGCGGCGTGTCCCTACAAGTGGTATTAGAGGAGGTCACGGGTTCGAAATTCGGGGTCATTTCTGGGGGGATTATTGGGGTTCAACAATGCCCCCGGTGTTGGGAGGTACGGCGCGAGGCGCTATGACCCACACTAGTTGAACAGAAGGACGTGTCCTCCGGGCCTAACTAGCCGCCCCGTGGATCCTGCTGAGGGTAGTTAGCTCCATAAAGGAGCGGTAGCGCCTTCCTCATCAGTCCGGGCTTTTTGGAGAGTTGGTAGCATCGTGTCCCTACACTTTCTCCAGTTCAAACAAGGGAATTGTACCGTCCTGGACTACTAGAGGGAGTTCTGCCATTTTGCTCGCTTTGCGGGCAATTATGCACTGGATGATCGTGAAACGACTCACTCCGTCAGCCGCTCATCATGGAGGCCCGCTCCAGTTTCACCCATATTGTCGACATGGCAAAGACCCTAGAAGCGGACCAGCTGGTGGTCCAAAATGCGAGAAAGAGGACTACTGAGGCTCCACCTCAGCATCACATGGAGCACCAGACCGATCAGAGGACACCCCAGGGACGAGGTAGGTTCCAAGGAAGAAGGAGAAATTTTGGTCAAGGTCGACCGCAGCCGAGGCAAGAGCAGAGGCCACGACCGGTGGCACCACCACAACCCCCTCTGGCCCCTTATCAGCAAGGCATGACACCCTTTCAGGGCAACTATTTCCTATGCCACCAGCCAGGACATCTGAGGTCCCAGTCCCTATAGCGCAACTTCTGTCAGGAGGCCCCAACAGCTCAACGGGGTAGAGGACGAGGCCGCGGTGGCGGCAGATTTGGAATACCAGAGCAGAGGAACCATCAGGCACCTCAGCAAGCTTACGCTCTGGATCTGGCACAGGGTCACTAACCTCAGGACATTATGACATGTACCATTTGATGTTGTGTTTTACTTATTCATAGTTAGAATAAATTATATTTGACACCTTTATGATGTACAAACACATCTTGAAAGAACAACCAATTACCTTTAAACTCGCAGGATTTCTCACTGTTAATGAGAAACCAGCTCAGACCATGTTCGACACCAGAGCCACACATTTATTTGTGACCCAGGATTTCATCATGGACATTGAACGAGTCGCTCATTTCTCCGGATTGTTCATGAGGGTGCGACTACTGGATGGGACCAAAATGTTATCGTCGGCCAAGTGCACCTTTCTGGTGTGCCTGAAGGACGAGCTATTTGAGGTCACTGTTACAATCTTGGAGATTTCAGACTTTGATCTCATCTTGGGCATGAACTGGCTAGATAAGTACAGAGCTCAAATTGATTGCGTGACTAAAGAGATCACACTGCGATAGCCGACGGAGCGAGACGTTACTTTCCAAGGTATTCGATCCGCTTCTCGAATTCTTTTATCTTCTATCGGCGATCATCAGTCAGTGATCAATTAGCGTCGGTGCGATCGATGATCATCAATTAGAAGTGCCTATGGAAATGTCGATCAGCGATCAGTGAGTCATTCAGTGATCGCCGATCGGTGAGTCGTTCGACGATCGATGGCCAGCGATCGTCGATTGACAATCAACGATCGTAAATTGAGCTTCACAGATTGAAAACTGATAATTTTAGAGAATTAAAAGGAGATGGTCAAGTTTCAATCCAAGTGAAGATTATCTTTCTGCTAAGACATCTTTTATGCTACTCCTTTTATTGTGTTTTCTAGTGTTTGATTATTTAATGTAAATTATATTTATCACATACTATTGTGAGGTCACCGATGACAATAGTGGCTCTTGATACTGTTAGCCCCACCACACTTAGGGTTGATCACCTGAATATTTGGTTGAAAACTAAGTGTTGGTGAGAGGGTTGTAGTGGTGTGAAGTCATATACGGACTGAGACTTATTTATATAAAATACTTGATTTAAGTATATACTGTTACACCTAGTTATACCACTAGGAGGTTGTGGATGTTTTATCGCTATCATAATTGTGATATGTGTGTTGGTATGTTTATGTGGCGGGTCTTCCCACTCTTCCGAACAGAGCACATTAACGGAGAGTAGAGAGCAAGACTCTTGGCTTAGGGTGATGGGTCTTGTAGGGTAACCTAGGTAGTCTTCCTAGTGTTAGTACCTTTGTGGACCTCACCCTTTAGCATGATTAAGTAGATAACTTCGCTGTAGGAGCGGAGGTTACTCCAAAGTAGTACCGATATGGGCCGTACACAAAGGCCTAGGCCTAGTAGTGTGTCACTTTCCTAGAAGTGGAGACGCACCACTCCATTGCAACCTCTGGCCACGACGAGTGGGACCCGTGTTGTTGGAAACCCACAAAAAATGGTGAACTAAAAATCTATTGTCGACATAGAGTGTGCGTGAATTGTAATTGTAAATCATTTAGCATACTGCATTGTATTGCATAGTCTTACTTTTACCACAGATCCTTATCTTATAAGTTTATATTGATACTCTTATAACATAAGTTACTTCTTTAAATTATAACTGGAACTTTATCATATAAGTAAATATGAGCTTTCTTATATGATAAGTTACTATCTTATATACACTGCTTAGCCGCATACTCTCTTTCTATTATATTGTGCTAACTTGTTATGCAGCTGAGTGCCCCTTCTCTCTCCCAGTGTTTAAGCTTAGTGCTGGGGGAGAGGGTGTGTGAGTCGCTTAGTCTTTTTGATTAACAGTTTCACATGTAACCATTCTTGAGCAGTCACAGGACCAGCGACACCCGTAGCAGTTAGAGCACCGGCAGGCAGAGCCGCATCGGCACCACCCTTACAGGGGTATGAGATTTGCAGTGAGGACGACTCCTGCACAGCCTCTCGTCACGACAACATCTACCACTCCAGAGGATGACGTGAGAGATGCGAGAGTTATAGTTAAAACTTCTATTGTTAATGGACATGTTGTTTGGTCGTGTCATTGTTCTACCTTCCACATCTATTTTGCTCTTTCTTTACGAGACTTTTCGGTGGTTGTTTATGCTAGTGCTTTCAGTTTGTCTTTACTTCCGCTATATATATACATTGTGTTTGTGATGTGACGATGTTTTGTCTGACGGAGCAAGCGTCATGTCATAAAGTTAGCCAGTGTGTTAGCACTACCGCAGGGCGGTTACCAGGGGCATAAGACTTCCCTCGGCCGTGTCTAATTCCCAGGATGGGGGTCTTACAATATCAGAGCCAGGAGGCTGTTGCATATAGACGGTCTCAGCGAGGTCGCCATTCAAGAAAGCATTCTTGATGTCAAGAGTCTTGGACGCGGCGACAAAGGAGGTGACATCACCGGTTACACTAGGATCAACCGCCTGAAACTTAGTAAAGATATCATAAAGATGTTGGAGTCTGCCCTGCCTACAGTTGAGGGTTTGGAGTTCGGCCCACATGGCGTGGGCATTTTCGTGGTTCCATACGGTATGGATCAGTCTCCATAGAGTTGAGAAGCCAAGACTAAACACGACCATTATCACGGAGCCACTGCTCCGTAGGCGCTGCAGGCGGGGCATGGGTAACATGGTGAAACATCCCTTTAGTTTGTAGAACACGATGCACCGAATGTACCCACTCCACAAAGTTTTTCTTCCCGTTGAGGGATATAATGGTAATCTTCAGTTCATCCCGAACTTCGGGGAGAGAAGCCTGAGCAAGGGAAGAGGTCGCCGCAGGGGTGGTCATGAGAAACCACCTGAAGAGAGCACAATGATGAGCCGACGACTAGAGGAGAGACCGCAACAAGAGGGGAGAAGGTTGCGCGGTCTCAGAGAAGGGGCGGCGGACACAACGGCTTCCACAATTATAGGAGGGGGGCGAGCACTGCGAGCTCAACAGACTCGACCGGGGAGCAACGAGGACGACCGTAACCCAGGGCGGTCTCAAGGAGAAGCCCCGTTGGAGAGATAAACGCGGCCTCGAAACAAGGAGGTCGCCCGACGGAGCTCGCGACAAAGTAACAAGAGGTCGCTAGAAAGAAACAAGGAGACCACACGAACACTGTGAAGAGGAGACCACAAATTGTGGTTAGCAAAATGGAGACCGCACGAAGACACTAGGGCGGTTACGAAGAGTCCGCTCAATGGATCGACAACTCTGATACCATGTAAGAACACAAAAATACAAATAAGAATGTATTCTTATTCTCCTTGAATCAATCTATTACACGGGTGTACCTCTCTTTATATAGAAAAGAGGAGAGAGAATGTACAACAGACGATGTGAGACTAAGTACTTAGTGCGCTTACAATACAGGTAACCGCCCGGACTACAACAAGTAGCAATAACAGATCGGCAACACCAAGCGGTTACACATGGGTAACCGCTCGGCCATCTCCAATCAATCAACACCGGGCAATTACACATGGGTAACCGCCCGGCCTTCTTCAATTGATCAACACCGGGCGGTTCCACATGGGTAACCGCTCGACCTTCTTCAATTGATCAACACCGGGCGGTTACAATGGGTAACCGCCCGACCTTCTTCAATTGATCAACACCGGGCAGTTGCACATGGGTAACCGCCCGACCTTCTTCAATTGGTCAACACTGGGGGGTTACACATGGGTAACCGCCTGGCCTTTGTACAGGTTACTTCAACACTTATTTTTTCTTGCTGCTTCTCTGCCACTCAATTGTTTTATATTTTTCTTGCTGCTTTTTACATTATGCAACTCATTTTCATTTGCTGTTTTGTTGCTTATCTCTCCATTGCCACATAAATTTGCTTTTGCTGCATATTTATCTGCATTTTACTCTTCTGGTTATCCCTATGTGAATATGATACTCCAGATTTTTTTCCCCAATTTGAACTCAAAATATATGTTCAAATTTAATTTAAAAGTTAGTTGCAATAATTCCATCCCTCCCCCATAATTATATAATGATCCTTTCTTATCAACCATATCATTCCATCCTCCTTTTAGGCAATCATTTCATCTTTTGCTATCCAAAATTTGTCCATTCTAATCTAATTACAATTAGCCCAATCCATCTAATGCAACCCTCATTTCCTTTGCCAAACCATGATCCTTAGCAAGGAAAATAAAAAAGCATCTTTCAGTTATTGCTTCAAAATATGAGGATCAAATTAGTTTATCACCATGTACAGATACCTCTATGCATTCATACATATCATCATGAGTTGATGATAGTGTTTGTCAGGGTGAAGAATGAAGTTTTTCATTTTATATTATTGTTGATGGATTTTTTTTTTCTTATCCTTGTGTATTTTTTTCTTGGATGGATTTTTATTCATGTCTATTATTCATATGATAGATTTTCCATCAATGATTTCTCTAGTTTAACAATAAAATAAATATCGTGGATCGATAGTTCAAAAAGATGGAGGTGTTGATAAAAATGTGATACATAGAATCCAAGCAGGTTGGTTGAAGTGGAGAGACGCGTCAGGGTATGTGATCGTAAAGTACCATTAAAACTTAAAGGCAAGTTTTACCGTACTGCAATTAGACCAGCGATGCTCTATGGTTCTGAGTGTTGGGCAGTGAATTGTGTACATGAACAAAAAATGGGAGTTGCGGAGATGAGAATGCTTAGGTGGATGTGTTGACACACGAGACTGGATAAAATTACGAATGAATGTATCAGGGATAAGACAGGAGTGACACCAATTACAGAGAAGATGTGAGAAGCTCGGCTGAGATGGTTTGGACACGTACAAAAGTGACCATTAGAGACACCTGTTAGGCGTTGTGAGAGTTTAGTCACTAGGCATGTTAAACGGGGGAGGGGTAGACCAATGAAGACTTGGAATGAAACTTATAAGGAAAGACATGATGTACTTAGGCATTAGTGAGATTATGACCAGAGATAAGGCACACTGGCGACAGAGGATCCATATAGCCGACCCCACTATAGTGGGATAAAGGCTTGAGTGTTGTTGTTGTTGTTGATTTCTTAAGTTTAACATTATAATCAAGAAATATCTTAATCCTATGCAATGACATTCTTTGTAGCTCAGGGGAATTGATCTAGTGTGCGACATCTACTTCACTCTTCAATCACCACTCATTGTGTTAGTATCAAATTAAAATTCTATCTTATCGTCACACACCCCAACATAGTAGGATTGTTGAACGCAAGAACAAACATCTGGTTGGGACAACTCATACTCTCCTCATTCATATGCATGTTTCCAATTTTGAGATGATGCGATCTTGACACCGTGTTATGTCAACTGCACGCCCTACCGCTCTCTATTCATTTTTGCATATTCACACATCTGGAACATCATAACAATTGCACACCCTACCGCTCTCTATTCATTTTCGCATATTCACACATCTGGAACATCTCGGATTACTGAGCTTGCATAAAGTGGTACCTTCTTTATCTCATCTTAGGAGGCTAGCGTGTGAAGTCTTACCAATTAGGCAAGCACCTCCCCATCATGTTTCTTATAATGTTGATACATGTGCTTCTACACCATTTTCTGAAGTTTATTAAGATATATAGGGACCTAATAGAATTGTTTCAAAGTATGGTTTATGCTATTTTGCCACATTTGGTGATGGTTATTCTATGATGACATGATTGTTCCTTCTTAAGCATCGTAGGGAATATTTTGTCATTTTTAAAACAATTGTTCCGAATTAAAAATGCTATTCAATACTTCTGTATGTATCCATAGATCCGATATCGTGGGTATTTTTTTCAAGGATTTTTAAACTTTTGTCATTTTATAGTATGATTCACCAATCTTTTTTATCCTTATACACCCAAATAGAATGAAGTTGTTGAATGCAAGAACATACATCTTCTTAAGACAACATGCAATTTCTCATTCTGGGATGATGCGATTTCGATGACTTATTATCTTACAAATCACTTCTGCTCTCCCACCCTGCATCACCAGATTCCCCTTTTTATATTTTTTTTTAGGGAGAATCTTTGATGTACATACTTTGTTCACGAGTTATCTTCTGTTTGAGATAAAATATCACTTAAATTAAATGTCTTTGTAAACTATCATATGTAATCAGAAAGAGTGTCATTGATATTGTGTCCTTGAACGTGCTAATCGATACCCTTTTTGGCTTATCTCCCTTGTTGATGGAGTCGAGCGTGACGACCCGCAGATCGCCACAACAAATAGTAAACATCAGGAGCAGTTTTTTTTCAAGCGCAGTACAATATGTAAGAGTATTAAAAAATACATATGTACAAAATTAAAAACTTTCATTACATTAAAAACTTGACTACATAGTTCTACAAGCACGTGCGTCCATGCAAAAAAATAAACGGTTCAAAGATTTTAGGTCCTTTTTTCTCTCCTACAAAATACCTATTAGCAAACCTTCAGCCTTCACGGGACTTTTGCGACCGAAATCTCTCCCTCGCGCAAACCTATCTCCCTCACATAGCTTTTCCATCGTGATTTCTCCCACCTCTTCCATCCGACGTTTCCCCTTCCCCTGGCGCAAATATATCCTCCTCTCGGCACATAAGGCCATCTCTGTTTTGCTCGCCTGGCACATATCTCTCCGCTCGGCATAGAAGCTTCCTTTTCTCCTCGCAGTTTTGATCGGCATTTTTGTGCACGCTTTCTGCTCTGACCCTATTCTCTCAAAGCCAAGTTTTTTGGAGGCCGTCACTTCAAGGGTGAACAATGCAAAAAACGATGGGTCAAAAAGAATTTAAGGAAAACCACCTCTAAACGATGCGGGTGTCCAATTTTATTGATTGGTCAAAAAGAAGTTTTTAGTGAAGAGTGGAAACTTTAAAGTGTGGAACACATAATCATGAGGTGGTACTCTTAGAAGCACATACAATTACCGCAAGATTAGATTGCGAAGAACAAAAAATAATCTAAGACATGTATGTTTCTATTGTGAAACCCAAGAAAATAATTTCAACACTTAAAAAGAGAAATGCAGGAAACAACTGTTATAGGTCTCCACCATCCGTCGCCGATTACACATATTTCATTTACGTGTCTTTATATATGTTATTTAAAGTGTTCGAGTTGAGTCATAGTTACGACTAATTAGAGTCGCCGGGTTTTAGTATTCGCGCATCTACTTTTATTTTTGGGTATTTACATTCGCGCCACTTGTAAGTCCTTAAATAGATCCCTTGGGTCATTGTATGCATTAGGAATGAAATTATCCAATTTCTCTCCCTCTCTCTAGTTCTCCCTTCTTCCTCAATTTCTAGGGTTAGGGTTGAGCACAACTTCCCTTCTTCCTCTCCACCTCGCATTCTCTGCGGGTAGAACTCGACTTCTTTTATATCTCCGCCTCCACTGGCACCTCCGACGAAGCCCCGAAGTAGGCTCGTAATATCTTGGTATCAAAGCCACACGCCGCCACTACGGCCTTTTCCTTCCCTCCGCGCTCTCTGCGTCCCTCACCGCCCGCTCAGCCGCGCCCAAGCGTAGTTTCTGCGGACTGCTCAACTGCAGCACGAACCCGATCGACACAACTGAGCCCGATCATCCATCCCTGCTCCCAAATCGTATGTCGTTGATCGACGAAAACATCTGCATAACAGACCCGATCGACTCAATTGATCCCGATCGTCTGTCCCTGCACCCTGATCAACTGTAGCTGATCGACGACAACATCTGTGTCGTCCACGCCGTGAACGATCTCCTACAAGACGACGCCTCCTTCCAGTCAACCCTAGCCTCATTGTTTTCCCCCACAGAAGCCATCCCAATTTCTGAAGTCATCCCAGCATCCCTACCTGACATCTGCAGAACTCTCAAGCCATCGATCGCTCCTCCTCTGAAGCGACACGATAACTCCTGCAGTTGATCACAGTGTTGACTGCTTGTTCCTCCTCGTCGACTCCTCCAATCGCACAGAGTTTGTGATGAGCCCAAGATGGTGACGACCTAATTTCGACACATCGACAAGGCCCGTTCTGCCCACCCTCGCCGCTCGACTCTGCGGCCTTATCATTCTAATGATGCACTAGCAGCCCAACAATCCCCCCATTTTTCCTTCCTTGAGCCCAGCAAATCGTCACACACTATGAACGCCAACAGCTTAGGAGTCCAAATTAATTAATTAATTTTTCATTAAAATTAATTGATTAATTAATTTTTTTGGTGTGACGAGGAGCCCCGACGAGCCACTCCACCGTCCGTTCGATGCTCCAGAAGTTACTGGAGATGTCAGTGTCCTATGATGTCACACTTGCGTGACTCACCACCAACATTGACCCGCTTTGGGGGTCCGATCCCACCACAGCCATCCTCGATGCCACCTGCACTCGAAGAAGCCCTGTCGTTCTCCGCAGTTATGGTCGCTCCACCATCGCCTCTGATTGTTCCCTCTTCGTTGTTCACAAAATCGGCCTCAGACTGGTTTGGCGTGGCAAATTTCCCGTGGTGAAAATCCGCGCGGAGGCGACCGCGGTCGACACCGCGCGGATGAAATCCACGGATTTCATGGGCGATGCGGATCCCCGCCACCCAGATGCGGCACCGCTAAATGGCGCCCCATCGCGACCGTTGTGGATCCTCCCCGCCAAACGGGGCCCTCATCGCCACCGAACCCCGAGGTGGTGTCGCATCATATTGCGCCATTAGTCGTTCCCGCAGTCTCCACTCCGTAGCCTTCTTTCCAGTCACCTGTTCTGGTTGTCCCTCTCGATCCATTCCTTCCGATGACCACCCCCACGTCGCCGCCGCCGCTACTCATCTTCGCGATTCACTTTCAGCACAATCCTCCGTCTCTCTTGACTGTCTGCATCCCCCGGGCACTCTCTCCTCAACTCCGAAGATTTTGTTTGACGGTCTTCCTTCCGCAAGCGGCCCCGCCATTCCAAAGCCCTACAATCTGTCTTGACACCTCTGCGCACAATGATGACCTGCCACTCGATGCGGCCGCCGCCACAACAACGCGCTATCGTGAGCTGTTCTGACGCAAAATTAAGGAGTCAGGCGGGCAAATCATCAGAGCCTCGTTCGAGCTTGAGAACAAGCTCGATTTGAAGGACGGGTGAGATGTTATGGGTCCCCACCATCCGTCGTCGGTTACGCATATTGTATTTATGTGTCTTTATGTTATGACTAATTATAGTCACCGGTTTTCTTATTCGCGCAACTTGTAAGTCTTTTATTTTTGGGTATTTACATCCGCGCCACTTGTAAGTCTGTAAATTGACCCCTTAGGTTATTGTATGCATTATGAATGAAATTAACCAAGTTCTCTTCCTCTCCTCTAGTTCTCCCTTCTTCCTCAATTTCTAGGGTTAAGGTTGAGCACGGCTCCCCTTCTTCCTCCCCCTCGCAGTCTCCGTGGGTAAAGCTCGGCTCCTTTTGTATCTCCGCCTTCACCGCCACCTCTGACGAAGCCCTGAAGTAGTCTCGTAACAACAACACAATCATGAGAACTATATACAACGAGAGGTTCAAATTGCGCAAAAACGTATTACAAGGCGGTACAGCCACACAGTTCTATATAAATGTATAAGTGAAAGTGAATATGTCACACTTTAGTAGCGTGAGTGAAGGGAAACAAGAATTAGAGAGTTTATTTTTTGCGCATCCGACTGCAATTTGAGTAAGCAAGATGTTTCCGAATGTTTTTCTGCTTAATTGTACGTACAAGATAAATAGGTATCAATTGTCGTTATTATCCTTGTTGGTATGACATCAACTCAACAAATATTTTTCTCAACTTTTGTGTTTATGTCTGATGAAACTGAGGGCAATTACAAGTGGGCACTTGAGCATTTTGGATCAAAAATCATTACCACTTGTTCTTGTAACTGATAGAGATTTGACTTTGTTGTATGCCATAAAGTTTAGTTTTCCTAATTCTAAACATATTTTATGTCCAAGTGCACGTCCATAGAAATATTTTAGCAAACTGTAAGAAGTACTTCAAAGTAGGCAAAAAATGTGAAATGTTTCATGGTGTGTGGCAACGGATGGTAGTTGCTAGAACTAAGAATGAATTCTATATGCGCTATAATGCTATTATATCATCATATTCATCTACATATTCCAAAGTAGTGGCATATGTTTGCTCTACATGGGTGGAACCCTATAAAGAATATTTTGTATCAACATTAATTGAAAAATAATTACACTTAGGCCCCGTTTGTTTCGGCGGAATTGGAGGAAAGGAATTGAAATTCAATTCCCAATTTCAACTCCGCCGTTCGACGGCCAAAAAATGTCCTGGGAATTGGAATTCAATTGAATTCCCATGGGAATTCATTCTAGAGGAAAATGATCCTCCCCATTTCCGACCTCTAGACATAAGAATTGGGAATTCCTCCTAGATTGCGTCCCCTCCCGAAAACCCTCGCGATTGAAGGCGAAGCCCCGTTGACATGTGTTTCTCCTCCGGCGAAACATCACATTCCTTCTTCTCCGGTGACGGGATCTCCTGTTCTCTTTTCCGACCGGTCGAAGGTAAGGATATAATGGCCCCATCAAAATTTGCTGACAAAAAAAACCCGGCCCGTCGAAGGTAAGGTAGGCGTGCAAAAAAGGCCCGACGGGCCCAGGCCAGACCCGGGCCTACTAGGCCCGGGCTTTTTGTCTGCCGGACCCAGGTCGGGCCTCACACAAACCGGGCCCAGGCCGGGCCCGGGCCCCTCTTAAAAAGAGGGGCCTGAGGGAGCCCACCGGACTGGGCCCAGACAGGCCGGGCCAGACCCAGGCCTGGTTGGCTCCCTCTAAAAAAGGCGCTGGGGCCATGTTGACCCCAACTTTTAATTGCTGGGGCCACATGGCCCCAGCAATTAAAAGTTGGGGGCCCCAACACTTTTTAAAGCTGGGGCGGCGCCATGGCAATTAAATGCTGGGGCGGCGCCCCAGCAATTAAATGCTGGGGCGGCGCCCCAGCAATTAAATGCTGGGGCAACACCCCAGTATATTACCGGGCCTGGTGCCCGGTCGGGACTGGCCCGGCCCAGCCTGGGCTTTGCTTGAAAAAGTGGGCCTTGTGAGCCCACTTAGGCCTGGCCCGGGCCTAATCAGGCCCAGACCTAACTGGGCCCAGACCCGGGCCGGGCAATCGGGCTCGGGCTTATTTTGCATCTCTAGGTAAGGGTATATTCTCTTGCGACCCCTTCGATTTGATATTTTTCTTCATTATGATCTTTATTTTCAGTTTATGGTGTAAAGTTTCTTCTGATTCTACTTTTGATTTCTATCTTTCATATAAAAAGGAGTATCTGGCTCCGCTTATATCCACTGAATTCTAACATGCAACCCAATAACATAATTACTAATTTCAATTCCTGTGACAGAGTTCTTGCCTTCAGACGAACAACAAAATTAGAATTGACTTCAATTCCAATTCTTGCAGGAATTGGAATTAAGCCAATTCCAATTCCTTTCTCTCAATTCCTGCGAAACAAACGGAGCCTTAAGGAATTTAACAACGAACTGTGTAGAGAGTGGGCATAGTCACTTAAAAAGGTTTCTTGAAGTTTCTATTGGCAGCTTGACCACTGTTTGGAGGGCTTTCGATCAAATGATTAATCTATAACATATTGAAATCAGGGGAGCATTTGTCCATAGTACAATACGATTGAGCAATGATTTTAAAAGTATAGTATATTCTGATCTTGTGGGCCGTGTTTCACTAAATGCATTGAATATGATAAAGGAAGAAGAAAAATGTTCTACCAATGAGTATGCGTGTGAGGAGAAATGCATACACTACTCGATACACATTAGGATTACCATGTGCTCATGAGTTGGCTATTCATATCTCTCAAAATAAGTCTTATCCTTTATGGTTAATTCATACGCATTGGAAGCAATTGAGTATACAAGACATGAACATTGACATTAATAATCAAGCAGAACAACATGAAAAAAATGAGAAGTGTGATAGACTTTGTGATTGAGGGGGTCAAAATAAAGTATCAAAGCGCCTCTCAACATCAACAGTTGAAAATGAAGAAAAAATTACGTGAAATCATGGATTGTGGTTCAATTCCAACTATGGAGCCATATTTGTCGATCAAGTTAGAGGGAAGACCAAAATGAAGTACAAAGAAGTTTAGAGAAGATTTAAAAAGTATAAAACGCGAGCCTTCTCATTTTGAGCATGTGTTGTTGGATGCTTCACAAATGTTGAGAAACTTGAAGAAGTCATCTAGGTGTCAAACAACATTTTGACCGGGTTCGTCGTCAACTTCCACCACAAATTGCATCTAATATGGTAGATGTTTTTAATGCGGACTCTGATGGATACTTCAGATGGATGAATTCAAGTAAGAAGAGATCTTTTTAATGAGTTGAGTACAAAAGTTCTTTATGGACATTTTGGGAGACTCAAGATGTAAAGAATTATTCCATTCACTACAATGTGTTATCGTTCCCATGCCACTAGAGAAGTGGATGCCCATGCCAAACATGAGGTTGATTATATCATCATGCTACAATGTTGGAGTGATTCTTGTATCAAAGGTATGCATGGGAGATGGATGTTAGTTACCGTGAATCTATCCTCTTTGGAGGACATTTCATCATCCAATTGCAAGTTCATGGGAGAGTACTTACGCATCATGTATACAATGCTAAATAAAAGAAGGTGAGTAAGCTAATATTTGATTTTTTTTAAATATATCTACTACATATTAACAATGTTTCAGCTCTATTTTTTGCATAATATATGGCAAAATGTTTGGTTTGCATACAAGCAATATGTTTTTTCCTTAGAAAATTATATTTTTTTAATTTTCTGGATGATTTGATAATAACAAAATTGCTTGTTAATAGTCATTCTCAAAATAGCGAAAAGTGCTTTTCTTATAACAACGCCATATTTTTATTATAACATCTATAAGCTTTGCTAGCGGAGGAATATTCAAAGAATATTCTTTCATCTGCTTTAGCCTCAAATTTTGGTTAAATGAATTTTTTCAGTGTTTGAAATATAACAATTACATCCAAAGATTTTAAAAGACGAAATGCTTGGAACTCTTCCCTTCATAAGTTCATATAGAGACTTTGCATGTAATTTGTTAATAAAAGATCTATTCAATACATAACTATTTTGAGAAGGTACCTTAGCTTCAACAAAGTCCTCTTATTTTTTATAATTTATCTTTTTTTTTCTCTCAGTGACTTCATTTTACCGTAGATTGCTAGAAGATGAAAACATTGTTTGATACATTCAGACAAAAATTTCACATTTTATAAGATTCAAATTTAATTTCATGATCACTTCTGATCATTACAACTGAAGTATTCATTTCCTTCTGAATTTAAGGAAAATTTGTGAGAATCTTAATGTCACTAGACTTAGTTCTCAGAAAGAACACTCGTATGTAATTAAAATGATTATCAATAATTATAAAGGAATATCTTTTTCCCCTGAACTAGCGATGAAAATGAGTCCAAATAAAGTGATATGTAAAAGATGTAATATCCTAGGAGTTTTAGAGTTTTGCTCAAGGGAGATCTTGGTTTACTTTTCTGATTGACAAGCTTTACAAGATTTTTCCTTAACATATTTAAAATTAGGCAGACCTTTAACTAAATTTGTACTAGATAATGTAGAAATGTATTTAGCATTTATGTGTTCAAGTCTCTTATGTCAAATGTCACATAATAATGAGATGCAAGCAACAAAATAAATAGATGCAATATGATTAGTAAAATCTACAATATAAATGTTACTTTTCGTGTTACTTGTCAGCATAATTGTTCCATTATTTTTGTCCTTGACCAAGCAATGGTTGTGTTCAAATATCATTTGATATCCTTGTCATACAACTGACTTGTATTAATCAGATTGTGCTTTAGTCATTTTACATAAGCAACCTCCGTGAAAGTTGTGTCCATAAATAACTTCCCATAGCCTTGGTGCATCCATAGTTGAAATCACCAATGATCACCTTTAGTCCTTTTTATATTTTATAGTCTTCTAATAAATTTCTATCTCCAGTCATGTGTCTGGAACATTCAATATCCAAATACCAGATGTATGATTTGTTGACCTTTGGACATACTCTGCATTTAAGAAGAATATGGGACCCAAATAAATTTAGGTTTACCACCATTAGACATTTTGACATCACAAACTCTTTACCTCTTTTGATATTGTGTATCATTTGAGTTAGTGTTTGCATTGTACCAGTAATTAACAATAAAATCCTATTTTATTACAACAAAAACATTCAAATTTATGATATATGTTTTTCCTCTTTGGAACAGACTAAATATATTCTAATAGATTCAAAAAATTTCATATGTAAACTGATCGTAGATCGATTGGTCGGTGGTCGATTGGCGATCAATGACCGATATGTTGGTTGGCGGTTGGCTATTGTAGATCGAACTCGCCGGTCAACAAAGGATTGTTCAACAATTGACCTCCAAACCGATTGTGGATTGATTGATCATCAATCAGCGATTGAGGACCTAAGTTTAGAAAATTCTGATCCACATTAAATCTTTCTATTCTTAATTTTAAAATCCTTCGTGTATGATTTCAGGATAGTTTTGTGAGGAATTATCACAATTTATTATTTTCCATTCTCGATGGATAAGATGCACTGCAGATCATTCTTCTCATTTTTATCATGAGAATCAATAAGTGGAATTTTCCTTAACAAAGATAAGGAGATTTGTCCAAGCATGAGTTTTACTTTGATTCTTTTCAATAGAAGGAACAACTTCAAGATCTAATCTCTTAGCAAGCATAGTGATTGGGATTGGTGAGACCTTTTGGAGCACGAGTTTTGGGCATGTTTGGCATTGACTTGTCACCTGTCATATTTGGCATTGTTCGATGGATGATCTGAGCATGCGGATGCGTTCAGAGCAACATTTTCATATTTCTATGTATTTTATAGTGTTTTATTAAGTGAGCTCGGACAACTATCGTGAACAGTTAATCATAGCCATCCATATTGGTTTCCCTAATTATGTTATTATTATAAATGGAATAGGGAGTTGATTTTGAAGGCCATGACATATTTTGGAGAGTTTCTTTCCGAAATCTAGTGGTCTTCTCGCAGTTCTTTCCTTGTTAATCACCTCTCCCACACCATTTTTTGCAGCCACAACTCTACCAAACAACACCAATTAGCCCTTGTATTCCTTCTCCCACATCAGCCAAACACTATCCAAATAGCCATCCAATATTGAAACCTATCCAATCACTGTTGAACACTCCCAGTTATCATCCCTTTACAGGAGACCCATCTCAAGATTTTCCTCTCCACAACGATCCATTTCCAGCTCTTTTCCTTCACAACGAAACCACCTCCAACCCTAAAACTACACAGCTAAGTTTCCCCCAACTACAACAACGCCTCGTCAGTCTTCATCCTCCACAGTCGCTCCCTTCTAGGCCCTCCCATGTCCTGGATGATCTCTTCGACAACCCCTATAAGCCTCTGAGCAACCCCCCCCCCCCCCCCTCGCATCCGATGTAACCCGGAAATCTAGGAATTGATTTTGAAATATTAAATTTAAGCTCTTTTAAAATATGTGGCGCAAACAAGAGTTTCACGAATAATAGCATGTGATAGCCAACCTAGGGTTCGTAAGACTCGAGCACAGGCCAAGCAATCCCGCGATAATAAACATGAGTCAACATTCCACGAACATGAAAATCAAAACATGATAGTATGGAAATTAACGACAAACAAGTTCTATGAAAATTATAGACAAGCAATGCAATTATAAAGATGAAATAAGTAAAAGCAACACATTAATCTAACAAAATTAGGGCAAGATGAGAGAAGGTGATGTACCCATAGGTTCATAAATACAACCAAGATTCTCGGAATCCTGATAAAGGGGGGTCGAGTTAAGCTGATGGAGGTTTACTGGGTTCAAATTTAATAAGGGTAGGAGGGGGAACTTGTTACGAGTAGGGGGGGGGGGGGGGGGGAATGAACTCCAACTGGAAGTTCCCACTTGGTCGGGAGTTATATAACCTCTCCCGGCACTTGCGAGAAACGATAAAGAGAATACGACAAGTAAATAAAACATAACATAATCCGATCATACTGTATCATGTTGTTGTAGTCATTTCCGCCGGCCTACTCCTAGAATATACGCGCCACGTCGACGATTCTCCTTCCTCTACTGTATCCGCAACAATACCCCAATCTGGAAAATTTGCCTTGTCCTCAAGGCAATATTCCGGAAACTGGCTGCGAATGTCGTCGCAGTCTGACCACGTCGCATCGAAGTGAGGGCATTGTCGCCATGCGACCAAAACCTGTTCCCGGACCCGACCCCCTCCACGGTGATGGGTTTGCGGTCCAAGATCGCCTCTGGAAGGTAAACGGTGGAGCCGTCGGATGCAATGTCCGGTGGGAGGGTCTCCTCGACCAAGTGGTCTCCTATCACCCTCTTGAGCTGGGACACATGGAAGACTGGATGGATACGACTGTGGGTGGGAAGGCAGAGGTGGTAGGCCGCCTCGCCAATGCGGGCGATCACCTCGAACTAGCCGTATAAGCGAGCAGATAGCTTGGGATGAGAGCGGGTCGCCACTGAAGTCTGGCGGTAGGGTCGAAGCTTGACGAATATCGTGTCCCCTACTTGAAACTGGACATCCCTCTGGCACTTGTTCGCATGGTGGATCATCTTCTGTTGTGCGCAGTGGAGGTGGGTCTTCAAGATCCTGAGAATCTCATCGCGGTCCAAGAGCTGAGTGCGCACTGCCCCCACAAGGCATTCTCCCGGAAGGTGTTGAATCACGGTGGGTGGTGGTCGGTCGTAGACGGCCTGGAAGGGGGTCATGTCGGCCGAATAATGGAAGGAGGTGTTGTAAGAGAACTCGGCCCAACCCAACCATCTGCTCCAGTCATGGGGGCGGTCGGAGGTGAAACAACGCAAGTAGGTCTCCAAACAGCAGTTCATAACTTCGGACTGCCCATCCTTCTGTGGGTGGTAAGCAGAACTCTTCTGTAGTTGCGTGCCTTGGAGTTTGAAAAACTCCTGCTAGAAAGAACTCATAAAGACCAGATCGCGATCGCTGACGATGGAACGAGGAAAGCCGTGTAGTCAGACTGTGCCGGAAATGAACGCCTCGGCCACCGTTGGAGCTGTAAATGTGTGGCGCAAGGGTATAAAGTGATCATATTTGGACAATCGGTCCACCACCACAAGGATGCAACCGTTCCCCGAGGACCAAGGGATGCGCGCAATGAAATCCATCGCCATATCCTCCCATACGAGGACGGGAATGGGCAAAGGCTGCAACAGGCCACCCGGAAAGGCAGCCTCGTATTTCGAGCGTTGGCAGACGAGGCATGCTACCACGAATTCCTCCACATGTCGCATCATCCCCTTCCAATAGAGTGCCACTGCGAGGTTGCGGTAAGTACGAAACACTCCGGAATGGCCCGCTGTCGATGTAGTATGGAACTCAGTAAGGAGCCGCGGAATGTTGGATGAAGATGATGAAATGACCAACCGGCCCCGATAGAACAGACGACCTCCAAGGAGGGTGTAGGGAGGACAGGCATCGACATCTGTCCGTAAGCGCTCCATGATGGCTCCCAAGATCGGATCGGTCTCCACCTCCCTCTGTAGAGTCTCAACCTCCTGCCAAACCAGGCGTGATATAGTTGTCAACTCTATGGACGTTGTTTGACGGGATAAGGCGTCTGCCGCTAAGTTGGACTTGTCAGAGCGGAATTCAATCGTAAAGTCAAGACCAATAGCTTTGCCACCCAAAGTTGTTGTGACGGGGTGACCATTTTCTGACTGAGAAGGTACTGGAGACTATGATGATCTGTTCGGACGATGAAGTGCCGCCCCAAAAGATACGGCTGCCAATGTTGAACCGCCAAAACGAGTGCCATCAACTCGTTCTCGGCCGAGCGGGACTAAATGATAAAAGAGAAAGACCACTAAGGCTGACTTTCGACCCTGCTCGACGGGTGGCTGAAGTAAGCAACAGGCCGCCCAACCTGCATATGCACCGTGCCAATGCCCGAGCCGGAGGCATCACACTCCACGATGAAAGGCTGAGTGAAATCTGGCATGGCTAGAACCGGGGCCGTCACCAAGGCCTGTTGTAGGGTTGTGAAGGTGGTAGCTGCCTCGGGGGACCACCGAAAGGTCGGGTCGGTCGTCTTGCGTAGAAGACGTGTGAGAGGTAGTGTCAGCTTGTCGTAGTCACAGAGAAAACGACGGTAATAGCCGGTCAAGCCGAGGAAACCTCAGACCTCTCGTAAGGAGCACGACGGCGGCCACTGGAGAACCGTCGTAACCTTGTCTGGGTCCATTGCCGCGCCCTGTGCAGAGACGGTGACCCAGGTAGGAGATCTCGCATTGAGCAAACGCACATTTCGTCAAATTGGCGACCAATGAATGCTGGCGTAGGGTCTCCAGGGTGGTTTCCAGGTGGCGTAGGTGATCCTGCCATGTCAAGCTATAAACAGGTATGTTGTCAAAGAAAACCAGAACATACTTACGAAGCACTGTCCTGAAGATGTCATTCATTGTGGCCTGAAAGATTGTCGGGGCGTTGGTTAGGCTGAACTACATAACGAAGAATTCGTAGTGGTCGTCATGTGTGCGAAAAGGGGTCTTCGGAACATCCTCCGCACAGACTTGAATCTGGTGGTAACCGGAACGCATGTCGATCTTGGAGAAATAAGCAGCTCCACTCAACTCATCTAGAAGCTCATGTATCACTGGAATAGGATACTTGTCCGCTACGGTGGCTTTGTTAAGTTCACGATAGTCCACGCAAAATCTCCAACTACCGTCCTTTTTACGAACAAGAAGGACCGGACTGGAAAACGGGCTCGCGCTCGGTCGGATCAGGCCTGCAATCAACATATCAGTGACCAAGCGTTCGATCTCATCCTTCTGGATGTGGCTGTAGCGGTAAGGGCGGACAAAGATCACCTGGATGCCCTCCTGGATTGGAATATGGTGGTCGGTGGTGCGCTGCGGTGGGAGTCCTGGTAGCGGCTCAATCACTGAAGCAAAGGCCTCCAAGATGCGGGATAGCTGGGGCGAAGGAGAAGTGGGCAGAGGGGGTAGTGCTTCCTCGACGTCGTGATCTGCCATAGGAAGGCGCAGAAATCCACCGAGTCAGTTCGTTGGGCTGTGCGAGAAGAGATGGCGATCCGAGGGATGCCTAACCCTGAAGTGTGCATGGCCGATTGACCCACTGAAAAGTCGTATGCATGGAGGCTATATTGTGGTTGATGTCACCCAATGTTTGCAACCATGTGATGCACAGATTGGCGTCGACACCGCCTAAGGGGAAAACATGGAAATCTATGGGGGTGGTATACTCTCCCAACTGTAGAGAAGGTCATGGAAGAGGCCTCGAGTCGGCGATCAACGGCCATCACCTAGGTGGACTACAAAAGTCCGCGTCGGATCGGAAGGTAGTTGTAAGCGCGTCACGAAGTCGTGGGAGATGAAGTTGTGGCTCGCGCCACTATCAATCATGAACACCCTCGGTGTTCCCTGTAGCCGTCCCTGGAGCTTCATAGTGCGGGGTCCTGAGATGCCCCCCCTAGAAGAACATGAAAGCTTCAAACACTGAAGGCCGAGCGGTGTCGGTTCCTATGGAGGATCGTCATCTAGGAGTAGGACCTCAAGATCAGCGGTCGTCACCTCGTCCTCGTCAGCGCACATGAGAACCCGCAGCTCCTTCAACGAACAGACGTGTGTGTCCTAGGAGGAAAGGCCGGCCTGGGTGGGGCGGTTGGCGGTTGCTGTTCCCCTGCTGGAAGTCGGGGTGGTGGAGTAATGTACGTCGCGCGAGCTGGGGGCGAAGGAGCTGCCAAAGGTGTAGTCGGTGGCGATCCCCCGCACGTACCGAGAAATCAGCTTCCACCAACCGACACCCTCCATCTCATCGGAGAGATCACGAGGATGATGGGTGCACAAGCGGGAGCGAATGCGGGGTCGTAGGGAACATAGACTCTCCACCGCATTGCATGAGTACCGACGATCATAGCGCTTCACCAGCGCTTGGGCCATATCAGCCCATGAAAGGAGTGGAGTCGACTGGCGTAGCCAACAGACCCAGTGGAGGACGGAGCCCTCCATGGCAAGGGTCATCAGGGGCACTTTCTGTCCCTCCTGGGTGCTGTGAATATCAAAGAATTGCTCTGCCTTCGCAATCCATCCCAGGGGATTGGTGTCGTTGAAGTGAGGAACTTCGAGGGCGTGCAACGCGTTGACCGAGGCTAGCGCGGCGAGTGGAGGTAGGGTCGACAGGGAGGCGGGCTGACCGGTGAAAGAGGAGGGATCCTCCGCAGGCGGTGGTGTGGAGCGGTTGTCCAACCGGGAATCACGGGCCTCCAAGCGTTGGAGAATCGCTTGAATCGACGCGAGAGAGCTGGCTTGGTCGTCGAGGCGAAGCTCGAGGGCGTCGAGGCGAGCGTCATTCATCGCGCGAATTGTCGGACGCTGTCGTCGGGGGCGCCAGGAGACGATGTAGAGGCTATGGCAGGCGAACGAGCACTGTGGGGCTCGCAGCGAAGCAGATCAGGCGGTGAAGAAAGCTGGGAGGCAACGGGCTGGTGGGCGCTGATGTCTCGAAACAGTGGAGACTGGATCTGGATCCCGGCAGGCGACGTATACAAGCACGTTGCAGGCATCAGAAACAAACGAACGACGATGCCGATGCAGGCATCGGCGATGGTTGTGGTGGCCGATGTCGGCGAGGGTTGGATCAATGTTGTAGGCGCTGGAGACGAACGACACTGTAGGCGCTGGAGATGCACGGTCGACGTTGTAGGCGCCAGAGACGAACGGTGTCGACGAGCAAACGGAACGAGAGCGGGAAACGCGAAACCGCGCAGACGGCGACGACGAGATTGGAGCGGACGAACCCAGCGTCAAGCGACGCAGGCGGGGAGGCTAGGTCGGACCAATGTTACGAGTAGGAGGAAGAAGTGAACTCCAATGGGAAGTTCCCACTTGGCCAACCCTAGGCTCCAATCTATTTTTGATCCAAGATGCAAGATAATCCAAAACAAGGAGCCGGGAGTTATATAACCTCTCCCGACACTTGTGAGAAACGATAAAAAGAATACGACATGTAAATAAAACATAACAGAATCCGATCATGTCGTATCATGTTGTTGTAGTCATTTTCGCCGGCCTACTTCTTCTAGAGTATACGCGCTACGTCGATGATGCTCCTTCCTCTAGGCCGTCCTCCTCTGTTTTCATAACATAACTAATCCGAGAACTAGTCCAGGGGTCGACACGGGCTGGAGATTGGAGGGGAGGGCCTCTGGAGGTTAGCCGTGGGTGTTTGGAGCCAGGCTTGTCAGCAGAGAGACTATAATGGCTTGGACAATAATCTGGATCGAGGGAGGTCACCGGCAGGAGCGGTGATTTCGACGGAGAGTAGCAGACAAAGAGTCATTGTTCCTTGAGTAAGGCTTCGGAGGCGGCGACCGTCCATGGAGGGCCGTTTTCCAACGGTTGTGAAGGGAAATAGATTTGTCGTCGGTGTCTGGGAACGCAGAAGGAAGCATCAACGGGAGAATGAAGAAGAGTTTGTTTGTTTCGTTTCTATTCCAAGCTGCCTGTAAATGACGTGGGGACCGATTATTATATGAGTAGGGTTTTAGGGTAAAGGGTATTAAAATAAAGTAGGGGATTTTAAAAGATGGTCTTGTTGGTAGAACATCAAATAGCTTGCCTTTGGGATACCAAGAAATTGAACGAGGCTTTTATTTGAAGGATTCACAATAATCTCCTTGATAATAATTCTTAAAATTAAAGATATAATATTTTATTTCTTTAGTTTAGGGATATTATAAAAATACTTTTTTAGTTTTTTTAATTTCATTGCTTGCCCCAATTAACACAGCCTAATTTGATAGATCATTTATTCAGGGTCTTACTGGACGATCACTCCAATAAGCCGCAACGACAACCCTGAGTGATGTGTGTGATACAAAATAAACGAGTATATGTGCCATAATAGATACAAGATGCGCGATAAATACAAACATCTCCCTCCTACACCCATCTCTGCCAAATCAGTCCACAAACATCACAATATCTCCCTCGAGAACCACCATACAACACTCGTCATCTCTCTAAATATAGTCGTCGTCGCTCTGACGATCACCGGATCTCCCCGTCCTTGCCTATGCCCCCTCACTTGTGAGTTTTATTGTTTAGCGTTATTGATTTCAACATATTACATGGACATGATCACTTATATTCTTATGGATGTTTTATTATATCAGTGAATTTGTTCTTGATGCTAATCGTGATTTGCATGATCCATGTATTTGCGCATTTAACTTAAGGCCCTCTAATCGGAGGAAGACCTAACTTGCTCGCTTGTTAAAATTATTTGTATATCATTTGCGTGCTTAGTGTTAACGTTTTATGATTTATTATTACTTGTAATTTATTGTTGGGTCATTTGTTACATACACACATCATCCTAGAACTATATAGAGTTCATTCTCCCCGACACTGCACCTAGGGTTTGCATAGTCTAGAGCCACATTTTTACACATCCTTACCCTGCGTCACATAGTTTTAGTGATGTGTTGGAGCTTCTTACTCTTTCCATTCGAAGAGTCAATTAAACTCTGCTTGTTTTACAGTGAGCTCATTGTCTTCAATAGTAATCTTTGTTGAACTCCAAGTCCGCCATCGTATTTTTTGTATTTTCCCATAAGGGTATTTATGTCTTTTGTACTATTTCCCCTACTCGATATATATGAGTAGAGGGGGTGATTATTGAAATCATTATTAGATTTTTCCCTCTCAACTTGGTATCAGAGGAATTTCTCTCGCCCTAGCCTACTCCGCCTTCCGTTCGCAGCCCGCTTCGCAGCCCGCATCTCCTCCGCCTTCCGCACGCCCGATCGGCTTCGTATCGGCCTTCCGCTCCCCGATCGGCGTCGGATCTTCCTCCCATCAGCCTTCCCTGCTCCGGTCAACCCCTCCTTCGGTCGTTTGAGAGTCGACCGCACCTCCTCTCTCTTCTAATGCCGCCCTAGGCTCCTGCTGTGGATGCTAGGGTCGGCGCCTCTCCTTCTGGACTCTAGGGTTGCTGCCGTGAGTCTCTTGGCCCCTCTCTTTTGCTGTCGGAGACTTGGTCGGACGTGATATGCCCTAGTTTTTTTTGTCCCGCTGCCTTGTCGCTACTGCTGGATGCTCTGACAGCCCCTTCCGCTCCTTATTTGGCGGTTTTTTATTGTTTGGCAGCCCCCCTCTTGCTCTCATGGGGGATTCTACGGACTCTTCGCCACAAATGAGTGAAGTTACGCCACAGATGGGTGACCCGCAGTGGACCCATGGCCACTCAGGCTCGTTGAAGATTACCATCGTTCCCTTGGACGAAACAAATTATTTGGAATGGTCCCGTGCTGCCCAACATGTGATCCGCAGCCATCAGATGTTTGGTTACATTGACGGAACTGTGAAGGAGCCATCCAAGACTGACCCTACTTGGACAGGCTGGGACTCCGAGAATTCTCTTGTTGTATCATGACTCCTCCACTCCATGTCTCCCAAGGTATATCGAAGCTACATGCTTCTGGACTCTGCTTACGATATCTGGACCCGGGCCAAAGACACGTACTCGCAGATTGGGAGTTCTACGTAGATCTATGAGCTTACCCGTCGCATTCTGGAGCTCCGACAGGGATCTATGACTGTGTCCACCTACTTCTCAGAGTTTGAACGGCTCTATCAGGAATTGGATTTTTTCGAGCAGTTTACTGCTTCCTGCACGGCCGATGCCGTGAAGCTGCAGGAAAAGGAGAACCGATACCGCTTACATGTATTCCTGATGGGGCTGAATATGGACTCTGATACTGTTCGGACTCATATTTTGCATCGATCAACCCTTCCGTCCCTGAGGGAAGCCTTCAACATGGTTCTTGGTGATGACGATCGACGTCGATCCCTCAGCACGACAGCACCTGCAATGGATCGGTCTGCCTTTGCTAGTGTTGGTCGGGGCAGTTCCAGCAATGCCGGCACCATTCCTATGTGTGATCACTGTGGGCGTCGGGGACATTCTCGGGAGGTGTGCTTCAAGCTTCATCCGCACCTTATCCCTCCGGGATCCGGGCGTGGACGTGGTCGTGGACGTGCCCCTGGACGTGGTGGATACCGTCAGAGCGGCACTCGATTTCAGGATGCTGCCTACTCCACAGAGGTTCAGGAGGATCATCAGGTTCAGCTGTCCAGCCATCTTACCACCTCTGAATGGGATGCCCTTCGTCGCCTGCTGCACTCGCAGTCTGATTCTTCCCCGAGTGGGGCTTCTACTTCATTTGCTACTGCTACTATGCCAGCTGCTCATACTGTCGCGACTCCTCCGTCTGAGTGGATCATTGACTCTGGTGCTACTGACCACATTACTGGTTCCCCCACAGGTTTTTCCTCTTACACTCCCTTGTCTGGTAAGGATAAGGTTGTTTCGGTCAATGGCACTCTATCCCCTATTGCTGGGAAGGGGAACATCTCCTGTTCCGCCCTCTCTTTCGCTTACTTCTGTTCTGCATGTCCCTTCGTTTCTTCGCAGTCTCCTTTCTATTAGCAACCTTACTAAATCTCTTAACTGTTCGGTAACTTTTTTCCCTGATTCTTGTGTCTTTCAGGAACTGGGTACGAGGCGGTGCATTGGCAGTGGTAAGAATCGTGGTGGTCTGTACTATCTGGATGCTACTCGGTCTCCCCTCGCTCTCTCCTCGTCTGCTGCTGCTACCGAGTCCGATGCTCGACGTTGGTACTTGCGTCTTGGTCATCCGTCTCCTGTTTATCTTCAGAAATTGTTTCCTGCTTTATCTCCTTTTGTTCAAACTTTAAAGTGTGATGTGTGTGTGATGTCTAAACATGTTCGGCACTCTTTTTCACATTTATCTTCTCCTAGTAGTACGCTCTTTGCTATTATACATTCTGATGTTTGGGGTCCGTCCCCTGTTGTTTCCTTATCTGGTTATCGGTGGTTTGTTACTTTTATTGACTGTTTTTCCCGGACTACCTGGGTTTATCTGTTAAAGAAAAAAAGGGAAGTTTTTTCTGTATTTCAGAGCTTTCATAAGATGGTACAAACTCAGTTTGATGGTACCATTCGTGTTCTTCGTAGTGACAATGAGGGGGAGTATGATAATCGTGGGGCGTTCGGTGCATACCTCTCTAGTCATGGTATTATTCATCAAACCACGTGTGTCTATACGTCCACCCAAAATGGTGTGGCCGAACGAAAAAACTGGCATCTTCTTGATGTTGCTCGCTGTCTCCTTGCCACCATGCATCTTCCAAAATCCTTTTGGGGGGATGCTATTCTGACGGACACTCATCTTATCAACCGTCTTCCATCCCGTGTTCTTGACTATATGACTCCGTTGGCGCGTCTCTCACCTATGTCTGCCATTCACACTTCGTCTCTACCACCCCGTGTCTTTGAGTGTGTTTGCTTTGTTCATGTTCACACGCCACTTCGGGATAAGCTTGACCCCCGCGCTCTCCGATGTGTCTTTCTTGGCTACTCCACCACCACTAAGGGGTATCGGTGTTATCACCCGCCTACCAGACGTTTCTTTTGCACCATGGACGTCACGTTCCGCGAAGAGGAACGTTATTATGTGGGCTTGACTCCTACTTGTCGTCAGGGGGAGACTGATGTCGATGCCCTTGTTCCTCTTCCTCTTGTTCCCCCACCAGTTCCTGTTATGTCCATACCCTCTACATTGCCATCTACTCCTCATTTACAGACATCTACGCCTTTCCCTACATATCATTATCCATCTCTCATCTCTCCGCTGCCTCATGTTTATCATCGCCGAAAACCAGATATCCTGCCCACTGCTGCTCTGCCATTGTCAATGCCGTCGTTGGACTCAGATTCTGATGCTGACTTACATGTTCCTATTGCCCTGCTAAGAGGTAAAACTGTATGTACGGAACATCCTATTTCTAATCATGTTGTTTATGATCATCTCTCTAAGCCCCATCGGGGCTTTTATATCGTCCTTGTCCGAAATCTCTATTCCTAAGACATGGCAGGAAGCGGCTGGTATTCCTGCATGGGCACAAGCAATGAAGGAAGAAATGTCCGCTTTGGAGAAAAACCATACATGGGATGTTACTCCTCTTCCTCCTGGTAAGAAACCCATTGGTTCTAAATGGGTCTTCTCAGTCAAGCAGAACCAGGATGGGAAAGTGGAGCGGTGTAAAGCCAGGTTGGTTGCTCGTGGTTACACCCAGACTCTGGGAGTTGATTACCAGAAGACCTTTGCCCCGGTGGCAAAGATGAACTCTATTCGTGTGATCATTTCATGTGCTGTGATCTTAGATTGGGAACTTCATCAACTGGACATCAAGAATGCGTTCTTGCACGGTGACCTCAAAGAAGAAGTGTACATGGCACTTCCTCCGGGATTTGTGAAGAAGGGACAAGAAGGTCTCGTTTGTCTTCTATGGAGGTCTTTGTATGGGCTTAAACAGTCTCCAAGGGAGTGGTTCGACAGATTTCACAAGGCTATGATCAAGTTTGGTTATAAACAGGGTCACTCAGATCATACTTTATTTATCTGGAGGAATGAAGGTAAAATCGCCATGCTCATTGTCTATGTCGATGATATTGTGATCACTGGAAATGACTCGGATGAAATTGCTAAGTTGAAGGCCCTCCTGTCAGCTGAGTTCGAAGTAAAGGACCTGGGAAGGCTCCGCTACTTCCTAGGAATTGAAGTGACCCGTTCTGACAAAGGTGTTTTTATCTCTCAACGTAAATATGTGTTAAATCTGCTAGAGGAGACCGGTATGCTTGGTTGTGCTCCTGCTAACACACCTATGGAGGAGAACCATGGGATTGATGAAGATAGCAATGGCGATCGTGTGGATGCGGCCAGTTATCAGAGATTGGTGGGAAAACTTCTATACCTTTCACATACGCGTCCTGACATCACGTATGCGGTTGGGATCTTGAGTAGGTATATGCACGCCCCAAGAGAAAGACACCGGGATGCTGCCTTTCGTGTTCTCCGGTATTTGAAGAAAGCTCCTGGACGGGGGCTAATGTTCTCCAAGAATGATCATTTGAAGATTGATGTCTTCACCGATGCTGACTGGGCCGGTAGTCGTGATGACCGAAAATCCCCCACAGGTTACTGCACATTTGTTGGAGGAAACTTGGTCACGTGGCGCAGCAAAAAACAAAATGTTGTGGCAAGATCCAGCGCAGAAGCAGAGTATCGGGCAATGTCCCAAGGTCTCTGTGAAGGTCTGTGGTTGCGTACCTTATTACAAGATCTTGAGCTTCAGAAGGATACACCCATCTCCCTGTACCGTGATAACAAAGCGGCGATCAGCATAGCTCATAATCCAGTTCAGCATGACCGGACCAAGCTGTTGAGGTGGATCGCCACTTTATCAAAGATCATCTTGAAAATGGAAACTTAGTTACTCCCTTCGTCCATTCCAGAGATCAGTTGGCCGATGTCTTCACCAAGAGTTTAGGATCCGATCCCTTCACTGATGATATCCATAAGCTTGGGATGACAGATATCTACTGTCCGACTTGAGGGGGAGTGTTGAACTCCAAGTCCGCCATCGTATTTTTTGTATTTTCCCTTGTATTTTCCCATAAGGGTATTTAGGTCTTTTGTACTATTTCCCCTACTCGATATATATGAGTAGAGGGGGTGATTATTGAAATCATTATTAGATTTTTCCCTCTCAACTATCTTCAGTTTTTTTTCTGGAATAGTGTTTTCGCTTTTCATCAATTCATTATTCTCTCTAAGAATTAACTATTTCTAATTTCTCTCTTAGATCAATATTGGCTTGAGAAAGTGCCTAGTTTTCTTGAAAAAGTGCTTTTGATTTTTTTTACTATAAAACAATCATTGCAAAAGTTCATAAAAGCTTCCTTGAAGTCAGAAGAGCAGAAATCTGGATTATTAAAATCAAATTCCTCATCAAAATTTGGATTCAGTTGTTCTTCAATAGCTATCAAACATCGTGTCTCCTTATCTCCAGACTATTCACTTCAAATTTGTGCGATAAAGTTCATCTCTTTCTTCTAGTTTTTTCTTGTCATCCCTTCTGCCTTTGCTCTTCATGGACTTCTCTTTGTTCTTCTTTGGACAATTAGTAGTTATATGTCCAGGTTTTTTTACAAGACTAATAAATAATCTCTTTTGATTCAGTATCATTGGTTATCATACCTTATATTTCTTGAACTTTTATCTCTTGGATGGTTCTTCTTTATCCATTTATTGAATCTTTTGACAAATAATCTCATGTCTTCAGCTTCCTTAGGTATTGACTTCTTTGGCTCCGTTGCACTTTTAGAGCAATGGATCTTTCTGTAGATTGTTGAGGAATAGCTGCTTCTATATCTTCTTTCCTGGAGTTGAGTACCATCTCGTAAAATAATAACTTTTTCAAAATGGCATTAGTGGAATATCTCTTTTTATCCTATGATTTCTTTAATGGTCCATGCATAAGGATCATACACTACTGGAATATCTCTTTTTATCCTGCGATTTCAGTAATTTGTTATACCTTTCTTCCAGTGATATTTCTTTTCCATAAGATCCCAATCCAGTGATAATGTTTGTGAATATTTGATATAGTTCAGAAATGTTCTTATCCTTCATCTTGGATTTCTTATATTGAGCTATGAGAAGTGTTTTTTATCAACGTCTTCACTTCTTTCTACTAATTTGTGTTAAGTTTCTCATCATCTGACAATGTTGACATCAAGATGTTCATGGCTTTGGAATCAAATGATCTAGTATTTTTGTCTTCTTCAGACCATTCTCTTTTGGGCTTCAGATTTTTATGTCCTATTGTATCATCCACCTTAGTGGGTATAAAAGAATCTGTCAAAATAGCTTCAAATATCTCCTCATCAATTGAATTTATATACAGTATAATCCTAGATTTCATAATGCAAACTTATCAAGATTGCACATAGTGTCTGGATGTTAATGCATATTTCTTAAACATGGACATTCTTCTAGTTCGCAAAATTCAAGAAAGACTTTAATCCAGATACAAATCAACTAAGTTATTAAGCCTTGAGGATTAACCTTTCTATGATACCAATTGAAATGGGGAAGGTCTCTGATACCTATCTTGATTGAATCTGTCTAGAGGGGAGGAGAGGGGGTGAATAGATAATAAAAAATTCTCACAGATATGATCAAGAATCAATCATAGTTAACAACTATGTATCACAAAAATGAAAAACAGTAAGCGCGGCTAATCTATAGAAAAGTGGCACAAAGAAATATAGTGGTTTCCCAAAATCCGGGCACATCCACTCTGCCGCACAATGTGAGAATCCACTGTCTATCATCATACCAGAGTCTTTTCCACAAGAGATTTTTCAACCTATAGAATCCTTTACACAAAAATATTCTATAACCTCACCCAGTCTTCTGAAGTTGGTACTCAAAAAATCCTATAACAAGTAATAGTAATGTATTTTTTCATTTTATGAAGAAGTTTTAAAAGCAACAGCTTCTTTCACATTGAATATGGTTGTAGATTCAGATAAAACATCTGGATTGATATTTTTCCTCTCTTCTAATTGAAGATCAGGATTTATCTTCTTCTTCAAAAAGCTCTTCTTCCTATCTTTCTTTCTATCTCTGTTAATATGAGAATGGTATAGAAATTTCAGATGGGATGAGGCGAGTAAAATGATTGAGAATTTTCAATGTATTTTTCATATCTTGTCTTCTCTGGTCCAATATGCATATGTTATATGTAGGTCATCTCTTGAACAAAACGACTTAGATGTGACTTTGACAACCGCTAGAAAGCATCTTCTTGGAATCTTCTGTCGTTAGAAAATTGATCACAGATCGACTGATCGGTCGCTGTTCCTGTCGTCGAACATCTTACGACTATCTTCAATCTCTTCGACAAACTCGGATCGAATTCTACAATCGCCAATCATCGACTGATCACGTAACATAACTTCACTCTTCTAAGATCTTCTGCAGCAGCTGAACACCGATCAACGATCACATAAAACCTTCAATCTTCTCAGAACAAGAACCTCAATCACCGAGGCGATCACAGAACAAAATCTTCAGTCACAGAGCACATCACATTTCTTCTAATGCTTCTCTGATTGATAACCTTTGATCTCTAATAATGGATCGTCGATCACCGATCGACGATAACAAGTCTTCGGTCACCGATCTCGGTCGATGTCCAAGTTCTTCTATCAACGAACGCTGATCCCATAAGTGAGCTCTACGATCACAGGACCTCGGTTGACGATTGTTGATAGAAGATCCTCGACCGACGAGAGAACAATAACTTGATTTATTCTGTAATCTTCATTCCGCCTAATAAAGCCTTGAACAACCTTCTGTAGGAATGAGTGGATTAAAGAAGATAAAAATAGGCAAGTAAATACAAAATGCCCTTCTTCCTATAGGCCATATACAAATTCTGATCTTATTCGAAACAATCTGTTTCAAGGGTATCATCAAGGATTTTTCTCAACTGTTGGTCTTCGTAATTTTCTCGTCATATATATAATACGCTTCTAAGTACTTGTTATTTTAATCGCGACCTTAATTATAGCCTCAGTATTTTATATAATAAATCCAAGATATATAAATATATTACCATGGTTATCATTTTATAAAAGGGCAGCCCGGTAAAAAGCATCCCCGCGCAATGAGGGTCCGGGGAAGGGTCCCACCACAAGGGTGAAATGTTGGAATCGCACAATAACAAACAAATTAGACCGTTCCAATCAATGTCTATAATCTCTTTATGAATTTGTTGGCAGTGCGGGGGCGAGCTCGGCGAAATCAGCCAAAAGAATGTGGGCTTACAAGCTTTCGATGATTTGAGGCTCGGCACCATCGAACCTTCCGATTTTGCCCTCTTCACCGATCCAGAATCCAGAACCGCAATCGAGCCATCCATGTCGCTTGGCTACGCTTCTGAACTCGATGATCAACAATGTTCTTTTCAGCTCGGGTGGAACATATCTTTAGGCAACATCGACAGCACGAGCAGCTTTACATCCTTGTGCGTGTGGTGCAACACGGAGTTTAGACAAGAGCACGGAAACGATGAGCCGCACTCGGAAACACTTGGCTTCATCTGCCCCACTTGCAAAGCGAAATTCTCGGGGCCATGAAGTTAGCACGACCGAATTTTCTCTCGACGGTTCGGCCTATTTCCCGCTCGAAGAAATTCGGCCGGGGAAATTGACTCGATGGCCCAACGGTTACACCCGATGGTTCTTGATTGAAGGATAAGAATCCCGGGGGGTCGAAGATCCGAAAGCTTCTCCGTGAGTTCTGAATTGGCATAGTTTTTGTTAAAATGTGTAAAAAGGTATTTACTTTTTTTTTTCTTAATTGCTCCAACCTGGGATTCTGCTGTGATTGTCATACTGAGGATCTAATAAACAAATGCTGAATATGTTATTGTAGCTACATTCTTAAATATCTTTCTTAGAGAATATCTAATTCATATATCAATTTTTTTTAAAATCCTATTGTTAACGCTGAAATTGAGCATGTGTTTTGCGCATTATTTTTATGCTTGGATTTCATGAGTTATTCCGAGCGAGCCGGCATATTCGTATTGCGCATGATTTGTATTCTTCTTGCGGGATACGGGTCTTGTTAGGGAATACCGTAAGTCGGCAATTCCCTCTTCTGTCCGAGTTTGGGAGGGGAGTGCCAAATCTACCTTTAAAATTCACACCATCGATCGCATTCTAAAAAAAGATTAATTTAATTTTGAAACGTATTTGTGTTATTGTATCGAGTGCCGTGCAAGATATTTTGACTGATTTTGAGTTTTTGGAATGATTGTGAAGAGTCCCTGTTTGGGGCTGTGCTTTTTGCTCCGGTGAGTTTGAACAAAAATGCCACAATCATAGAATGTATGTTTGGCTTGACAACGGTTACGACCACAAAAAAATTAAAACTAATTTTGAACATAAAAGTGGATGAAGTTTCTTAGGTGAGGATGGGCGTTCACGAACGACGGCTCATAACCACCGCGTTCACAACCACCACCACCTTGCCAAACGGAGCCTAAGATCATGTTTGGCGTGGCATTTTTGCTCCGGTGAGTTTGGACAGAAACGCCACCGTCATAGAATGTATGTTTGGAGTTCCTTAGGCGAGGGCGTTCCTTAACTAGTTTTTAACATATAAATGGATGGAGTTCCTTAGGTGAGGGCGTTCGTGAACGACGACGGTTCATAACCATCACGTTCACGACCGCTACAACAGCGCCAAATGAAGCCTAAGTCAGTAGTCTAGGTTTTTTTTTAAGTGTTTTGATTAGGTTGTCTTGGATAAAAACTAACAATCATTGTTCATACTAGATTTATGGTCCTGATTATATCTAAAATTAATTTGTACAAACATTAGCTAGATATTTGTATCTTAGAAATGCTCATGGCATTAATATTCTTCCTCTTTTGAGGATTCATCATATTTTTCCTCCCCTTAACATCTAAAAAAGATTGAAAGGTATATTTTATTAAAATTAAAGGTAAAAAAACAATTTTTATTCTAATGGTCGTGCCAAAACATACATTTATCAAGTCAGGAGTGACTGCGAGCAAGAAAAAATATTCATGCATTAAATTTGCACATCCAATGGGCAATAACATGCCGCTAGATTGCTTCGATCTTCAAGTATAACCTTGAGTGATATAACTCCATTAACAAACGATGTTTCAAACACAAACCGACACATGGCAGCTAATTAAACGCACTAAAATTCTTTAATAATCACACAAATCTTGAAGCACACGCAAAGTTCTTAATAGAGAGTATTGCCATACTAATCTCCGTCAAAATTTAGAATTGGGGCTTGCCGCACTCTCGACCCCCAAATCTATAATAAATCATGTCTTATATAGTTAGAGAAATTAGATTACACTTGAATCCGCATTCTATGTTTTATTTCTCATGTTCATTAGCCAAACGATGAGCGAGCGTAGAGCACTTCCCTTCACGAGCTCACAACCCATGAATCTATCAATGACAGTACTTAAGGGCACATCCTCTCCATTTTATTTGTTTGTGCAAATTCCTAGTGTGGTTACAAACATGATGTGGAAATTCCCATATGGTGCATGTGGAGAAGAAAATAGAGTCCAAGGAGATCACAAAGGTAAGGCATTTGTGTGTGTCTCTCTCCATTTGACGGTGAGGATGAATTCTTATTCATCTAAAGATGCAAAATTTGTTGATTATATGAAGAAAAAAAGAATGAAATTACATAACCAGTCAGATGAAAGAAGAATCAATCAGAGCCGCGAAATGAATAATATCCATTTGGCTCTACTAATCTGAGTGTTCTTAATTAATGCCCTTTTCACGTGTTATTTTTCATGTTATATATGGCAGATCAGTTGAAATATATTCTCTCTTTTCTTTCCTCCCTCTAATTTACTATTATTTTATCCTAGTGTTCCCCTCTTTTTAGCTTTCCTCCCTTCTTTTCATTTTTCTTCCATCCCAGTGCTACAAAGCTTTGTCCAAGGTTTTCTAGATGTACATGATGATAACTACACGGAAAAAACACCATGCACGTGAGCGGAGATACAAGAATCCAAATTTGCATAATCGCTCGTGTTATGATCGTCACCCGACACTGTCCTAATGAAATGGGGCCGAAAGGGGCGGAGAATCCCTTGGACATGACAGATATCAAGGCCTTTTTGATTAAAGGAATGCAAAGAAAATTAAATGAAATTAAAAAATGTAAATTGATGATGAATCTACAACAATTAATAGAGACTTTCCAACCCTTCTTTTCATGACCTTTAAATGGAATTGTGAAAACAAGAAAGAAAACAAAAGCCTCAACTCTACATCTGGGAAAATCTTCAGGCTTAAATATGAATAAATCTATGAGGCTATGCCTCTAATGAAATCCCTATAGTGATGTCAAGCAAAAAACTTGCAAAAACTTAAATAACAAGTCGGGCTTTTGTGTTGCTTAGGGTGCCCAAAAGCCAGGATTGCTGATCCAACAGACCTTTAAAACTGTTGGAACTGCTGCTGCACAATAAAGAGATCAGCTCATCAGTCTCCTCAGCCTTTTCTCGGCATCACGGGCGGCCTTATTTTGTGGTTCTAGAACAAGAGCATGCTTGAAATCTGTATGACAGAGATGGGCAAGAATAAAATAGTTTCAAATCAGTTCCCAACATGACAAATTTGGATTAAAAAGGTATCTTTCCCTTGTCCATTTCGAGTTTTTTATTAAAATGTTGGAACAATTTACAGCACAGATAAAGCTAGATGCCGAAAAAGAAGTATAAATAGATAGAAATGCTGGATCACACAATGAAAATATACTATTTTATCTATTGCATGGTAGAGAAGGTGTAGTGAAAAGTTGGTACCTTGGGCAGCCTCTTTATAAGATACAAGCATCTCCCTTGCTGTTCCTCTCCTTAGAAATGCCTTAA
Source organism: Dactylorhiza incarnata (assembly GCA_033032865.1). Taxonomy (NCBI): domain Eukaryota; kingdom Viridiplantae; phylum Streptophyta; class Magnoliopsida; order Asparagales; family Orchidaceae; genus Dactylorhiza; species Dactylorhiza incarnata. The sequence goes on along the minus strand of JAWHQI010000229.1, from coordinate 3,536,129 downwards.
CATTCTGTCAGTTGAAGAAAAGAAAAAAGAATGAAGCAGCTAGCACTAATAAGAGTTCATTCTTCAAGAAGTTCATCAAAAAAGACTTCTTTTAGCACTCTAATTTGGTGGCTTGTGAACAGAAAACGTGTTTTACAGCATGATGGTTTCGTTATAAATTTAATGTCTTATGAGAAATACTTTCTAATTTCAGGCAATCAAATAAGCTCTTAAGAGTAAATAAATATTGGTAGAGAGAGAGGGACAAAATGTAGAAGCGTGAAGAACAAAAGATAGGTACTGAGTTATCTTGAATCTTAATCAGTTTGAAGCTCATTCAATTGATCACTCTTCGGTTAATGTTGACTTCCAAAACCTTATAAATATATGTTTCGTTGCATTTTATTTCAGCTTTTTTCTGGAATTTTCTATTTAGAGATATTTTGTAATATATATGGTCATTTACCGGGACCTCCCCTCTTAAGTTTGGTAAATTACAGGTTGCACCCCTCTTACTTTTGAAATTACAAAAACATCCCTTGTAAGAGTACATTTCATAACATCTATGCACCCCCCCCCCCCTGAAATTTACTCCAATGGGGTATTTTTGTGCATGAAGTGACATGTATACTTAAAAGGGGAGGTTTTTGTCATTTCAAAAGTTAAAAGGGATGCAACCTGTAATGGACCTAAGTTATAGGGGAAGTTTATATATATATATATTATATAGAGAGATATAGATATATATAATATTATATATAGAGAGATATAGATATATATAGGGTTAATTACGGGGACCTCCCCTGGGAGTTTGCATAATTACAGGCTGCACCCCTCTATCTTTAAAATTACATTAACCTTCCCTCTAAGTTTCCCAAGTTTACAAAAATACCCCTTCCGTTACAAATATGGATGAAAAATGATAAAATTAGCCAAATTATTTTATGATATTTTAATTTTATCCTTCTATAACGATTCTAGATTCATCACAAAGGGTAAAATGTAATGCACTTTTTTCAATGTAGAGTTATTACAAAGGGTAAAATTGAAATATCATAAAATAATGTCATATTTGATCACTTTCCATCTATATTTTTAAAGGAAAAAAGTCACACCTTTCAATGTAGAGTCATTACAATAGGTAAAATTGAATATCATAAAATAATTTGGCTGATTTTATCATTTTCATCCATATTTATAATGGAAAGGGCATTTTTGTAAACTGGAGAAACTTGAGGGGAAGTAAATGTAATTTTGAAAAATAGAGGGGTGCAACCTGTAATTATGTCAATGTAGAGTCATTACAATAGGTAAAATTGAATATCATAAAATAATTTGGCTGATTTTATCATTTTCATCCATATTTATAATGGAAAGGGCATTTTTGTAAACTGGAGAAACTTGAGGGGAAGTAAATGTAATTTCGAAAGATAGAGGGGTGCAACCTGTAATTATGCAAACTCCCAGGGGAGGTTTCAGTAATCAACCCTATATGTGTGTGTGTGTGTGAGCGCGCGCGCTACATAAATCAAGATAGATACAGGGACAGAAAATGGATGCATGAAGAACAAAACAAAGGAAATGATGGATTATACTTTCGAAGAGTAAAAAAAGCCATATTCTCTGCAAAGTTTTTACAAGATATAAGTATCCTACATGTTATGCCAAAAAGGTAATCTAGCACTCTAACTACATACGAGTTAATGGCTTAAATTACATAACCAACAAATGAAATGTCTCATATATCATCCATACGCCAAATCTCAAATGTCTGAAACCAAAGTTTTTTAAATTAAAAGAAAAAGAACAAGGAATGCAGGCAATAAATGATATCCATCAAGCAAATATTAACCATATCTTAAGCAGCCTCTATAGCGGCGATCAAACAAAAAGTGCCCATTTTTAGATACAAATAATACCATCCATAGAAAGACCGGGATGACTAAAGCTCCGTTTGGCACGGCGGTGGCGGTCATGAACGTGGTGGTTATGAACCGTCATTCGTGAACGTCCGACCTCACCTACGGAACTCCGTCCACTTTTATGTTCAAAATTATTGTTCTTTTCTTGGTGGTGGTCATAACCGTTGTCATGCCAAACATACATTCTATGATAGTGGTGGTCGTAACCGTTGTCATGCCAAACATACATTCTATGATGGTGGCGTTTTTGTCCAAACTCACCAGAGCAAAAACGTCACGCCAAACGGAGCCTAAATGTAGAAATTCGAATTTCGCAATTAAAAGAATGCCAAGAGCATCTTATCACCTTTTTATCTAGTAAAACAGCTTGGTTGCAATCTGCTTCAGCCTGCTGGTAGCTGCAAAAAATCATCTAAAGTATAAATAGAAATGCTACATAATATAAAAACTGTCCAAATGGTCATAAATAATATAATAATTATAATAAATAAAAGACCAAACATACCACCCAAGTTCAAGATAAGCAGCTGCTCTGTTGCAATAATATGTTGCATTCGACTCATTCAATTTGATGGCTTCGGTGTAGAAATTAACAGCCTTGTTCCATTGCTTTCCTTTGAATGCAGCATTTCCCTGAAAAAGCAAGTGGAGATTTAAGGTTGAAAGTGCTCAATTTCATGTCTCCTCATCATTAGCTTAGCTCTACCCTACTATTTAGAGTCCACAATAAAATTTCTCTTCCATTCAGTTCTGTTAAGTGCTACATCAATTATTAATTATATTTGAAAATCTTTTTTTAGCCGACCCCACTATGGTGGGATAAAGGCTTGAGTGTTGTTGTTGTTGTTGTTGTATTTGAAAATCTTTTTTACAAAGCTCTAGTAATCAAATTGTTGTAGTTTGGCTAACATTCTCACAAGTCAATACAACAAATCATCTTAACTCAAAAGTTAACCAAACGTGCAGTCAAAATAGAAAGTTGACAACAATATGTTTACTTGGAAAATCTGAAAAGAGAAAACAATAGGAAAAGACCCAATTTTGAAAGCTTCATATACTTTATTTGGCTATAGCAATAGCAGATTTCCTGACTTTCCAAAACAATTTAGTAAGGAGTGGGGATGACAGGTCTCACCCCGGTTACAAATATAAGAAATGTTGTATAGGACTCTTGTGCTCATTGGAGCGATCACAATTGTGTTTAAGTTTCCTTCAGTTACACGTATGCATCTTCTGCCGGTTGCGCATAGGTTCTCAGCCTTCCTAAAGAAGTGAGACTGTTTGGACAACTTAGGAAAGACTGACTCTTCGAGAGTTGAAGTTTTTGCTTTCAACATCTGGAATCTCCGTTGGTTGCACAACTATGTCTTTCGAAGGTTGCACTTCTGCAAGACTATTGCACATCGTCTTCTTCAGCCAGTTGCGCATCTGGTGCACATTTTCATCTTCCTCCAGCAGCGCAATTGTTGAGAGCCTTCGTCCCCTGTCACGAGACTATTGTAAGCTTCTATATTCCGCTGATTGTGCACATGTACGGATTTTCTTCTTCCACCGATTATGTACCTTTGTTTTATGTCGATTGCACACAAGTATTTGATTCTCCCAAAAGCCAGAAAGAACAATGAGTTTTCCATAGAAAATACTAGCTACAAGAGTAGGAGATTCCATATGCAGAATCCAGATTAGAGTTAGAGTATCTGCGTCCATAGTACTCCAGATCCCCAAGTAGGAGTTGGAGACCCCCTCATAAATTTTTAAGACACAATTCAAAGATTTTTCCAAAATATTTGAGGTACGAATCAATAGAATTGTTCAATATGTTTATCCTATTTTCTTCATTTTTTAACACGAGCTCATCAAAAGAACAAATTCGTTGCTCACATCATTAGTACATAAAAAAGAAAAATAATAAGTAATTAGAATAACTATATAAATCGCAAAACAAGGAACAAAAGATAAACCTTTTCCTTCAATAATTCAGATGTGTCCATGTCCCCGTTGAAATCCGGTAAGGGAGGCAAATTCGAAGCAATGCTAACTTGTTCCTGGAGAGACCTATGGATATCTAAAACAGTATCAAGAAGAAACTTGTCCGCTCCGTGTGCTGCTATGAATGATAGAGATATGGGATAGCCTTCATGCTTCCCTAGTGGAACAGCTACCTGAAGAAATGTTAAGATGAATATCCCAAAATTGAGTCATCAAATTTGGTAAAATGTATAGAACATATTTGCACAAATTTTTTTAGGGCACTTTAACAATATACAAGGGTGAACCTCAAAGATAATAAATAGATTCATTACCTGACAACAGCCTGATAACCCTGCAAGGCTCAGCAACATAAATAATCGATCTTCAAACTCCAACGACAATTTTTTCTTCGAGCTATGTTTTGAATGGAAATCTGGTATAGTTGGAATAACTAAAATCCCATCATCCTGGTGAACAATAAAATTAAAAAAAATATATAAGAAATTGAAATGAACGTGAAAAAGCATAGATCTGGGTATTAATGCACTTGAAATAATATTTGTCATCAATAATACAAACAGCAAAAAATTAAATAAAATTTATATATCATCACATCTATGCATGTAGTTAGGAACCTGATACGGGCCTCCCATAACATGGTTGTAAGCTCGCCGGAAAGGTGGCCGGGGGAGGGTGGTGATATGTTACGCTCGCATTTTCACCCAAGGTCCCCCCCCCCCCCCCCCCCCTTGTTGGAATTCATGGAGCGCGCATATGGAATCTGCCATGGTACATTCATGGTGAAATATAATATTAATGAGCATTAATTAATATTAATTTAGAGTAGTATGTATGTGTTGATATGCCCTCCCTCATCTATATAAGGGGGGAGAGGCATGAGTGTTTAGGATCCTCAAGGATCATTGTTGTTTGGGCTCTCTCTCTACCTTCTCTCTCTCTCTCTTCCTCTCCTCTTGGAACTCCTCAGTCTACCCTTTTATGAATGTAATGCACTGTTTGTGATTTTGAGTCACCCATTATCTCACGTGCGTGCATTGCATTGAGTGAGTCGCTCATCAAAGATTCTTGTTTGTAACATAATGTGAGGGATTAGGGATACGAAGAGAGTCATCCAAAGGGAGCTGAGCTCAACCTATGGGATGCGACGAGAGAACTGGGCTCAACCTTACAATGCTCTGGAGTGGGAATCGGTTAGGAGAGGGAGAGGAAGAGAAGGGCAAGAGAGAAATAGGGAATTACTTCTTGCTTGTCATTTCCTAGCACCATGGGCCTTTAAATAGAAGTTGCATTACACACATTCGGACTAATTACAAAAATACCCTTACATGGAAATAAAAGACGTGATATGCATAATGACCCCTAAGCAACGAAAAATACATGACATTAGTCAAACATAAGAAAATAACCAATAACTGATTGTGTGGATCCCATAACATTCCGCATGACCTTCACTTTGACTTGTTCTCGGGCTCGGAGGACGCTACAATGAGGACTTTTTGGTTCTTTTATCTCCGCCAAAAGAATGCCTTAGTATTTTTTTGGTGAGCCTCATTTTGACGGATTGATGGAGTGAGAGAGAACCACATAGAGGAAGGCTTGTTGCCTATGCATCGTCAGTACCTATGGTCGGTGTCGAAGTTGTTAAGGAGGAGTTTTATTGTGCGAGCTAATCCCAGGTTGAGGTGTAGCTGGGAAAGTGTTACGCCCCCGGACGGCGCCCGCCTATTTGGGTGTCATTACACGCGACGGCGGAAGGGATCCGGAGGCGACAACGGGGCTGAACCAACTGGTTCAGCCCCCACTATCTAAGGAGCGGCCCTCGGGGGCTGAACCCACCCGGTTCAGCCCCTATTGGGGCCGGCCGGCCCCCTTGGCCGGCCGGTCTTGGGTCCGGGTATAAATATACCCGGAACCCCCTTTTGGATGGCATGCAAGAATATTATCAGGTATCTCCCCTCTCTTCCTCTCTAACCCTAGTTCCTTGGCCCCCTTTTCTCTAGATCTCTCTCCCCTTCCATCTTCCTAACATTTGGTATCAAAGCTTCGATTCTCCACCATGGTTACCACACGCACTCAGGAGGACAACGTTCGATTGGAAACCCTAGAAGAAAATTACATGGGTTTGTCAGATTCGGTCGCAACCATCGAGGAGAACATGAGGGCGTCTACGCAGAGATTGGAAGAACGGATCGACGCACGAATGGATGAAATCAAAGCGCTCCTTGCGCAAAATCTGAAAGGGAAGGCGCCGACACATCAAGAGGTCATTGGTTTGCAAAATCAGGCGAAATCGGGGAGGGATTTAGCGGGATCGACCGATCCCGCGTGTACAGTTGCGGGATCGAGCGGGTCGAACGGCGGCGGGATCGCTGGTACGACTACAGCGTGGGGAGGAGCAGCCCCAGCCCCGACCCGGGCAGCGGAGACAGGCGCGGGCCCTCAGCCCTGGGCGCGACACGCCGGCGGCGAGCAGGCAGGCACGGGCCCTCCGTCCTGGGCGCGACACTTCGACAGCGAGCAGGTGGGCCGTCCGGCCTGGATGCGGCTCGGCAACGAACCGGCAGACGCAGGGAGGGACACAGGGGTCCAGCGGGAGGAATGGGAGGCATCCTGCCTCCCCGGCATGGCGTCAGGCCTCAAGCGGGATACGGCTTCGGCGGTCCTTGGGGCGGCCAGCAGTTTCAGGGCTTTCCGGGCGTCAACATGAACCGGATGGAGCCGAGGCAACCGGCATGGAATGGGCAAGGGCAAGGTTGACTCAGTCAACCCGCTCCAAGAGCACACATGCCCCCCAAACTAACCCGCATGAATTTCCCACGATTCATGGGGGGTGCATTGGAGTGGGTTCAGAAAGTAGAACTCTTTTTCAGTTATCAGGACGTACCAGAGGGACAGTGGGTCCAGTTGGCTTCTTTTCATCTGAAGGACGATGCCTTCCAGTGGACGCAATGGTTCTTACGGGGACGAGAGTACGAGCCCTGGCCGGAGTTTGTGGAGGGTTTTACAGCCCGATTTGGGCCGCTTGAATATGAGGACTTTGAGGCCATCCTTCAGAGACTGTGTCAGAAGGGGACGGTGATGGAGTACCGCACTGAATTCGAGAAGTTGGCGAACCGGGTGCATTGGGAAGAAAGGACGCTCTTGAGTTGTTTTATCTCGGGACTTAAGGAGCACCTTCGTGACGAAGTACAGTCGCATATGCCCCGTACTTTAAATTATGCGATCACACTAGCACGAATTCAGGAGGAACGATTCAACAGAAAGAGGGCTCGAGCCCCGGGTAGGCCACTCGCGGCCCCAACAGCTGTGCGGCGGGATCCACATGCAGGTGGCAAGCCGCGGTGACACGGCTCTCCTGGAATGAACTGGCAGCCAGAAAAGAGAAAAGGTTGTGTTTTAATTGTGATGAGAAGTTCACCCCGGGACACAAGTGCCAAAAGATACAGGTCTTTATGCTTCATGAGGAGACGGAGCACGGCGGTCAGCCCGACTCCGAATGGGATGGAGATTTGGATCTAACGGAGTTTCGTGTGTCGATCCAGGCTATGGAAGGCTTCAACGCCCCTCTGACAATGAGGATGACTGGGAGAATCAACCAGGAGAGGGTGACGATTCTAGTGGATAGTGGTAGTACCCACAACTTTATGCATCCAGAGGTAGCGTGCCGAGTGGGACACGTGATCGACCCGGGTGCCGCTTTTCAGGTTAGGGTTGTAGATGGGAGCAAGTTGCAGTGCGAAGGGGTTATGAAAGGGGTGGAGCTTAACATCCAGGGTTATATCAGCCGGACATATGTCTATCTTCTCCCTATCCGAGGTTCCAACATGGTGCTCGGAGTACACTGGCTGCGACAGCTGCGACGGGTGACATTTGACTGGGATGACATGACGATGGAGTTTGTGCAACGTGGGAAGCAATTCTGTTTGAAGGGCCTTCGGTCATCCCCGATGAAGGAAATCTCAGTTCGGAGTTTACAGCGCCTGGAGGAGGAAGGAAGCCTGATGACGGTTCTGATGCGGGCACAGTCGGCTGATACAGGGCAGTCAGGGGTACCTAGCCAGATGCAGCCTCTTCTGGAGCAGTACGCTGATATTTTCAGGAGCCACGCACTCTGCCACCACCGCAATTTCGAGATCATTGAATCCAGCTCAAAGAGGGAGCTGAGCCGGTCAACATCCGACCATACCGGTACCCGCATATTCAGAAGGCCGAGATCGAGCGCAGTGTCCGGGAAATGTTGGATGCAGGTCTTATCCGTCCCAGTACGAGTTCTTTTTCGGCTCCGATCATCCTCGTCAAAAATAAGGATGGGTCGTGGCGGTTTTGTGTGGACTACCGCGGGTTGAACAGTGCGACTGTCAAAGACAAGTTTCCAATCCCTTTGATTGAAGAGTTATTGGACGAACTGCATGGTGCGCGGCTATTTACCAAGCTGGATCTACGATCCGGCTACTATCAGATTCTCATGCATGAAGCGGATATTCACAAGACGGCCTTTCAGACACATGATGGACACTACGAGTTCCTGGTCATGGCGAATGGGCTGACCAATGGGCCGTCTACTTTTCAGGCCAACATGAATGAGATCTTCTGCCCAATGCTTCGCTCTTTTGTGTTGATCTTCTTCGATGACATCCTGATATACAGCGCCAGTTGGGAGGAGCATGTCACCCATGTTGAGCAGGTTTTTTTCCATTCTTCGCCAGAACCAGCTTTATGCCAAGCGCTCCAAGTGTTCCTTTGGTCAGGAGGAGGTGGATGGGGCATTTGGTCTCGGCTCAGGGCGTCCGGGCCGACCCCAAGAAGATTGAGAGTAAGCTTTCCTGGCCACGACCCCAGACGGTTCGGGCTCTACGGGGCTTCTTGGGCCTCACGGGGTACTATCGCCGCTTTGTGAAGGACTACGGCAAGATCGCCAGGCCTCTCACCCAGTTACTCCAGAAAGACTCCTTCAGTTGGCACGAGGAGGCGGAAGAGGCTTTCCAGGCTCTCAAGCAGGCAATGACGTCCACTCCAGTACTTGCACTTCCAGATTTCACGAAGACTTTTGTGGTGGAGACAGACGCATCGGGCGTGGGCATTGGTGCTGTGTTGATGCAGGACGGCCGACCCCTCGCCTTTTACAGTAAGGCGTTAGCCCCTCGGACATTGGGACTATCCACTTATGAGAAAGAGATGTTGGCGGTGGTTCATGCAGTGGGCCTTTGGCGACCATATCTTTTGGGACGGCACTTTCATATTCGGACCGACCATCAGAGTTTGAAGCATTTCCTGGACAGCGGGTCTCCTCTCCTCTACAGCAGAAGTGGGTAACCAAACTTCTGGGCTTCGATTATGAGATTATCTATCGCCAAGGGAAGGAGAACTTGGTGGCCGACGCGTTGTCCCGCCTATCGGAGAGTGCCCTTGCGCAGATTTCAGCACCCCTGATTGACTCGGTGGACGAGATACAGGAGGAGATGCGGCGTGACTCCGAATCGCAACCTATTGTTGAAGCTCTCCGACAGGCACAAGAGACGGTTCCGGGGTATCATCTCCAGAATGGCAGGTTGTACTATCAGGGTCGTGTGGTCATCCCTTCGCAGTCAGCATGGAGGGCAGTCATGATGCATGAGTTTCACTACTCACCCACAGGTGGTCACGCCGGTATACTCCGTACCCTACAATGGGCCCGAGCAAACGTCTTCTGGAAAGGCATGCGGCGTGATATTCAGTTGTTTGTTCAGCAGTGTGAGACGCGTCAGCGTCAGAAGTAAGAGACGACCTCTCCAGCAGGCTTGCCGTTAGAAATCCCTCATCAGATTTGGGATACAGTCTCCATGGATTTCATCGATGGGTTGCCCAAATCTCAGGGTAAGTCCGTTATTTTAGTGGTCGTCGATAAGCTGTCCAAATACGGGCATTTCATCGCCCTGAGTCACCCGTACACTGGAGAATCCGTCGGCGCTACTTTTGCCTGTGAGATTGTCCGACTTCATGGCATACCACGAGCGATCATCTCTGATCGTGATCCGACTTTTGTGGGACATTTCTGGAGGGAACTCTTTCGGTTACAAGGGACGTCCTTGCGTTTCAGCACAGCCCACCATCCACAGACGGAGGTTCTTAATCGGGGAGTTGAGACCTACTTACATTATTTTGTCCTAGATGAACCGCGTACCTGGACGAGTTGGTTACATTGGGCTGAGTACTGCTACAACATCTCGTACCATTCCGCCAGCAAGCTGACCCCCTTTGAGGTCGTCTACGGCCGCCCACCACCCTCTTTGAGCAGTTATGAGCCGGGCAGCACGGCGTTGCCCGCTGTTGACCGGGCACTCCGAGATCGTGATCGTACTCTGGCGACTCTACGGGAGAATCTCCAATCAGCACAGGATCGCATGAAGGCACAGGCTGACAGACATCGTACTGAATGGGAGTTCCAGGTCGGTGATGAGGTCTTTCTCAAACTCCGTCCTTACAGGAAGTTGTCCGTGGCCCGGCGGACAAACCAGAAGTTGGCACCCCGCTACTATGGCCCCTTTCGGATCACTCACCGGGTTGGTCCTGTCGCCTACACTTTAGCACTGCCCGCGGGGTCGCGGATACATCCGACCTTTCATGTCTCCATATTGAAGAAGAAGATCGGTGCCACTGTTCAGGCTAGTCCATTTTTGCCCGAGGCTACATCAGTGGGCGCACTACGTCCGCTACCTGGAGGTCTTGATGATCAAATGGAAACATCGCGGTACCGAGTACCGTCCTGAAGTATTGGTCAAATGGAAGCATATGACTGCATCACACAACACCTGCGTGGATTTGCTGGAATTTCGGGAGCTTTATCCTGATTACCACCTTGGGGACAAGCTGGTTCTTGATGGGGCAGAGAATGTTACGCCCCCGGACGGCGCCCACCTATTTGAGCGTCAATACACGCGACGGCGGAAGGGATCCGGAGGCGACAACGGGACTGAACCAACTGGTTCAGCCCCCACTATCTAAGGAGCGGCCCTCGGGGGCTGAACCCACCCGGTTCAACCCCTATTGGGTCCGGCCGGCTGATGCGCTATTTCGGCACTGCTAATTAGCAGGCACGAAATGCGATACGACGGCAGTGCACCGGTCGTTGTCAAGTAATAAAATAGGGAGGAACTCCCCGAATATCGATCTGTCAAGGACCGCAAGTTGGGTAGTACGATTTGCTCTCGCAGGAAATCAGTTCAAAGGATAAAATAGTAACGACGGGGGTTTTGATTTGGTTTCCTATGCTATTGCAGAATGAAGAAAGATGCGGGTCTAAACTCCGCTTCGCACGGCGAGATGGGTGCAACGACCGCGATGCCGTGCTTCGGAAGGCGCGTGGGCGGAAAATCACTATGACGGTTGAGGGTCGCACACACCTCTTCTCAAAACATCACCGCTAGCTTTTGCTAGCTGCTTCAACCACAACGTAACACAGAAAATAGCAAGAAACAAAGGGGCTATTCATGCCACCACAATAACATTGCATATGAAAACAAGCAGTAATCCATAAGATCTACTTAACACGCATTCATAAAGCAACTGCAAACGAGTTCAAGCAACAAAGGTTAGAGAGGACCACAACGAAGAAATCACGTCTTGGGTTCACGGCCGGAATGAGAGGTTGTCGGGCTCTCTCCGGACTCGGCCCTCAGATGGTGAGCTTGGCTCGAAGGAGGCTGTCACCGCTCCTACGATCTTCAGCGCTTCCTTGGTCTCCTTGGCGAGGAATGCTTGACCTAATAGTGGATGAAGCTTCCTAGTGCTCCTCGATGGAAGGATGGAGGTGGAAAGTCACCGGAAATGGCCTTGATGGTGGAGGAGATGAAGGAGAAGCCTTCACCCCTCAAGAGCAGCGGGAAGGAAGAGTTTTCCCGCCCTCAGAATCGCTCCCGCTCGTCCCCTGGTCGTCCTCTTTCTGATTGCCTCGATTCCTGCTTTTTATAGGAAACAGGCTGAAAATTGATCACGCACGGTCGAACGCACGATCGTGCGCAGACCGTGCGATATTAACGGATGAAATATGACTTGCAGAATATGCTGCGCTGCCCGTGCGATTTGTTCACGCACGACCAACGCCGCCCGTGCGTTCAAACGCACGGGTAAAATCCGACGCTTTGAGATCATAATGATACAGGTCGACCGTGCGTTTTACTCACGCACGGGTAAACCCCGACGCTCCATTTTCTTCCCAGACACAAACACACGACCGCGCAGACCGTGCGTCAAGGAAACGCACGACCGTGCGATATGCACAGAAATTACATTTGGGGAAAAACGGGACGATCAGGTCACCTGCAGACAAGATATACTAGCTGGGAATACACGTCCAGCACAGGGATACATAAAAGAAGGGAAGGGGAGCACAATGTGCTTACCCCCAACAACGAGGAATGCAATTGCACACCGAAATGAGCTTAATGGTGCACCTAGCATGGAATAGTATATGTAAATGAAAACGTGACTAAAATGTGGTGCAAACACTAGAATATCAGCCCAAATGAGTCCAAATATATATATATATATATGGGACTCATCACCGGCCCCCTTGGCCGGCCGGCCTTGGTTCCGGGTATAAATATACCCGGAACCCCCTTTTGGATGGCATGCAAGAATATTATCAGGTCTCTCCCCTCTCTTCCTCTCTAACCCTAGTTCCTTAGCCCTCTTTTCTCTAGATCTCTCTCTCCCCTTCCATCTTCCTAACAGAAAGATGGCAGATGAATGGCATGCCAAGTCAAGGCTGTCGGAATCTGCAATGGGAGAGGAAGGCGTTGGACAGAGACAACATAGGTTGATGGTGGTTTCCCAGGGGTAAGTAGGTTGGTGAGTATGAAGAGTCGAGTAGGTGATTGACATAGTGTAACGCCCCGGTCTACAGTGGGTGTTGCAGGTATGCAGACCAGTGACCCCAACATGTGCTAATGTTGGCTTCGAACAGAAGATTAGGCGGCGGCTAAAACAAGGATCATGACGTGCAACTCAAAGAAAAAAGCAGACAACGACATGCGGCTAGAGTTGGGATAAAAAAGAAAAGGGGCGTGCGCACGGCTCGATGAGGGGCATGTGTTGTCGAAGATGTATACAACACTTGAATATAAACGTGTTGTCAAAAATGAATACAACGCTCAGATACATATGTGTTGTTGAAGATGAATACAATGCTCAGAGACGCGTGTACTGCCGCTGAAGACTAAGGACCTTAGGTTGTTTGATTGTTGATCCTAAGCAGAAAGGTTAGGGACAAGGTTTGCAGAGGGATTAGAGGATCTTTTACGATGCTCACCAAAGCAGGGAAGGGAAGCATGATTTCTCCTTCACAAGCGTATGCCCTGGATGCTCGCCCGCATGGTAAGTGCGTTGTCATGGATTGCTAGTTCATAGCGCAGTTGTGACCATTAATACATTCACAAACGACATGATGAGCCACATGGTGGGGTGCCAAAGACATGGGTGTGGGAGCCCTTGGTACAAGATTCACTCCATACTTAAGATGTTCATGCACAAGGAGAGAATAACAAGAATAAGTGATCACACAACAAGATTACTACATGGGCGCCATGAGATCTTAGCATTATGGTGACAACAATATAACGCGACATGGACGACATGGATGCCACTAAGTGGAAGGCTGGGTATTGAGCATGGACAACACGGGTGTCGCAAGGAACAAAGGAGAATACTTAGGTGTTCAATGCATGTACAACGATCTTGGTGCAAGTACTTAGATGGACACCATCAACGATACAGCAGATGTCGAGAACCATGGGTACATTTGTGAAGACAGTGCACATCCTAAGTTATTAAAGGCACAAGGCGCACCGAGGCACAAAGGGGTCCTGGAGCCTAGGCGCAAGCGCACGCCTGAGGCACGTGAGGCGCAAAAATGGAAAAAAGACAATACAGTTTATTAAATACAAAAAACACATAAAATAAATATTCCACCACATCAACACTAGAATTGCATATATCACAACTTCAAATGTTACTTTTAGGTTGTGTTTTACAAATATTTAATGATATAGGTGCAAGTGCTGCAATTTGCTGCAATCAGATATAATTTACGATGTTCTTCTTCATCAGTGGAGTTTACTTGGTGATATAAAATTGAAGAATTGGACATGACTACAACTTTTTTTTAGTGATGAAAGATTGATTGGTGCACGAGAAATGTTATGGGTTCGTACCCATATTAGGGGTATATTTGTAATTAGATGGAAATTAATTCATGCTTAGATATTTGTACTATGTATGAAGGTTATAAATAAAGCCTAATGAACTATAATTCATCTTTCTCTACCTATAATTCACTTTCTCAATTCTCGCTTGATCTCAACCATTTACTCTCTTCTCTTGTATTTTTAGAATAGGTACGTTCCAGATGATAAATATATACAACAACACTCAAGCCTTTATCCCACTATAGTGGGGTTGGCTATATGGATCCTTTGTCGCCATTGGGCCTTATCTGTAATCATAGTCTCACTAATGCCTAAGTACATCATGTCTTTCCTTATAGTTCATTCCAAGTCTTTGTTAGTCCACCCCTCCCCCATTTAGCATGCCTAGTGACTAAACTCTCACAACGCCAAATAGGTGCCTCTAACGATCTCCTATGTACATGTCTGAACCATCTTAAACGAGCTTCTCGCATCTTCTCTACAATTGGCGACACTCCTGTCTTATCCCTGATACATTCATTTCTAATTTTATCCAGTCTCGTGTGACCGCACATCCACTTAAGCATTCTCATCTCCGCAACTCCCATTTTTTGCTCATGTGCACCATTCACTGCCCAACACTCAGAACCATAGAGCATTGTTGGCTTAATTACAGTACGGTAAAACTTGTCTTTAAGTTTTAATGGTACTTTACGATCACATAAGATCCCAGACGCGCATCTCTACTTCAACCAACCTGCTTGGATAAATTAAATAAATGTAACTCCCCTCGCTTGATGGTAGAAACATATAAGAAATTATGTAATCTAACCCTCAGATCATATTTTCACACCTCCAAAAAAAATTCATTAATCAGGTTGAATAAAAGGCCTTGAAAGGCCAAGGCGGGCCTTTGGTGCGCCTGAGAGCTAGTAAGGCGCGCTCCTAAGCGCGCTTGGGGCACCTCGCCCGTCTCTGCCTTACAGAAGCGGGGCCCGGTGCGCCTGGTGCGCCCGACGTCTCAGGCGTGTCTAGGCGCGCGCCTTAATAACTTAGTGCACATCCAGACCGATACTTGGCATAGGATGCGTGCGTAAGGATGTCACAAATGCATACTTGGTGCATGAATGACAAAGAATGAATCCAAATGGTATGGGTTGCATCCAGGCAAGAATCACACTAAAAGGCATAGGAGTATGCCTTGTATGAAGTTTAGGTATGTGCAACAGATGCCAGCACGGTGCGTAAGACTTAAGAGCAATCATGGAATTCTATGGCGTAGAAGGATATGGAAATCATCATAAGACTAGAGAGAAATCTTGAAGATGGCATAAGATTCTAGAATAATGTTGAGACTTTTGGAAGATTCTAAAGTCTTATGGAATACTCTAGAATATGATCGAATTGTGTAGATATTTCTAGAATATCCTAGTATGATGTAGAATAGTTTAGAATATTATAGAAGCATGCATAACCTTCTAGTGTGCGTAGAGGTTTCTAGAATGGCGTGGAGTTTTATAGCAGTATGGATTATTCTAAAGTAACTCTAGAATACTCTAGAATATGCGGAGGTTTGCACATAGACATGAGATGAGTGTATAAGTGTTTAGAAGAATCTAGAGTAAGGTAATTCTAGAGTCTTCTTTTGTTTGAAGAGAAAACCCCTTGGAGGCTATAGAAATGGAGTAAGTGTTCATTTGTGGACAAACAATCCAACAAGCAGAGTAAGCAAGTCATCAAAGAGTCAAGGGTTGTAAAGCTTTGAGGTTGTGAATAGAAGTTTGAGTATTCTTTTTTGAGTGTTCTCCTTCTCCACCATATATTGTGTGCGTGCATGATTCCGCTGTTAGAGAAGAGGTGAAGGATGACTTAGCTAGCTACGAAGGGGCGCAAAAAAGACCTAAGACGCATGGACCAAGGTTCAAGCGTAGGTCCAGTACCGTGTTCATGACAACATGCAATGGAGTAGATCCAAATCGCATACATCATGTGGATGAAATTGTGGCTATTAGGAACTCATCACAATAGCTTCCTCGATCTCCTATGTTGCCGATGGAAACAATTTCTCTGGATATGCACACTGCACGACATCGACCAAGTGTAATGTTCTTCATCGTACAATGATGGACCGAGGCTTGTTTGCAATGTCAGCAAAACCATTAGGTGTTGATTCGATTTATGTTGGTTTATTTTCACTTAATATTGAGACTTGGTCCCCCCCCCAAATCAGTTTTCCTTTATTATAAGCTCGTCAAACCATAGTAGGAAATGAGGAAAGAATATTGCGCAGAGCTTAAGCCGGATGACGTCGTTAGCTTCTCTCAAGGACTCCTCCAAAAACTGTAATTCTTACGACTTAATCTTCTCGGGTGTGACATTCAGCATCTCTTGTAGTTGATCTTCTAAGCGTGGCGAGGTAAAAATAATCTTTTAGCTGAAGGATTGGAGGTCATCGCATTATCTCTATTGATGGTGAATCCTAATATCTTTTTCTTTCTTCTTCATTTTGTGCTTGCTATTATTGCGAGGGATTTCAGAAACTTTATCCTACTACTTTGGAATAAGTATGGGGCTTTTGTCATTGTGATGCTCTCTTTATGCTCTATAGGATGTGTGGAAGAACTTTTATCAAACCCTAGTTTACTCTGGTAACTTTATCCTACTACTTTGGAACGTTATTGTGTGGAGAATTATGTATTTAAAGCGCTTATTGTTGGCGGGTTGATTTAGTGTAATAGTATTCTTCCTATTGACCAATGTTAAAGGTGCGTCTCAGGCGTGTCTAAGGCTCAAGGCTCACCAGGCTTAGAGGTTTGTACCTTTGGAGTATAAAAGGAGCGTCTGAGTGAGATTTTGTTATAAATTTTTTTTCAAAATAAAGAAAGAAATAATATAAGAACTCAATAGTTTTAGCATGATTATGTTTGTAAAACATAATCGAGCATTGAGACTTAGATATGATGCAAGTGACACAATTGATTCTATTTTTTTAAGAGATATAAATGACAACAATGAATGATTAATGAGTAGAATTGATGAAAAATCTGATCAAGAAGATGAACTGATGTTTGATACTGATTGTTTAAAATGAATGCGGTTGCGTCTTGCTCTCGTTAGGCGCACACCTACGCCTTGAGTCTTGCGCATAGGCTCCAAGACCATTTTGTGTCTTGGTGCGCCTCAAGCCTTTAATAACTAAGCTATTTACCTAATCATGAAAACATATGCACTTTGGTGACCAAAGATACATTAAGTAATATCAGAGCGAGGTTCGGTTGAGACAACCTTGAATTCATGAAGATCGTCTTATCCATTGATTTGTACGTGTTCCTTTATTGAAGCCCCCATCAGCTTGAAAGAGAGGTAATCTTATTCTAAGTTCTACAATGGGGACTTCAGGCATTGAGAGGGGAGGTGGCATGTTTAACATGGTGGTACAACACCCATAGAGAGCCGACCAAAATATGATAAAAGAGGTTGATAGGATTCTTCCATTTAGGAGTCTCATTGTTTGTGTTATGTTGGAAATCAAAAAACCTTAATTACTTCATTTAGAGAACACTTCTATATATATATATATATGAGTGGGCCAATACAATAGAAATACAATAAGAAAGACGATTAAATCATAAACTCCAACACTCCCCCTCAAGTTGGGTTTGTGATGTCTGTCAAACCCAATTTGACCATAATGTCCCCAAATGCTCTCTGAATTAACCCCTTAGAAAGGACATCAATTAGTTGTTGATCACAGGAAACAAATGGAGCGCTCACAACTCCTCTTACTATGTTCTTAATGAAATGTCTGTCAACTTCAACATGTTTAGTGTGGTCATGCTGAACAGGATTATGCGTGTTAGAAATCAGGAGAATAGAAATACTTGGTGCAGTTTTATTCATCCATATAGGGGACACTTTACAGGAGTACAATAAGACACACAAATTTAACCCACGGTGTGGGACTAAACCTCGGACATATTAAATACCTAAATATAATAACTCTAACATTCACCCTCAAGCTGAAGGGGAACCCTTTAGCTTGAACACAACATAAAAGAAAAGGTAAATGGTGGTTGGCAACGTGGGACAAAACAACAGCCACCGAGGCCCAGCCGCATGTCACCGGGGATACTTCAACCAAGCAAAGGCCACACGACGTTGGTCCACAAACCGACCATGAGCACACTGGATGCTCCCGGAGCTGAAACCAGGTCAACCAACAAAGGTCAAACCACCCTACCTAACATAGAAGAAAAAAATGGGGAGACACAAACAACAAACGAAATATGCCTGGAGGCCGTGTGAGACTAAGGCAGGAGTCGGGAAAGAGGCATCTGAGTCGTCGTTATCACAAACACTCCCCCTCACGTGGAACACGTGCATGAAGGCATAGACTCGCATGGAGACACAGACGCAGACAATCAAAACAACACATAAAAAAAACAACTAATGATAAAGGTTGCCGGCAAGACCACGATCCGAGATGCAGCGAGCAAAGCACAAGCCAGCTGCGAGCAGAAGGCTCAAGCGGCTGCGAGCAGAGTGCTCAAGCAGCGGCGAGCAAAAAAAGGCTCCAGCAGCGGCGAGTGAGAAGGGAGGAAGAGAAGAGCTCGACACCCAGAGAGCAGCAGCGCGGGAAACCATCGTCCATAGCACGCGACTAGAAGACACTACCAACACAATAACTAAGACAACAACACAACACAAAAACTACAGCGACGCTTAAAAAAATTGAGAGGGCACGGCATAACAGCAGCGGCACAGCAGTCCAGCGGAAGAGGGGCACGACACTGCAGATCTGGAGTAAAAAAGAAGCGTCGGAGAAGAAGGGCAGTGGCAGGACAGTAGCGGCACGGGGCGGCAAGGCCGGAGAAGTAGTCGGAGAAGAAGAACAGCGGCAGAACAGCAGCGGCACAGGGTTGCAAGGCCGGAGAAGAAGAGCAACGGATCCATAGCCCCGACAAGCAGAGGGACTGAGCCAGAAGAAGGCTTGCTGCAGGAGAACAGCAGCGGCAGAGGAGCTCGACCAGAAAGGGAGCACTGGATCTGGACGACCGGATCTGGACGTCACACGGCGGAAGCAGTCGGGATCGGCGTCGATGTCGAAGGCGGTGCAGCACCGTGGAGACCAGGAGATGGGATCGGAGCCGCTCCTTTCGTCGACAAGAACGAGGGGGGAAGCCGCTCCTTTCGTCGATGAGATAAAAGAAGCTCGACGGGATCGTCGATTAGGAGCAGGACGTCGACGGGATTGAGCGCAGTTTGGAGCAGAGGAATCCTCCTCGTCGAGGGGAAGAGAGGCCACTCCCGTCGATGGCATCTAAAGACGATTCCGTCGACGGGAGTGGGACGGGAGCAGCTCGACGAGGGCTATACAACGCAGGACGGGATCAAATCGTGAGGAAGAGGCAGAAATCAAGTGTCGGCCACGGGAAAAGGAATTTAGGTTACAGACGCAAGAAATTATTAACCTCGCTTTGATACCATGTTAGAAATCAGGAGAATAGAAATACTTGGTGCAGTTTTATTCATCCATATAGGGGACACTTTATAGGAGTACAATAAGACACACAAACTTAACCCACGGTGTGGGACTAAACCTCGGACATATTAAATACCTAAATATAATAACTCTAACAATGCGCAATGCTGATAGCCGCTTTGTTGTCACAATAAAGTCTGATAGGTCCCCTACTTTGAACAGGATTATGTGCAATGCAACTCAGTTGGTGATGAGGGCCAATTTAGAGATCCCTTATCTAGGAGGTCTGGGGTTCAAGCCCCGGCCTCAACAACCCGCCATTGGAATTAGCGGTTGCGGCCAATCAGATCCGTGTAGATGGGTTGGGGTCACTGGTCTGCAGACCTATAGCGCACTCATAGTAGACTTGGAAGTTACATGCTCAATTGGTGATGAGGGGCCAATTTAGAGCCCCCTTATCTAGGATGTCTGGGGTTCAAGCCCCGGACTCAACAACCCGCCATTAGAATTAGCGGCTGCGGCCAATCAGATCTGTGGAGATGGGTTGGGGTCACTGGTTTGCAAACCTGTAGCGCACCCACAGTAGACCGGGGTGTTACATACAAAGTCATCAAAAGTCATTTTTATGTAACGCCCCAGTCTACTGTGGGTGCGTTACAGGTCTGCAGATCAGTGACCACAACCTATCTCCACGGATCTGATTGGCCGCAGACGCTAATTCCAATGGAGGGTTGTTGAGGTCGGGTCTTGAACTCCAGATCTCCTAGATAAGGGAGCTCTAAACTGGTCCTCATCACTAATTGAGCATGTAACGCCCCGGTCTACTGTGGGTGCGCTACAAGTTTGCATACCAGTGACCTCAACCCATCTCCACAGATCTGATCGGCCGCAGCCGCTAATTCCAATGACAAGTTGTTGAGGTTGGGGCTTGAACCCCAGACCTCCTAGATAAGGGAGCTCTAAACTGGTCCTCATCACCAACTGGGCAACCCGTCATTGGAATTAGCGGTTGCGGCCAATCAGATTCGTGGAGATGGGTTGGGGTCACTGGTTTGCAGACTTGTAGCGCACCCACAGTAGATTGAGGCGTTACACGACGCCCGGAAGCAGCGAGCAGATCGAGCGAGGAACTGTGGGGGTGGTGGAGAGAACGGCGATGAAGGAGAGACGAGAGGGAGAGGAGGCGAGCGGAACTGGACGTGAGTAGAGGCGCGAGCGGGAGTGGGAGAATGAGCGGTAGCGGCGAGCGAGATCGGGCGAAAGCGGAAGAGGCGAGTGAGCGGGTGCGGGCGAACAAGAGCAGCTTAGGTCAGCTCTGATACCATGTTGGAAATCAGAAAATCTTAATTACTTCATTTAGAGAAGACTCTTATATATATAGGAGTGGGCCAATACAATAGAAATGCAATAGGAAAGAACGATTAAATCATAAACTTCAACATGTTAGTAAATTTTCTTCAAATAAGCGGAAGGAATTATAAGAATTTATTATGCATAATGGTGGTCAATTTCCTACTCTTTATTTAACAAAATACTCAAACTTTAGTTGCAGGTGCTCCTGCAAGGCACAAGTTAGTTGCGAGAGAATGAATTCGCATACAAATTGAGAACTACCAATGAATTTATCAATCTATTCCAGTACAAGACAACATCAATGAGTGGTTTTTTCCATGCTAAAAGAATAAAGTTTCTTTTAACAATGCGACCACTATCAATGCATTGTAGTGAGTTTAGACTGTGGCCAGAGCATATGGTAGAGGTTCACTACCCATTCTAATTAGCGAGTTTTCTTACTTTAGTAGTGGATTTGCATATGAGGCTAGAGAGAAGATTCCTAGTATGGGATCTTATGAGGATTGCTTTTGTGAAGATCAGAAGAAAATTAGTGGCATTAATGATAGAGATGCTGAGATAGTAGCATATAAGGCTGATGCATATGAGATAGGTGTCGGGTTTTTTTTGTGTTTCCTTTCCCGTCAATTGTATCGAAAAGGATTAAAAATTAATAGTTGGAGTTGAGATTGTGGTACTAGTTGAAGATACGGTGACCTCACCTGTGTGGTAGATTGAATCAAGTAATGTATAAATGTCGGGGTAGTTTTGTATTTCATGGATATTTCATTTGTCTTGCAAGGAGCGAAGCTTGATGGATGTTTCCATGACTAACAAGCTTGATTGATGTTTCCATGACTAACAAGCTTGATAGATGTTTCCATGACTAACAAGTTTGATGGATGTTTCCATGACTAACAAGCCAGTTAGAGTTGAGATGACTTCATATGTTTTGGAATTTGTAGCAGGTGATGCATTATGATTCATGTTTGTCATTCCAAAATTGTTGACATGTCTATCCGCATTGGCAAGTGGGTCTAACTACTGTCTAAGGAAAGTTCTTGGTGCAGTTTATCCTCACTTTGGGTCGTTTGGCCCTTGTTACTCCTTATGTTCTTCATGTTACTCCATTTGTGAAAGAACAGAGTAAACATTTTTAGGATATTTTTTAGGATGCAGCGCAAATATTGATGAAGAGTAAATGTGCATGTAAGCTTAGAGTGCTTACAAAACTGGTTGTGGTCAGTCACTACAATGATATGAAGAAAATTTCTACAAGGATATCGTATTATCGACGATTTAGCCTTAACTTTATGTCGACAGTTATTGTAGATTGATTGAGGGTCTTGGAAGTTTGGTTATATGATGATGATCTTGAAGCTGTGATGAAACTGAAAGGTGTTCTACACTTGAATCAATTGGCCGATCTGGGAATCAGTGTTGGTTTTGAGTTCTTGTTCAGGTGAGCCTAGAAAGTGGACCTATGGTACTTTGAAGATCGTCGGATTTTAGGACAAATATTTTTAAGAGGAGTTTGGTGCACCTTAATTGGCATTCCTTCTATATTCCTCTGATCAGAATCATTACAAAATTGAAAAAAAAAACATCTGCTGTAAGTGGCACTCATAAAGTGATCTATTATGCCCAAGTAGGACAATAAAATTTCATCTTTATCACAGTAAAGCTCTCTAAAGACCTTCCACAACATACAAAAAAGAACATGCTAACAGTTGAACTAAATCTCAAGGCTTAAGAAAGCGGACATCTGCAAGTTTAAATGCTGTATACAATTACCCTGTAAATTGATAGTCTGAAATACTTAAAGGACAAACCAATAACAAAATTACCTTCAGCAAGCTGTTAAGTGCAGCTCTAAGTTCTGCCCTGGCTTTATATAAAGATTTAACATTTTCACATGTTGAGTTTAATGAAGAAAGCACGCGTGTAGAGATCTCAAGCCCCATTCTCGGCTTGACAGTGTTAATCCACTCCTCATAGTTTGTTTTGAACTCATATCTGGTAATATAGTTGATAAATATTAGTTACTAACCATAGGTAAATATCTATGAGAATTATAAACTCCTCAAGAGGAATGGAGCAGTAAAAATCATATTTTAGCAGCTCTCTTCAGCTTACAAATAAGCAGGCACAAATTTCAACATGCTAGGTTCTATCTTTTTAGTATACAACAAAATCTAGAATACTTTAGCATATTATTATAACATTTATACCTTGTGCAAGCAAAAAAAAAATGAGCCAGGAGTGGCCCAGGACTTAATTTCCTTTTCTAAAAAATAACTTGTTCTCATAAGCCATTCTTGAGATTGGAAATTGAACCATATATATGCAAGTACTACTCCAATGTCCATTATACTATTTCAATTAAGCCAATTAAATCCGTCGATCAAGTCATCCAAAACCTAGCTCAACCGGCAACAAATTATCTAGAATGTCAATATTTGCTTATTCTGAATTTAGAAATGGACACGGGTACCCTAATACATAATTTTGAAAGTGCTCACTCACGTATCTCAGCACTCAAGTTACTGTTCTGTTACAACCACACCAGCAACAACACTTCATCTAAAGGACGGTTATATCCGTCCAAAAAGTTAAACCTTCCTAAAATCAAAACCATTCAGATTGGTATCCTGGACACAGAAATGATTATGCAATTCCATTGAACTCAATATTATAAAGACTTACGAACCTAAATATATTTTCTCAGGTTTAAAAGTCTGATTTGTGTACATTTTCAATTTACTTTTTGTTATGGTTAAACAGCAAGACTGCTGAGAAATGTATATATGTGAGTTGAGAGTTTACATCAAATTAAACATATATATATGTATATATATATAATAGAGCATTCCCATCATGCCAATATTTAAAAAAGACAAAATCAGAGCAGCATTTGATATGTATTCAACAAAGATTTGGTATTAAGAGACCCTCTATGTCACTCACTTCTGTTAACTTAATTACTAGAACCTTTCCTACAGTCTTCAGATTGTTTCAAGTAAAAATAATTGAAGGTTTCAAGTGATCTGTTAAGAGCAAGATCCTACTTAGAGGTGTAAATAAATCCCGGCCTCAAATTGGGCATGGGTCTACCCAGCTAAAAGTTTTGTTGGGCACCGAGCCAGGCCTTGGAGGCCTTAACAGGCCCCCAATTTTCGGCTAGGCCAAGCCATACCCAACATGCTGTGCGGAAGAGCCCAGCATTTTAAAACTATTGGGCACCACCTAGCTTTCATCCAAAAGGCCAGGCCAGTCAGGCCGTGGTAGACCCTCCTTTTAATGGAGGGTTTGGGCCCGGTCTGGTCCTAGGGCTATAAATGCCCAGGCCTGACGGGCTTTCTTTACACCACTCAGAACAAACATGGATTTTCCCATAACCAATATCTGTAAACCCAACGACCTAAAACATGGTATTTTATACTTGCAGTAAAAGAATAGTTAAACAAGTACAGTCAAAGATAACTAAAAAGCCAGAAATTCATAAATGTGTTCAATCACATTCTAGACAACATGCCTTTGCAGTGATAACATTATTGTTGATAGAGCCTGCAGAGTTAGTGTTCCTTGGTGCAGTTTTGTGGATGGCTCGCAAAACTCTTTTAGAATTGGTAAATTTGGAGCGATGTATTGACAAACATTCATATGCTTAACTGGCTGATCTGCAACATCAACATGAAGGATAATAAATCTCATGAGTTCATAAAATTTCTATGAAAAAACTTATATCCAAAATCCATAAAAAGGTACAATGTTAAGCCCCTCCAAATGTATAGTTTCTTGAAGTATAGATTGTTAATGTAAACTTACAGCCTGATAGTGCTTCAATGGCTTTGCTTACAACATGTACAGACTTCTGTTTTGGAATCCTTGAATACTGAAAAAAATCATCGGCAAATATAATACGTCTTTCACGCTTAATAACCATTTGAGTTGTTTGCAACAATAAGTGTCCAACACGATGGAAAATAGATGGATCTCGTGCAAACAGTCCTGCAATGTAATCTCCATCAATATGCTGAAATAAAAAGAAATACAAGGAACGCTAAGTTTTGTAGCTGCATGAGAGTGATAAGAAGACATATTTATAGAAGAAGTGTGTAAAGCCAAACATAAAGGCCCACCTCTATGGCTCATTAGGAGTTGTCTCTCTTGTATAGTTTAGTCTTGCACTGTAATTTGGAGTTAAGGTGCAACTCCTCCCACCTATATATATGTATGCACATGTAATGGTATTTTTTATGTGAAGTAATAAAATCTTTACATCCTGTTTGACGGTGTTTCACGTGGTATTTGAGCGAGGTGATTCCAAAAATACGCTCTTGACAATTGAGTCCCTCTCGCCGATTGAGCTCCTACTTCCAGCAACCTCGCAATCTATCTTAACCCGCAGCTTGAGCTTGTCCATGCTGCCAGCTCGTTGCTTGAGCATGCTAACGTCTGCTTGCCTACTCGATTGCGCTTGCCCGGTCTAGAATCGCCCCGCTCGTAGTCTAACTGAGCTCATCGACTCGAAGCTCGCTGCTACAACCTTCAGGTGTGCTCTGCGCACCCCCCCCCCCCCCTCTTATTTATAAGCGCAAAACATTTGAGCTCGTTTACTCGCACAGACTGCAGCCCAAGCCCGCCGATCCGGAGCTCGTCGCTGCAACCTTCGGGTGTGTTTTAAGCACCCCACCCCCACCCCCTCTTATTCATAGGCACAAAACATCTTCTAAGTTCGCAGCCCGCTACTCGCAGCTCAATAAAACCGCGACCCAAGCTTGCCGATCCGCCGACTCGGAGCTCGTCGTTGCATGCTTGTAGCTTCATCCATTCAGAGTTGCCGCTACCTCTGGTCAGAGCTCGTCGATATTGTTTTCAAGAGCTTGACAACTTCTAAAGTTGGTCGTCTCCTCTCGCCAAGTTACGCCAAGTGATTCCAAAGTTCCTCGCTGAGTTCTCGCCAACTAGTCCTCATTGAATTCTCGTCGAGCTCGCAGGCGACAAGCTTCCTACTCGCCGACCACTGGAAAGAGTCGACCAGGAACTCATTATCTCCTGATCGCCGAAACAAGTCCTACGGTTGAATTTTTTAATGCTCTACGGTTGTTTGTAAGATGGGGACAAACGCTACTCATCCTCGCCCCCCCCCCCTCCCAATCACACTCGCTCCCTCTCTCCGAGACGAGCTGAAGATCACTGATATTTCTCTTACTAGGAAGAAATTTGATGAGTTAGTCCACTCGGAGAACCGAGTACTCCATACTAAGGATCTCCTTCATCATCGGACTCGTGACCCCCCTGTCGAGCCCACCGAGCAATGGCTTTGGGGTGATGACTGTGTTTCTGTCCTGGATTTTGAACTCCATGAACAGTGAGTCATATTGATGATTATGCACCGCCGAAACTACAAAGGCTATGTGGGATGAACTGAAGTCTCTCTACTCCAAAAAAGATAACTTTCATCACTTGTTCGATCTATTTAGGGACCGCCATATAATTGAACCTAGTTCATACGGTGACCTGACGTCATTCGTGGCACAGTATAAGAGCTCAGAAGGAAGTTGTTGGCACAGTGTTGATGATGGCGTGAATACCACCTCATCTATACAGTGTCTGTGTCAACATTTTATCCTCTCCAACTATTCCCTCCTTATAAGATGTTTACTCCATAATTTTGAAGTTGACTCCACCCACCAATGTGTACATGACTCCTTTTGTCTTACTCCATTCTGTTGAAGCTCCCCCTCCCCCCTTCCCCACTACTGGGCTCCGTGGAGGTCACAATGGGTCTCGAGGCGGTGGGCGTGATGAAAAAAATCATCCCAAGGGGAAAAGCACTCGCATGTGTACCTACTGTGGCCAGGAAAACCATACTGAAGCTACATATTACAGAAAACATTACTCCACAGTGCCCACAGAAACCATCTCGGTACGCAGACTCTACTAGTCCCAAATTTATCATTGTTGCCAATAGAGTACCATTCTGGTTTGCGGAACTTGAGATTTGTCTTTTACTCCCTTTTATTTCTCTACGATCAATACTGCATGTCCTTAGCTCACAATTTAGTCTTCTCTCTATTAGTCGACTTACTCACTGTCATGATTGCTCCATCAATTTTTCCTCTTCTTCCATTGTGGTGTAGGATTGACGAGCGTTGAGTATCATTGGTAGAGGATGACTGTCAAATGGGCTCTATACTCTGGACCTCCCCACCTCAGCTCTGTATTATATCACTTTTGTTGATTGACAATGGCATCTTGGTCATGCTCATCTTCCAATACTGCAGAAGGCTCTTCCTGACTTTATTTTTTTCGAATTTACCTGTGAATCTTGTATCTACGGAAAACATCATCGTTCAACTTTTGCATCTCATTGTACTAGGAGCGATGCTTCTTAGTTCATTCGGACATTTGGGGTCCATATAAAACTGCTAGTTTATCTGGATACTAGTAATCTATTTCCAAGTCTTCTATTTCCACACTCTCGCCTGTGCAGGAGGCTCTCCAGCATTCGAAGTGGCTGGCCGCGATGGATAATGAAATGGCTGCCTTATGGGCTAATTGGACATGCGACCTTATTTCCCTTCCTCCTGGTCAATCCCGTGTGAGATGTAAATGGGTCTTCACCATTAAACATCATCTTGATGGGACAGTTGAGTGCCTCAAAGCACGTCTAATGGTTCGCAATTTCACTCAACAATACAACATTGACTATGAAAAAATGTTCTCTCCGGTCGCTAAGCTGAATACGGTGCGGGTATTGATCTCCTTGACAGTCCATCGATATTGACAGTTACATTAACTTGATATTAAGAATGCATTCCTTAATCGCGATTTAACAAAGACTGTTTATATACAACAACCTCCTAGCTACGAGACCACGAGGGCGTCTCTCGTCTGACGCCTCAGAAACTCTATCTATGGACTCAAGCAATGCCTTCGAGTTTGGTTCGACAAAATTTAGTCAGGCCGTTCGGGATTTTGGATTCACTTGGAGTTCGGCAAACTTCCACGTCGTCGCCAAGTGGGCACGGTGATTCTTCTTGTGTATGTTGGTGATCATGAGCGATGATCTGAATAGCATCTCAATGATCAAGAAGCACTTGGTCTCACATTTTCAAACCAAAATTTTGAGGCACCGCCGATACTTCTTGGGCATTTAGGTGGCCCTCCGTCATGATGTGCTTGTTTTGTCTCAACGAAAGTACAACATCGATCTTGATGTCAGATACTTGGATTGTAATCCCATTGACACGCCTATGGATGCAAACCGCGAGCTTTGTGCTCACAAGTCTGACTCTGATCTTCTTCTCCCAAATCTGAAGTACTATCAACTTCTTGTTAGCAAACTGATCTACCTGACTGGCACACGAACAGATATCTCATTCGTTGTTGGCGTGGTCAATCGGTATGTGCATGCTCCTCGTACTTCTCATCTTCAAGCAGTCGAGCGGATCCTCCGACATCTGAAGAAAGCTCTGGAACAAGGGTTTGTGTATAAGCCCTCCTCTTCCCTCTCGTTGATTGCCTATTATGATACATATAATGTCGGTTATTTAGATGATCGTCGGTCTACAAGTGGTTATTGCACATATTTTAGAGGGCGCCTAGTCATTTGGCATAGCAAGAAGCAAACAGTTGTGGCACGCTCCTCTGCAAAGGCTGGGTATCAATAGATGGCCTCTGCCATTTCCGAACTCACTAGGCTGAACAGTATTCTTATTGATCTTGGTGTTGCCCTCCCCTCTCCTACAATCCTCTGTTGCGATAATTAAGTTGCTCTTCATATCTCCGAGAATCCAGTTTTTCATGAACGCACCAAACCTATTGAAGTAGATTGTTACTTCATTTGGGGAAAAGTTCAACTCCGCAAAATTGATCTACGACGTGTTCCTATTTTTGAAGTGTGTAAAGCGCAATGTAAAAGCCCATCTCTATGCCCCATTAGGAGATACCTCTCTTGTATAGTTTAGTCTCACATTGCGGTTTGGAATTAAGGTGTTCCTCCTCGCATCTGTGTGTGTGTGTGCGCGCGGGCGCGGGCGCGGGCGCGGGCGCGGGCGCGGGCGCGGGCGCGGGCGCGGGCGCGGGCGCGGGCGCGGGCGCGGGCGTGTGCGCGGGCGCGGGCGTCCGTGCGCGGGCGCGGGCGCGGGCGTCCGTGCGCGTGAGCGTGCGCGGGCGTCCGTGCGCGGGCGTCCGTGCGCGTGCGTCCGTGCGCGTGCGTCCGTGCGCGTGCGTCCGTGCGCGTGCGTCCGTGCGCGTGCGTCCGTGCGCGTGCGTCCGTGCGCGTGCGTCCGTGCGCGTGCGTCCGTGCGCGTGCGTCCGTGCGCGTGCGTCCGTGCGTCCGTGCGTCCGTGCGTCCATGCGTGCGTGCGTGCGTGTGTTCATATTTTTTTTATGTAAAGTAATAAAGTATTCCACCTTTTGATTATTAATTTCAAGATATTTCCAATGCAAACAAGTGTTTCTTCAGGATGCAAAGCTGTAAAAGCGATGAATTAGGAGTTGAATTATGCACAGGACTTACCAACGGTACTGAGACTTTGTGAATTTGTCAAAACTCCAATATTGGATACAGCCCCATGAGAAGGTCTATATCCAAGGATGCCACAAAATGCAGCAGGAATTCTCACACATCCAACTGTGTCACTGCCTGCATTGTCGAAAGCAGTCCACCAGATATAAGAAATATGTCAAAAAGCAATACTTTTCTGAACATATATAAATAAGCATCAGCTATTTGAGAATTAATCCACAAGTATTCTTAAGGGTCCGTTTGGGATGGCTGCAGCTATTTGTAAAGTCAGTTTTAGACATGTCGACAAAGTGGAGTTTGAAAGCAGTTATCAGTCATGTTCTTTTATTGTTTAAGTAGGTATCTAAATGCTGTTTAGATTGTAAAAAAAGGAATTTGTTATTTGGTTACGACTTATCCACTCAAATGAACTGTTTAGTGATAACTGCTTGAAAAAGTAAACTCTTGTCTTTATGAATGCTCATATGAAGAACTTATCATATTCATTTAAATAAAGAAACAAATTAAATATTTTATAGATATAAAATTGGAATTTTGAATAAAAAAAGATCAAACTGAAATATTTCAATAGTTATCAAACTGACAAGGGCTCAGCCATAGCACGTCAATAGCTTTGCCGGAGATGACCGGAGATGAAGATAGTGGTGGTGGTGATACTACGGAGCCGGAGTCATGGTTGCCTAGGTGGATTGTGCTCGGGAGAGAGGGAGAAAGAGCTACCACAATCTCATACTATGAGACAAGAGGAGACTCAATCAATACTTACAGTTAAAAAGAGGAATACCTTTGATGTTTCAGTTACAGAGCAAACCACACAAGTAACTGGAACTCACACAAGTTAAAGGAACTCACACATGTTAAGATCGAATTAAGGGCATTATACCATTAAATCCCCCCTCTAATGTTGTCGTCTGTCCTTGAACCCACGACCCCACTCTGATATCACTTGTAGGATCAAACACTTACCCAATTAGTCCATAAGCTTGATTTTATGGAAATGGTGCAATCGTTTCCCTTTAAGAAAAAGATATTGCAAAGCTCCATACTAAGATCCAGGTAGACCTAAAGTCCTGCCATATAAGTGTGATGGGTTGGGCGGTTAGTCCTACTCAAGTCAAAGGATAGTGATGGACCACCCAACAACCTCAATCCCAAGAAAATATCGTAATGGACCATAGTCTTTTACCTCAAATTCATCTGTAAGATGAGTCTTTAGACAATTTATCTCTTGCACATCATCCCCTGTAATAACCTTATTATCACCATAGACAATCAAAGTTGTCAACTTCCCTTCTTTATGCTTGATGAAAAGTATCTGATCAGCTGCACTTTGTAACTATCCTGCAAATTTCATCGTAGTACTGAATCGCCCAAACCAGGCTCTTGGTGACTGTTTTAACCTATACAGAGATTTTCTCAATTTACAAAATTTGTCTTTAGTTTCTCGCAACAAACCCTGTTGGTGGAGCCATAAAAAAACTCTTCTTGTAAACTTTCGTGGATTAAAGCATTTCTCACATCAAGTTGATGCAATTTCCATCGCATAATAGTTGCACAAGAAAAAAATACTCAAATAGTATTCATCTTAGCTACAAGGGCAAAGGTAACAGAGAAATCAACGTTTGTTGTCTAAGTATACCTTTTTGCCACCAATCTAATATTGTATCGCTCAACTATCCCTTCAGAGTTTTGCTTAACTATAAATACTCATCGACACCCAAATGCCTTCTTTCATGTAGGTAGAGTAATTATGTCGCAAGTATGATTCTTCTCTAGAACATTCATTTACTCAATCATCACATTTTTTCCACTTAGGATTCTATAGCATCCTACCAATGATTAGGTATAGAAATAGAGACAAAAGAAGCTATAAATGCTCAGTGAGATGACGAGGGAGAAGTATAAGAGGTAAATGAGATTTGGGATGTTAAGTAAAAGTATGGGCACCTTTGCGGAGGGAGGGAAATCATCCGGAATTGAGCCTGAATCAGGTATCGAATTGAAATCTGATAAAGCACCATGTTGTGTCGACGAGTATAACTGCAGAAGCCATGCAAGGAATAGTGGGAATGGAGTCGCTAGTAGGTAATATTTGAGTTGTGTGAATGAGTTGAGGTGGTTCACTATCCTTACCAGAAGGACTCACTTCACTCACTCTCTCCCCTTGAAGTGAGGTAGGAAAGTAGGGTTTATATTCACTAAAGGTGTCATTCATTTGCACACGTCTTGCAGGAAGAAGGATGCTAACATTTATACTCTTTCTGAGTGGGGCTACAACCAACAAAGATACAATGCAGTGCGCGAGGACCAAGCTTCCCACGACTTGATTGTGAATATGAGCAAATGCGGCACAAGTAAACATGCAAGTATGAAGATGAGGAAGAGCAACTCCAAGCGTAGAAGTTGAAGAAGCGCAACCAAGCACAATGGAGAAAAGGTGATTAATCAGATGAGCCACGGTGCGAACTACTTCACCCCAATAACAATCAAGAAGATGCATAGGAAAAAAGAAATGATCGTGCATCTATTTTTCCGCTCAACGATCTCATTATGAGCAGGAATAACCCCACAACTAATTTGGTGAACAATGTCGCGAGAGGCTAAGTAAGAATTGAGCAGACCCTCAATATACTCAGTATCATAATCACTTCGTAAAAGCTTATTGTAGTATTAATTGGGTGGCAATTGTAGCATGAAATAAGTTGAAAGAAAAAACACTCCATTCTAATGATACATCAAATAAATCCAAGTGACATGAGAGTGACAATTTAAGAAAGTAACAAACCAACGATGACCAGACAAAGATGAGATTGGACGACGCCCCCAAACATCAGTATGGATTTAAGATAAAAGGTTAAACATGAGGTAAAGATGCATGACTAAATGAGAAACGTTTATGTTTAACAATTTCACAAACTGATGACGCATCAAATTAATCCAAGTGACATGGGAGTGACAATTTATAAAAGTAACAAACAAACGATGACCAGACAAAGATGAGATTGGACGACGCCCCCAAACATCAGTATGGATTAAGAAAAAAGGTCAAACATGAGGTAAAGATGCATGACTACATAAGAAATGTCTATATTTATCAATTTCACAAACATCACTGTGGAGACTTGAAATAAGGAGATATTATTATTCCAAAATATCTAATTTATTACATGAGAGCACCCCTCTTTATATACAGCAGAGGAATAAGAAATTACATTTGGTAATGTGAGACTAAATACAAGAAGAGGAGAATTTACAATGGGCCTCTTAGATGGGCTTTAAGTTCTTGGACTTTCAACGGGCTTTAACACTCCCCCTCAATTTTGAGCATATATATCGATCATTCCCAGTTTGTCACAAACATCTGAAAATGATGAAGAAATCTGCTTGGTGAAGATATCAGCCAACTCTTGTTCTGAAGTCACAAACGGAGTGCAAATTTATTTCTTGACAATCTCCTCTTTGATGAAGTGAATCAACTTCGATATGTTTTGTTCTTTCATGAAACACTGGATTTTTAGATATGTATATAGCAACCTTATTGTCACATAACATTGGTAGAGGATAATTATAGATTTATCTCAAGTCTTTTAGATGTGTTCTCAACCACTTCAACTCGCAAGCAGTTTGAGTCATACTTATGTAATCAGCTTCAGCACTTGACCTGGATATTATTGATTGTTTCTTGTTTTTCCACGTGACCAAATTCCCACCGACATATGTGCAAAATCCAGAAGTAGATTTTCGATCTCCTCTGTCATCTGCATAGCTCGCATCAGAATATGCTTTGATGTGTAAGTGATTGTTCCTTTGAAACAGTAGTCCTTATCCCGGAGAGCCTTTGATGTATTCTAATATTTTTAAAGCAGCTTCCAAATGACATTCTCTGGGAGCCTGCATGAATTAACTGACTCTTCCACCAAAATATGAGATGCCATGCATAGTTAGGGTGCGATAGATGAGTTTACCAACCAGACGCCTGTACCAAGTAACGTCTTATAGAAGAGATGTCACATCCCAAAGTTTGTCAACGCACATAGGCATAGGATTCCAAGTAGGCTTTGTTCCAAGAAGACTTGTTTCTTCGAGTAGATCTAGGACATGTTTTTTTAGAGAGAACTATGTTGTCATTGCGCCTTGTAATCTCGATTCCCAACAAGTATTTAGAAATACACATATCTTTTCTAACAAAGTGTTCTCGAAGTTGTTTATTTATTATCTCTATTCCAGAAGAGTCATCTCAAGTAAGAAAAATGTCATTGACATAGACAACTTAACCACAAGTCCTTTGTCGGTCTTCCGTATAAAGAGTGAGTGATCAGCATTGCTTCTAGAGAAACCAATGGTTGAGGCGACCTGACTGAACTTGTCAAACCATGTTCGAGGGCTCTGTTTAAGACCATAAATGGCCTTTCGAAGCTTGCATACCTGAGACACCCCCTGAGTAACATAACCAGGAGGTTGCTCTGTAGAGACTTCTTCATGTAATTCTTCATAGAGAGAATTTCTTGACATCAAGCTGAAACATTTGTCATCATTAGTTAAGATCGACAGAGAAGAGCACCCGAATAGTATTGAATATTGATACAGGCAACCAAAGAGAAAATATCGAAGAAATCAACATTATATATCTGGGTGAAGCCCTTGGCAACCAAACGAGCTTTTTAGCATTCCGCGGTGCCATCAGGGAGAAACTTGATGACAAATACTCACTGACATCCAACAACATCGCTCGTAGAAGGAGTAGGAACAAGAGTCCATGTTTCGCGTGATGCTAAGACAGATATTTCCTCATCCATGGCCGCTTTCCAGCATGGTATCCGAAGAGCCTCTTGATAGGAAGCAAGGATGGTAGTGGTAGATAGTGCCCAAGTGAACTTGTTGCAGGAGGGACTGAGACGAGCATATGAGACAACATTTGTAAGAGGATGGTGTGTACACTCCTTGACGCCTTTCTGCAGAGCAATGGGTGCATCCAGGTCTGATTCAACAGCGGTGAAGGAATCGTCTGAAGAGGAGATTGCTGGCTTGGGAGCAGACGGCGGAGTCTCTGGAGTGGAAGGGGCAAGAATAGGTGGAGGAGAAGAGTGGCGGCGATAATGGTGAGAAAATGGTAAATTGGTGGAATAAGGGCTGGGATGGGTGATAGTTGTGGTATATCTGGTTGAGGAGCATGAATGATAGTAAATGTGGAAACAAATGTTGGAGGCGGAGCGGTGGTAAAGAGGAAAGGAGAGAGCTCAAGAATAAGAGACTCACGATCCTTGGATAAATATGGGGTAGAATTAAAGAAAGTAACATCAACTGAGACATGTTGACGTTTGAAGATATGGTCGAAACAACAGTATCCATTTTGAGTCGGAGAACCCACGAAGATACATTGATGGCGCGAGCGGAGAGTTTATCGCGACCAGATGCATGAATGTGGACGAACGCAGTGCACCCAAACACACGTGGGGTGAGGGAAAAAGGTGTGTCGGTTGGATAAGGAATAGAAAATGGCATCTAAACATAAATAGTAGAAGAAGGCAGATGGTTAATGAGAAAACAAGAGAGAAGAACGGCATGACCCCAATATGAGCGGGGAACATTCATCTGACAGAGGAGCGTGCGAGCAACATCGAGTAAATGACAATTTTTTCGTTCCGCCACTCCATTCTGTTGGGATGTATGTACACAACTGGTTTGATAAATAATATCGTTGGTTCGTTCCGCCACTCTATTCTATTGGCTCATGTATTCCTTTGCATTATCAGTGCAAATAGTTTTGATGGGACAACCAAACTGAGTGCAATTTTTATTATAAAATTTCAAAAATACAGAGAAAATTTCGGAGCGTTCTTTTAAAAGATACATCCAAGGACATCTAGAGAAATCATCAATAAAGGTTACAAAATATAGACTGCCCCCACCAACAGATTTGACCAACAGATTTGGTGGGACTAGGACTCCAAATGTCTGAATAAACAAGTTCAAAAGGAAAAAACAGAACTTTTACACTGCTTTGTCGGGAAGGAAGTACGGTGATCCTTGCCATATTGACAAGCCTCACATTCTAAAACAAATTTGACACTAAAAGAAGGCATGAGCTGATGGAAGAGATGCAACGGCGGATGTCCAAGACGTGATGCCACTGGAGGAGGGAGGCGGTCACGGTAGATGCAGAGAAAGGGGGATGGCGTAGAGGTAGTAAAGACCGTTGCATTCAATCCCAGTAGCAATCGTCCTCTGTGAGTGAAGGGGTCCTGAAAATAACAAGCAGTTGGAGAAAATGAGATAAAGCATTGCAATTATCGTGAGAGAGCATTAACAGATAGCAAATTGCAAGGAAAATTGGGGACGAATAATGTCATCCACCTGGAGGAGAGAGGCAGTAATCACAACTCGAGATCCGCAAACTGGAGCAGGAGAGTCATCCGCCACAAAGACTGGAAGTAATCGATTATGTTTTTCGAGGTGCAAGAAAACAAGAGGATTTTTAGTCATATGATCAGTGGCACCTAAGTCAATAAGTCACTTACCTTGAGTAGCAACATGTGCGCTACCTAACGAAGTTGCAATGGAGGTGTGATTGCTTGGAGGCTTTGAGGAGAGCATCCATATCTGCAAATGAGAACCAGCGGCCAGACTCTGGCGGTGTAGTAGCCGGTGAGGCGGATGGAGCAAGGGCGGTAGTGCTGACATGTGCCTAAAGGAGGAGATGAGGATACTTGGTAAAGCATTTGTGAAATAAAGGACCAAGACGTCTGCAATGGGAGCAAAGAGGGAAGGGTCCCCCACGACCACCGTTGCGACCTCCATGACCGCCTCTGTAACTGCGTTGAGATCCATGACCGGACGCATGAGCAAAGTTGTCAGGGGCCGGTGGGGACACGATCGAAGGTCGTTGCATAAGTGTAGTAACCGCGAAAATACAGGCAACAGAAGCGTTCGAGCTGGGAGTGTTGAAAATGTTGAAGTGGAAGTTGGCGGTCTGGGGGAGAGATTGTGTGGTCTGGCAAACCGCGCGGTCTTGCGGTCTCCATCTGCGGTCTGATCTCTTCGGACTAGCCGCAGGTCTATTCGGCGTGACCGCCGCTCTTCTGTCCAAGGCTGCTGAAGTGAGGCCGCGCGGTCTGGTTCTGTGACCGCGTGGCGGGTTGTTACTTCTGGACTGTGTCGATCAAGCTGTGACCGCACAGGGTTGGTTCAGGTATCCGGAAGTCCGGTCTGGCGACTGTCCGGGTTCCTGGTAGGGTTCGCCGACTAAGGCTTCTTAGTCGCGCGGTCTCTGTTCGCGATCTCTGGTGGAGGCTGGCAATGCGAACAGGTTGTGTTCGCCGTCTCATTGACTTACAGGCCGTGTTTGTAGTCTCTTTGGCGAACACTGGTAGTGGGCGGCTTCTTGGAGGAGTGGTGATCTCCTTGTCTATGTTGAAGCTGGCGTGCTCACTAAGCAGAATGATCTTATGCTGATCGCGGGGGTTGACCGGTCTGGTCGCGCGATCAAGGGTGGTGACCCTATCTCATATGGTGGTGACTGGATCAGGTCGCACGCCTATAAATAGGAGTCACTGTAGCAGCAAAAAATGGCACCAAGTGTAAGCTGAGCTCGCGTCTAATTCCTGCGGTCTCTTTTTTGTGACCGGTCGGTTAGCTGATTGAACTTTCCTTGTGCAGCTTCTGCGGATTGTGCGGGCAGCAGCGGTCACCTCTTCTTCTAGGGTGTTCGGGCGGTCTCGCGGCTTGCAGTGCGGGTTGCTGGAGTTCGGGAGAATCAGTGGCGGTCGCGGAGTTCTCAGTTGGTGTTGTTCAGGTCGCAGGCAGGCAGTTCGGGCGGTCTCGTGTTCTAGTCGCGCGGACTCGCAGGTCGCGCGGTTTGGCGGTCTCAGTTTTCTGACCGCCAGTTATCTTTCAGCTTTGTATTTTCTTTCTGGTTTTGTGTACTGGCGAAATCATGTCTCGCCATGTATACCTCGCTCTGTAATGAAGATTTCTGCAAGTATCAATAAAGATTGTGTTGTTTCATGCGCTTCTGGTTGTTGACTATTGCTTTGAGTTGTTCTATTCCTGCTTACTCCTAGATCTACGGAAATTTTCACAGAGAGTGTTAGGTTCTCCCAAGATCTGTTGTCGGATCATCTCATATGAATCAGGGAGACAAAGAAGATAGCAGACCATCAGGAGTTCCTGAAAGTGTTTCTGTTGTGTGTCTAGGTCAGTACAGAAGCGGCGATGTTGGAGAAGTTCTACGCCGGGAAATTGAACTTCCTGATATGCATCATCAGGAGAGAGAGTAGGGCACGCAAAGAGATCTGAGTAGAGAGTTTAAATGCGAGACATTTTGGCACCCTTGGAGTAAAGGGCAGTAAGATGATCTTGAGCGGCCTTGACAGTGTCGTCATGACGAGTAATGGGCAAGCATGCATCTGAGAGACTGTTAGCAAGCCATGTGCGAACCAGTGCATCACTGGCGTCTCAATCAGCAAATGTGGGAGACACGGGATTAGGTGGAGCATCGTGAGATGATGTCGTTTAGGTTGAAAGTGCAAGAGAATGGTAAATGAAATAGTCCAATCGAGATAATTTGCGTCTGTTAATTTTGAAGTCGCCCCAAGATTTCTTGAAGAACTGGAAAGAAACGTTGGTGGAGGGATTGGAGTGATCGGAGGTATCACAATAGATAGGAACTCAGCGAGATAGGGGGAAAGGGGGTGCGGCGAGTACCCAGCAACGAGTAAAAACTCGCAAACCTTGTGAGTACTTGAAATAGGCGGCGAGTGTCAGCAGGAAAAATAGGCAGCGAAAAGGTGTGAGTACTAGCGGGAGGAAGAAGTCGAAGATACGCGAGAGGGGAGAGCGTCAGAAACGCTGCTTTGATTCGCAGAAAGATGAGCAGATGTTAAGCACAGACGTCGGAAACAGTCAGTCGCAGAGAGGTTCTCGGAGTTGACTCACCGAGTTGTTCTCGCACAGTGGATCTCGCAGAGATGTTATCGCACAATGGATCTCGTCGAGCAGTTCTCGCATAGTGGAGGATGATCGAATACTCAAAAAAAAGTTGAGGTCACGTGAGGCCGGGAGATTTTACGCGAGAGGAGATCTTTCTTGTGAGGCTGGGATAATTACGCAAAATAAAAAATGATTGTGTAAGGCCGGGAATGTTCACGCGAAAGAAATTACGAGAGAATTCCGTTCTCACTCTGATACCATGTGAATACTTGAAATAAAGAGATTTTATTATTCCAAAATATCTAACTTATTATATGAGAGCACCCCTCTTTATATAGAGTAGAGGAGGAATAAGAAATTACATTTTGTGATGTGGGACTAAATACAAGAAGAGGAGAATTTTACAATGGGACTCTTAGATGGGATTTAAGTTCTTGGACTTTCAACAGGATTTAACAATCACAATGGAGATTTTGAAACATTGCAGCAACAACAACAACAACAACAACAGAACCCATATAGTCCCCAATCATTGGGGGTATGGGCGGGGGAAGATTGGAAACAGACCTAACCTTTGGCGCTATGCACAAAGTGGCTTCTCTCAGAGGAGAAAGACCTAACCTTTGACAATAAATGCACAAAGTGGCTGCTCACAGAGTACCACTGAAATAGTGGCCCCCCTATACAGTTGCGTTTGCTGCGGAATCATGCCCTCAAATCAAAGCCAAAGACATCAGAGAGGGCAGACCCAAGAATCCATTTTGATTTATGTGCACATACCCATGCTTCCTTCATTCAGCATCCAGAGCATTGGTGAAGCACAATTTTGAAACATTGCAGCAAAAAAAGGAAAAATATGTCGCATAGAGTCGATGGAGGGATGCCCCATCTGACGATGCCAACACGTGATATTCATAGAACTAGTGGAAATAAGAGCACGGGTGAAAGCGCACTCAAACACAGAGTTCACCCAGCATCCTACCAGGGTCAAGGACCCATTTCGTACTCAGATCCTGAAAAACAATATGACTAGGGTGAAAAATAGCGACCCAGTTTAGGTTATGAGTAAGGCTGCTAATAAGAAAGGAGATTCTCAAAAAGATAGAAACTTGAATAACAGAGGATAAGGTAAGTGTATGGTTGTAAGTAGTACTTCATTTTCCTGATATGGCTATATAAGAGGCATCTTCAAGACTTTCTTTATCATTCGAAGAAAGAGGAGTGCAGGAGGTGAAGTTATGAGATGAAAATGCCATGTGAGTAGTGGCCCCTAAATCAATAATCTACTCCGTATGTGGTTGGCAAGATAGCAATGGGCTGGACGAAGACAGAGTGGCATGGGCATAGTATGCAGTGGTTTGTTTGTCGAGAGGCACATTGTATTTGTAGTCATTCATTGTAAGAAACGACGCATAGTTTGAAGCCCCACGCCAGATAAACTATCTATAGGAGGGCCTGGAGTAAGGCTCTCTTGTATTTGTAGTCATTCATTGTAAGAAACGACGCATAGTTTGAAGCCCCGCGCCAGATAAACTATTTATAGAAGGGCCTGGAGTAAGGCTCTCTTGATGGTGTATCAGTCATGTGTGATGTCACATGTCTAGTCAGTCGTCCACCACGACCACAACCATGGTTTGTAGGTCTAATGTGTGGAGGGCGACCATGTAATTTGTAGTGAGTATCCAATCTTGTGAGTAATCACAAAACAACTATGTCGAGCCATGAGGGTGAGTGGGCGTGTGAGAACCCCAAGTATCACATGCGGGAATATTCTGGGTTTGAGACTGGCGTCAATCAATTTCTTATTGAACCAAATTGAAGGTCTCGGTAAGAGAATGTATGGGTTGCCGCCCAAGGATCTGAACCCGAATATGATCAAAGTCGGGATGCAAGTCTTGGAGTCAGGCAAAGACATTTTCGATCATCTTGTTCGAGAACCAAGGTCATGTCGTTGATACACATCTCAGTTGAATGGGATCAAAGTAATCTATCTCCCGGTGTAACATCTCAAACTCAGAATAATAGTGCCACAAAGAGATCCCTTTGTGCAAGACAAGCAATCTAACACCGGAGTTGGTAGACTTGTGTAGTTTCCCTGTCTAAAGTAGGTAGTTTTTGCTTGATTCCAAATAGTTGTAGCAATATCCAGGAGAACATAGTTTTGATAGACAAATTTGTTGAGTGAGTTTAGAAGTCAGGATATCACCAACGTTTCATTTGTGTCTGGGATCAACTCGTGGTGGTCCAATAATCATCACATCAAAGTGCCTGTTATGACTAACCCGTATGATGTTGGTGAGTTGTCGGAGGAGCAGCTGGAGGCGGGACTGACAGAGGAGGATATTACGGAGTCGGAACCGCGGCTGCCTAGGCACGGTGTGGTCGGAGAGAGAGAGAGATACACAATCTCTTACGAAGACGAGAGGAGAGACTAATTAGTATAAACCTTCATTCCACCAATATATGCCTATAAATAGGCATATAAGACTCATAATACAACTAGTAAGACCCATAATGACAACTACTAACTTATAAGTCCCAACAAGAAATAAAAGACAGCATAATAAAGCCTGACTCGATTAAAAGACAACATTCAATGGGCGTGTAGCCTGTAACATCTCCCGTCATATGAGTTTGTCCTCAAGCTCAAGAAAGATCGAAATCAGTGTCCACTTCATCCAATTCCCTCATCATCGAAGTCCTCCACGCCCAGATAAAAGAACCTCTTGCAGCAATGTCTGCGAGTATAACGCTCATATCACTGATAACATAACCATTTTGTGCGTCGTTCAAACATTTTTGCACAAAACGGTTGACGAGTATGTGGGTTTTATGTAACCTTTGGTCATTGGTCAAATTCGATGTTCAAATGTGATTCAGTACCTACATCTTTAAGGTTATCGTAACATGAGCACGAAAAATCTGAAATGTTCAATGTATGCATCTGCACACTCTGTTTGACGTAATGTAGTCAGTGGGTCGAGGGGATTGTTGCGGATAGGGGTACTGAATCACATGTTGCATAGCCTCTGAAGACCTCACAAGTCAGCCATGGTTGTTCATCGTGCAAACGAGCGAAGCATAGCTGAGCGGAGTCAAGAAGGTGGAAGAGTGTCAGGCAAATCCATTCCACTACTAGTGTTTTTTCATGGCCGGAATATTGCTCGCACATAGTTAGCCAACCTAATGGATATGTCTTCCCATCGTATGTGGAGAATTCCAACTTGGTGTGGCATGGTATATTGATAGCTTCATGGCGTACAAGGGTCAGTGGATCATTGCGTATAAGTGGCGGTGGAGGTGCATGACTACTACTAGATTGGTCATGTGTTGAGATAGTAATGACCAAAATGCAGTTGTAAGATTGTTGAGCTTGTTGGAGATGGTGGCAATGTCTTCCAGATGACGTGCCTCGGCTTCTTGATGACGTACTTCTAGGGAGGTCATGAATGTTTGCATCATGTCCATCGGCTTACTCATTTGATCGGACGAATCCCCCATAATGTTGATCACTGCCAGAGATAAAATGGAAGGAGCACGAGATAAGGAGCGGGTGACTTGATGGCTCAATTCCTCAGAAGCTGTTGAAATTTTTGAGTTGTTATGAGACTTGTGATGCTTCCCTAAGATGTCACCCAATAATAGCCCCCCCCCCCCCCCCCCTCACTAGATCAATGATTAATCATTTAATTGATTAATTCAATATTTAAAAAGTAGTTTGCAGGATCTGGGCTCAAAATGTTCAGGTGCGTTGAAGAGACCATGAATTTGGGCTTGAAAAGTAGTAGGCGGAGAGTGGCAGAAGGCTCCATGTG
The DNA here is from genome assembly GCA_033032865.1 of Dactylorhiza incarnata. Classification (NCBI taxonomy): domain Eukaryota; kingdom Viridiplantae; phylum Streptophyta; class Magnoliopsida; order Asparagales; family Orchidaceae; genus Dactylorhiza; species Dactylorhiza incarnata. The sequence continues at coordinate 3,493,980 of JAWHQI010000229.1, read as the reverse complement.
GAGAAGAGGAGATGGAGGATTTGCAGAGGCAGGGCGGCGCAAGTAGAACCAACTCTGGCCTCGAGATGGCGACCCGATGTGGAGATAGCGACATGATGTGGAGGCGGAGACTCGATGTGGAGGTGACAGCCACGTCGATGTTGAGTCGGGATTGTGGTTGTGGGAGGGCGTTCGACGGAATGGTCAAAAGCAGTTTGGTTTGTCATCGACAAGTATTGCAAGAAACAGAAGATACGTGATTGGCGAGAAGGCTATTGGCAACAGAAGACACGTGATCGACTGGAGTTGGAGACAAATTATCAGAGAAGACACGCGGAGTTGGACGATGACGAGAAGACAAAGTCGTGCGGTTGGTATCGGGAGACCATCGACGCCAAGCACACAGGGAGGTTTTCACGTGTGCATGAACCCGGAAGAGATTTTTGAAGGGCAAGGCACTTTTGGAGAGGCTTATACCTATTGGGGTCAATATTGGGGAAAGATGTCACGACAATGGTGGAGGGAGATTAACTCTGATACCATGTTACAGGCTAACCCGTAGGACGTTAGTGAGTCGTCGGAGGAGCGGTTGAAGGTGGGAATGTGTTATGAACGAAGTTCTAAAAGAGGGAGAAAAGAGGGAGAAAACTAATGGCGGCTAGAGAAAGATTAGGGTTAGGAGGAAGAAGATAAAATACCTTGATTATCAATTGCATAAGAACCAAAAGAGGGGGTCCGGGTATATTTATACCGGACCGGCCAGCAAGGGGGCCGGCCGGCCCCAATGGGGCTGAACCGAAATCGGTTCAGCCCCCCTTGGGCCGATTTCAGTAAGAGGGGACTGAACCGCTTGGTTCAGCCCCGTTGTCGCCTTCGCCGTGCCTTTGCCTTCGCTTGTAATGACGCCCAAATAGACGGACCTCGTCCGGGGGCGTAACATTCCGCTCCCCATCAAGAACCAGCTTGTCCCCAAGCTGGTAGTCGGGGTAAAGCTCCCGAAACTCCAGCAGGTCCACCCAAGTATTGTGCTCGGGAGAAAGATCCTTACATTTGACCAACAGCTCTGGACAGTACGCCGTGCCTCGTCGCTTCCACTTGACCATTAGAATATCCTCAGGAATCGGGCGCAGCTCGCCCCCAGTAGTAGCTTCAGGCAACTCCGAGCTCGCCTGAACAGCATCGCCAATCTTCCGTTTCAGCAAGGAGACATGAAAGGTGGGGTGAATCCTCGACCCCTCTGGTAAAGACAAAGTGTAAGCGACGGGTCCGACCCGCCGAGTGATCCGGAAGGGACCATAGTAACGGGGTGTCAGCTTCTGGTTCGTCCGCTGGGCGACGGACAGCTGCCTATAGGGACGAAGTTTGAGAAAAACCTCATCCCCCACCTGAAACTCCCGCTCCGTCCGATGCCTATCTGCCTGAGCCTTCATCTGATCCTGGGCTGCCCGCAGATTCTCCCGCAAGGTGGCTAGCGTGCGGTCACGATCGCGGAGTGCACGGTCAACGACGGCCACCGCGGTGCTACCCGGCTCATAACTGCTCAGAGAGGGCGGCGGTCGGCCGTACACCACCTCAAATGGGGTTAGCTTGCACGCCGAGTGGTAGGACGTGTTGAAGCAGTACTCAGCCCAATGTAGCCAACTCGTCCAGGTACGGGGCTCCTCCATAACGAAGCAGCGGAGATATGTCTCCACGCTCCGATTCACGACCTCCGTCTGGCCGTCCGTCTGTGGGTGGTGAGCTGTGCTGAAGCGCAAACAAGTCCCCTGCAAGCGGAAAAGCTCCCGCCAGAAGTTGCCAACAAAAGTAGGATCCCGATCCGAGATAATCGCCCGAGGAATGCCATGTAAGTGCACAATCTCCCGAACAAACAAAGTAGCCACGGACTCCCCAGTGTACGGATGGCTCAGCGCAATGAAGTGACAGTACTTGGACAACTTGTCCACAACCACCAGAATAACCGATTTACCCTTTGAGCGAGGTAGCCCGTCAATAAAATCCATGGAGACCGTATCCCAGACCTGGTGCGAAATCTCGAGGGGGGTAAGGAGCCCGGCAGGAGAAGTGGTCTCGTACTTTTGCCGCTGACAAACATCACATTGGCGAACAAACGCCTGTATATCCTTCCGCATGCCCTTCCAAAATACATTAGCCCTGACCCGCTGCAGAGTGCGGAAAACCCCAGCGTGGCCCCCCGTCGGCGTCGAATGGAACTCGTGCATCATCACCGTCCGCCAAGCGGATTGAGAAGGTATGACCACCCGTCCGTGGTAGTAAAGACGATCTTGTTGCAAATAATAGCCGGGGGTGGTCGTCCGATCGGCCCGCAAATCTTCCAGAATAACTCGTAACTCAGGATCCCGCAGTACCTCCTCCTGAATCGCATCCAAAGACTCCAACCGTGGTACAAATATGCTGGTCAACGCTCCCTCGGGCAACCTGGAAAGAGCATCCGCAACTAGATTGTCTTTCCCTTGCCGATACACAATCTCGTAGTCGTACCCCAAATGTTTGGTCACCCATTTCTGTTGAAGAGGGGAGGAGACCCGCTGTTCCAAGAAGTGCTTCAAGCTCTGGTGGTCTGTCCTGATTTTGAAATGACGGTCTAGCAGGTATGGCCGCCACAGTGCTACCGCATGAATAATGGCCAGCATCTCCTTCTCATAAGCCGATAGGCCCAATGTCCTGGGGGCCAAGGCTTTGCTGTAAAAAGCAATCGGCCGCCCCTCCTGCATCAAGACGACTCCCAACCCTACTCCGGAGGCGTCCGTCTCCACGACGAACTCCTTGGTGAAATCCGGAAGTGCAAGGACCGGGGTAGTCGTCACCGCCTGCTTAAGCGCCTGAAAAGCCGCCTCGGCCTCATCATGCCAAGAAAAAGCATCCTTCTGTAAGAGCTGTGTCAGTGGCCGAGCGATTTTCCCATAGTCACGAACGAAGCACCTGTAGTAGCCTGTGAGGCCTAAGAAACCCCGTAAGGCCCGAATGGTCTGGGGCTGCGGCCACGATACCATACTAGCAATCTTCTTCGGGTCCGCCTTAACCCCTTCCACGGAGACCAGATGGCCTAAATATTCAACTTCTCCCTGGCCAAAAGAGCATTTCGGCCATTTAGCAAATAACTGGTGTTTACGTAGGATGGAGAATACCTGAGCAACATGGTCCACGTGCTCCTCCAAAGTCCGATTGTAGATCAGAATGTCATCGAAGAAAATCAGCACGAAGCGGCGAAGAAGTTCTCGGAAGATTTCATTCATATTGGCCTGGAAGGTGGATGGACCACCGGTCAACCCGTTGGCCATCACAAGGAACTCGTAGTGACCATCATGAGTCCTGAAAGCCGTCTTGTGGATGTCGTCCTCCTTCATCAGAATCTGGTAGTAGCCGGACCGCAAGTCCAGTTTAGTATACCGGTCGCACCATGTAACTCATCCAACAGCTCCTCTATCAGTGGAATCGGAAACTTATCCTTCAGCATAATACTGTTGAGGGCCCGGTAGTCAACACAGAACCTCCATGATACATCCTTCTTCTTGACTAGGATGATGGGTGCCGAGAAGGAACTCGTGTTGGGTCGGATGATGCCCACATCGAGCATCTCCCGAACACTGCGCTCGATCTCTGCCTTCTGCATATGTGGATATCTGTAAGGTCGTACATTTGTCGGCTCTGCTCCAGTTTTGAGCACAATCTGATGATCACGGAACCGTGATGGCGGAAGTGTATGCGGCTCCTGGAAGATATCGGCATACTCTTCAACCAACGGCTGCAACTGGAGAGGTACCTCCCCTTGCCCTGCCTCGTCTGACCTCACCCCAAGAAGACCGGCCATCAAACTCCCTGTCTCTCCAAGCTGTTGTAGGCTGCGAAGGCCAATTTCCTTCACGGGTGCTGACGTGATACCCTTCAAGCAAAACTGTCGCCCACCCTGCAGAAACTCCATCGTCATCTGATCCCAATCAAAAGTAACCCTCCGCAGTTGTCGTAGCCACTGAACCCCTAGAACCATGTCTGACCCCCGAATGGGTAAGAGGTAGATATCTGTGCGGCCCACGTAGCCTTGCATCCGCAACTCCACTCCCCGCAGAACGCCCTGGCACTGTAACTTACTGCCATCCGCTACCATGACCTGGAAGGCAGCCCCAGTATCCACTACGTGCCCCACCCTCTGAGCAACCTCCGGATGAATGAAATTGTGAGTGCTCCCGCTGTCCGCCAGGATGGTCACCCGCTCCCGTCGGACCCTCCCCCCGAGCCGCATAGTGAGCGGTGGGGGGCTGCACCCCTCCAAGGCATGCAGCGAGACACCAAGCTCCGTCAGGTCCAAGTCCCCTTCCAGATCCGGCTCCTCCGAACTCAACTCGTCCTCCTCCTCCTGGTGTAGCATAAACACCTGGACCTTCTGACATTTGTGACCCGGCGTAAATTTCTCATCGCAGTTGAAACAAAGTCCCTTCTCCTTCCGCGCCTGCAGCTCGCCCCATGAAAGTCGTGTCACCGTCGGTTTCCCGGCTCCCACCGGCTCCCTCCGGCCTGGTGCCGGCGTGGTAGCAGGCCTCACTGAGTTGCGGGTCCGCTGCCTGTTGAACCGCTCCTCGTGGATGCGGGCTAAGCTAATGGCGTGGTTCAGACTCCGTGGCATGTAAGCATGAATCTCATCCCTCAAATGTTCCTTCAAGCCCGACACAAAACAGCTATGAAGTGTCTTCTCCTCCCAGCGTACTTGGTTTGCCAGTTTCTCAAACTCTGTCCAGTATTCTGTTACCGTCCCCTTCTGTCGCAGCTTCTGCAGAGTCGTCTTGACATTCTCGTACTCCAAAGGCCCGAACCGAGCCGTAAATCCCTCCACAAAATCCGTCCATGGCACATAATCTCTGTCTCTGAGGAACCACTGAGTCCACTGGAATGCATCACCCTCCAGATGGAAGGACGCCAATTGCACCCACTACGCCTCCGGAACATCCTGATAATTAAAGAACAACTCGGCCTTGTGAATCCACTCCAACGCGTCCCCTCCGTGAAAACTTGGAAAATTCATACGCGTTAATTTCGGAGGGAGATACGCCCTTGGTGCGCCTTGTCCCCGCCAGCCTTGGTCATGACCCGCACCCGGGTGGACTTGGTGTTGTCCGACCCACGGTGCTCCCGGTCCCACATGGTCGCCGTGTCCAACCGGCCTAGGGTTCGGTAGGAGTCCCCCCATGCCTCCCGGAGGGAAACCCATCGCAGCTGCACGGCCAAACGTCGGCACGTTGCCGCCTCCAGTCTCCCCGAGCCCTCCAAATGGCGGCCCGAACTCGTCGTGGCCCGTACGCCCCTGTCCGACCCCGCCGTAGCCGGATCGGCCCCACCCGACGTCGCCTGGGCCGCAAAAGCCCCCGCCCGAGTCGCGGCCTGTGCCGACACCGCCCGCGCCTGTTGCGGCCCCGATCCCGCCCGATCGGCTTCCGCCGGCCTCGCCCAAGCCGCCTGGCGGCTGCATCGACCCCGTCCAGGGGTTACGCCCATGTCCTGCTCCTCCTTGAAAGCCCGGCGGAATTTCCGGGTGAGATCCGGAGTTATCGGATATCGGATGCACGGATCCACCGTTCTCGTCGGCCGCCGGCGCTTTTCCTCTCAGATTTTGCACCAAGAGTGCTTTGATTTCGTCCATGCGAGCGTCCATGCGTTCTTCCATCGATGTCTTCATGTGTTCCAATGAATCGGACAACCCCGCAAAATTTTCCTCTAGGGTTTCCAACCGCGAGATTTCCTTTTGCGTGCGAGTGGTAACCATGGCGGAGGAGATCCTCTGATACCAAATGTTATGAACGAAGTTCTAAAAGAGGGAGAAAAGAGGGAGAAAACTAATGGCGGCTAGAGAAAGATTAGGGTTAGAAGGAAGAAGATAGAATACCTTGATTATCAATTGCATAAGAACCAAAAGAGGGGGTCCGGGTATATTTATACCGGACCCCAGACCGGCCAGCAAGGGGGCCGGCCGGCCCCAATGGGGCTGAACCGAAATCGGTTCAGCCCCCCTTGGGCCGATTTCAGTAAGAGGGGGCTGAACCGCTTGGTTCAGCCCCGTTGTCGCCTTCGCCGTGCCTTTGCCTTCGCTTGTAATGACGCCCAAATAGACGGGCCTCGTCCGGGAGCGTAATAGAATGACGGAGGACGAGGATACTACGAAGTCGGAACCGCAGTTTCCTAAGCGGGGTGTGCTCGGAGAGAGAGAGAGAGATACCACAATCTCTTACAAAGACAAGAGAGACTAATTCATGCATACCTTCATTCCACCAACATATGCCTTTAAATAGGCTTACAAGACTAATAATGACAATTACTAAAACTCATAATGACAACTAATAACTTCTAACTCCCAACAACTAATAAATAAAAGACAACAATTAATAAAAGACAACATAATAAAGCCCGATTCGATTAAAAGACAACATAATAACTGAGCTTGAAGTCCGTAACAGTGCTCGAGAAGGCGGCGTTGGCGAAGGGCACGATGGATGGAGCGAGACCAAGCAAGGTAGTTTTTGACGTCGAGAGGCACCGTAGTAATTTTGGCAGGATAAGAATGATGTGCTAAACGACTGACATGTATGGGAGGTGCGCCGTTGGTTGCGTTTCCAGAAGAGGAGCCCGAAGACCCAGATATCGATCACGGAGTGGGGAGGAGATGATCTCGTGGAACAAAAAACGATGTTGGAAAGAGCGAAAGAGAGAATCCCTTCAATCGAAGCCAAAAGAATCTAGAAGAATCAAAACAATGTGTTGTTGGAAGATGTCACTATAAGGCTTGATGAAAGGCTCAATGGAAGGCATTGTTGAACCCATGGGGTTGATCGAAGCAACGACGAATCATTTGAAGGTGTTATTGGACGCAGGCATTCGGTTGAAGCAGCGACGGCTCGCTGGAAGGCGTCGCTGGACGCAGGCGGCTGTCGAAGCAGTGAAGGCTCACTGGACGCGGACGGTCAAATGAATCGAAGCAACAGGAGGCGTCGAATAGTCAATCGAAGGGATTGAAGCAGAGCAAGCGTAGCTCAATGATCTAGGGTTTGATCAGAGGCGGAGAGGATTCACTTTGATACAAGTTGAAAAGAGGAATAGCTTTGTTGTTTCACTCTCTTGGAGAATTTTATGAGTTTTGGTTCCCCTTAAGTTGATCGTTGTTAGAACCATGAACCGGTTCCGAATTGAGGAAACACTACTTTTTACACTTCATTCAACGACTTATGTCTTTAAATAGGCATACATGACATTAGGGGTACAACTCGGATCGGTTCGGGTCAACCTAAAACCAAGATCCGACCCATATAGGTTCGGTTCTAAATTTTTGGAACCGAAACCGACCCACGGTCCTAAAGTATAGAACCAGATCCAAATCGTTCACTTCGGTTCGGTTCTCGGTTCTACCCATGTGTCAAAATAATTAAAAAAAATGAATCTTCCAACCCATTTTTCTTTATCATACAACTATCAATGTCTCAAAATAATTGAATCATGACTCTCTATAATATTGAAGTCATACAACACTACATGAGTTCAAAAATTATTTTCTTTAGTCATACGATTATATTCTCAATTATTTTCACGTATTAAGTCATACGACTAACCGTTATCTCAAAAAAAAATCTTTAGCAATGATTTTCGGTTCTCGGGTCGGTTCTAGATACACGACCTGTGGAACCGGAAAACGAACCGAATTATCGGTTCTGATATTATGAGAACCAAACCTATTTGGAACCGACCCGAACCGTTAAGTTCGGTTCTAATCTGGTTCTCGATTCTTCGGTTCTTTTTGCACACCTTACCCAACAACTACTAATAACAAATAAAGGCTTCTAACAACTAGCAAATTTTTAATGACCCAACATATTATTTAATTAATACATAAAAGACAAGACTTGTAATCATAAAGACTTAAAAATAACTGACAGAAAGCCAATTACATGACTCCGGCGGCTACTTAAGTCATCACGAAAGTTCGCATCATTTCCATAAGCTAACTCATCTGGTCTTATAATCCCTCGTGTCGTTGATAATTGTAGGAAGTAAAGTGATTGGAGCACGAGATGCAGATCAGGTTACTAAACCGCACGACTCCCCCAGATGCTGGCGTTGACAGGGGAATCCATGGTGATTCCTTATGATGACACAAAATAATAAGATATGTTTTTTATATATATAATTTAATTTTTTTATATTTATAATTAAAAAATTTTATACTTATAATATATTAAGTAATAGCTTGAGAACTAAAAAGGTGGCATGCGGTTTCCCTAGCAGGCATGGGAATCGAAAGGAGCCGTGCAGGAATTGAATGACGTGGGGCTCAACAAATCAAGGAGGAGTTGGTTGACGATGGCGGGTGGCACGATAAGAATGAGGACTACAGTGATGGTGTTGCACACGGTGAGCAAAACGCTTAATGGGGGTGGTAAAGTGCCCAACTGCTCAACTTGACAAATATGCGTGCGTGAACGAAGCGCTCAGTTGGCGCCAATGGGAGAGGAAGTAGGTTGGCGTGTTGAAGATTTGATGTAAAGGTTGTTCTAGTTGTTGTTGTGGGGCTTGAAGTAGAAGTAAGTGTCGTCAACGTGCAGTCGATTGTCGGAGCCAGAGCTTCAAAGTGCTGAGATTGATTGTCAGAACCAGAGCATCAGAGCTTGTAGGAATCAGGGCAGCTAACGGTCGTCGAAGCAACACTGTCGTGGAGTGGGAGGTGTAACGAACCAAAAACTTAATGCGAACAAAAAGATAATTAAAATAATTAAATATATCCCTGATGATGGAAAATAACTAAAGTACACATTTAATTTTTGAGTTTGAGTTTTCTAAAGATTTTGCGACGATCGTTTCGTTTTCAATTTAAATTACTTTATTTAATAAAATTATGCACATTGTGGTGGAATTGCAGGCTTAGACATTGATTTTGATGGCTGTGCTGATTTAGTGGCTCGGCTAATCATATTAGTAGCTTAATTATTATGATGGTTTCACATTTATAAGGCTGAAAATATATTAAGCCTTAGCCATGATTAAGGCAGTAATTAAGTCCTTATTGAGTCTGGGATTAAAATGAGGTGGTGGGTTGATTGTGCTTTGGGTTCGAGAGGCTTCTTTTCATATATACTTATCTGGGATTCTATTCTCTCGATATTTCCCCATCTCTCGCCGTCTGCCTTCGATGCCGCTGGGTTGACGCTAGGGCTTGCTCGATTCTTCTCCTTTCTGCTTGACTCTTCTCCTTCTTGCTCAACGACCACTCTTCTCTCGCCGACGGTGCTGGGAGAACATGATTGAGCTGTGGATGGGTTCCTTTGTAGGGTTATTGCTGTTTTTGGTTGGTTCTGTACCTTCGATCGGCGGTTTTCGGCTTCCAAACTTCCACTGTGAGCCTTTCTTTCTCTCCCCCTCTTACTCTTCCCCCTTTTATTCTTCTCCTCTTAGCTGCTGTTGAAAGTTAGTAAGACCTTTGCAATTAGGGTTTCTGAATTGGGGGTTTTTGTAGAAGCTTAAACGACTGCTATTTTTTTGGCTTTTGTTTACTTGGGAGTTTTGTTGGAGTTTAATGTTGGATTGATGTGGGTGGGTCTCTATTGTTGGGTAATGAGATGATGGCTATGATTCCGGCTGTTTAGTTGTTGGTAGTGATGGTGATGGTCGTGTTGGCCGCCTGGTAAGTGTGATGGAATTTGGGTTTTCTTCTTCTTCTGGATAAGTGATACTAGCTGTTTTGGAATGTTGTTGCCAGAAATGTAGATGTTTGGAAATTAGTATATCTATTTGAAATTTTAATCAAATCATCGAATTCACCTTAAGTTTTTTCTACCCAACACCACTTTTGATAAGTATATGTCGTCGTAGGAGTCAAATCGTTACTATTTAACAACGCAATCCTAAAGTATATGATTTCATTAATACTGCAGAGGATGACGTCCGGCGATAGATGCGACGAGAATCCTGGGAATGATAAGGGCAAGGGAAAAGCTGTGGTGAGTATTTACTTCTTTAATTATGCTTAGTTTTGAATTATTTTTAGTATGCATTGGCTTAGCTTTCCATACAAAATTTACTTTATTGCTTGTGCATTTTCATTGAATTATAAGAGTTTGAACTTTTGAAATCAATGAAGCGATTAAAAATTCTGAGGGGAACTTTAAATAAATAACACCTATTATTGCATACGAAAACCAACACAAAAATTTAAGATTAAAGAGGTTAAATTTACAATAATAAGTAATATAAGGAAAGACGGAAAAAGTTGTAAGACGAATAAAAAGTCAGAATGCATAGGAAACGTTAAGGGGTAACCCACGTTGTGGGGGGACGTGAATTCCCTATGAAAGAGAATCTTCCGGAATGGAAGGCTATGCGCTGACCTGGGGGCCGTTGAAGGTCAGTTGAGTGTGATGATCGCTCCGGTTAGACATCGGAATTTGAGCTAACTCCAGAAGGGGTGGGCTCAAGATATGAAAAGATGAATCGACAGATACCCTTAACATTTCGTGATTAAATGAAATTAACGATAAACGAGAAATCTGATTAAGAAGAAGAATAAATATGAATGAAGAATGTAATAAGTGAAAATGAGTCGAACGAATTCTGAACAGAATGAAAACAAGAATCGATGAAAGGCATACAAATAAAAGATTCGAAGAAATGAACTTGAAGAATTCAAAGAACTAAACAATAAAGAATACGAGAATCTAGAATATAAAAATTGTTAAATAAATAATGTACTTTCTTTTATTGTCATTATTATTACTGCACTTCTTTACTTATACTGCACTTTAAAAATACTTATGCATATTGTTACTGACTCTTCGTGTTGCTTGTTTAGCAGTTAAAGAGGTAAAGTACTCCCTTAGTCAAATTCTTTATGACTAATCCTGTGGTTGTCTAATTTTTTAGGAAGTTGACGCTACCCCTAGCGCGCCTAAGAAGGCCAAGATGACGAAAGACGAAAAGCGGAAGTTAGCAGAGGAGCGAGCAAAGGTATGGCTAAAAATATTTATCGCAATAGAGGAAATCCAGGAAAAGCACAGGGAGACATGTGAGGATTGGCAATGCGCTTTTTGTAACCGAGTAGATTAAGAAATTAGTGAGTCAGTAGTTTGTCGTCGTATGCTATGAGTCTGTAGTTATAGTATATGTATGTAGATACATTTGGGGCGACTATGTTTGTTAGTTGTAGTATTGTGCAGCTGTAGTAGTTATGTTTGAGCGTCGTTGTATCATATCTTTAACTTTGTATTAAAAGCTTTTAACGGAAATAAAGTTTTGTTAATGTGTTTTATTTTGTACTCATGTGCATATATCTACTTTGTGTTGAGACGAATGCTTGAAAATATGCTTTGATACATAATTTTTGTGGGGTCTGAAAAGGGGCCTCACAGGAGGAGCAACTTCGACTGAGGGCTTGAAGTCATGGAGTGGCGGGAATGGCGGAACCAGCTCTGTCTAGAAGAAGCTTTGCTGAGCGCGAAGGAGGCGGAATCCGGTTAGAGACGTGAAGTTTGGAAAAGGGGGAGAAAACTGCAGTGGATTGTTGCATAGGAAAAGGATGGAGGGTTGAAATCAAAAAAAAGAGAAGTTTTTGGTGGACAACAGAATATGAAGGAGATTCTGGCTTTGATACCAAGTTGTTACGGGCTCCGCCATAGCACATTAATAGCTTCGTCAGAGATGATCGGAGACAGTACCTTGTGCTGGATTCTTTTTTACCTTGTTGGAGTCTGCCGACATGTTTTTTAGGGGGAAATGATATTTTTTTCTAAAAAAAATGATTGTCCTTTTGTAAAATATTGGCCGACATATCCGATTTTTTTCGATATATCGACCGACACGACTTTGAACATATCGTCCGCTATATTTTATATCATGTTAGCAGTGTATGTTTAAATTATTTATATGTATTATATATACTAAATTTAATTGGGCTTATTCTTTCATTCTCTTTAATTTGTGTTATTTTTATAATCAATTTTTTTATTATTTCTCACTATACCTTTCTTATTTAGGCCTACAAAAAATATTAAAACTTTCAACCTATTTATTAGTTAATTATTTTTATATTTTTAGCATAAACTTGTTAAGTATAAAAGACCTATAATCAATCAAAAATATTTAGCTTTTAATTTTTTTTATTTACTATAAATTTTAATATTATCTAAATAAAATTATTATATAATATTAAATATATTTTAGAATATATTTATTTGTACTTGTTAATAATAGTTGTCGTGTGTTACTAATATTTTATTTTGGATACTCTTTAGATTTATTTTGGGATATACATAACTCAATATTCGTAAACTTGTTATGCTAATTTTTAATTTTAGAACAAATTATTATACTTAGTATACACAAAAAAAAAAATTTTATTTGTGAGAGATGAAAATTCGATATTTTAAAATATCCACGACATGTCTCCGACTTCCGATATCCGACATTTAAAAACTCAATCCGACGAGTCGCCAACATCCGATATTTACAATCTTAGAGATACTACAGAGCCAAAACCGCAGCTCTCTAGGCAGGGTGTGCGCAAGAGAGAGAAGTTACAACAATCTCATAATATGGGATAAGAGGAGACACAATTCATGCTTACCTTCATTCAACATTTAATGCCTTTAAATAGGCTTCAATAGCATTAATGACCCAACAACTATTAATGAATCATACGGATTTCTAACAACTACCTAGATAAACCCCTAGGCCCATCCCCAAATAAACCATAAATAAACCCTTGGATTAATTCCTAGATAATTTCTTAGATAAACATAAATAAAATCCTAGATAAATCTCTATATAAGACTATAGATAAATTCCAAAATAAATTCTGGGATAAAACCCTAGCTAAATACTAAATAAATTCATATAAACCTCTTGATAAATCCCTGGATAAATCCCTTGATGATATGTCCCTGAATAAATCTCTAAATAAACCCCTCAATAAATTATTACATAAAAATATGGATAAATTCATAAATAAATCCCTTGATAAACTCTTAGATATATCCATATATAATTTCAACGATAAACAAACATAAAATATTAAGATAAATTTTTAGATGAACCCTAAGTAAATACTTAGATAAATACTTATATAAACCCATACATAAATCCTTATATAAATCCCTAAAAAATTTCTACATAAATTCCTAGATAAACACCTAAATAACCCTTAAATAAACTCATAGATAATCGCCTATATAAACTAAAATAAAATCTATAGGTAAATAATAAGATAAATACCAAGATAATCTTTAGAAAAAACCCTAGCCTTTTATGTATTAATTAAACAGTATATTGGTTCATTAAGAGGATGGCCTCATGTTGCTCGAGGGTGTAGGCTATGGGTTGCACTTGTGAGAATCGTGAAGCGCTCGTGACGCAGGACGAATCTATAGGCGGCGGATAAACCGCGACCCAACCCTACATGCTATGCAAATCCGACAGTTAAATCGCAATTGAATAATAAATAATGATATCCCACGCAGTTAATTCACAACAAGATACAATAATTAAATTAGCGGATCCGGGTGGGGAATGGATGGATCCGATGTGTGATAGCGGATCCGGGGTGCGGGAGGGCGTATGATGGTGGAAATAACGGATCGGGAGGAGAAACTCTAGATCTGGAATGATCTAGCGTTTTTAGGCTATTTAGAAGTGGATCCACGGAGAGGAGGGAGGCGACGGCTTGGGGTGGCGGATCCGGAGGAGGTGGTGGCTATGGGGTTGGTAGAGGGGCTGGCGGATGAACAGTGCTGCGGTGAACAGTGCGCGGATGAACAGTGCGGGGGTGAATAGTTCGCGTATGAACAGTGCGGCGGTGAACAGTACCCGCATGAACAGTACTCGGATGACCAGTGTTCCCGCGGCTTGTGGGGCTGCGGATGAGGGTTTCGGAGGGGGAAGAAGGAGGCAATGGATGGGTAGTACCTTGGGGAGGAGTTTGGGCGCCTAGGAGTCGTCACCTAGGGTTCCACGGCGTCGGCACCGCGGGGTGATCGCTGGAATCCGAGAATAGTCTCTCCAAATTCTGCAATGTCTCAAATCAGCCCCCTAAGAGCCTATTTATAATTAAAACCAAAACTAGGGCATCCCAATCAACGGCTATGATTGGCCGGATGGAAAACCCCTAAAATAAAACAATAATAAGTCCAAATACATAAACCAATATATCAAATTGATTCGCAACGCGAATCCGAACACATCTGCGGAGTCCGATCGTCGATCCGGGCACGCCATATATGATAAGTCGCCAAATCAGCCCCGAATGGGCCCAAAACTCGTCCTCGTCTTTGCTCCGCATCAATCTCCCCGGCTTGAAAGAATTCATCTCCCGATGAATTGGGATCGGAATTCTCTCGATGAATGCCAGGTACAACTCGAAGAGGTCCGCCAGAGGTCGTCCAAGTGTCATCGCTGAAAAGTGGCCTCGTCGATCGACTCTCCCCGACTGAAAAGCTGTCATCTCCGGTAAATGGAGACAACCGTACTGAAGTCGAAGTCCAGGGGTGAATCGATCACGCTCTGCTGCAAGTACCCAGGTGTCACCAACGTATGTAGTAGGAATGCACTGGTGGAATCTGGTCTCCATGAAGCTCTCAACGCTCAACTCACGAGTGGTGGATCCCGGTGCGATCAGTGGCGCCGTAGGTAGAACCAAAGAAGACGAGTCCCCAGGTGGGTGGGTGTCAGAAGTGGGTGAGTAGTGGTGGCCATCAGACGTGGGTGGGCTATGAGGGTGGTAAGGCAACGGGAGTGGAGGTGTGGGCGGCTGGAAGTCCCCACTGCTTGGGTCCACATACTCGCGAGGCTCGTAGTACGGCATCATATCTTCAACACTAAATATCAGGTGGATACCCATACTTGTAGGGATATCAAGATCGTAGATGCTTGCTTCGATCTGTCTCATGATTATATAGGGATCCATTCGCTTAACGCTCAAGCTTTTAGCAAGCCTCGCACGGAGCCTCACAACGCAGATTCTCACCATCACCTGCTCGCCTTCATGAAGTACCTGCACTTGCCAGTGAACATCCGCATGTGATTTACAAGATTTATTACCAACATGGATTATTCGTCGGACCGACTCATGACACACATGCAAACGATGAACAAACAACACAACAGACGCATACAAATGATGACGAAACGACTCAACAGACTTATGCAAATGATGAAGAAACGACTCAACATACTCATGCAAATGAAACATGACCGACACTACATACTCGTTATGGGAAAGGCTAATAACTACTTGAAAATCTACCAAAGGAGGTGGTCTATCAGGAGGCTCTCTCGGAGGAGTGTAGAAAAACTCATCTCGTGTGTGACGAGTGCTCAGTTTATCGTGAGAGACAACTATACTCAAATACGAGCTCATAAAGGTCCAAGTGTCTCTCAGGGAACGTGACGCGCCAGGGGGTTCACCAGGAGGTATGTAAGAAAAGTCATCGCGAATGCGACGACCGCCTAAGTGAAAATCATGTGCACCGACCAGAAGACGTGGCTCTATAGTGTAGTGAGTGTCCCCGAAAATAAAGAGCTCGTCTGGTGGGTCAGCAGGTGGTGCATCCCAAAACTCAGCGAGAGTGCGATGTGTCAGCAAGTGGTGCCCTAAATATTGGATGTTCATCATAATATCCATCCTCTGGGGCAAGGTCAGGGACGATAATGGAAGAAACACCACTAACTCGAAACTCGTAAACAAACGGCTCACCTGAATCGCATCCTCACCAGGATGTGGTGGCTCAACAAGGGGGTCGTCATAGTATTCGTCACTAGGGTCATGGTCCTCCAGATGAGTACCATCGTCAGGGGTAGTGTCCCCGTGAATGGATGAAACAGCCACTTCGAGATCAAAACCAGGCTCTGGTCTCTCGGTCGTGATGTGACTCAAGGTAACGACAATGAGAGAGCGACATAGATCTACGCTCAAGAATGGGTCTGTGGGTGCGGTGTTAAGATGTGAGTCCAGGGTAGGGGTGCTAATCAACCCATGACATGCCAGAGGTGGTGGTGTGGGTAAGGGGCACGACACCATAGGCTCAAGAGGTCGCTCAGGCTCACTCTCAGTCGAGGTCACGAGAGACGGGTCAAAAACAAGGGATAGGTCACTCACTGGGCTAAGCACCTCACTAGGGTGAGAGCAATCCGTATCAGGTATCACTTCTGTCATGTCTGACGGAACAATGGTCGACAGAGTGGTGTCCTCGGTGTAGGAGGAGCTCGTACTGCGGAGGTCAGAGTGAGGATCCAACCGACCAGCTCTTGTGGATCTCAAAGACTGTTCGTAACGAAGGGCAAGCTGATACGTCTGCTCGAGGGACTTCGAGCTATGATAAACCACCTCAGTACGAATGTCTGGTCGAAGACCAGACCGAAATCTGCAAGAGGTCATGGCTGGGTCCTCTTGGATATCGCTCCTCACAACTAACTCATCAAAGCGATCCCTGTACTCAGCGACGGACATGGATCCTTGCTGAAGGGAAAATAATTGGTCGAGCAAGCGACTCCGATACGACGAAGGCAGATACCTCTGACACAATGTACGCTTCATGTCCACCCAACTAATGACACGATGTAGACGGTCTCGCTCGCGTGTCCTCTCAACGCTAGCCCAATATGCCCTCGCTTGATCTAAAAGTCTATGTTTCGCAAACTTGACGCGACGCTCACCGAATACCTCAAAATGGTCAAGATAATACTCCATATCCACGAGCCAATAACTGAAAGACTCGGGACTCGATGAGCCGTCAAAGGAAGGGGCAGCAGTACGAAACTGACTCTCAAGATCTCTCTCGGAACGATGATCCTCATAATAATCATTCCTAAGGTAACCGAGTCGTGTCAAAGGATCAACACGATCCGCTCGCGTGTACGGATAAGAACGACGACAACCATCATACTGATCGTCTCTAGTGTAGTGGTCTCGTGTCGGTGGGTCAACACGATCTCTAAAAGTGGTGTGCTGCGATCGAGAATAATCATCGTAGTAACGTGAAGATCTCCCTGATGGGGCTTTGTGAGAGCGGGTGCTAGTGGACTCGAGACCTCTAAGGTGAGGGGAGGCATAATTTTGACACCTAGACATAATAAAAAAATATCCTATAGACTCTACGACTGCATATCGAAAAGTGTGCGCAACCTCGCCTCTGATACCAATTGACGCAGGACGAATCTATAGGCGGCGGATAAACCGCGACCCAACCCTACATGCTATGCAAATCCGACAGTTAAATCGCAATTGAATAATAAATAATGATATCCCACGCAGTTAATTCACAACAAGATACAATAATTAAATTAGGGCGAAACAGATTTAGGCTTTCCTCCGCGTGGAGGGCCAAAGCAAGAGCGCGCGGCGAATAAACCCTGCAAATCACAATAATATTCTAACAAACAACCACTATGCAAGATATCCAAACCAGGTACGAGATCCAATCCAATATAAATATGTTGAAAATAATAATCCAATACAAATTAGACTCACAAAGTAGTGGGCTGACCAAGACAATGAAGAATCCGGGTCCGGGTATGTAGATCGGCGATCGAAGGTGGAACCGGAGGCGTGACGATAATGGCGGTGGCTGTCCTTGGCGGAAAATAAGGAGATCGGGCCGGAAATGGATAGATCCGGCCACTAGGAGATAGATCCGGGTGGGGAATGGATGGATCCGATGTGTGATAGCGGATCCGGGGTGCGGGAGGGCGTATGATGGTGGAAATAACGGATCGGGAGGAGAAACTCTAGATCTGGAATGATCTAGCGTTTTTAGGCTATTTAGAAGTGGATCCACGGAGAGGAGGGAGGCGACGGCTTGGGGTGGCGGATCCGGAGGAGGTGGTGGCTATGGGGTTGGTAGAGGGGCTGGCGGATGAACAGTGCTGCGGTGAACAGTGCGCGGATGAACAGTGCGGGGGTGAATAGTGCGCGGATAAACATTGCGACAGTGAACAGTGCCCGCATGAACAGTACTCGGATGAACAGTGTTCCCGCGGCTTGTGGGGCTGCGGATGAGGGTTTCGGAGGGGGAAGAAGGAGGCAATGGATGGGTAGTACCTTGGGGAGGAGTTTGGGCGCCTAGGAGTCGTCACCTAGGGTTCCACGGCGTCGGCACCGCGGGGTGATCGCTGGAATCCGGGAATAGTCTCTCCAAATTCTGCAATGTCTCAAATCAGCCCCCTAAGAGCCTATTTATAATTAAAACCAAAACTAGGGCATCCCAATCAACGGCTATGATTGGCCGGATGGAAAACCCCTAAAATAAAACAATAATAAGTCCAAATACATAAACCAATATATCAAATTGATTCGCAACGCGAATCCGAACACATCTGCGGAGTCCGATCGTCGATCCGGGCACGCCATATATGGTAAGTCGCCAAATCAGCCCCGAATGGGCCCAAAACTCGTCCTCGTCTTTGCTCCGCATCAGCTCGACTCCACCGTCTTTCCCTTCTCAGCATAGAAAGGTCCCGCTAGTGAAGTGGGCTCCTGCCTTCGTTCTCCCTCAAGCACTGTCTCACAACACTTCGAGCTATGTAGCCTACCTTGCCACACTTGTAACAGACTGGGGTTCCCCTCGAATGAACTTGAGAGGATTTGATGTTTATAAACAATTATTTTAGAAAATAACATATACAAAGATTTTGCATCTTTATTAAAGAGATAATTATATTTTGAAAATTTACCTACAAACCCCAAACAACACCAAACATGTCTGCCAGCAAGGATTTAGAGAGAGAGAAAAAAAACTTTACAAATTGTTCATGTGAATCAGGAGCCTTGCTAGGAGTCGGGTATGTGTGAAGCAACAAGGAGGTCATGTGCAAGGAGACGTAAGGAATTGTTTATATGCAAGTACTCATACCTTAATGAAAATGAGAGAGGTTAAAATATACACTACAAAATCATCAAACCATGAGATCAAATTCACATACGAGAAATGAGTTTCCCCTAGGCTGGTTGTGAAACTAAAGCTATTTTTGGGGCAGCTGCCGCGGAAACAGTACCTGTTTGGCAGGGCGAATATCCGAAGATTTTGTGTAGTTTTCAACAAACGACATCGGGCTACGACCATGGTCGAGGATCGGCAGATACGCACCACGCAAAATCCTCTGCCCCAAAACCAGCCTTAAGTTTTGGACGTTACGACTTTTGGAAAACAGACGAAAACATATACTTTGTGTGAAACTGGCCTGCGCTTCAAGCTTTGGGGAGATCAAATATTTTTTAATAAAATTAATTTAATAATTGTTCACATGCACATAATTACTTTTTGCTTGATAATGCATGTAATTATCCAAATAGGGATAATCACATACTTGGCTCAAATTCAAACATAATAATTATATATCAATATTATATACAAGGGAAAAACATCCTTGGGTGAAACATTTATCTTTCCGATTTTACCTCATCTTTACTACATCTTCTATAAAAAATTTAAATGTTTGTTTAATTTGTGAGTTTTGTAAAAAAATATGTGCTCTTCTCTCAATTTCAATTAAATTTTGTATTCGATCAAAAAAATTCACAAAGATGGCGAGCGGTGAATGTGATGCCGCATCGGGGCACGGGAGAACCTCATGCATGACTGCTTGAGATGATAAATGATAGATAACAACAAACAAACAACACTCAGGCCTTTATCCCACCATAGTGGAGTCGGCTTGATAAATGATAGATATTTAAATAAAAAATATAATTAGATGTTTCGGCATGCACACAGAAGTTACAAAAACACAAATTAGACTTATAGATAGAGTTACCGTCAAACTATAAGGTTGAGGGATAGACCCGACTTAACATGGCCGAAAGATTTAACAGCCAAACAATACTCGACAAGAAATAGTGGAAAATGGGGATTTAGAAAGACTGCCCCAGATAGTTGGGATGAGGATATCGATGATGATAAACATTTAAATTCCACTTTAAACTAACTAAGCATTATTTTCAAAAATAATTAATTAATTATGATACTTATTTAAACGTAAATCTAAAATAAAATAACTATTGATATAATACTTTGTTTAATTAAATTCAAATTGTGTTTAAAATAACTTGCAAATTATAAGATAGAATGCCTAGAACATAGGGTATTAGAACATCCAATAAAGGAATCAATTGGTGATAATATTGAAGAAATGGCTGTGGAGTTGAAGTACATAGCATGGGATATACAAGGTCTTTCCCTTGGCTAATGTCACTTTGTCTTATTCTCAACCTTCTGTCAAATGTATTAGCAAGCAATCTCAACCTCAATTTACATCAAGAAGCAAGATCTTCTTTGAGAGGAAAAAAAGGTGAATAGATGTTTCAACGTGATTTTCTTTTGCTCAGATCAATCAAAGGATGATGAGTGCTCAAACAAATAACAAAACCAATGGTTTAGAAATGATAAGCAACATACCAAGGGCAAAATCAACTAGACCAGCAGCAACTGCCACGGCAGAACCACTGGATGATCCACCCGGAATTTGCGGAGATAATTGTGGATTGGCTGGAGTGCCATAATGTATGTTCTCTCCTGTGACTCTGCAATAGCAGAGAGAATTATGAAAAATGAATAAGCTCGCATTGAATTTACTTGAAGCAAGACAAGTGCAGAATTCTATTGAGTAGGCACTCAAAATAATTAACCAAATTACTAATTAGAGCTAACCATCGTATAAGAATTGCAAGTATAGATGGCATAATACCAAATTCTCCTCAAGAACAAAGCCTTGTTAATGCATCATTCACATAACAAACTTCTAATACTGAGAAATTTACTTTTCAAAATAGAATTGAACACCCGGCTCATCATCCATTCCTAAAGCTGTTGGGGAAAAGGATGCAATCCCCCCCCCCCATCATTCCTCAAAGCAATAAAGAATATGATTTTAGAAATAAAAATAGCAGAAGAAAAACAACAAAAAATAAGATATAAGACAGTGAGCTCACCTACAACAGTACAACCAATGCAAAATGAAAATAAAATGTTCCACTAGTCCAAAGATAAGTATAATTTACTATATTTGATCCCAAAATATCCCATTAAACATGAATTCCCTTTATCTTTTTCTCAATCTACTTCTCTCATAACCTCTTTTGCTTCAAAATTATCAAAACTAAACACCATGACCAACCCAACTACACTATCAGCCCAACCTAATCAACTCACCACCATCACTTGTGCCAAAAAATATATATCATGTTACCTTGACATCCTCACATAAATGTCCCAGAGTTTTATGTCGTCCCTACGCGTGTGCATTGCCGCTCTCCGACATATACACACTCATTGTTGTAGTCGCAAGCTCTGCGTCCACGTGCATTGTCATGTGTCTTACTCATTGCTCGCTAGCATTTTGTCAAGCATGTTATTTTATATTGTCGTGATGTGTTGCATGTTGTGTGTGCTATGTCTGCTTCCATGCAACCCTTTTATGTTATGTCTATTGTGTGCCCGGCATTCCCTAGTGCACATCGTGATCCACATGTGCATGCATATTTGCGTGCTGACTTGCTATGCGAAGGCACCACTAGTAGCGCTCAACGCCGATCTTCTGCGAAAGGCGAGTTGAGCTAGAAAAATAAGCCAAGAAAGTAGTGTTGTACAAATTTCCGATATTTCGGGCTACCTTTGAGCAATGAAATTTAACATAAATTTTAATTCATTGATTAAATTAGAAAATACTAATTAACCGACTTAAATTCAAATTAAGTTCATCCTAGTTTAAGTTTTAATTCAAATATGAAAGTATTTTTTTCACATCTCAAAAAAAAACTTTTAAAATTATCATCAGTATAAAAAAATCAATCAAAAACCAATCATCAAAGGAAGTCATCAAGTGATGCTTCAATTGCTTTCTTTCATTGATTCAATAACAAAATTATACTTCTTATCAAATAAATTAGTATCTTTACGCATGATGTATTGTCATTTCAGGAAAATCACATGTGTTATTGATAGGAGATAAAATTCAAGATATGCACTCTAAATAAAGAATATGTAAAGCATTTAGACGATTCACCATAAAACTAATTGGAATAATTTCTCAAATTCTACGCCATCTAAGTTTGATCAAATTATCTAAATTTATTGTCTCATTCTTTGAAGGGGGAGCCTTGGCGCGCCGGTTGAGGTGTTGCCGTGTGACCTTGAGGTCACGGGTTCGAGTCCTGGAAGCAGACTCTGGCAAAAATGCATGGTAAGGTTTGCCTACATTTCACCCTTGTGGTGGGACCCTTCCCCGGACCCTCGCTGCGCGGGGATGCCTTTGTGCACCGGGCTGCCCTTTTGCCCTATTGTCTCATTCTTTGTCTATAGATATCTCATCTCTTCTTTTTTAGTACAAAATATAATATATAAATCACTAGAAGATGTTTAATTTATTTTTCTCACAACAGTCTTAGAGATTTCTACCTTATAACCAAAATGAGTCTCGATGATATTTAGTTATTGTCACTTTTTGAAACACATTTTGAAGGATTCGCGAATAGTTCGTGAAATGTTCGAAGGATTCGTGAATAGTAGAATATATAGTTAAATAAAATTTATATATATGTAATTAAATATTATTGTTGCGGCCTACTTGAGGCTCCTAGAACCGGTCTAAATTTGACCGTCTTAGCCTGGGAGCGGTCGAGCGCGCAATCAGTCACAAAGAATTCGCAATCAGTCACAGAGAATTGAGACGGCTGGCAAGAGACCTTTTTTACCATGGAAAACCCCGGAAAAAGGTAAAAAACCACGTGGTCGGTTCGGTGCATTCTGCGCTTAGAGGGAAGCTTGAAGGCGGATGAAGATCTTTGAACGGTCTTTGAAGTGCTTGAAGATTCTTCAAGGGCGTCTTCGAAGGTGATGAAGACTCTCAAGGAACTCTCTTGTACGTAGGAGAAGTCCCCGGAGAAAAGGATGAAAATGAAGGACAGACTGTGGTTTTATTTATAGGCCTCAGGGGTGGTTAAGGTAGTTATGTGGTTATTTGCGGGCCCTAACCATCATAATTGTTATTTGCAGGACGATTATATATAGTTTAGGATGTGCATTATTTAGGTATTTTCATATGCGCAAACCGATATATTTTCGAATATTTACACACACTCATAATGGGTGGTTACGCCTGTGGTTACGCGCTCACCTGAGGGTGGAGATTGCGCGGGGGGCGATCGGATGGCGGCGGTTAAGGGGCCGCCCGGCGGCGAGGAGGCCGACCGGTGGCAAGATCCGACCGGCGAGGGCCGGTTGGTGGCGGGGCCGGCCGAGGAAGGCCACGCCGCGGGCACACAACCGAGGGCGGCCGGCAGGGAGAGGCCGGTCGCGGGACTTCCGCGGCCGCGCGTCGCGGCCGCGCGGCCAAGGGCAGCCGGCCAAGGGAGGTCAGACGCGGGGGCCACGCGGCAGCGGGCCACGGGCGCGCGGCCAAGGGCGGTCGGCCAAGGGAGGTTGGTCGCGAGGGCCTCGCGGCGGTCGTCCGGCGGCGGCAGCCGGTTGGCTGGCCGCGGGCAATTAGCATAACGATTGGGCGCGTGGATCGCGCGCGGTGGTTTTTCCCATAACCTCCCACTAAGTTAGTGGGGGTCATGGAATTTCGGCTAATCGCAGCCCGGAATTCTTATATATTGAGGGTGACTCCATCAATTATATATAATTATATTTGAATATTATATATAATTAAACATTATAAAATTCGAATTCGAATCCATGTTTGAATCCTAATCTGAATTCGAACCCAAATTTTAATCCAGCATTTCAAGATGAATCTGAATACGCACCGAATATTCGAACGAATCTGAATCTCTGCATTCTATGTCAACTATCTCTGCATTTGAAGAGCTATTCGATTCGATTCGGTTCGTGAACACTTATATTCACAACTATCCTACTGCAGTCGTGTCAGGGCTTCGTCGTTAACATAACTACGGTCGTGTCAAGACATTTAAGTCTTCCATTGTTGCAATTGAGACGTCTACTCGGCCCATCCAAGTTCCCAATTGCTCCACCCCTACGTCGAGCAAATAAGCGCGGGGCCTCGCCCCTATGCAGACTAAACAAACACGAGGCACCACCCCTATGCTAAATTGTGAATGTGACGTGGTTCTGCCAATATGCTCTCAGAGAACAAGAATAGGGCTTCGCCCTTATCCTAACTGCAGACGTGGCAGGGCCTCACTCCTATCCTAATTGCGGTCGTGATGGGGATCCTACTCTATCCCTCATTGCGGTTGTGACGAATTTACGCACGGGTTTTTGCCCCTATCCTAAATGCAGTGGAGATGGGGCTTCGCCCCTATCGTAAATGTGGTCGTGATGGGGCTCCACGCTTATCCCTAATTGTGGTGACAGTGTAACAAAAATGAGAAGTTAAGATTGGTGCACCGCGTAATTAAAACCACGGGAAATTCTAGATTAATTCAGCATAAACATGGAAGTGTTGATCTCTTAGATTAATTCAGCATCAAATGGTAGTACAAATAACTTGGTAGAAGTGGCAAGAAGAGGCTATGATACGTTCCCGATGAGAGGAATCCGGCGAGGGGAAGGGCTGGTGGGGGCGAGGAGAGAAAGAGGAGAGAGATTGAGAGGAGAACTCTAGGGAGCTACCCTAAATTACTTTCATCCAAATATAATGAAAAAAGAGTACAACACAACCCCTTATAGGTGTGGGGTGCAGATAAAAAAAGTACGGGTGTCAATAGTAAATCATACAACATAACAAAATACAAATAAGATAATCATGTCATAGGCGTGTCTTCGGCCTCTCCTCCTCCAGACGGGTCTGTCATCATCTTCCTCCGCGTGTAGACTCGCTACGACGTCTCGTCGGCGCGTGCGCGTCTCGTCGGCGTGCGCGCGTCATCTCGTCGGCATGCGTAATCGTAACAGGCTATGTATTAACCTCATCTTGGGCGTATGCTACTTCTCCGCTTGCAAGAATAGATAGCTTGTAAGTTTTATATGTACCAAAACTTAACTGCACATCCTCATATGTACCAAAATTCAAAGCAAGTCCTTAATTCAGTATATCACTAATTTTGCATCAAATATAAATGCAAATGAGAACCAGTCATAAGATTAGTGGCACCTGACTTAATAAGTCACTTACCCTGAGTAACAACATTCGCCTATAATGTCTATTATTCTTCTACTCACTATGTCAAGCAATGCCATAATCTTCACATTTAAAACATCAAAATTTCATGCAACAAATCTAATCTTAATATAGAACCCAAATAAGGTCTACGCCCTAATAACTTTTTACTATACTCGGGCTAAGGCTTCATTTGTTAAGGCGGCGGGAGACCCAGCGGGAGGAATCGCCACAGGGGTTGGAGACGGAGGTTGGAGGCGGGGGTTGGAGACGGAACTTTCCGCACCCTTTTTCTCTTCGTTGCGGGAGCAAACGCTGCAAACGCCGCCGCCCGGCGTTTGTTTTTCCGCCTTGCGGCAGCGGTTGCTCCCGCAACGGCGTGAAAACGCCTTACCAAATGAAGCTTAAGTTGTGACATGCTCTTGTTGACCATCATAGTCATTACATCAATTCATTTTTTTTTTCAACAGAGAATTTTAAATAGTATGTACATTGTTAATTTAAATATGCACTTTGCTTATGTTGTATACTTGTATAGCTTATCAATAATTGTTATTTTAATATATTGTTTATGCAAGTTTAATTAGTCATATGCACCATCGTCAGTCCCTGGCCAATATGAGAAAAGTTGATGCTTGATGTTAAATTCACAATCAATCAAGACAAGTTTTTTTTAACCATAAAGAGAAACATGAGGTGAGTGAAACCAGAGTAAAATCACTGAATGTGGGGAGAATAAAAAACACTAATAGCCGTGAAAAATGTGTTTTTCATTATCATCGAAACAATTAGCCTTCTCCAAGTTATTCTGTATCCACTTCATAGATTTTTCTTCTCAGGTCATTCATTCCATACTATTAAAACTGGATGGAAGATTCACAGTGAGAGTACTGAAAACTAACCCAAAAGCCAATTCATCCATGACTGTCCTCCCAAACAGTGTGGCTCCCCGCTGCAGCAGCAGCGTGATCACGGCGGCCGTCTTGCTCGCTGGCTCATGAGTCAGCCTCCAGTCTGGATTCCCAAAACCAGATACTGAATTTTTGACATCAAAACTGCAAGGCCGGACAGAAAAAAAAAACCATCAGGTCGATCAAATAAACAAACGATAAAAGAAGAGACAAACCTATACCGAAGTAAGATCGACGAATACAAACTTGTCGGCAACAGCGAAGGTGAGGTCGGAGAGGGGGTGGCGTGCGGCAGGGGGCGGCGGCTGCGGAGCCGGGAGGAGTTCGAATCGCTCGATGAAGGCACCGAAATCCTTCGCGATGGCCAAGGGTTCACTCGACCTCTTTCTCCTCCGGCGGGCGGATTCGGCGACTATCAGAACGCCGGCAACGCCGATACCGGCGATGATCCAGAATTTACTATTCGATGCATTGATCTTGGCGATCTTGAGAAGCTTCGTGAGCTCCAGCTTTGATATATTTGGTGTGTGATCGAGGGAATGTGAGAATAGGGTTTAAGGAGGGCTTTGGGCGAAACGAGAAGAGATTGATAGGAGACGGAGGAGGTAGAAATAACCCCCAAAAAAACAAATTTTTTTGCCGAATATGCCGCCACAATCCGTAGGTTTAACGGAGCGGCGAGCAACGGAATTTGGGAACGACAGTGCTCACTTTCCTCCCTTTCATTCTAAAATATTATTATACTTTTTAATATATTTTTATTGTATTTTAACTAAATTTTTAGTATATTTTTACCGCTTATATTTTTTATCCATATACCCTGACAATATTAAAAAGAAAAAATTGAGTTTAACTAAACATTCAAAATTGTAAAAAATATAATCTTGCTTTAATTTAATGACTTAACATATATTATGATCTATTTAAAAAAAAAATATAATGCACATTCAAATAATTACATAATATTCCCAAATTAAAAGTAATAATAAAAATTCATAAAATCAAATAAAAAATAGTATAGCACTTATACCTACTAGGCTAGGTTATTATTATGCATGTCAAAGATATTTTCAAGTAAGGTTGTCATTAGGATCTTTATTTTAAGATGCATTAATTAATTTATATGTTCTTTCCTATTTCAAGTTGTATTAATTAATTGATGGGGGCGGAGCCCCCGTGTTTGTCATGGTCTGAGTACTTTTTATTTAAATTTAAAAACATGTTATCGTCCCTTCAATTTCTGCTGAGTTTTATATTCGATGAAAGGGCAGCCCCTGAAGTCCTCGCTCCGCGCCCACGGGCTTTTTTCCCTTAAGGTCGCTGGGATCATCCTCCAAAACCTCGATGAACTAGGTAACAGAAGGAAGAGGCATGCATTTCCCATGTGAGGGCTCGACCTCAAATGAGTTAGGAGCCCCGCGATGTTAAAAGGAAGAGCAAGATTCTGTTGTAGGCGAGCTCATACCTATCTTTGGGTCAACATAGGCGAGCTCGTTGACATGTCGTCGCAGTTGGATGACGTCCATCTCCCGCTAGCAAAGAGAGGTAAAGATCCCTTGATCGATCATGGATGCGAGGCGACTTGGAATAGTCGTCGTCCCTCTGGATCGGTCGGAGGGGGACCAAACCGAATAGATCTCGCACGATCACAAACTTGTCGTGCTAGTGATGAATCATGTTTTGAAGCTCCTTAACCTTCAAGGAGACGTCGTTTACGTAGGCGAACACTTATGAATTCGCCCTCATAGATATCAGCTTCCTGAAGGCGACGAAGTCGAAGATGACCCTAGCCTCGCACATGAAGATGATAAGTGTGACCATCATCGCGACCCCCGATCGGGTTGATCTTAGCGGGGACAAGGCCGAAATGATTCAACATCAGTTGAATATCCGGTCAGAAGGGGAGATGAAGCCCCACTTCGAAATCCACCAAAGAGATGACGAGCTCATCCTCAAACATGGTGTTGAGGCGCTCGTCGGGCTCAGCTTCTCAAGACGATAATCCCTCTGGTAGATAGTTCTGTCGAAAAGAGGCAATCTCGCTTAGAGACGTCTTGCTCTTCGGGAACTCGCTGATGACGAAGTTCGCCGCACAATGAAAATGACCCTCCGCCTCCTTACTGTGTTTAGGCTTGGAGGGTGAAACCATGTTTAAGTGGCGAGAACAAGAAGTTCTCGCGCGCAGAGAATTCATGTGCAAGATCTAGGACAGATAAAAGGGCGTGAGCAAAGCGGACAGCCCCCCTATTTTTAGAGGTCAGTCGTCGCGGGTGGAAGGTCGATGGCCTCTTCCATGACAAGCATGTGATATACAAAACGAGAACTCAAACACGAGCGCGAGAACACATGCATTTTAAAATACCAAAAAATACTTAGGCGACAAAAACAACCTAATAGTCAAAACTCATCAATCAGCGAGTAGCAAAAATGGCGAGTAAAAAGCATGCATCAATAGTACCAAAGTAAACTCAAAGTAAGCTAAATAAAGTTAATTACAAACACTTAAGCATAAAAAACAAGGAAGGAAACAAGGCGAGGTTCAGGCTCCACGGCAAGGGTTGTTAAGCTCATCTCGTGAAATATGCGTAGTCCACCTAACAACCTCGTGAGAGGCTCGCAACTCCTCATGTGCCTTATTCAAGTCCTCAGCGTGGTAGCGAATAAGCTCCTCGGTCATCGCATATGGTCAGACATCGCCACATCACCCGTAAGTCCAACGGTCCTAGAAAGGTAGTGAACCTCGTTCTACAGCAGCTGCACCTGGTGCCCAACTTCAGACATTCGAACTTCTAGGATATGGATGTCAAAATATTTGTGCTCGGTGCTTTCCAGGCTAGGTGAGAACTCCTCCACCAGAGATAGACGAGCCTCGGCCGCGATCAGGGAACGATTGAGCTCGCTCGCCACCAGCGTCTTCAACCACATTTCATGCGAGCTAAAGAGAGCAAGGGAGTGAGCCCTATACTCGCAAAAAGACTCGTCTGGGTCAACAATGAACTCACTAGCTGGTGAGGATGGCCAGCATCGAGGCGAGCCTGGCTATTGGCCTGCACATAGACTCAAGAAATCAATACAATCCCTCTAGAAGGGAGATCACCTCAACAAAAGGAAAGAGACGCGAGAGAATTTTTACCATAGCGATGTTGCAGACTATCTTTTCCCGCGCGAGGAGAGTGTCGGCGAGGTATTTTCTCCTCACGTACATGCCACTGTTCGCGGGAATGTCGACGGTGATGGTCGCCACTGGATCCGTCGCAATCTCGGCGAGGAGTCACCTCCATACCTTGCCTACAATGAGTGGATTTGCTGGCAGGCGCGTTGTGCGAAGGTGCGTCGTCGGGCACTCGCGCATGCGTTGGGCTGCGGCGCCTCAAGAAGACTCGGTAGAGATAGCCGAGGAGTCCTTAATGGGGGAGGACCGCAATGCACATGCGACAGCGGGAGCTTTGCTGCAAGGACCCCGCCTAAGGTCACTCTCGCACAACTCATCGCGAGCACACTGGTCTCCAAAGGCTCAGGTAGCGACTGACTGGAACTCGGTACTTACTCCTTGACCGCGTACTTAGCGGGCGGCGGGAGCGACTTCTCAGCAGGTGGCGGGGGAGTTTTGTAAATATCCTTGGCTGGTAGCGAAACAACTTGGGTCTCTCTTGTAAATGTGTCGTGGTTGGCCTTTCCCTCAACCAGAGAGGCCTCGTCATCCCCCCCTCACGGAGATGGAACGTCGTAGTCGCCCAAGGTCAAGTCCGTTATGACCGCCTAGATAAATTGCCATAAGACAAATTTGATATAGCGCGACTACTAGGAAACAAGACGCTAGTACGAGCATACCTTGTCAACCCGCTATGAAAGATGACCCAGAGTGAAGATCGAGGATTGCTTACAACTCATATTCGTCGAGGTGGACCCCGACCCAGCGGTGAGTCCCCCTTTAATTACCTCCACAAAGAGGCCATCAACCTAAAGAGGCGAGAACAAGAAAGTCGAACAAGGAGGTTTGAGAGCTCACTGTACTACCAGTGAGTTCACCAAGCCGAGGATCAAGAGATCACTTATAATGTCGACAAGCTCATAAGGCTAGAGATCGACAACTCGCCTATATTATCAGCGAGAGCTCGATTCTTCAGCAAGCATACCATCATGAATCTCGCAACTGATTCTGGATCGCCAAAGCGAGCTCCGCAAACAAGGCCTCATCATAAGGCGACCTCGCTAAAGGTGGCAATAAACAAACTCGCTAGGTGTCAGGTACCCAGTATCTCAAGAGACGGGGTGGCTATTCGCAGTCCATATATACCCCACCCATTGATTGCCTATAAATAGGACATCAAAGGCACAAGTTGACCTTAGGAAGGCACAAAGAGGTTTTTGGGAACCATTGGACGGTGTGGGTTAACGTTTCTTCAACTAATTTTAACCTTAGGAAGGCATAAGTTGAAGGAACGTTAACCCTCGTCCCCCAACGGTTTCTATGTACTTTCGGGTTAGTGGGGGACCTAGACACTGTAGCCCACGAGATGTTGTTTACAGTTAATCCCCTCTTGCGTTCTCCATCTTCCCTTATTTTAAGTTTGTTTATCATGATCGCTAGACAAGAAACTTTTGGTCGCAACCAGTCCCAACTTTAGTGAACCAGGATAGACCTGGTTCCAACAAGAGTGTACCTTATGAAGGTTGGGGAAGTCTTCCCGAGAGCTAGAGGTCGGTTTGACTGAAATTAGGCAGTACACGCCCATGTTCTAAAGGGTATACATGTCAAATGTGTTGATTTGGACTCAATTTCTTGGATTTTGATTAGGAATTGGGGGTAAACCATCCTAGGGTCTTTCCTGAGGGGCTAAGCTCAAGAAATATATCTAACTAAGGCTCTGTTTGGGGGGGCTTATTTTCACCGGTCAAGCGGTTACGACCGCATGAACCGAACCTTAATTAAGGTCCGGTTCATGCGGTCGTAACCGCTTGACCGGTGAAAATAAGCCCCCCCAAACGGAGCCTAAGTCATTTTTATCCACTTTCATAGGGGGAAAGAAGGGTGGAGGAGAGGAGGATTTGGAAAGGATGAATTGGCCGCCGGAGGAGAACTGTGCATCCGATCGATGAGCCATTTACAGCTGCGGATTGATGTCCCTTCCACGGTCCTTTCCCATATCTTTTCAGAGATTCTACTACGACAAAGGCTTGGGAAAAAGTAATGATTTTCTTCTTTATAGGTTTCAGGAATTTTGATTTCATACTTACTTTTATTTTGATATGATAGTGGTATAAAAGCCTCTAATTAGAGATTTATGATATCTACGGTTCATTGAGAACCACCGAGGCGTGAGATTATATCCTCGACATGCTTGCATGTAGAAATACGATGTATATTTTTGGATTATCCATGGTGTGTGAAGCCTATTCGTGATCGTTGACACGAATTAGTGATGTTAATTGTTCCATGCTTTAGGGCTGGATTCCGCAGCGGGTAAGGCAGATATATTGTTGTTATCATGTCAAATTTGTATATGAAATCAGTAGCTGGTTGTTATGGATTTGATTTATGTGAGAAAGAGGATGCAAAAAATAAAAAATTCATTTGGAGCAATCCCTAATAATGTGTCTTTGTGAAGTTTATATGAATGTTTCATGGAAGTATTTTGTGTCAAATGACATAAGAATGAGGGCTGGAGAAAGTACTTAGATTGGCTGGAATGAGAGGCCTTTGAAATGATGATATATTGGAGGTATTTGAATTACCTTCATGAATATCCACAAAGATGAAAATGTGTGACTATGAATGATTTGTGATGAAGGTATTTAATATATTTAATGCCATGTGAACCAGGGTTGGAATAAACCCTTAGGCCCCGTTCGTTTGGACGCAATTGAAGACTTGGAATTGAAATTCGATGTCGAATTTCAATTACGTCGTTCGCTTGTTATGTAGCTTTAATAATTCAAATTTGAGTTTAATATCATGGAATTGATTTTAGCCTAAGCACAAAATCTAGCTAGACATATCGGAATTCGGCGAGTCTGGCACGCTCGGTTTATCGCGTTTTTTGCCCGGGCGCGTGCTTATGCGTCCGGGCGCACAATTTTTCGCCCGGGCGTGAGTTTTTCGCACAGCCGCGAGTTTTTCGCCCGGACACCCAAATTTTGCCCGGGAGGAAATTTTTCGCCATAGCGCGCGTTTTTTCGTCCTGACGCGCGTTTTTCGCATGCAGCGCGTTTATGCGCCCGAGCGCACAATTTTTCGCCCGGACGCGAGTTTTTCGCACGAACGCGAGTTTTTCGCCCAAACGCGCGCTTTTCGCCCGGATGCCCAAATTTCGCCCGTGCGGAAATTTTCCGCCCTAGCGCGCGTTTTTCGCCCTTGCGCACGCTTTTCGCTCGGGGGCGCGTTTTTCGACAGGGTGCATGTTTTGTCACCCGGGCGCGCAATTTTTTGCCCGGGCGCGAGTTTTTCGCCCGGGCGCGTGTTTTTCGTCGGGGCGCGCGTTTTTCGCCCGGGAGCGATTTTTTCACCCAGACGCGATTTTTTCACCTGGACGCGATTTTTTCACCAAGTCGCGATTTTTTCGCCTGGGCGCGAATTTTTCGCTCGGGCGCGAATTTTTCTCCCATGGGAGAGTTTTTCGCCCCGACGCGATTTTTTCGCTCAAACGCGATTTTTCGTCAGGGAGCAATTTTATTGCCCGCGCGCAATTTTTTCGCCCGGGTGCGATTTTTTGTCCGGGCGAGTTTTTTTCGCCCTACGAGATTTTTTTGCTCGGGGGCTATTTTCGGGCGCGATTTTTTCACCGGGGAGCGGTTTTTTGCTGGGACGCGCTTTTATCTCCTATGCGAGCTTTTTTCGGCCGGGCGGGTGGAAAAATCGTGCCCGGGACACAAAATCTCGCCCGGGCGGAAAAAATCGTTTTCGGGCGAAAAAATCGCCCCCGTGCGAAAAAATCTTCGCCATGACATACAATTGTTTATGATATATGTGATAAATATTAGCTTTTTCGTAATATTTTTTTAATTCTTAAATTGAATTTTATTTAACAAACGAACAAAAGTATTGATTAATTCCACAATATTCAACAATATTGTTAATTAGGCGAACATTGAAATTGAAATTAGTCACCAATATTTAATTCCACAATATTCATCCATATTCAATTCCAATATCGAATTCCAATTCCGTCCAAACGAACAGACCCTTAGATATAATATAGGGCTGAAATAAGTCATTAGACTCGTCCTTGTGTTGGAGGCATTGTTGTGGAATTGTCATGGCGGGTGATGAAGATTTGAAATAATCAAATTGTGTTGTGTAATTTGAGTAGCAGTCAATGTACAAATTTGTGATGTGTAGTTGATGAAGCTTAAAATATACATTTTATTCTACGCTTCATCAGTATTTATTTGTTATACATTGATTAAAATTAGTGTTTTGTATGATATTTGTGTTTTTAATATTTATTTAGGTGTGCATGAGCAAGTATATTTAATTTTGGGTGAATAATGACACTTTTTAGGCTTACAAAGTTACAATGAACCTAATTAATGAAATTACACATCCAAATGATATGAGAAGTCATCAATTCGTGACCCAACACGTGGATGACATTTTTTTGATGAAAAGACAATTTTTCAAGCCACACGCCCGTGTGCCCAGGACGTGCAGATGCAAATCTCTACCAGTGGGCGCACCTCTATAAATCGAAGAACTTCTCATGAAGAACACATACTTAATTTAGGCCCTAAAGTCCATAAATCTCAGAAGAGATGTGAACACCATGAAGGAAAGAGGAGAAGAAGCCATGGAGAGTGAAAGTCCATCAAGGATGATTCCATATATTTGTATTCTTCTTCCCTCCTCTCTACTTCTTGTATTTTGTTGTAGTTTATTTATGTAATCATGTTTCTCTAGGTTGTCTCTATGTTTATAAAATCAACATTATTTTAAACATACAACTACTTTTTTTTCACCTCTTCTCTTACTGAGATTTATCAGCGTTTAAAATAGAATGAATCAGTAGATCCAGACTATTATTCTCATATTTGTTATTACTAACTCAGGTCATATGATTTTGGGATTGTTAGTAGTAGGATCACACACGGATAAAAAAGTTGATTGCTCCCTAAAAGAATAGGAAAACATAAATCTTCCATCTATGTGCCAAAATCTAGCCCTGGGTTCACATAATAATGTCATCTTTAGGCCCTATACATATAGTTCAAATCTCAGGTAGACCTCCCTAAAAATCAGAGCTCGACTACCCATATGATGTTGGGACCGGAGTGGTGTGGAACCCCCGCGGTCTAGATATACATGTCCAAAAAGCCCGACGGGCCCGGGCCGAGACCGGGCCTACCAGGCCGAAACCGGGCTTGGGCTTTTTTCCAACCGGGCTTAGCCTTAACCGGGCCGGGCTCGGGCTTTCCCTCCAAATGGGGGCTTGCCAAGGACCCCAGGGCCAGGCCGGGCCCGGCCCGGCCTTATGGCTGCCATGGCAGCTTAGGGGGCAAACCGGGCTTTGCCCGGCCCGGCCCGGGCATTTGCCTAATATGTGGGCCCAGTTAGGCCCCCTAAGCCCGACCCGGGCCCAGGAGGGCTTTGCGCGGGCCCGGGCCTCGACGGGCTTTTTCCGGGCCGGCCCCCTGGGCCCGATTTTTTTTTCTGCGTGTATATGTCTAGATAAAGAGAGATAGAGAAAAATGAATATTTATATTAAAATAAAGAAATCTATATTTTATTACAACATAAGAAACTATTTTTCACAAGGCAAACTATTATATGTTATTTCTTATTTTCTCTTTGAAAATCTAATCAATGCATCAAAATTATCTTAACATGAGAGAGAGAGAGAGAGAGAGAGAGAGAGAGAGAGAGAGAGAGAGAGAGAGAGAGAGAGAGAGAGAGAGAGAGAGAGAGAGAGAGAGAGAGAGAGAGAGAGAGAGAGAGAGAGAGAGAGAGAGAGAGAGAGAGAGAGAGAGAGAGAGAGAGAGAGAGAGAGAGAGAGAGAGAGAGAGAGAGAGAGAGAGAGAGAGAGAGAGAGAGAGAGAGAGAGAGAGAGAGAGAGAGAGAGAGAGAGAGAGAGAGAGAGAGAGAGAGAGAGAGAGAGAGAGAGAGAGAGAGAGAGAGAGAGAGAGAGAGAGAGAGAGAGAGAGAGATGAAGTAAGGTACTTATGAAAGCCCCGTGGAATATGATCTTGATATAAATGAATCATATACTACACACAATATTTGTCATTGCCTACAAATAAACATTCTATCTACTTAAATTTAAAAAAATGAATCGTGCTTATCAGCAATCTATTAGGGTCCGTTCGTATGAACGGAATTGACTTTCTGGAATTTGTTTTTTGACAAAAACCAATATCTACATGAATTGGCTTTGTACATAATTCCAATTTTTTTGTTCGGCTGTAAGATTAAATTTAATCAACAGAAATTGGAATTGAGGCGCAAAAGTTGTTCGGCTGAATAATGGAATTGGTATTGGAATTAACATTATACAATATTTTTATAAAACTCAAAATATGCGTTAGCGCCGAGCGCATTAAACTGCATAATATGTTTTACGACGCGTGTTTTTCAACCAAGCGCAATTTTTTCGCCCAGGTGCGCACTTTTTTCCGGAGGAAAAATGCGCGCCCGGGCGAAAAACCCGCGCCCGGGCGTGATTTTTTCGCCCGGGCTCGATTTTTTCTGCCGACCGCAATTTTTTCGCCCGGACACAATTTTTTCTCCCGGGCGCGTTTTTTTCGCTAGGGCACGTTTTTTAAGCCCGGAGTGATTTTTTCGCCCGGGCGCATTTTTTCGCCCGGTCGCATTTTTTCGCCTGGTCGCGTTTTTTTCGCACGGTCGTGTTTTTTCGCCGGGGCGCATTTTTTTTCGGCCTGGCGCGATTTTTTCGCCCGGGTGCGTTTTTTCGCTCGGGCGCTTTTTTTTTCGCCCAAGCACGTTTTTTTCGCCTGGGGGCATTTTTTTCTCCCGAGCGCGTTTTTTCCCCCTGGCGCATTTTTTTCGCCGGGGCGCGATTTTTTCGCCCGGGCGCGTTTTTCTCGCCCGGGCTCAGTTTTTCTCGCCCGAGCGCGATTTTTCCCCCGGACGCGATTTTTTTCGCCCGGACCCATTTTTTTCGCCCTATCGCGTTTTTTTCGCCTGGTAGAAAAAAATGCGATCGGGCGTGCCCGGGCGAAAAAAACGCGATCGGGCAAAAAAAACGCGCCCGAGGGAAAAAATCTCGCCCGGGGGGAAAATATTGCGCCCGGCGAAAAAAATGCGCACTGGCGAAAAAAATGCGCTCTGGAGAAAAAATCGCGTCCGGCAAAAAATATCGCGTCCGGGCAAAATATATCGCGCCCGGCCAAAAAATTCGCATTCGACCGGAAAAATAACGTTCGACCGGAAAAACCGCGTTCGGCCGGAAAAATCGTGTTCGCGCGAAAAAAGCGCGCCCGAGCAAAAAAAGTGCGTCCGAGCAAAACAAACGCGCGCCCGGGTGAAAATTGCCCGACCGACCGAAAAACGCGCGCCCGGGCAAAAAACGCCAGCCTGGGCAAAAAATGAATGCTCGACCGAAAAAATGCGCCGACCGAAAAACACTCGCCCGGCGGAAAAACCCACTCTCGGCAGGAAAACACGCGCGTAGGCCGAAAAACTCTGGCAAAGACACTCGATTATGCGGGAAACTCATTGGTGGAGGTACGAATTGGCGATTTGATTTTTTAGTTCAAAGTTAAAGCCATGAGTTTTCATATAAAAGCCAATATTCTTGTAAATTTCGTTGCGCCGAACATTAGAATTGGATTTCTAACCGTCAATGCCAATTCCAAAAAGCCAATTCCGTCCAAACGAACGGACCCTTATAGTGGTTGATTTGCTATATATTCTATGTAGTAGTATACCTTCTCATGTGATTTTGTGATTGATTATGGGTTAGAATTACATGTATATATAATTGCGGGTGAATTGATGAAAGTTTGTTATGCTTGTTGTGATAACCGACATTGAGTTGGTAGATTTGTCATGCATTGAAATGTGGAAGATTTATAATTTCGTATACGTTGAATAGGATGCACCTAATGTGATGTGTAAATAGGCATGCAAGATTAATGTGATGTATCCATTGACATTCTGGGTTGACCTTTATGAATTAGATAGTGCCTTGACTTAAAAAGTTGAGGGCATAGTTGAGTTTTATTATACCTCCCATATGAAAAGAATTTTGTGTGTTCTTATAGTTGTAGAAGCTTGATAGGGAGTGCAAGTTTTGATTATGCACTTGTGGGGATTAAAACAGATCAGTTGACATGCAATGACTCTTTGCATAAATTTATATGCTTTGGGGTTGATTTATTAGGCTGTGATATCAAAATTCAATTGTGTTTGATCTTGCTTGTGCTTGTCTTGAGATTTGGTACATTTCATTATCGGGTAAAATAACCATTATCGAGCAAAATAACACTTATGGGTATGCGGAGGTATATTACCATTGCACTTGTTCTTTTATATGTTGACACCAATACCTTTAATTGTCGAGAAAAATAGTCATGATGGGTCTGTGGAAGTATATTTGTTGGGTTTTCTTCAAGGGCAGACACATCAGAATTGCAATAACCTAAAGTCTGGCCTTATATACCCATGAGTATAAAGTAGACACAAGTTTCCTCTATCTGCAGACCCAGCAGAACGAGACATAAATAGTCATCGGGAAACACTCTTTATTCGTCGAGACATCTCGACAAAATCGTTGAGACATTTATGCGTGTTTCCCGATGACTATTTATGTCTCGTTCGAGACATTCTCGACGAATCAGAATTCGTCGAGACATTCTCGAGGCATTCTCGACGAATTCGTCGAGACATTCTCGACGAATCCGACCAGTGACAGATCATTCCGTCGAGACAACTCGACGAGTCTTTCAAGACAGTCTATGTCGCCAAGACGTTCTTGACAACATCAATCACGAGTTGATATTCACAATATGAGCTTGTGATCCCGACTACTGGCTATCTGTCACGACAACATTCATAATGTCATCTTGAAGTCTTCTCGACGATATTCACAATACCGTCTTAAGCCTCAACGGCATGCTCCATACAACATTCACAATATCTAAAGAGCAGTCTTCCCGAACCAACTCTATTCCACATAGATATAGGATTGGTCCTTTCACTCATATCCAATATGAGCAAGGCCAACACAAACCTTTCTCCAATTTCTCCAAACACTCTTATGTGCGACCCTATAGGCTCATATCGTGTTGGGGTAAGACTAACTACTTGATAACTTCTGTATCACCTTATAAACTCCAACAATATTGTCATCACACTTATTCTTGTTTTGCATGCATGATTTGAATGCCTTAATTATATGATAGTGTGCTGATAGTGAAATGTTTCTCTCTTGTATTTGTTGATTTTGTATACCCCGGTTGGGTACCATGGGAGCATGTGCTTGTTCCCTTTTTGGGTTTGTATACCTTGTATTGTGGTGTGGTGCCATGAGTGCACTTTTGTTGTGCATGTTGGAAATGAGTATGGGTTGAAGGACACAATTTGAGTAAGGGAATCTGATTCAATGAATCTGATTAGGTGAGTTTTGGTGTCTTGACATTTATGGACTTGTTGATCATTCGATGCAGTGGTAGTGTAGTAGGACATTATTGTACACTATTAGGATTAGAATTGCATTGATAAGACAAGCATATGATAGCTTGTGGTTGCATAATAAACCTTTTTTACTTTACTACTTAACATAGAAACATGTTTGATGTTTGTGACACCTCATCATATTATTTGTTTACTATTTTCCTTTATAGTTATTGCAGTATGCTAAACCTACAGATATTTAACTCCCTGACCTCCTCTAGGATGCCTAGGGAGATGACTCATTACACAGTTTTTGGTCAACTCTGGTTGACCCATGTTTTCTCGCTTATTCGTGTGGGTTGCAGGGTTTCGTGCACGCTTGGAAAGCTTTGCTGCAAAAAAAATTAATCTGAATGGTGTTATTTTTTGTTACCTGTATAAATTGATGTACGAGCTTGTTTGCTCATTTGTAAAAGAATGTAATGTACATGTTTACATTTATAAGAGTTAAATGTTTACGGTGGCTTAGTATGAACATGCTCTGGTATATACTTTGGTTTGGATTTAATTAATTTCTGTCGTCGTTACTTTGTAAGGTTGAATTATGCTGGTACTTCTTATAATGTGCCACTTGTCGATGTTATATCCTGTGGGGACCTGGCCGAACCCATACTATATGATGAATACGGGCGGGGTGTTACATTAGTTATATGCCCGACTGTTGACATTTGTAACGCACACCTGAAACAACCAAGCATTCACCCTGACGATTACGATTGCACTTAGGGCAGAGTGGAAAATCCTTGATCTTATCCTAACATGATTTACTTGCTTATCGTCCATCTTCTCCTTATTTCAATATTGCCCATGATGATTATTGTTGTGTGGATGATGCAACGTGCTTTGCGACCACTTATTCATGTAGTTCTTGTCCCTATGTACCTTATCTTGGCCCTCCACTAACTTCCCAACGATATCCACCAGCCTTCTATAATCAGCAACGCTGTATGAGAGATTCATGGAGGCCTTCCCTAAAGCAGTAGTATTAACCTTCCTTACTCCATAATATTAAGCTCGTGTAACAAGAAAAATGAGTCAATTCTTGCTCGTATGCAATGACAATCTTATCTCTCTGTATCTGTCTGAAGTACTTCTCCTGAAGGATACGCCGCTCTGGAGGATGTATGAACCAGTTGGACAGTGCAATGAAAAAATCATCTCATATTATCATATCCACTACATGTCCTGTAATAAAAAGGGATCACATTATCATGACATAAAGAGGGAAGATGTATCTAAAGGCAGATAATCTAGCTTAAATTCTTACCTACATGGTCGTCGACTACGTGTCCACTCCACCATTGGTTGGCCTCGCCCTCAATAAGGAAAACTGCCAGAGCTACCTTCTTAATCTTATCCACCATTGGTTGGCCTTACCCTCATCTCGTATTGTATCATGTTCAATAACTCCTTGATCTTAAATAATCAATCCTCTGTCTCCATGAGATCTTCTTCTTAATTGAATTTAGAAGGGAGAAGTTCTCTAAAGTTTATCAAGTAGCGACCCATTCTAATCTCCACGACAGCAAGTGCAGGAGTTGGGACTAGAGCCACATCAAGTAATGTATCTCTGAACTCCATCAGAGCCAAAGTTATCACCCAATCAATTTTAGCTGCAATCTCGTAGGTGCCGAAGCCGTTGCTGCATTAACAACTTCCATTATAATCTCAGAAATTCTATTATGCTGTGAAGGTTCGCTTGTATCATTATTATGAGGTGTCTGCAAGATGTAAGGAGAAACTGTCATTACTTAGAATCCAATCAAAGAGGAAATAACTATGAAAGAGATCTAACACCCACAATATAAAAATCTAAGGTCTAAGATCAAACTTAATGGCTTTAATGTACAATGAGTGATTTAGATGAAGTCCTAAGGCTTTGCGAATTTCTAGGGTTCAAAGGATCATAAACCTTCCTATGATACTAACTGTAACACTTTACTTAGTTTAATAACAATTCAAAAACTCGGTAGGTGCTTGTGATATGAAGCAAACTAAACAACAATAATAAAATTGATATAATGCAGTAAAAATGAAAGAGCATCTAAAGCATACAACAAAAACAAAGGAGTGAGGTAGAGTTACAAAAAAATCTCAAAATTTAATTCATAGAGCCAACTATAAATATAAAGTACAGCAAGTCTGAATAACTAGATTTTAAATAATGTCTAATACAATTAAGTCTACACATAAGTAATATGTCATAATAGATACCCTAGAAAGCTTTTTCTAAGTGAATCTCCTAAAAAGAATAATCCGAAAATGGATCAGTCCATTGGTGAGTAAGAAAGGCTTTCTCTCCAATGACACGAAAACATAATTTTTTTAAAAAATATGCACGAATACTTTAAACTTAATATTTTATGCAAAGTAAAATATTACTAATTATGATACTCTGCACGATTTTCTATAAAAGTAAATTTGTGAACATAAATAATCATTTCTACGTTTGTCATATTCTAAATTTTCTCTAAATTCATAATCATTAAAGTGCAGGCTTTTAGGTTTCGATTTTGTAGTTGAAGTTGAGGTGACTCATATTCACTTTTATCTTATTCTTGATTCCATTAATTGTTGAATACATTCTAGAGATTTGAATCCCTAACGTCAAATATAAGTGCTCCAATGCATCTCTGTTACAATCACATACTCTTATCTGATAATCTTCCATGGGTGTCGATTCCCATTTGAGTCTCACAAGGTCCACTACACACTATGAGTATGATGATGTGCGTCCATTAATCACGAGTGAAAACACTCGATCACACCTCTTATTAGTCTTCAAAGAGTGGTCAACAAGATCAACTTAAGGTAACACATGCATAATGCCACTAATCTTAAGTTAGGTATGCCATTATCTTTATTTTCTATGTCTTGTCTTAGTATTACTAATATTAACACGATGAATCAATTGTAAATGATTTTTCATTTTCTTTGATTTCTAAATACGTTATGCCTAACATCATGCATTCATAAAATCCACACATTTTTGCATGTATATATAAGGAAAATGCATTGAGGAAACTGGACAATATGTCTAACTGAAAGAAATGATTTTTTTACATCCGTGCTATGATGTTTGTAAACGCATCTTGACAACATGATTCATAAGGTTAAATCTGAAATTGCAAGACTTATATGACCTACCACTAAGCACAAACAATATGAAATTTAAACGAAAACCCTAGCCAATTAATATGAGAAAGGAACAAAGCTATGACCACCCTCTTCATCTTAGGGTTGGCCGGAAAACCAACAAAACAAATCCTCATGGGTGCGCGAAGGAGAATGAAGTGTAGTGAACTGAAGATCAACTGGACACAGAAAAAATCAACCTCTTGCTCCAAACGTGGGATCTTATAGGAGAGGAGATGACAATTTCTGGGGAATTGGCGAACAACACTCTGTTAAACGACAACAACACTAACTGTCGCAAGGCATCACGACTTCGGGTCTCAAGGCGATGAAACATCGAGAACCGGCGATGGGAGGAGAGGCTCTTGTAGCTGCTTAAATCGTCGGGAGAGGGAAAAACCACGACTCACTTCAGTTCACCCAAAGTCGGTTATGACCGAGACATGAAAAATGCGTGAAATGAAAAAAGGCTTGGTTTCAATCTCTTTAACAAATTTTGGTGTATGGTTTTTTTTCCAAAAACTAAGAAGATTGCCACTCATAGCAAGGAATCTCTTAACTCATGGTGGAATACCCTCGCAAACCATCAAATTACGACAAATTAAAATCTTGAGAAAATTTTCGTACCCTCGCAAATCATCCTGAAATTAAAATTATGGAAACACTTAAAATTTGCGAAAATATTTGGGTACGTATGCGCACCTCCCGGAGGTGCGCGAGCAGATCTGATCGTAGAATCACAAGATCCAACGGTGCAGATTAATATTCCGACCGTATTGCGGAAAAATGATAGTAGTATTAGGGGAGTAATTCAGATGTATTACATGTCGACCGTTTATCGCGAGATCCTATCGTCGGATCTGCTCGCGCACCTCCCAAATTAGGTGCGCATACATACCGAATACGGACACTAAAATTTGAGGGTTACCCCCAAGTCCCCTGCTAAAGTCAAACAAGTTTAATACTTAGGCTATGTTTGGGGGGACTTATTTTCACCGGTCAAGCGGTTACGTCCGCATGAACCAGACCTTAAAAGTGAAAATAAATCCCCCCAAACGGAGCCTTAGACTGCCTAGTGTTGAGTGGGTTTATAGTTTAGACCTTCACTTTCTTCTCCGATCCTCCAAACAAGTTTAATACTATTTCCGCTCTTCTGTCCCCCGCCGTCGTCATTCCATATTATCTTCCCCGTCCTATCCTCCAATCTTCGTGAGCCAAATCTCTTTGTTGATGCCCTTCTCAAACAGTTTTCTAGAGTTTTAAACTAGCGGAGCTACAGCGGACCTCTAAATTTTCATGGAGCTGCTCCGCTCGCATCTCTCTAGGGTACGAATACCCGAGCCAACAAACCGCATATACAAGAGCGAATGCTGCGTCTCCTTCGATACACCGGTGATTTTCTTGATTCCTCCTTCGTGCTTATCGATTTCCCGCTTTCACTTCTTAAGCAACTTACCGTCATGTTCCTCAGAGGTCGGATGGGGGTTTGTACGTAGATTTGAGCTCGTTTTTAGCTTTCGGGAAGGACTATGTAGGATGGAACTACGAGAAGACTGGGAGTCCCGTTTATCTCCACATCGAGCAGAAAATCATACCTGCCCCCGAGGACCGGCCGCTTAAGAAACCCACTCTTTTGGCTATAGGTAAATGAATCACTAGATTATTTTCTGCATCCATATGTAAATAAATGTACATTTGAAAGCTTAGCTGGGAGGCGTATGCATCACAAATGAACTGGATTTTAGTGCTATGGACCAGGGAATTTCTTCTAGTTAACTATAAGTTATATTCCTAATTTTTTGCAAAGATTTGTTTTGACCTGCAACTGCATCACTGCATGTACTTCGCCATATTTGATTGCTTAAAATACTATATCTGTGGTCAAGTTATCTCAGGTTTGGAGCATAC
This sequence comes from Dactylorhiza incarnata, assembly GCA_033032865.1. Classification (NCBI taxonomy): domain Eukaryota; kingdom Viridiplantae; phylum Streptophyta; class Magnoliopsida; order Asparagales; family Orchidaceae; genus Dactylorhiza; species Dactylorhiza incarnata. The sequence continues at coordinate 3,450,324 of JAWHQI010000229.1, read as the reverse complement.
TGTTTCTAGTGGAATTTGAGTTAAATCTCCATTAGAACGTTGTTTCTCATCACTTAGCAGAAAATCTAAAAAAAAACTGACAATAAATTAGTTGACTGTAGTGCTGACATCTATTGAAATTCAAAATCACCCTAGAAAATTGTAATTTCCTTTTCAATGATGTGTTTTGATGCGCAAAACTATATCCGCAAATGATAACGGCAAGTGTACCATATCGAATGTAGTATAAGTTGTAAAAACCAAGGTCGTCTTAGACTCGGGGCGGTTGAATATTTTTACTTTGGAAAATCTCTATTATCTTATCAAATAAAACTTGGGGTTGGTTGGTGCAAGAAAGAGAGATAACTTATTTTAAAGCTATGAGTTAAAAGACTAGTACTCAACCTTGAATCACCTTGGAAAATAAATGTAAGAAACAGAACTTTTAATTCTCTGAAAGAAATTACTTGACCGTGGAGGTTCTCGAATTATAAACATACCTCTATCGATGATACGCTCAACTGAGTTTAGGTTGATCAATCGAACTTTCGTTCTAGAATCAAAACCCCTAAAACTCGCTTTATCGTAGTGAACGCCTCTATTGGATTTGACTCCAATCCGGGAGAATTATGTCATCCTCTCTCGAGGAGTGCATTCAACTCTCTTTATCCTTGAAATGATCGATTCGAATTCAAAACCTCTCGGTTATTAGACTACGAAAACAAGAATGAGAATTATATATCGAAAATATAATCTCAATCCAATAAAGTTCAAGGATAAATCTAAAACATTCTAAGGAAGAGAAAGAGAAGCTAAAAATTAAATCATAAATTATATTTTCTTTGGATCATCTCGGCCGAGTACTAATAGAAGTTTAGCTACTTATAGAGATGGAGGAATTAACGAAAATAAAGAGGTACATGATTAAAAAGAGAGCAGAATAAGAGAAAAAGAACTATTTTATTGAATTGCAAAAGAAGTTACAACTAAGGAATTGAAAGTTACAAGCTTGAAAAGAAAGTACAAGTTAAGAAAAAAGAGGAGTGCAAGAGTTTGAGAATAAGAAAACAGTGCAAAAACTAAAGCTAGAACTCCAAAAATTCGTCCTTGATCATCTGGAGAAGCTCCCTTTAAATAGCTGAAAATTTGGTGTTACACGCCCTTGGTCACGCCCGTGACCAAGGGGCGTGTAAGGGGCGTGATCGAAGCAGCAGCGGAGAGGGCGCCTTCTGGAGTAATTGTGTGCGTTACGTGTGTGTCACGCCCCTGGGTCACGCCCGTGACCCTGGGGCGTGTAATCTTTAAAATAGGCTGCTGGCGGGAAGCTTCGGCGGGAAGTGGCGCGGGATGAGTCACGCCCGTGTACAGGATGACACGCCCCCTTGTCACGCCCGTGACCTGGGGCGTGTAATTTTAATTGACGTGGCAGGCTGATCTGGATGCTGGTGGCGGGTCGCGGCCGTGTCACTGGGTCACGCCCTTGGGTCACGCCCTTGGGTCACGCCCGTGACCTGGGGGCGTGTACTTGGCGAATCTCCACGGAATGACCCCGGGGTGGCGGAAACAGGTCTGGAACACCTCGTAGGTTACATGCCCATGGGTCACGCCCGTGACCTTGGGCGTGTACTTGCACTTTTTGCCCAAAATGCCCAGAAAACCTGAAATTTCAAGATTAACTTAAGTTAGTTCATGGAATTGAAAAAGGAGTATTATTCAAGATGTAAATAAAATAATTTACATAATTTTATATTAAAAAATATGTTAAACTTATACTAAAAGATGAGTAAATAACTTACTCATCATGTTTTCTGTCTTCTTGTTGTCCAATGGGAGATTGCTCTGGTCTGATTCTACCTATAGATTTAACAATTATGGAGTCTTTCGTGGTTCTTATACGTGCAATAGTGATTTTAGATGCAGTATGCAAATAAGCATCACATGCCAAAATATATATAGAAAACCATTGTCTTCACACTTGAAAATTGTTGGCTTTTCTCCCACCGTGAATCATTGACTTGGCCCCTGTACCACTGCACTTAGTCTCGGTGGAGCCCGTCATTATATGTCCCGCATATGATTGAGCTTATCCTGATGGCTCGTTGACCACATTTGTCTCATATCTTGAATCTTGAGTTGTGTCAATGTCTTTATAGGTAACATGGGGCCTCTCCACTCTAACTGACTGATTTTGAGTTGGATGTTCACTGTCTTTCTAGACGAACAAATTTATGCATGTCATTTCATATAAAACAACCAAAATTAACTGAACTTGAGAGGGAAATATAGGCAAAATTTGAAGGGAATTGTTAGAAAAGCTCATGTAAAGGCCCATTTAAGAGCCATTTTATTTGTCTATTTCTCTCCCTTCTCTTTAGTCCCACATCATGTATAAGTACTTCATCTCCCTTTCTCCCTCCTATATATTTGTATTCATACTTTGTATTTGGTACATAGAAAGGAATATACAAGGTTCAGTTTTCCTCTACATGGTATCAGAGCTTTCGGTCCTACGAAAGTTCACCACGGTCCGTACCTTGGCGGCTAACATTCTGCTAACCGCAACCCTTGCTTTCTCAATCCGCAACCACACCTGCTAACCGCAACCCTTGCTTTCTCAAACCGCACCTGCTAAACCGCAACCGTTGCTTTCTCAAACCGCAACCGCTCCCGCGGTCTGCGCCTCCCGTGGATCCACCTCCTATCCTTCCTCCTCGTATGCTTTTATAGCTTTTCTCCTCTCCTCCGTGGGTCCCACTTTTTTTTTTTCCGTTTCCACGGACTGCCCGGTCTTTCCAGCGGCCTCTCCTGCTCGCACCCTCTGCCGAGCTTCCCTTAAGCGGCCTCTCCTGCTCGCCGCGCCATTCAACGTCCTCTCCTGCTTGCCGCGCCCTTCAGCGGCCTCTCCTGCTCGCCGCGGCCTCTCCTGCTCGCCACGACCTCTTCAGCGCCCTTCAGCAACATCGTGCCGAGCTCCCCTTCAGCGGCCTCTCCTGCTCGCCGCGCCCTTCAGCGGCCTCTCCTGCTCGCCGCAGCCTCTCCTGCTCGCCGCGACCTCTTCAGCGCCCTTTAGTAACATCGTGCCGATCTCCCTCAGCAGCAAGATCCTCTCTAGCTGCCGCCGCCTCTAGCAACGACCTCTCCCTGCGGCCTCTCCCTGCGGCCTCTCCTTCAGCTGCCTCTCCCTGCGGCCTGCCTCTCCAACACTCTCCTCAGCAGCCGCCGCCTCTAGCAGCGATCTCCCTCAGCGATCTCCAGCAGCAAGCTCCTCTCTAGCAGCGATCTCCTGAGCCTTGCCGACCTCTCTGCAATGGGTTCCTCCAGTGATCCCTCCGTGCACTCAGAGGGACAGACCGCTACCTCTCCTGCAACCAACTTGCTTCCCATTCCTGAACTGCGCGACGAACTAAGAATCACCACCATCTCCCTGACTGGGAAGAAAAACTTCGTCGAGTGGGTGCACTCTGTCAGACGAGTTCTTCAGTCCAAGGGGCTTCTGTCTCATCTCACTAGGGACCCCCATCCACTCCTACTGATGACTGGCTGCGTAACGATGGTAGGGTTCAGACATGGCTTCTCAACTCCCTTGATGACGAACCTTACCGCATTGTCATGTATCACGAGACGACCGACAATGTGGGAGAAACTCCACTCCTTGTACTCCGGCAAGGACAGCCTTCAACACTTGTATGACATCATTACCGAGCTTCAAAACCTTGACACTGGCGGGGCGGCTGACTTAACCTCATTTGTTGCTCGGGTCAAGACTCTCGCAGAAGCCTGGATACAACATCAACCCTCTACTACAAATCTAGCAGCTCAGCGTGCTCAAAAAGAGGCTGTGTATTGCCATGATGATGACTCGTGTCCCGCTTCACCTTCAGAGTATTCGAGCGCAGATCCTTTCATCAGCTACAACCCCATCATTATCTGATGTGTGCTCCATGTTGCTCAAAGTCTCACCGCCTCTGGATACTATTGGACCTCCCTCACCGGTCCTTCTTCAGCACTCGTCTGCACCATTACTTCCTCTCCCTCCCGCTACTCGTGGAGGATGGTCAGGCTCCCGGGGCGGGGGTCGCGGAGGCCGACCATGTCCTAAGTATACGTTTTGCGGAAAGGATGACCATCTTGAGGCGGCCTGCTACCGCAAGCATGGTCGTCCTCCTCACCCAACTGCTCATATTGCCGCTGACAATCTTTCTGCCACTCGTGCTGATCTTTACGCAGTTCGCCTCCAGCTCCAGCAACTTCAAGGCATGCTCCGCCACCCACCTGCCTCCGTCGCCTCCATCTCCAATGAAGGTATCGCTTGTCTCTCCACTAGTCCGCGCTGGATAGTGGATTCAGGTGCTACCCACCATATCACCTCGCTACCACCACATCACTACTTGGATACTCCTCATCCTAAGTACATCACAGTAGCCAATGACGACACCGTCCCCGTCTCCGACTCTGTTGATATCCCTCTCAATTCTTCTCTCTCTCTACGCTCGGCTCTTCATGTTCCGGGTTCCCCGTTTAATTTACTGTCTGTTAGTCGCCTTACTACCGATTTGGATTGCTCAGTAACATGCACCTCTTCCTTTTTTCTGATGCAGGATCTACGGACACAAAATATCATTGGTAAGGGACGAATGCAAAACGGGCTCTACCTTCTTGATGTTTCCCTACCATCCTCTCCTCAGTCTCCTCCGTTGATTGGCATCTTCGTCTTGGGCATGCCCCTCTCCCAGTCCTTCAGAAGGCTCTTCCAAATATCTCTCTTTCTGTTTTTCAGTGTGAATCATGTATTCTAGGCATACAACATCGTTCCTCTTTTCCCCCTCATTGTACTCGGAGCTCTGCTCCTTTTGTTTTAGTGCATTCTGATGTTTAGGGCCCGTACAAAATCACTAGTATACCTGGTTATAGATATTTCATCACCTTTATTGATGATTATTCTCGCACAACTTGGTTATATTTACTTCGTGATCGCTCCGAGCTTCCTCGTGTGTTTCAGACTTTCGTCCTTGAAATTTGCACGCAGTTTTCCGAAAATATAAAAACACTCCGGATAGATAATGCTCGCGAATATACTAGTTACGAATTTGCTAATCTCTGCTCTGAATTTGGGATCATGCACCAGACGTTATGTGCCTATACTCCACAACAAAACGACGTTGCTGAAACGGAAAAATAGACATCTCCTTGATGTTGCTCGATCTCTCATGATTCATATGCAGGTACCCAAAACCTATTGGAACTTTGCAATGTCCACAACATGTTATCTCATTAACCGTCTCCCTTCCTCCGTCCTCCAAAATGCTACTCCGTTTAACCTCCTTTTTCCTTCCACTCCGACATTCTCTCTCACACCCCGGATATTTGGTTGTACTTGCTACGTCCACCTACTTGGCCCGTCCAAGAAAAAGTTGGATCCCCGAGCAGCCAAACACGTATTCGTCGGCTATTCTTGTACTTTGTAAGGCTACGTCTGCTATTCTCCTGCTATCCGAAAAGTGACTGTTTCTGCAGATGTTACCTTTCAGGAAGACCAACCTTTCTTCTACAAAACAACCACACCTATTCCTCCACCATCCTTCCCAAGACCTGTCGTTCCCGTTACCACTCCTCTACCACTACTTCCTGACCCTGCTCCAGCTCTCCAGAAACCACCTCTTATCCGTGTTTACACTCGTCGCCCTCCTCGCTCCGTTGCCCCAATGCAGTCGGCTTTGACCTCTGACACTCTGCGCTCTGCTGATCCGGCACCGGCCTCTACTGCTTATCCCTTGGCGAATTATATCCTTACATCGCCTCTCCCCACAATTTCTAACCTTTGCTACGACATTATCCTCTATTTCTATACCTAACTCTGTGCAAGAGGCTCTCCAACATCCCGGCTGGCGGGCAGCCATGGAAGAAGAAATGACAGCCCTTTGGGCTAACCAGACATGGAACCTGGTCCCTCTCCCTCCAGACCAGACTCCCGTTGGGTGCAAATGGGTCTTTGTCATCAAGCATGCTCCTGATGGGACCATTGCCCGACTGAAAGCCCGACTGGTGGCACGTGACTTTACTCAACAACACGACCTTGATTATGAGGAAACATTCTCTCAAGTAGCCAAGCTCAACACAGTTCGGGCCCTCCTCTCCGTAGCTGTGCATCGCCAATGACCCTTACACCAACTGGATATCAAGAATGCTTTTTTAAATGGTGATCTGCAGGAAACAGTCTACATGCAACAACCTCCCGGGTTTGAGACCACGGGGGAGTCCCGAGTTTGTCATCTTAAGAAGTCCATCTATGGTCTCAAACAATCCCCTCGAGCATGGTTTGACAAATTCAGTAAGGCTGTCCGGGAGGTTGGCTTTACTCGCAGCTCGGCAGACTTCTCCCTGTTCACTCGACATCGAACAACATGAACCGTTCTTTTGTTGGTATATGTTGATGACATCCTAATCACTGGAAATGATTCAAAGGGGATACAAGCGGTCAAACAACATCTTAGCTCTGTTTTTCAAACAAAAGATCTGGGGAACCTTCGATACTTCCTCAGTCTTGAGATCGCGAGGCGTCCTAATGGACTTGTCCTCTCTCAACGGAAGTACTGTCTCGATCTTCTTCAGGATGCTGGATACTCTGGATGCAAGCCGATTAACACTCCTATGGATGTCAATATCAAGTTATGTGCACATGTCTCTGATAATGATATTGCTCTTTCAAATCCAGAGTACTATCAACGACTTGTTGGAAAGTTGATTTACCTAACAGTCACGAGACCAGATATATCATTTGCTGTTGGTGTTGTCAGCAAATTTATGCATTCCCCTCGAATGTCCCATCTTCAGGCCGTCGAACGCATCTTAAGATATCTGAAAACAGCCCCTGGTCAAGGGCTGGTATACAAAACATTGTCTTCTACTCCAACATTGGTTGCGTATTCAGATGCGAATTATGTTGGTTCCTTGGATGATCGACGGTCTACGAGTGGATTTTGCACCTACTTTGGAGGTCACCTTGTTACTTGGCGTAGTAAGAAGCAAGCTGTGGTTGCTCGATCTTTAGCTGAGGCAGAGTATCGGTCGATGGCATCCGTTGTCTCTGAACTCACATGGCTTGAAAGTTTCCTTGCTGATTTAGGAGTAAAACTTTCCTCACCAGCTATCCTACTATGTGACAGTCAAGCTGCTATACACAGCTAAGAACCCGGTCTTCTACGAAAGAACGAAACACATTGAAGTAGACTGTCACTTCATCCGGGAGAAAGTTCAACTGAAGAAGATAGAATTAAAGCATGTTCCGGGTACAGACCAAGTTGCTGATATTCTCACCAAGGCCCTACCAAGTACCCTATTTTATCAATTTCTGTCCAAGCTGGGTCCCTACGACTTTTACGCTCCAGCTTGCGGGGAAGTGTTAGAAAAGCCCATGTAAAGGCCCATTTAAGAGCCCTTTTATTTGTCTATTTCTCTCTCTTCTCTTTAGTCCCATATCATGTATAAGGATTTCCTCTCCCTTTCTCCCTCCTATATATTTGTATTCATACTTTGTATTTGGTACATAGAAAGGAATATACAAGGTTCAGTTTATCTCTACAGGAATGATGGACAAATTTCAAGGGGTCGAATCATAATGATGAAACCAATGTGTTAGGGTCATCATTCACGCATTCTAGCCACAATGTATCATCCATTTCGTGGATATAAATATATAAGTATGATGCAAATCTAGTTGCACACAAATAAGGATTTATGGAGTATATATGTGTTTGTGTACGCTATGGTATCAATTGATGCTTATAAGTTGCACCCCATATGAATTGATACAATGTAGATGCAAACATTGGTTCGATAAACAACAACAACAGAGTTATCCAAAGAATTGGTTTTTTCGACGCACGGAGGCCGTCGTTTTATTGAAAGTCCTATGACACACATTAGCATGATGTCGACGACTGCAATCCCAGTCGATGGATCGAACGGATGGCTCGGGGAGCGAAGAAGGGGAAGCATGGAGCTTTCGACCCGTCCATGAACGACATTGTAAAATCTTTGTCGAGCTAGATCACGCAGAGGAAGCGGACATGCAGAAGTAATAAATCGAGGCCTGTAAGGGCTTTGATACCATATTCGATATGAGATGGGAGTACCTTCAGGGTCTCCTCCCGATTCTTGCACAATGATGCCCACTAACAACAGTCGCAAATCTATATATCCAGGAGTAACCCTAGCCACCTTCCATGATATTGTCATCCATAGGCGAACTTTAGTTACCTTGTATATTAACACTTCTCTCTCCCGTGACCATGATAAACTGCTTTCTATTTGGCATTTAAGATACATAACTTTTTAAGACCTTTTCTCCTGGTCTTGAGCATTTGTTCACTTTTTTTTTTCTCGGTGGAGTTATAAGCAAGTTTTTAGTAGTCTTATAAATTGGTACTGTACTTGATATAGATTCTCTGTGGCTGGAACTTTATCATGGCAAGTGTTATTCCGTGCCATGTGACTAATTGCTGTACTTGACATGGTAGCAGGACATGGATATCTTGTAGTAAGTACTTAACTATATACGCATTTAACTGCTTTAGTACTCAGCCGGAAAATAGCTTGCAAGTCCTTAATTTGCTGTAGTTTCAGGGATATCAATTGTTTACGACTGGGATACTTGCATATATATTATATATACTTGCATGATGCATCTATTTCTAACCCTAACTGATATACTTGGATTGATCTTTGAGTGTTGGGATTATTTAAGCATTGCATTGATCAGGTTGTTTGTTTGTCATCATGATTGCTTTATAAATTTTATACTTTTTTTGGTTATTGATGTCTTTCAGTTCTTAGAGTTGCCCACTCAGAGTTTTTGGCTACTTGTTTTTAAGTTTAATATGCAAGAACATAAGTAATATTTTTCTCAATTATGGATGACTAGCAGGAGTTGAAGGAGGTTTTGATAATCAAGAACCTGAATACGAGGAAACTCACCATATTGTTATATTACCTGATTATGTAGCTCTACCATTTCCGTCGGTTGAGTTACCAGAAAAGGTATGCTTCACACTAACACTGTCATTCTCTTATTTTATCGAGTGTTTTTTGAGACTGTTCTATTCAAATTTTATAGGTTAGGCTATCTGTTGATGCCATTCTACTTTCTGAGGGTGCAGAGCGGAAAGAGCAATTAGCATCATGGGCAACTGAGAAGAAGAAAAGTGATTATGCTTTGCTTTTGGAACAGATAAACAACGATGTTATTATACCTCCATCAGGATGGAAATGCTCCAAGTGTGATAAGACTGAGAACCTTTGGCTTAATTTGACTGATGGCATGATTCTCTGTGGAAGAAGTAATTGGGATGGTAGTGGAGGAAATGATCATGCCTTTGAACATTACCGAGAGAAAAAGTACCCTCTTGCTGTTAAATTAGGGACTTTATCAGCTGATCTGGAAAAAGCAGGTAACAAATACAATATTTTCAAGTATTTGCTATTCTACGATGCATGGGTTCATTCTGTTCTTGTTAACATTCGTCGACATGCCTTCTTCATTACTAACGTATTCCACACCTACATTACTGAAATGAAAAAGTGTGTACTAAACAACCGGTTCTACACAATATGTATATTGGTGGAAATTATTTAATTATTATTTTATGTTTTTGTTTTTACATACTAGAGTTTTTGGTGACTTGTAACCATCTAGAAGATAGGTATTTGGTATCGTTTCTGATCTAGGGATCAGATCGTGAATCTTCAAGAAACAAATCAACAAAAACTAGGTGTTCAAGTGCCTTCATCATCAAAATCGCACTGTTGAGATGTGTGAAAGATGAGAATAAAAAGGGCCAATATTTTATTATCATAAAATCATTTTTCTACACACATTACAATGTACGAAGGGTCTCTTTTTATAGAAAGAGAGAGAGAGCTAAAAGTAAACTAATATTGTGGGATTAAAGGAGGAGCTAGAGAGGAGAGGCCTTATGGGCCTAAATACATGGACTTTTTATTTATTTCTTGTAACACTCCCCCGCAAGCTGGAGCGTACAAGTCGTAGGCGCCGACCTTGGAGAGGAATTGCTGATATAGTGGGCGAGACAAGACCTTAGTGAAAATGTCGGAGATTTGATCGGCAACCCCTCACATGCCGTAGAATCAGTTTCTGAAGTTGAACCTTTTCTCGGACAAAATGACAATCAACTTCAATATGTTTTGTACGCTCATGAAACACATGGTTCTCAGCGATGTGAATAGCAGCTTGACTATTGCAAAAGAGAATAATAGCTGGTGAAGGAAGTTTGACACCTAAATCAGTGAGAAGACTTTCAAGTCATGTGAGTTTTGAGACGACGGCAGCCATAGAGCGATACCGAGCAACCACAGTCTGCTTCTTGCTTCGCTAAGTAACCAAGTTCCTGCCAAAATATGTGCAGTAGCCGCTCGTGGATCGCCGATCGTCGAGGGATCCAGCGTAATCAACATCACAATATGCAATGAGAGACAGAGAGGTAGAGGGCTTGTATACCAGCCCTTGTCCCGGAGCATTCTTCAAGTATCGAAGAATACGCTCGACGACCTGAAGATGAGAGACCCGAGGGGTATGCATGAAGCGACTGACCACGCTGACCGCAAATGAAATATCAGATCGAGTGACAGTAAGGTAGATTAGCTTGCAAATAAGGCGGCGATAATACTTCTGTTGAGACAAGACAAGACCATCAGGTTGTCGGGCCACCTAAATTTCCAAGAAGTAGCAGAGTCGTCCCAAATCCTTTGTTCGAAAATGTGAGGTAAGATGTTGCTTGATTTGGGTGATGTCGGGAAGATCATCACCGGTCACAAGGATGTCATCAACGTAAACTAGAAGAATCACTGTGCCAGATGAACGTTTTCGAAAGAAGAGGGAGAAATATGCCGAGCTTCGAGTGAAGCCAAACTCACGAATCACCTGACTATACTTCTCAAACCATGCTCGTGGAGACTGTTTCAGACTATAGAGAGATTTCTTCAAATGACAGATAAGAGACTCCCCCGTGGTTGTATAACTAGGAGGTTGCTGCATGTATACAGTCTCCACAAGATCGCCGTGAAGAAATGCATTTTTAATGTCAAGCTGATGTAGAGACCAATGACGATGAACGACAAGAGAGAGAAGGACACAGACGATGTTGAGTTTTGCCATCAGAGAAAGTGTCTCTTCATAATCAAGACCGTGTTGTTGAGTAAACCCTCTAGCAATAAGACGAGCCTTGATGCGATCAACAGTCCCATTCAGATGATGCTTCACAGTGAATAACCACTTGCAGCTCACAATATGTTGATTAAGCGGCAGAGGAACCAAGTCCCAAGTGTGATTGGCCCAAAGAGTAGCCATTTCCTCATCCATTGCTGCGCGCCACCCCGGATGCTGAATGGCTTCCTGCACAGAAGATGGAGTGGAAATAGACGATAGAGAGGTTGCAAACCTGCGTAAATCAGAGGAGAGACGATGCTGGGAGGCATAATTGGAAAGTGGATGCTCGGTAGAGGGTGTCGTCGAATCAGCAGTCGGCGGAGTATCAGTTGTAGATGGAGGTTGTTGCGAGGCACCAGATCGAGGATAGCGACAAGAGTAGACACGAAGAGGAGGAACCGAGGCAGGCGGTGGTGTCGGTAGTAAAGGTGTTAAAGGAGAATTGGTAGGAACAAGAGGGCGTGTGATATCACGAGGTGGTATTGACGTGGTGACGGATTGATGGAAAGGCTGATCTTCCATGAAAGTGACATCAACATATGTGATCAGCTTCCGAGAGGAGGAAGAGTAACAGACATAGCCCTTCTGATACGCGAATACCCAACGAACATGTAGGGGGTGACACGTGGGGCCAACTTGTCAACTGGAGAACCCAGATGGTGAACATAGCAAAACGCAACCAAAAACCCGTGGGGTCAAGGGAAAAGGAGTGTGTTCAGGAAATAGGAGAGATAAGGGAGTCGCAAATTGGAGGATGGACGAGGGTATGCGGTTGATGAGATAACAAGCAGTGGAGATAGCGAAATTCCAATAGGTAGTGGGGACCTGCATTTGTAATAAGAGGGACCGAGCAACTTCGAGAAGGTGGCGGTTCTTCTGTTCAACAACACCATTTTGTTATGGCGTGTATGCGCAAGAAGTTTGGTGGATGATACCCAACGAGGTGCAGACTTCCTGAAAAGTATGCCCAGTGTATTCACATGCATTATCGGTGCGAAGAATTTTGATAGCACAGGTAAATTACGTGTGGGTTTCTGCAGTAAAGGAGCGAAAAATGAACAAAAGCTCAGAGCGATCACGCATCATATATAACCAACTCATGCGTGAATAATCATCAATAAACGTAACAAAGTAGCGATAACCAAATATACTGGTGGTTTTGTAGGGACCCAATATATCAGAATGAACTAAATCAAAAGGCGCAGCACTCCCAGTACAATTAGGAGGGAAAACAGAGCGATGCTGTTTCCCATAGATACATGATTCACAATTAAAAGGAGAAAAAGATACATCGGGAGAAGCCTTTTGGAGAATGGGAAGAGGACCATGACCGAGACACCGGTGCCAATCAGTAGAGCTGACGGAAGACAGAGTGGAGGAAGGAAGATCCAGAGTGTAGAGCCCATTGCACAACCGCCCTGTACCAATGATATTCCGCGTCTGCCGATCCCGCACAACAAAAGAAGAGGAAGAAAAGGTAATTAACAACATTATCTTGAGTTAGGCGGCTGACATAGAGCAGATTGAATTGAGCGCCAGGGACATGAAGAACAGAGCGGAGAGGTAGAGAAGGGGTGATCAACATATCGCCAGATCCAGCAACGGGAGCGGTGTCGCCGTTTGCTACTGTAATGAACTTTGGATACAAATAGTCCAAATACCGAGGACGTTGTTGTGGAGAGACGTGATGAGTGGCTCCGGAGTCCACAATCCAGGAGGAGCCAAGAGGAAAGGTAGAGAGACAAACATGGGATGAGGAGGCCACAGGTCCAGAGTTGCGAGCAAGCAGCGCCTGCAAGGCTGCAAGTGGCAGAGTTCGTTCCGCAAAATGTCGATTTCAGTGAGCGGACAAGGATGGTTAGTGCATCGACGACCGTAAAACTTATTGGAGGAAGCAGTCTGTCTTCTGGTGCTGCTCGGGGTAGAAGGAGCCACGAGTGTTCTCATGAGAAGATCCTGCACAATACGATTGGCAAGCAGGAATACAGGCGGGCAGGAGCACGACGACCGCACAGAGGAATCCGCTTGAGAGACCGCAATCTCAAGGAGCATCAACGATCAAGTTAGGACTGGTGAAGAGTCCGGCAGAGCAGGAGCAACGCGACGGTCTGGAGGACTTGCAGACAGGAGGGACTCGACGGTCTGAGGAGGCTGAGCTGGAGATTTGAAGAGGCTCAGCGATCAGAGAGATCGCGGCGGACAGAGGCACAGACGCGCAAACACAAGCAGGCGGAAGACTAGCTGCGGTTAGAGAGGAGCAGGCAGAGGCGCCAACAGTCTTGCTGCGGAGGTCAGAGGCACAATCGAGTAGGTAGGCAAAGGATCTGGAAGACTTCGACGAGCGGAAAGCCGCATGCGAACATGCGGTCTGGTCAACGGAACTGCGAACGCACGAACTCGAAGAGAGAAGACGACAGAGCTCACGATCAATGCAACATAGGGAAGAACTCTAGGCAGCTGCGGTTAGAAGAATAGACCACAGGAGAGGCACGATCAAAGGAACACCAATGGGTCCCAGCAGGTCGGCAAAAGAGTATAAAAGAGGAGAGGGCGTAGCTCACAGGGAGCAGGAGGAACTCCATACAAAGGGAGTTAGGTTGCGGTTAGAAAAACCTGTCCGCAAAAAAAGGCTGTCCTGGAGGACTAGGAACCCAAGCCACGCGCGATATTTTTTAGGACCGTGTTACGCTCTGATACCATGTGAAAGATGAGAATAAAAAGGGCCAATATTTTATTATTATCATAAAATCATTTTTCTACACACATTACAATGTACAAAGGGTCTCTTTTTATAGAAAGAGAGAATGAGAGAGCTAAAAGTAAACTAAAGATGTGAGACTGAAGGAGGAGCTAGAGAGGAGAGGCCTTATGGGCCTAAATACATGGGTTTTTTATTTATTTCATGTAACAAGATGCAAAGGATCTTTCAAAATGCTTGGGGATGAATCAAATCATTGATCGGAATAGTAGTTGGCTTTGATGATTTGCGTTTTACACTTTAGTTTTTGGTATTTCAGTAATTTTCCTTTTTAGCTTTGAATTTTACTTGAAACTTGTTTCTCGTTATAAGGGCGGGTCGGTCAAGCTAAAATGAGATAATTTCTCTAGATTTTGAATTTTAGTTGCCTATTGAAGAATGCTCGCATCGAACCAAATGTAGATTTGTTTCTCCTCACAAAATCTATTCTCTTCCTAACTTTTTTGCAGGCCCTCTGCGGTTCGCTTCATCTTCGTTACTGTAGTCTCTCCTGTGTCCCTGGGTGATCGTTATTGCAACTCGAAAAGTATCATAATATCAAACATAGGCTTCAACTGCTTCTAGGAACTCTTTCCCTGCCTACATCTGCCTCTGAGAACTCTTTCCCCACCTACATCTGCCTTTGAGAACTCTTTCCCCGCCTATATCTGCCTTTGGGAATTCTTTTCCTCCTACATCTGCCTTTGGGAACTCTTTTCCCGCCTACATCTGCCTTTGGGAACTCTTTTCCCCCCTACATCTGCCTTTGGGAACTCTTTTCCCGCCTACATCTGCCTTTGGGAATTCTTCCCCCGCCCGCATCTCTCTCCGGGAACACTTTCTCCGCCTTCTGCCTCTGGTGTTGTTCGAAATTGATCCTTTGCATCTAGGATTACTGTAGGATTCTTCTCTTAATGCGGCATTTCATTCAATAAGATTTCTATATCTAGTGGAGAACTATTGTTCAGAGGAAGGTGAGGGTTCAGGAGGTGTCGATTGTTGCTGTTTGAACTTTGAAGTTTGTTACTTCAACAATCTTTATCCAGAGACTTCAAAAGCCTCTCAGAACCTTTTGTTCAGAGTAGATATTCTACACTCACACATTCGCCCAAGCAGACCCTCCTCGTCGGAGCCATCAGGGCGCGCGTATGGAAGCCGCCATGTCGCATTCATGGTGGAATATAATATTATTATTATTAATTAATGAGTTAATAATAATTAATGAGTATTAAGTAATATTAATTAGAATATTATGTATGTTATTATTATTAATTAATGAGTTAATAATAATTAATGAGTATTAAGTAATATTAATTAGAATATTATGTATGTGTTGATATGCCCTCCCTCATCTATATAAGGGAAAGAGGCATAGCAACTTATCTTCCTGGAGGATCATTATTGTATGGTCTCTCTCTCTCTCTCTCTCCTCCTCTAGGACTCCTCTCTTCCTCTCACGCATGTAATCCTTTATGAAAGTAATGCAATGTTCGTAGTCGCCCATTTTCTCTCTCGCGCATCACATTGAGTGGGTCACTCATCGAAAATTCTTGTCTGTAACAAGATCCTTCGCATCTTGGATTACCGTAGGATTCTCCTCCTAGTGAGGCATTTCATTCAATAAGGTCATATTGGATGTGTGTCATAATCAACCCATGATCTAATATCCGAATAAAAAATATCGAAGAGTTATTTTTTTGTGTGCCCGTACACTCCACACTCAATGGTATACATGATACCATTGAATGAAACATTGCATCCTCTCTCAATGGATAATGGACTAATTAACAAGAAAAACATTATAGTCAATGTGTTGCAGCCTAGAGAAGCCACCAAATTAAAATGTTTAAAGTGCAAATTGAAATAACGCCCCCAAATGAAAATCCACATTACAACCCGAGTCAGAGCAACATTTGTGTCCGTAAAATGCATGCAAGTCCAAGCCTGACCCGACTTTGCGCAACTGTGATTGGACATGTGGTCTCTAAGCCCACATAGTAACATTTTGAACAAAGGTTACTTGTGAAGAGGATATATAAATAGAGGGTACTTGATATTTTCAAATAATGTGTGCCTAAAGGAATTGGCTTCAGATTTTTCTCCCAACTATTTATGCTAAATAGCTTTATATGTTCACATTTATTTTAGAGCTTCTGCTTTTTCTTCAGAAATTATGCTGATACTGATATAAACTGATTCATTTGATTTACATGATGTTTCTTTTTTGTTCAATGGTTTCTTGTTCTGTGTATGCTAATTTTATCTTTTAACATTACCGTATCAAAGTTTTTTTAATCTTTTGGCTCATGGTTCAATTAGGAGTATACCCATACTAGTTCACAGCATTCACATGTTTTTAATTTTGTTGATAATATTGAAGTGATATTATCAATACTAGTCATATTGTATGATTTATATGTAGTGTTAATTTAACAATGATGATTTAAAGGGTATATGTTATGGGTCAACCCGTAGAACGTTGGTCGTTTCGCTGGATGGTGGTCAGAGGTGGAGGTGACGGAGGAGGATGTTATGGTGCTAGAAATGCGATTGCCTAAGCAGGTGATGAGGATCGTGACACACATCAACCTACACGATGATCTGAGCTGTACATTTTATGCGGATCGACGATCCGAGAATTTTAGTTATTTTTTTGTATTTTTGTGATTTTTATTTTCATGTATTTTAAGTTCGTCATGATCGGAGAATTATGACCTTCCATGATGACTCCGTAGTTTATAAATAGGGGTAGAGGGCTCATATTTGGATCTTGGAAAGTTGAGTGAAAAGAGGCCTCTACTTTTGATCACCCGGTGCCGAAGCCGGAACTCAAGTGCCGAAGCTTGGATTTATCCCCTCCCCTCCCCTTGGCCGGCCACCACTTTCCCTCCACCATTCGCCGGCAGCCCTCCCTCCTCCTCCACTTCCTTGCCGTGGAATCACCTCCCTCCACCTCCCTCCACATAGCCGACCACCTCCACAATTTCCCTCTTCCAAACACCACCCAAAACAACCCCTAAAAACCTCCAAAATCCCCTCTCATTCACGTCCGGCGATTACTGGAAAACAACTTCCGGCCACCTCCGGTCATCCCTATCCAATCCCCTTATTAATTCCTCCATTTTCAATTTTCGGCGATCACCGGAAACTTTTCTGGCTTCCCACCACCACCACCACCATCTTCTATCAAGTTTCCTTCATTTTTCAGTTTTCCGCACGATCGCTGAAAAACACCTTCGGCCAGCACTGCCCGCCTCGCCGGCGACCACCTCCGGCCAACTCCGGCGGTGACCTCTGGCTAGCCACCACCCCATAACCCACCATAACCACCACCCCACTATCCCATAACAACATAACTACCATAACCACCTCCCCCCACTAGCTCCATAACTCCCCACCATCCTAAAATCACTCCCACCCCTCATTTCCCCACTCTTCCTTTATTTCCACCCCTCCACTGCTTACAGCCCGGCTTCTCCTCACCCACGTCTAGCCATATCTACCCTCCCCATTTACCCCACTACTCCTGTACTGGAATTGAGTCACGACTACTCCCAATACTCGGATTACTCCCGTTTCAGCCCCCATACTCAGTCCAAACAGCATCCAGCCTCTGGATCACTTCCATCCGACTCCTTTCTCACCCATACAGTTATAGAACTATTACTCAGGTGCCATCTAGGAGAGCTACAGCTGCCGCCACTCCCTGGAAATTCATTCCAGCCGCCCGGTTTTCAATTCTTCAGCTCCCAGTCCTCTGCCCTCCGCCCAATTTTGGCCCAGGAAGTTTCATCATTACTGCCAGGCGCCGGATTAACGTCCTAGCTGATGGTTATTTGCAATCACAGCCTCCTGGTCTCCAAAACTACCCTCCCAGCACGACCTCCAGTAGTTTTATGCAATCCAGAGCCCCACCTGTCTACTGCCTGACCTCCATCCTCTTCTCCCATAAGCCTCACTTCTTCTAACAGCAGCCACCAGCAAATTCCAGTCTCCTGAAACATATTTCTAGCCACGGCTCGTGCTGTCCAGCAGTTTTCAGTACCATTGTGAGCTCAAAATTCAGTGTCTATTTCGATTTCAGCCTCAGAAAATCCTCCAAGCCCTCTATTACCTAGTTGTGTAAGTTTTCAAGTTGGTTGTCATTTATTTTATGTTGAATTGTTTGTGATTTTTCTACTCAAAGAATAGTGGTTTGTAATCGTTGTTTCAAAATGTTTGAAGCGTTGTGTATTCCTATTTATCTAGTCGTTTGTTTTCACTCACTCTCGCATATATACAACGTCACGTGTTTCCAAATTTAAAAGCTTATTATTTTTGGTTGCAAATTAAGTTCATATTAATTTATAAATATAAATTATTGCAAGTAGACAAATCATCGGATCTCATATAGTTGTATGTAGGAGTTTACTCATTATTTCCCCGTCACTTAGGATCGTCCTGCGTCAGCAGGGTGCTCTCTCTCTCTCGATAGCTACCAAAATCTATTACAAGGGGACACGAGAATAGTTTCAATTCATGCATAGCATCTTAATGACCTTAGAGGTCTTTAAATTGAACTTCAAAGGGACGTGATCATAAATAAGTCCAAAAACTTGAACTTATATAAAAAGAACCTATGCTAGACTCGATATACGTATAACATGATGAATAAAGACGTGGCATGATGATTTTGACATGCCATTAATAAAACATACATTATAGTAATATAACAGGTAGTGGGCCCATAACATCCCACCCATACTTCAAATCAAGCTTGCCCTCAAGTCCGAACGAAGCATAAACGGTTTGATCATTCTTGCCAGAACAATTCCTTGCAGCGTGTTGCCGAAGCGGAGGCTGCATTGAGAGGGAAGCTTTTGCCATGCTCACAAATGTCACGGAGGATGGTAATGTTATTTCCTCCGTGATAGGTTGAATTTTGCCTATCTCTTAAATATTCTCCAACAAACTTGCCCTGATAGCTGTCATAACTAATTGGAGTAGGCTTTATGAATCCTCATTTTCCTTTCACATAGATTTTATTGTTGATCTATAGGCGGTTAAGATCCAAATTATATAGTTGATATAGAAGGGAAATGAGAAGAAAAAGAGAAAAAGAAGAGAAAGAGAAGGAATGTAAAAAAAAACTTATTGGAGCACATACATCATCTTGATTAGAGAAGATGCCATAGGTAAAATTCAGGCGCTGTTTTTTAGAGACCTATTTTGGTATTGATTTTGGGGGTGCTTTTGAAGTTGTCAAATTATGTGTTTTTTTAATTCTATCAGTGTCATTTCTTGTGAGTTAATCTCTCTTGTAGTTCTCATAGTTGATTGTGCTTTAGTTTTGAGAAGGGTTAGTAAGCCCTCTTTATGAATCCTGATATAGATTCACAACTAATTCATTGCAACTCCAAAGTCCTCCCAAAGTTCCTTGACAATTTCCTTCCGGTTCAAATCCCTATCTAATTTTGAATTTATCCAAAGTAGCGTATATTTAAATTTAAACTTCCTAACATCTCACATGTGCTATTACTCAAATCCAAACTCGAGTAAACCTTGATTTGTGTTGTGATCAACCTAACTGATTACTGTGTGTGCTTCTCTCGCTTATAGACTGTTTGAACGGTGATGTGTAGACGATGATAAGATGATAACCTCTCTGTCTCCATTGGTTGACTACTATGCTTCTCCTTTAATGTGTAGACAATTTTGATATCAAGTTGTAACATAGACCAATCCTTATTGACAACACCAGTGTAGAATAAAACTTGTTGCAAATTAGAAAAAGGAATAGAAGAGTGCTATATATTCATCTTCAAAGGGGCATTTTATAGGATTACAACAAGACTCACAAATACAGACTTAAGATGTGGGACTAAACCCAACAACTCTTAAAGACTCTAATAGACCGACATAATAATATCAAACTACTAATTCCAACAACCTTCAACTTGGACATCATAATAACAACAATGGAGGTAGGTGATGTGGGACAAAAATCAGATGAGCCACAAGGTAAAATCCAAACCGGGGAATCAAGCCGGGAACAACCACACACGACGCAGGACCCACACACGACATGGACACACTAGAAACCGGTCAACCAACATCACGTACACACAACATGTGAAAGAGAACGAAAGATGTGGAGCAAATCTTCAAACGGGCAACCAGGGATAATCCGTCGGGGATAATTCGCACAAATGGCGGTCCCACACAATAGAGTCTCACACGACACGGTCCCATGCGACACAACCAACCGAGATTAGAACACCAACATCAGCCGTGTCCCAACACATGACCAAGCGAAAAAATATGGGGAGACGCAAACCACATACGACATAAGCCTAGAGTCTGTGTGGAACGAAGGCAAAAGGTCGGGAAAGATCATCCGAGTCGCCTTTGTCCCAAACGCTCCCCCTCACATGAAAACACGTGCATATAAGCCTAACAACAACAAGAAGCAAACAAAATAATAAAAACACAGACAAATGACTGAAAACACACAACAAACATCATCATCGACGTGATATTATCACCCTAAAAATGGGGGACAACGACTGGAGGTAGCTGGAGTTGTCAGAAAGCAACGACAAGTGGTTGGAGTGGAGGAGATGTCAGCCGGAGCAACAATGGGATCGTCGGCCATCGTCGAAAGCAACAACACGAGAATGAGGACTGGAAGCATCATCGACTGGGAACGACATCAGAAGGAGACGTTATCTCAGGATCAGAGGAAGCACGATGCGGCGGGATCGACTGGAATAATTGGATTGGCTGGATTGGTTTGAAGAGGCGCAGTAGACGGAACGACGATGCTCCGACAGGCCCCCCTCGGACGACTGGATCGAGGGAGGAGAAGGAAAGGTCGGCTGCTGTCGTCGAGTGACCTAGGCAGAAAGAAAATCGTCGATGTCGACGGAAGCCAGGAGCAGAAGCCCGAGCGTCCATGTCGACGAGATCGGGAGTAGGCTAGAACAGAGGAGTCCTCCTCGTCGAGGGGATTGGAGGCCACTCCCGTCGATGGAATCAAACGACGATTTCGTCGACGGGAGTAGGGAAGGTTGTTGCTCGACGGGGGCTTTTGTAGCGCAAGGGAGGGATCGAATCGTGGGGAAGAGGTGGGAATCAAGTGGAGGCCACAAGAATGAGATTTAGGGTTACATAGGCGAGGAATTATTAGCCCGCTCTGATACCATGTTGCAAATTAGAAAAGGGAATAGAAGAGTGCTATATATTCATCCTCAAATGGGCATTTTATAGGATTACAACAAGACTCACAAATACGGACTCAAGATGTGGGACTAAACCCAACAACTCCTAAAGACTCTAATAGACCGACATAATAATATCAAACTACTAATCCCAACAAAACTCGAATTGAACCAATACGAGGCACTAAAGAGAAGACGATAAAAGAAGTTAACTCTATACATTTGTGTAAAGCCCTTTGCGATGAGCCTTACTTTGTGCCTGTTCATCTGAGAGGAACTTCAAAGACCCATCAACTCCCAACTGCCACCACCTGGACGTGTAGAAACAAGGCTCCAAGTGTCACGAGAGAGGATGGAAGACATCTCATCCATAGTTGTTTTCCAACAGAGGATATTCATAGTTTCTTTGTACGTTGAAGGGTAGCTGTCAAGGCTGATACAAGCATGATGTAAAAGGTACTCGGGCACTGAAAGGAGACCACACTGAGTACAAGACCTGACACTCTTTCGAAGGACAATTTGGAGGTCTTCATTCAAAGCCCCCTGCTGGAGCTGAACATTCAAAGGAAGGAGATGCTGGTCTGGGAACTGAGTGGAAGGAGGAATCAGGACAAGTGGATGATGACATCTGTTGAAACTACGAACTATGGGAGGACTATGTAATGATGAGTGGGTAGGAAGTGGGGCAGGAAGTGGAGCATGAATGATATGCACGAAGGTAGATGAGTCAGATGTTGGAAAATTAGAAACAATGACCATAGTATTCTCGAGTGTCGATGCAACAATATCATTTCTGGGTCGGAGTAACCCAAGAAGATGCACTTGGTTGCATGAGTCGACAATTTGTCATGCTCCTGAGAGGGGACATGAACAAAACGATGCATCCAAAAATTCGAGGAATGATTGGAAAAGGAGAAGCATTTGAATAACATATGATAAGGAACTTCTAAAAGGACTTCTGTTGGATTGCAAGATAGTAGAGAAAGGGCGATGTTGAGGAAGTTCTGTACAGAGAGACTGAACTTCCTGATGGGCAACGTAGGGAGAGAGAGAGTCAGTCTAGCAAATATATCTGAATATATAGTGTAGATGCAAGATGTTTTAGTTCCTTTGGAGTAAAGGGAACAAGATTATCCCCATGCTACCTTCATTGTCTCATTGTGACGAATAATGGGCAAATAAGCATCAGAAAGGTTGTTGGCTAGCCACATGCGAACCAAAGCATCATTTACATCCCAATCAGCATTGACGGGGGATGCATAATCCGGAGGAGCATCATTGAGGTGTTGTTGCTTTTGCTTAGATCATAAAAGAAAGGTGGACATATTCCAATCAACATAATTGGGATCAATTAATTTGGATGCAGTTCCTTGATTTCCAGAGTCACTTGAAATGTGAGCAGGAGCACGGGCAGTTACGGTGGTGGAAGGAGTGGGATTGGGTGTTCCATTGTTCAACACAAGCACTCGTTGGCGAGATTGACGCATGTGAGAACAAGAGAGCGATCAATAGAACTCACGAAATTGGCGTGCGGAAATAGGAGCACTCGCTGGCGAGAATGCTTCACAATTGAGCAGAAGTCGGTCGTGTTTGTTGGCTCTACCGCAACAACAGAGAGTATGCAACTCTTCAGCGGATCAATGATGGTAGGGTGGGCTCCGTGTGAAGTCGCGTAAGCTCTGAGCAAGCAAAATTCACACGAGAGCTCGGGCAAGCTCGAGAAGGGAAGCTTGAGCGAGCTTGATAACTTTGTGTGCGAAAAGCAGTTGCTCGAGTTCGGGCTGGCGGCGAGAACCGATTCTTGCGATTTGATATGCATGACTAGAGAGGCGTGCACGGCCTTGGTGCTGCGAGCTTGCAATTTGATATGCATGACTAGAGAGGCGTGCATGACCTTGGTGCTGCGATCTTTGGCGAGATCAACGAGTAGATGAAGGATGGGCGAGAATGACAAATAAGATTGCGCGAGAAGTGGATCCCGCTTGACGGTCTCTTTCACACGAGATTGCTCTTGCTGAATGGACATTTTGTTTGCACGAGGGCTGAAAAGGTTCAGGTGGGCTGGGATCAGTAAGCTCTCTCGTGAAATAGGGCATAAAAATCGCGAGTGTCAGAGCAAGTCGCACTGGACCGGCTGCGTTCACATGAGGGGGGCGGTTTGCGTAGAAGTTTTCCTGCATGCTTAAAAACTTTGCACGAGCAAGAGATGGCAATAAAAAAATTCATCTCGCTCTGATATCATGTAAGAATTTGAAATAAAAAATGTATTATTTTTATCTAATCTATTACATTGAAACTCCCCTTTATATAGAGAGAGTAGAAGGGATACAACAATCTACATTAGGAGATATTGGACTAAGTACAAGGAGAAAGAGGAAGAATCTACAATGGGTACTCTTATGCGCCCGTGTAATTGGGCTTTAACATTTCACATTGATTCTATTGCAAGTTTTTTTTTTCATTTACTTGGTTAGATTTGTATTTTACTTGTGCATATTCTCTTCCTTCTAATGTATGTCAGCTGACAAAATGTTGATATTGATCAATTCTCTTACATATTACGTATTGATTTTTTTCTATAAAAATATGATTTACTTAATAACTTCCCTTTACTTAATGTTATTTCTTTTGTATGGATAGATGTTTTCTCTTATCCAGAGGACGAGACGGTTGATGACCCTTTATTAGCTCAGCACTTGGCTTTTTTTGGCATTGATTTTTCTTCGTTGCAAAAGGTTAGTTGTGAATTGTGGAATAAGTATATTTGGGGCCTGAGTACATTATATATATATATTCATTCCTTACGCATTATATTTCTTGCAAATCCATCCCCTCCCAAAACAGCAACAAAAATAATAATTGTAGCTCTCTTCTTGATGGTATCTATCATCTTACTCCAGGAAGAATTTCTCGGTGGCTTTCTTTGATCATGCAACCTTACTTCTCCTTGGAGCTCGCTATCCCGCGCCCGCTTATTCTGCACATTACTACCATACTTGGCCGTATTACCCTTTAATACTGGCCTCTGACACCCTTACAGCAAACTATAGCCAGACCTATTTGACTGGCTATTTCATTTTGCATATTTTTTATCCCCTTACCAGTTGGAATTACATATTTTTGATTTATTTGCTCTAACAATTTATGTAATTGCAGCCTAAAGACAACCTCTATATGCATGTTCCTTAGGCCCTAATTTATGTATTAGAACATTATGCAGCGGAAGGAATCATTTTTCTCATTGTCCATCAGCGCCTTTTGCGCAATTTTCCTCATCTGCATCTCTTTTACTCTCTTTCAAGGTCCCATTTCCCCTCCCCTCTTATTTCTGTGTACTCTCTCTTCTTGTGCTTTTGAGTATAAAAGTTATTGTCTTCCTAGGGAGCGCGGAGCGGAGATTCCCAAGATTGAAATACCAAAACAAGCTATCTAAGGGAATCGATGATTGGTTTGTTGCTACACTAATAACAAGAAAGAAAACCTAATCAACAAGAGCTTTCATCACAACCATTCCACAACACATCGATTGGAAGATAAATAAATCATTACTACAATAGATTGAACAATAACAACACATGATATGAAAAAACCTTATATCATCTCTCACCTTGGCGAATGGGAAGAAAATACAAAGAAAGCAAGAGATTTTGCTTTGGGTATGTAGTGTTGACACCAGGTTGTCAATCCAAGCCCTCCTTCAATTCTTGGTTGCTTCCGGGGTCGAGGAGCTGTCACCAACCAATCTTTCCCGTCTTTTCTTTGGTTCGCTTTCTCCAAGTTGGCTTTCAAATCCCTTTAATCTTCTGAGAAAATCCTTGGAATACTCCCTTGAAGCTCTTCGAATGACCGGAGAAAACTGATGGTAGAGCCATAAGGTTAGCAAAGTGAAAAGAAGAGGAGAATGGTGAAAGAAACGAAGGATGCCGAAACCAGCCATGAGTTTGACTTTAAATAGTCGCGCAAAAATATTGGCGTGCACCCGATCGTGCGCGAAGACGAATTCAACGATGGGAAAATGAATTAGGGCAGGCACCGTAAAATGCACATCAATCATGTGCCCCACGCACGGTCGTGTGCTAAGGGGGCGCACGATGCATTTCAGAGCTTGTATTCCTGTACAAAACAAGTAGACAAAAACTACACGATCATGCAGTGTGAGTCACACAGTCGTGTGCCCAGGATTTGTTATATGCAAACCAGTTGTGCGCCTTGCACGGTTGTGTATGAAGGAGGCGCACGACGTCGTTCAAACTTTTGTATTCTGGGTATGATGGAAGTTGAAAAGTGCACGATCATGCTTGCGAACCACACGATCATGCGTGGCACTAAATGGAACATGGTTTGACCTGGAATCTTTGAAATTAAACACACCACCATATAAAGTCATAGATATGTTTTTAAAACTTAAAACAAAAGATTACTGGGGTGCACGTCTGTGCTAAGTGTAGCAAAAAGATGGCGCACCATATTCAAAGTATCAAATCTGTCTCCTCATGGTTCTTATTGGCATGGATATCCTCCTTTTATCTCTGATGGCGCTCTTGTGACAATTTATGAGAAACATAGAAAAAAACAGTTAAATCGTAACATAAGTAACATTAGCATGATAATGAGAGCTAAATGGATGCCTAAATCTCTATATGAATAACTCATCAAATACCCCCCATACTTGAATATTTGCTTGTCCCAAGCAATCCTGATGCAACTTAACTTGCATCCTCAATTTAATTTACGCAATTTTCATTTTTTATGCATCGCATGTTTTGCGCATCTTATATTTGTTATTCCTCGCAATTTATTTATGCATGTTTGCGGCTTATTGGCGTGACCAGCTAATAAAACCTTGAATAAAATGGTTCGTCAAATTAGGTATAGCGATAGTTTGGGCAAACAATGAAATCAAGTTTAAAAAATAAGTATTTATTAAAATATCAAGTTTTCCTAAATTAAAGAAATACATATAAAATATCATTCTTTAGTTTTTAGGAAATTATTCATGAGGGAAATAAAGAGATCCAATAACGGGTATGTATTTTATGTTATGGTAATACAATTAATTGGTGATTCCTTCCTAAAAAGCCCATTTTAAAAATAACCTAAAAAGACTTTCTCTTTTTAAGAACTGAAAAGAGTGTTGTTTGGACACCTTGGAAAAATTGGGAAAAACAGATATTCAGTTTTTCCCGATACTGAAGCCCGACCCGTACGCGGAAAGTTGCGGTTCTCTTCCTCCCGTTGCGTCTACCAGTCGACGTCGGTGCCTCTCCCAGCTTCGCCTCCGCCGCCGCCGACCCTCGTGGGCTCCGACGTCCTTGTCTCTACCATCCAGAGAATAATCTGTCATCTTTATTCCTAGCGTCGTCTTCGTTTCCCAGATCGTAAGTGTAACACCCTGCCAGTACAAACAATATAACAATAGGTCTGGCCGGGACCACACGCCATATTGAACACACTAGCTAGACGTTAATAAGATGATAGTCAGAAAACATAAAACTACACGAGAGTTTAATAAGCACAAGCAGAAGCTTTCATTAAACATTGAAATTAGAATGTCCACATACTCAGGAATGTCAAATATAAAGTTATGACTTTAATGCCTTACATTCAACCAATGTAGCAAAACTCTAAAACATACATCAGCACGCAGACCGACAATACATGTAAAGCAGTAAAATAGGTTGACCTTCGAGGGCCAACAACTTTGGGCTTCAACCCGCTACTTTCCGCTTGTCTCACCAGCACCTGTACCAACAACAAATAAGAGGTAAATGAGGGTCAGCTATGAGCTGACCACAAACCGCCTAACGATCCCATCCCCAGCCATTCTAGCTGGCTCCGGGGCGGGGCACCGCTCACATTCAAGCAAGCCGCACATGCAATATGTAATATAAATAAGAAAGTGCATCTACATTACACAAGGTGAGGTTTCAAGCACAATCAATCTTCTAGGTTGAGCATCAAAGAAAGAGGAACCTAGTTATGCAAATGATGTTAGTTGGGTTCACCCGGAGGATCCGCACAACCGCCTAAGCAATCGCATGAGACTAACATAATATCAATTCATCCCAACACAAACACGGGTACTTGCGGGCACACGTTTCATGCACTCAAGGCACGCTTCCAATGTACTCTCTCATGAGTACCAACACCATCCTAAGTGATGTAACCTTAGGTGGGAAAAGAGCTTTTGGTCGATCTAGGTGAACACCTTCCGTGGCCTCTCCCATGATCGTACGACGTACAAAGGTTAAGACCTCTCACCAATCTGCATGTAAACGGGTTCGGTTCAGCTTTGCCCGTGCTCTAGTCATTGTGATCCATCAGCACGACGCGGGTACGGCTTCGCCTCGGCCCGTAAAGGTTTAACACATACAAGGGCTATACAAAAGTCAAGCTACGCACATAATCCTTACAAGAGGACATATTGATGCAACCTCGGATTAGGGTTTTGAAAGTAGTTTGATCTTTTAATTTGAAAAT
The DNA here is from genome assembly GCA_033032865.1 of Dactylorhiza incarnata. NCBI lineage: Eukaryota > Viridiplantae > Streptophyta > Magnoliopsida > Asparagales > Orchidaceae > Dactylorhiza > Dactylorhiza incarnata. The sequence goes on along the minus strand of JAWHQI010000229.1, from coordinate 3,422,708 downwards.
AACGGGGCCGAGCAGCCAAATCAGGTTTAAGCACGCAAATCAAAACTCGTCACTTATGAATTTCGTGAATCTGTTAATCGTTGTTCAGAAAACATTCCTCGGATTTATTGAATTGACTCGTCGCGAGATTTGCAAATTCCACAAACGAACCACATGCAAGAATTTATGAAAATAACAGTATTTCAAACGATTGAACGTTCGGGGCAAGCTCTTATTTATTTAAATGATTGCACAAATTTAAAATATGTAAAGCGAGCAAGAATGGGAGAAAGATACCACACGAGGACAGTCCGCCCCAAAATCGTCGGCAACGGCGTAGAGGAGGGCCTGCCGGCCGGTTGCTGGAATTGCAAGTTGGAGTCGACAACAATCGGCTAGGCGCAGGACTGGAAGAAGAACGCCAGAGGGGCGGGGTTGTCGCCGACGCTGAACGCTGGAGACGGGCCGCCTGGACTGGCGACAGGGGCCGACGAAATGCGTCCACTGGAGGGAGATGGATGGCGTCGGGAGTTCTGCGTCCGGATCTAGACTGGAGGACGCGCACGGTCGACGACGCTGACTGATAGAGCGATGGAAGGCTGTCGTCGGGCTGGCTGGAGCGGCGAAACACAAGGAAGATGGCGGCACAGGGCGGGGGGGGGGGGGAGGGACAACGAGATAGAGAATCAAATAATATTTTGATTCTCTATTTTCGTCTGTTCCATTTCTGTGCACTCCCAAAGGTTTAAATAGGAGCTTTTCTTAATTCTTGCCTTAATTTCTTTGTTTCCTTCCCAAGAAATTCTTTCCAAATGTTTATACATTTGACTTAATACCAAACTCAATAACTTTTATTTCTTCTCCTCTTTTGAATTTTAAAGTTATACGTTTAAATAATCTTAAGCTTGCCCGTTACGTCCTAACGATTAAAAATACCAGACCTATTTATTCAAGGTCTCATCGGTTGGTCAAGCCAACGAGCCAAACATTTTTAAATAAAAGCAGGTTCCCGAAAAGAAAATACATGACCATAAGTAACTGCGTAGTAAATAGAACTCCGCGACGCATGATGACGTCACAAAAATTTGACTGCGACGGAGGATGCATCAATTCTCCCGAGGTTGAAAGAGCTCGACCCCGGCGAGACTTTGCAAAAACTGGTAATGGAGAGACCTGACATCAACGCTAGTGCTATATCGGGCAGAATACTAGAGCCTCAACTGGTGGCTCAACTGGTGGCCCAATGCGCTTCTGATCATGAACTAGACCAAACCTCCTGCAATAAACAATCACCCAGCCTCCCTTTGAAAAGTACAACTCGTGGCGATAACGACCGACCGTGAGTTTGTAGTGTTCAAAGGTTGCTCGCAAAATTTTAGCAGTAAATTTATGCAGTTCTTTTAAATAGTTAATATGAGCTCGCGCATCGAAATAAATACGTTCGTGGAATGAAAGATGATGGTGGTCATGAGGGCGGTGCAACACAGAAAATCTCGTAAGGAGAAATATTAAGAGAGTGACTTTTAGAATTATTGCAAGTGAACTTTGCTTGTGGAGGTACAAGATCCCATTGCGTCAGATTCTCCTCAGTTAAACGCCTAAGAAGGTTCTCCAAACTCTTATTAACGAACTCGGTGCATCCATCGGTTAGAGAGTGACAAATGCTACTAAGCTCGGATTTGATTCCCTTTCAATCCCCTAATATGTTCCGAAAGTACGGCTTAAAATATTGTTGCAACTCCACAAATCTGTCTATCTCTAAATAATAGTGAGGTGAAATAAAGGCGTCGTCTCTAAATATGAAATCGATAGAGTGAGGTGTGCAGAGGGAGTGATTTTCAGATATAGTATCAAAAGACTGAGAAATATCAGGTGGTACGTCGGGAATCGATATGTGTGGGGTGAGTAGTAATGTGGTGGAGGCTACAGGAGGTGAACTAGAAGACGGCGAAGTCCTTGGAATAAGACAGTTCTTCTGGGGAAGAATAATAATCTTGCGCCCATGGTGCTCTAAGGAATGAGAGTTCCTCGTACCGTCGTGCATGACATGTCGATCGTACTGCCAAGATCTTCCCAATAGGATGTGGCAGACATCCATGACAGCAACATGACATAGAATTCTATCCGAATATGTGCTCCCGATAGAGAACTCTACTAGACAGTAATGTGTGACGAACATAGTCAAATGACTATTGACTCCGGATAAGTTGTAGGGTTGTTCTAACGGATGCGACGCAAGCCCTAATATGTCGACCATGTGCTGAGAGACGAAATTCTCCCTACTGCCACTATCGATGATAATAAAACAAAATTGTACATGTACACGTGCAGTAGTGCGGAAAATATCGTGCCTCCTATGGTCATCCTCAGTAGACTCACTAGGGGTGATCAGGCTATATCGTAAGACGCAGACTAAGTGTTCGGCGTGTTCGCCTTCCACTTCTACGACATCCTCTGACTCGTGCTCAGGCTCAGGGTGATACTCATTTACGTAAACTCCATACTCTGGCTCATGTCCATCAGGGGAATTGATAATAGCGATGAAATGGCGTCGCGGGCACTCAGATGATTTGTGCCCGCACTCCATACACTTGAAGCATCAGAATACTCCCGTGTTGGGCTTAGCCCCAATAATCTCCTTACACTTGGGTGGAGTTGGAGTCCCGACAGTGACGGGAGGGTGAGGGGAATCCGAGATCCTAGCCGTGGTAGTAGTGGTGACACTCGCTGTAGATCTATCAGTAGATCTGACTCCAGTTGACCGTTTCTGTGAAGACTCCACTCTCCGTGCACGACTCGATATTTCTCCTAAGTCTTTGTAATCAATAACTCTAGTTGATCTCTAATGGAATAGCGCAACCCGTTCAGATAACGGGAGACAGTCATATCATCATCCTCTCAGAGGTCGAGGCGAGACTGAAGGACTAGGAATTCGTTCGTGTACTCATCCACCATTAAATTGTCTTGTCGTAGGTTGTGGAACCGACGGTAGATGGTTTGCAAGTAGTCCGCCGGGACATACCGCCTTCGCAAATGAATTTTAAACTCTTCCCAAGTGGTAATTGGGGGCAATCCTAAATTGAATCTAGACCGCTCGAGTTGACCCCACCAAACTAGGTCGGACCCTTTCAATCTAAGTGTGGCGTACTCAATGTGCCTAGCTTGGGGCAATTGCTTCCAAGTCAGGAAACGATCCATCCGTTCACACCAATCTAGACATCCCTCAGGTTCTAAGTCCCCTTCGAAATCACCAACGTCTAACTTAATCCCTAAATCCCAACAAGGCGTCTCTCTTATATTGTGGACTACCGATTCGTAAGGTCGTGGATCCGGATTTTCTAGTTCCAAATTCCTATGATTTGGGTAGTGCTCGACATGGGGTGGTGGATTTAGCCCTAAGTGTTGGTTGGCCTCTAAAGCATTAACGCTCGCACGTAATCCGGTGAGCACTTGTCCTACATTTCTCTGATTCTCGTTGACACTAGTGGTTAACGCTTCAATTGATTTTGTTAGATTTTGAATTTGTGTGCTCAGAGTGGTGACGTTATCTTCTATTTTACCCACGCGATTTTCCATTTAAAATAATTTATTTTTTCCCAGAAGTTTGACTTAAAATAATTTTAAGATCCCTTCTTTCTTTAAATATTTTAAATCACTCTTTATTTTATTTTAAAGGAACAACAACTTGAAAAATAAGAAAACTTGGAAAAATTTTATTTGAAAGGAGGGATTACCCGAGTGGGTAGAAAAACAGTTTTAACTTTATTCTATTTTAAAAGACAGAAAATTTAAAATCCAAATTCCTTTTTTTTATTATTAGATAACGATTTTTTTTTTATAAAAAGTAACGGATCGATCGATTCACGGTAGGAGTGAATCGAAATGCTCTGATACCAAACTGATGTAACCTCGGATTTGGGTTTCTCAATTAAATATGGTTAGCAATAAATTTATTATTTTAAGAAATAAAATTAGGGTTTTGAAAATAGTTTGATCTTTTAATTTGAAAATAACGGGGGCCGAGCGGCCAAATCAGGTTTAAGTACGCAAATCAAAATTCGTCACTTTTGAATTTCGTGAATTTGTTAATCGTTGTTCAGAAAACATTCCTCGGATTTATTGAATTGACTCGTCGCGAGATTTGCAAATTCCACAAACGAACCACATGCAAGAATTTATGAAAATAACGGTATTTCAAGCGATTGAACGTTCGGGGCAAGCTCTTAATTATTTAAATGATTGCATAAATTTAAACTAAGTAAAGCGAGCAAGAACGGGAGAAAGATACCACACGAGGACAGTCCGCCCTAAAATCGTCGGCAACGACGTAGAGGAGGGCCTGTCGTCCGGTTGCTGGAATTGCAAGTTGGAGTCGACAACATTCGGCTAGGCGCAGGACTGGAAGAAGAACGCCAGGAGGGGCGGGGTTGTCGCCGGTGCTGAATGCGGGAGACGGGCCGCCTTGACTGGCGACAGGGGCCGGCGAAACGCGTCCACTAGAGGGAGCTGGATGGCGTCGAGAGTTCTGCGTCCGGATCTAGACAGGAGGACGCGCATGGTCGGCGACGCTGACTGATAGGGCGACGGAAGGCTGTCGTCGGGCTGGCTGGAGCGGCGAAACGCAAGGAAGATGGCGACACTGTGGGGGGGGGGGGGGGGAAGGGACGGCTAGATAGAGAATCAAATAATTATTTGATTCTCTATTTCCGTCAATTCAATTTCTGTGCACTCCCAATGGTTTAAATAAGAGCTTTTCTTAATTCTTGCCTTAATTTCTTTGTTTCCTTCCCAAGAGATTCTTTCCAAATGTTTATACATTTGAATTAATACCAAACTTAATAACTTTTATTTCTTCTCCTCTTTTGAATTTTAAATCTATACGTTTAAATAATCTTAAGCTTGCCCGTTACGTCCTAACCATTAAAAATACCAGACCTATTTATTCAAGATCTCATCGGTTGGTCAAACCAACGAGCCAAATATTTTTAAATAAAAGCAAGTTCCCGAAAAGAAAATACATGACCATAAATAACTGCGTAGTAAATAGAACTCCGCGACGCATGACGACGTCACGAAAATTTGACTGCGACGGAGGATGTTTCACATATGCTTCGCAAATACAACCAACGAAGGAGGTCCAAGACTACTCCACTTCAAAAATCCGCGGTGAGGGTTTGCGTTCTACCACAACCCAAGCATGGAGATTCCGTTAGGCTCTCCAAAAGACACCTAAAACTCAAGTCCCGCATTTAAAATGACATATTTCACGGAGTCATTCTCCGACACGCATTCTAGGCTTAATCTAAATGCACGTCACAAATCAAGCATCATCGATCCGGGCTAACGACCACTGTTAGGCTTCACACAAAATGCCTAAATCCGTACGACTACCTGATTTCTACATGCAATAAATGCCGGGGACTGACACAATCGACCTGGAGTTCCGAAGAACTAAAGGTAGTCCTACACTTAACTAATTAGTGAAAGAGACAACCCTATGCAAGCATAGAAAAAGTGATGAAAGGACCAAAACACGTCCTAAGACCGGGAGGAAGCATCGTTACCCTTGCCGATCTCTTTGGCGCCATGAATCCAAGATTTCAGTCGGATGAAAAGAACCGCACCGGGCTTCTCTCAGTGGATCTGAAATTGACTCGCGATTCGGAGCTCCGTCAATGGCGGAAAGAGTCTTCTTCTTCCTCCTTGGCTTTCCTCTTTCTCAAGCTTGGAGAGAGAAAAGACTTATGAAAATGAGGATAAACTTCCTTTATTCACGACTTAAGTGTTTCTGGAACATTTCCCAGCCGTTAGATCAAAAACCCTAATTAACTTGACTGCCACGATCGCTGTTTCGCGAATCTGGGTCGTCAGCTAACGCCCGACGGTATCGTTACCGCCCGCGATAACGTTTGATCTTATCCCGAGCAGTCAACGTAGCGTCTCGCTCTTTCGTCTATACCGTGCTTCATATCGACTTGAAGACCTACCGCCTACGGTATCGCTACCGCCCGACGTTAGCGTCTAGTCGATATCTTCTCGTCGACAACCTCTCGACGACACAGGGGAGCTTCTCGTCGATATAGCTACCGCCAACGGTATTGCTACCGCGCGGCGTTACCAGTCTCGATGACACAGATGAGCTTCAGGCCGACAACCTCGAGCTTCTAGTCGATAAACCTACCGCCAACGGTAGTACTTATCGCGCGACGTTAGCCGTCTGCTACATATTTTCGAATGATTTCTTCCCATTGGGAAATGGGGTGTTACAGTAAGACGCCCCCGTTCCAACCGGCGACCTCCTGGGCTCTGGAGACCGATCACCTTCTACCCTCCGATGACCTCGACTGAAGTCCTGAAGATCTCAGTCGACACCTTTCAGTCGACTTTTCCCTCTCTCCTGTGCAACCACTGTCCAAACCTTTCCTGTGCATCCACTTTCCAAACCTTTTTCGTGCAACCACTTTCCAAACCTTTCCCTTTGTTTATTATTCAGCCCATTCCTTATTCGCTTGGATTGTTTCGGCGCCGCATTCGACTCCTTCAGGTATACGATTACCGACTCTCACTCGTTTCAGTTAAAGTAATGTTATGCTAATTTTATTTGTAAAATTAAATTTCAAAGCTTGCCCTAATCTATTGCTGTGCTTGTTTGCCGTTAATTAGAATATTCTCTCGTTTCTCTCCTTTTGACTTGCTTGTAGATTTTTAAATCTCGTGACATCTTTCGCGCGAATGTTGAATATTTGAGGGCATCATGCTGGGCCTATATTAATCACTTAATTTACTTATTCAATGATTTAAGCGCGCGCTCCATATTTTAAGAAGAATTCAAATTTACTACTGAGAAGCCTCCAAAGAAATTCATCAATGTTAGTGTCTGTAGGCTTGCTTTTTCACACCCTCTCCACTACATAAGAAGTTATTATATATGTCGTGAATCAATTGGACCTATAGCAGGGCACAATGTTAGACTTAGCTTTAAGGTGAGGAGTACAAAGATAAATGTGAAGGCTAAGTCACACTTAAACAAAGATGTGTTGAGTCTTAATAATTTTTTTTTACCAATGTTGAAACATAAGAAGTAAACTCCCCCAAACTTGCTTTTAATTCCATGGAGTTACTCCAATTAGTTAAATACCACATAATGAAGTTTTTCTTTTCTTTTCTTCTTGCTCAAACTTTTCATATACATTATTCTTATTTTCATACCCATATTTTTGAGATGACGAATCTTATTCTCTCATCTCGGATGAAATATTTTTCTCAACTCCACTTCATTTCACAAAATATTTTCCAACCATCACAACATGTAATAATAATTAAAACTCTAGGATGACTATTTGCCTTTGGTGAATTTTAGGGGGGGGGGGGGGGAAGGAAAAATGGTGCAAAGCTCAATTTGGCTGAGCAATTGTAAATATTTTTAGGTAGGGGTACAAAAGCTCAAACTATTCAAAACAAGGCTTAAATCATATTCACAACATAGTAACACTCAAACTATCCAAAACAAGCTTTGGCTCTACACCTCAAAGAGAAGCGGCGGAGTTTTAGCCTAATTGCATCATTAGAAACACTATTGTATCTAAAAGTATCACAAATTTCAAGAAAGTTATAAAGATGCATATTAGGATCTTCGAGAGGTGAGTCAGAGAATTGAACTGAATTTTGCACCATCTGGATGGTGGTAGCTTTAATCTCAAAGTTGTTGATGTTAATGGCTGGCCGTAGGATGGGGAAAGTACTTCCGCCGACAAAATAGAATAGTTCATCATCGTTCTTGGCCATGACTCACTACGCACCATCTTGCCCTATCTCCACTTGCTGTTTAGGGAGGTGATCACCCGTGTTTTTCGCCTCTCTTCTCAGATCACACAAGGTGCGTTCTATTTCAGGATCAAAAGGAGGGAGATCCTACGATCTCACCCTTGAATGCACTATTTAGAGATAAGAAGAAGGAACACAACTCGACAAACAGTGAACAACAAGTAATATTAAATAAAAACAGGAAACAAATTAAAATAGAAACTGCTTAGTGTTATGAACTAGCTAGAGAAAGGGAAGAACTAGAGGAAACTAGAGAGGAACTAGAGATTAGGGTTAGGGTTTGAGGGGGAAGAGAGGGAATACCTTGATAATAGATTTCATAATGAACCAAGGAGGAGGGGTTGGGTATTTATGCTCCCACCCAACCCCTAGGGCCGGCCGACCCCCATAGGGGCTGAACCGGCGCGGTTCAGCCCCATTGCTCCTTATTTAATATTGGCGGGCTGAACCGGATGGTTCAGCCCGGTCTTCCTTCGCCTTCTCCTTTGGTCGACGTGCACAGTAATCTTCGGAGAATCTGGTAATGACGCCTGGCGTAACATTCCCTCCCCCATCAAGGACCAGCTTGTCCTCAAGCTGGAGGCGGAGAGCGTGCGACTCCTGGAGCAAGGCGGCTCTGGCTTGCATCTGAGACGAGACCTCTGTTGGAGCCGTAGGCTCTGCTCTACTCGCCGTAACGATGGTCATCGTACTATCCGGTGCCCCTCGTCGTTCCACGCTGCGGAGTGAGATCTCCTTTACCTGAGACGACTTGAGACCTTCCAAGCAATACCCCTTCCCGTGCTGGCTGAACTCCATAGCCATCTGGTCCCAATCAAAAGTCACCCGCCGAAGTTGCCGCAGCCACGGTACGCCCAAGACCATGTCAGAACCCCGGATTGGCAGTAAGTAAACATCAATATGTCCAGTGTAACCCTGTATCTGGAGATCCACCCCCTTTATCACTCCCTCGCACTGCAGTGTACGTCCATCCGCTACGCTGACGTGGAAAGCTGCGCTGCGATCTATGTCACACCCCGTCTTCTGGGCCACACCGGGTTGGATGAAGTTGTGAGTGCTTCCGCTGTCCATCAAGATCGTCACCGTCTCCCTGCCGATCCTCCCGGCTAGGTGTAAGGTCGGAGATGGGGTACCCCCCTCCAGGGCCTGGATGGATACTCCAAAGTCTTCAATAGTCAACTCTCCCTCCTCTTCAGTGCGAGGAACATCTTCCGCTTCCTCCTGCAGCATGAATACCTGGACCTTCTGGCATGCGTGCCCTCGGGTGTACTTCTCATCACAGTTGAAGCATAACCCCTTCTCCTTCCTAGTCTGAAGTTCCTGCCACGTCATTTTTGTCACTGTCGGTCGGCCCTCGGCCGGTGATTCCTTCTTGGGTACATCTGCAACCGTAGGTGCCCGCCCTGTCGTCCGAGTCCTCTGCCGATTGTACCGCTCCTCCTGTATCCTGGCCAGGCTGATGGCATGACTCAAACTGCGTGGCATGTAGGCGTGGACCTCGTCTCTCAAATGGTCCTTCAATCCGGATACGAAACAGCTCAGCATCGTCCTCTCCTCCCAATTGACCCGGTTGGCCAACCGTTCGAACTCTGTCCGGTACTCTGTGACTGATCCTTTTTGTCGCAGCTTCTGTAACATAGCCTCTACGTTTCGTACTCCAGAGGCCCGAAGCGAGCCGAGAAGGACTCCACAAACTCCTCCCAGGGTGCGTAATTGCGTCCCCTCAGAAACCACTTTGTCCACTGGAAAGCGTCATCTTCCAGGTGAAAAGACGCCAACTGGACCCACTGCCCCTCCGGAATCTCCTGGTACTTGAAGAAAAGTTCAGCCTTCTGGACGCACTCTAAGGCGTCGCCGCCTTTGAACTTAGGGAAGTTCATACGTGTCAGTTTGGGCTGCGTGTACGACCGTGGTTCTGCATGTGCTGGTTGGTAAGGTTGCGCTGGAGCCACTGCGGGCCCGGGCCGTCCCCGGTCCAGACCGTAGCCTCCTTGTTGCCCTCCACCCCATGGGTTGCCATTTCCATAGTCCGCCGGTCCTCCATATGGCGGTGGTAGCGGTAGGATGCCTGCCACACCCCCGATTGGGACCGCATTCGCTCCAGTAGGTCGAAAAGGGGCTTCTCCCTGCCCTGGACCCCGCCACGAGGGACCCGACTGCATTCCCGGTCCGTTCCAGGCGGACTGGGCGCCGAACGGCCCATTCGGTGCCTCCGGGCCTTCCGGCGGCCTCCAGCCACCTGGCCGGCGGTAGCCGGCCTCCATCGAGCCGCCGGTGGCCGCTCCAGGGGACCCGCACCCCTCCTGCGCCGATCCGCTCGTGCGAACGGCGTAGGTGCCGATCCGCGTAAGATCGGCTTCCGCCGATCCCGATACGGGGATTCCGCCTCCTGTAGACCCGGATCCGGCCCCCTGCTGCGTTCCACTTCCGATTCCCGTGCCGTTCTGCGCCGGAGGATGGTAGGATGCTTCGGTTTCGGATCCCTCCGCCGCGTGGGTTTTTCCCTTCAGATTTTGCACGAGTAGGGTCTTGATCTCCTTCATGCGCGCGTCCAAGCGATCCTCTAGATTTATTTGGGAGAATTTCACTTGTTCTTCGAGCGCCGCCATCGTGTCCGACAACCCTACGTAGTTCTCTTCGATGGTGGCCAAACGTGCATTCTCGGCTTCAGTGCGTGTCACCATGGTTGGAGGAAAGATCCTCTGATACCAGATGTTATGAACTAGCTAGAGAAAGGGAAGAACTAGAGGAAACTAGAGAGGAACTAGAGATTAGGGTTAGGGTTTGAGGGGGAAGAGAGGGAATACCTTGATAATAGATTTCATAATGAACCAAGGAGGAGGGGTTGGGTATTTATGCTCCCACCCAACCCCTAGGGCCGGCCGGCCCCCATAGGGGATGAACCGGCGCGGTTCAGCCCCATTGCTCCTTATTTAATATTGGCGGGCTGAACCGGATGGTTCAGCCCGGTCTTCCTCCGCCTTCTCCTTTGGTCGACGTGCACAGTAATCTTCGGAAAATCTGGTAATGACGCCTGACGTAACACTTAACATAGCTAAGATACCCTCATTCTAGTACCTCCGAAAGAACCATCCCTGCTCCCCGACAACGACACCATAAACTTGACCTCTGTAGTATGTGCGGTTGCAAATCCCGAAGGAGATGCTACGACAGTGCACTAGTCGAATTAATAAAGTGATTTTGAGTATAAAAGTTATCATCTCTACAGGGAGCGCAGAGTGGAGATTCTTAAGATTCAAATACCAACAAGCTATCTAAGTGAATCGATGATTTGTTTGTTGCTACACTAATAAGAAGAAAGAAAACCTGATCAACAAGAGCTTTCATCGCAACCATTCCACAACACATCGATCAAAAGAGAAAGAAATCACTACTATAACAGATTAAACCATAGCAGTACATAATTTACAAATCATCAACCGAAATATCCAACCATTCCGTAGAAAGATATGAAGAAACCTTAGTTCATCTCTAACCTTGGCGATGGGGAAGAAAATACAATGAAAGCAAGAAACTTTGCCTTGGGCATGTCGTGTGGACACCGGGTTGTCAATCAGAGCCCTCTTTCAATCCTTGGTTGCGTCTAGGGTCGAGGGGGAGCTGTGACGCAGGGTAGGCCGTGGGACGAAGGATGTGCCGACACTTAATTAACTCTTGGTGATTGTGATGCAGATGAACGCAAACAAATGCAACCTAAATGAGATGCAAATGTTTAAAAAAACTATTAATCCGGAAGTATAATTTTGCAGGGTTGATTTTATAAGCGAGGCAAATTAACCCAGGATGATTATTAATTTTCCAGCATACGAACAAATCACGTTAACAATCGCACACAATGCTAATTACCACCAATTTCACGAATAAGTATTATAGAGTACAAGAAATGGAACAAAACACTAGCAAATACAATACCCAACAAACATGTGATGTTTTTCAATATTCAATAACGAAATAATTAAACACAGTACAATAATACTCACAAACATAAGCAATCCGGTGACGACGGCGGACGTGGCTCCACGAGATGATGGCTATGGTTGTGTCGAATTCAGAAAATGGGAAAGTATGTCTGTTGGAGGGTGGTTCCACGACAGGGTTGAGGCGGGATGAAGAGGTACTATATCGGAAATGAGGATGCGAAAAGATCTCTGGATAATAATAACACCAAAATTTGAGGAATAAGTTTAGTGCTTTGATTATATGGCTTGTGGGGAATTCAGGAAAAGTCACGGGAAATTGAACAATGGCTGTTGAAGATGGTGAACAGTCGACTGGAGATGGAGGTATAGGGCGGGGAAGGTATAATGGATGCGAGAAAGATTGTGATTCTGGCGAGGTAGGTGAACAGGGAAGTTGCGATGGAGATGGAGGTCGGCTGCGGTTTTAGACGAGGACGGGAATAGTGGAAATGGCGTGCGACTCTGGTAGGGACAGGTGGAGCCGGGGAAGAGGAAAGAAGGCCTTCAGCGACTTAGGTTTTTCTGCTGTGAGGAAGGGGAAATAGCCGGAACTGGGGACGATGACGGGTGCGGGAATGTGATCGGTGGTGGCTGACGGGAACGATGCCGCTGGACGAGACTTACGATGGTGGAGGATTTGCTGGAGGGGAGTTATCGATCTTTCAGTCGTGGAGAAGAAGATGAACAGCGCTGGCGAGCGGTTTTCTCGTTCGTGCGATGAAGATCGTGGATCAGTGACAACACACAATGAAATGAACATTAACAGAAAAGGATCGAGAGAATGAATAGGAAACCGGGATGTCGCACCCCGGGCTCGCGGCGTCGCACCCCGGGCTCGCGGCGTCGCACCACGAATGATTGCCGAAATATGGAATCTCTCACAAACTCTGCAATAATAATAAACTGCAGCACCCGCCCCTATTTATAACAAGAAAGGGCGGTTGGGCACCGGGCGTGTACGACTATGATTGGCCGTTACGTCCGCGACCCTAAAATACTAAAAACAAACCCAAAAAATTAAAATAAAATACATAAAAATAATAGCGCGACGAGCCGGACGCGCTCGCGGTCTCGGATCGCCGATCTGATCATCGTCTCCTGCGGGAATACACAAAAGTGGGCCCCGCCGACTGGCGACCCGTAGTCTGATGACGATCCCCATCAAGCTGTCACCAACCTCCCAATGTTACCCGTCTTCTCTTTGGTTTGCTTTCTCCATTTTAGCTTCCGAATCCCTCAAATCTTTCGAGAAAATTCTTGGAATCATCCCTTGAAGCTCTTGGAATGACTGAAGAGGACTTACGACAGGGCCCTAGGGTTAGAGAAGCGATAAGAAGAGGAAAACGACTAAAGAAATGAAGGATCCTGAAACCAGCCATGAGCTCGACTTAAATAATCGCGCAGAAATAATGCCACACACAGTCGGGCGCACGGTCGTGTGCGAAAACAAATTCAACGGCGGGAAAATGAATTAGGCAGGTGGCGTAAAATTATTAAATGCACATCAATCGTGCGCCCCACGCACGATCATGCACCCCACACGCGATCGGGCGTGAAGGGGGCCCACGATGCATTTCCGAGTTTGTATTCCTGGCCAAAATATGCAGAGAAAACCGCACGATCGTGCAATGTGAACCATACAGTTGTGTGCACAAAATTTGTTATATGCAAACTAGTCGCGCGCCTCGTGCACGGTCGTGCGCAAAGGAGGCGCACAATGTCGTGCAGACTTTTGTAATCTGGGTATGATGGAAGTAGAAAAGCACACGTCCGTGCGGTGTGTACCACATGATTGTGCGTGGCGTGGTACTAAATAGAACATTGGTTTGGCCAGGAATTATAGAAATTAAGCACACCGCCATATAAAGTCAGACATGATTTTAAATAACTTAAAACAAATATTGGCAAGGGTTAATAGGAGGAAGGATTAAGAGATTACTGGTGTGCGCGTCTTATCTAAGTGCAGCACAAAGACCGCGCACCATATTTAGAGTATTGGATGTGTCTCATGACTCCTATTGACATGAATATCCTCCTTTTAGGCCTGACGGTGCTTCTGTGACAACTTATGGAAAACTTGGAGAAAAAGTAGTTAAATCATAACATAAGGAGCAATTAGCAGGATAATGGAAGCTAAAAGAATGCCTAAATCTCTATATGAATAACACCTATCATGAACCCTCATCTCTCTCCTATTCCTCTTGCCTCTTCCTAAAACTCCAAGATTCTTCTCATTTCTCTAGTCCCTTTTTCGAAACTCAGCTAACTGAATTTCAGTCTCATCAAACCTCAAGCCCCAATCAGAATCGTAAGTTTAACAGAAAAAACTAATGTATTTATTAGCAGTATTACTGTATTTTTGTTGTTGTACAACTAATCAATTGGTTTTGATATTTATTCCGTTGAGATCTTTTTAATTCTTGTTCATGCAGATTAATTTTAGGTTGTAGTTCTATTTAGGAATAATATACGAATAGGCTTATGATAGTGGAATTGCATGGCTTTCATTCTGCTTGCGTGCTGAGAAGTTGTAATGAATTCCCTAGGCTTCTGAAAAAATTAAAAATTATTCCAGTGCTCTTAATTCTTCATAAATCATGGACTAGATTATTCGATGTGCATTCATACTATCTATTTCAAGGCAGTAACAATTTCCCAGGAATGGTATAGCATGTACATATAGATATTATTGAGGGATTTCACAATGAAAGAGCAAGCTACTTCTATGTTCTTATAATAGATAATTAGATTCTCATATTTTGAACGATTAATTTTTCCAGCTGAAATTTGCATCTGTATTTTCATGTAAAAATTAAATAACTTAATCAAGCATGAAGGCGAAAGTCTATTCTTTTGCAGACTGAAATGACAACTGCAGAAAAGGAACTCGATCAGAATATGAATTTTGACTGGAATAGAATACAAGAAAGTGGACAGGAACTGGAGCCCTTATTTGGACAAGGTTACACCGGGCTTGCTAATCTTGGGAATAGGTAAATTTGTGTTACTGGTGAGTAAGCAGTTACTTCTTCTCGAGAGTTATGCTGACAAGATACTGCTTCCTTTTCAGCTGTTACATGTCATCAATTATGCAAGTGGTTTTTTCTACTCGTTCTTTCATTACACGGTTAGTATTGAGTTCAAGCATGAAAAGGAATTCCTATTTTCATGCTCTTTTCTTCCATTTATATTTATTTGTTTGATTTAGCTTTTTAAGATAAATTGTGACAAAATAGGTGCATTTCGTACAAAGTACTACTTTTCCAAGATTTTTAATTAGAAATTATGCATTTCCAATAATATTCAGAGTAGTTCTTGTTGAAACATCGGTTCCGCATCTCTTGGTTTTAGAATAACAAATCCTAATCTGTATTTGATCTACCTTAGCTTGTGTTTATAGTGTGCAAATCTTATAGGTAAAATAGAGATTAAAGCAAGCTCAGAACTTTCATTGGCAGATATGGAAACAAATGTCGACTACCGCCGGCGATAGTACTTACCGCAGGTGGTAGCCTTCGTTCCAGAACGACCAACTGTCAAGGAGCAATTCAAAGGTACTTGGCGGGAGGAAGGAGCTGATTATGAAAAGCTTTATCGCACGACAATAATGTTATCGCCGGACGATAACCCTTAAGAAACCCCGACAATCAAAGGATGATTGGCAGCTAAGTGGAGCATGAAATATCGTTTTGAGCGCGATGATAAATCAAGCTACCGTGGGGCGATAGTCTTACCATGACACGATAATTGTTGCCTAAGAGAACAACCACAGTTTTCAAATTAAGAGAAATGAAGTGAGAAATTGAATTATTAGCACTACCGCCCGACGATAGGTGCTACCGTCGGCGATAACTCACAAAGTTCTATTTAAAGCTTATTACGCTCCGTCTCTCGACAACAAACATGAATATTTTTGAGAGAGCTTTCGTCTCAGAGGTCCAGAGAAGATCTAAGACTTCCCTACAACGATTGGAAGAGATTTTTGAGGCGGAGAACATCAACACGTAATCCAGGCGAAGAGCAAGCGCATTTACGACGATTATCTCAAGCGCTCTTTCGACATCACCTTCATAAGTTCTTTTAGGGAGTTTTTGATTTTTGAATATTTCACATTCTCTCCTTGTATTTTCTCTTTTGCTTTGGTTTCTTTTTGTTCGTTGCAGAATTCACCTCTTGGGTTAGACGACTAGGTCTGTGTAGGGCTTAGGACGGATAATTCTCCTCTTGTGTTAGACGACTAAACTGAGATTTAGGTTTAGGGGGATTAAGGTCCATCTGGGGATAGATTGGCTAAGGGCAACCGGTTCAAGGGGTGAGTCAGTATAGAAAACATCAAGAATATTATTCATCGCCTTGATCTTCAGCGTCATGAAGATCAATATTTTGTAATCATCATTATTCTAATTTAAATGTCTTTCTATTGACCTTCAAAGATATTTTTGTTGAAATTATTATTATTTGTTGAATAAACTATGTAAAAAGGCCCGGTTAAGACCCACTCTCTTTATAGTAGTTTGGTTCCACATCTTAGAATGAGTTTTCCTCTCCTCTTTTTCCTGTATAAGTGTACAAATGCTTGTATGTATTCATGTAAGAAAATGAGAAATTAATAAAATTATTTCTTTTATTTCTCTATTTTCCTGTTTTTCTCTACATGGTATCAAAGCCGAACGTGAATCCTAAAATTTCCTTTCACTCGGTTCGAGCTCCTGTTCCTACAGCCTAGAGATCTCCTGCGGTCTTATTTCATGCTGCCCGCTGCTTCCCCCCATTTTTTCTCTCTGCATGTTTCTACGCATCCAGCCCCTGCCTTTATAGACTATGTCGTGCCTCTGCTCGGGCCCGCTGCCGACTCCCTGTCCATCAGACTGTCGTGCCTGATCTAACCGAGCGGTTTGCTATTCGCTGCTCAGCTCCTCTCGCCGCTCCTCAGTCCACTGTCGAGATCGCCTATCTGAATCGCCGACAAGATCACTTAGCCGATAACGGCCCCCCTCTGCTTCTCGCTGCTCCTCAACTCCTCTCACCACTCCTCAGTCTGCCGTCGAGATCGCCTATCTGGATCGCCGACAAGATCGCCTAGCCGATAGCGGTCTCCCTCTGTTCGCAGGAGCACTTGCTTGGATCCTCTGTCCGCCGCTGATCGCGGTCTCCTTCTGTCCGCCGAAGAGATCATCTTCTCGCGTGATCGCCCATCTTCTCGCGTGATACCCTGTCCTATGTTTGCCAAAACGATCGCCTGTCTAGGATCCTCTGCTCGCCGCCTCTCAGATCGCGGTATCCTTCAGAACGAAGGCACGCTTGTCTGTCTGCAAGTTTCCCTGCTCGTCAACTTTATACCGCTGCAGCTTGTCGCATCTCTGATCGTTGGCAGTTTGCCACAATCTCTCTGGCCGCTTCTTGCGACTTCTCTGACAGCTTATCTTTTCCGCAACCATCTAGCCGCCAGGTACATCCTCTGTCGCCTCTTCTGACCGCTTTACTGTGGCAGCATCCCCTAGCCACCCGGTGCCTCCTCTGCTCACAGTTGGTTTGCCGCTTCCCTCTAGTCGCCTATTGCATTCTTTTGCCGCACTCTCTCTCGTTGCCTCCGATGGACTTGAATGATGCTCAATCCCTTCTGACCCGTGCAGCTATCTCTTCTCCTGAAGTTTGCGATGAACTCCGCATCACCACTATCTCCCTCGGTGGGAAGAACTTTGTTGAGTGGGTGCGCTCTATTCGCCGTATTTTTCAGACCAAAGTCCCGCCTCATCATCTCACAAAGGCTACTCCTACTGAGCCCATCGATGAATGACTCCGTGATGATGGTCGTGTCCAATCCCGAATCTTCAACTCTATGGACAGTGAACCATATCGCGTGCCCATGTATCATGAGACGGCCAAAGCCATGTGGGAGAAACTTCACTCCCTTTACTCTAGCAAGGACAGTCTGCAACACCTGTTTGACATCATCACAAACCTTCAATCTCTTGACTCCGGGGGGTGGGGGTGGTGATTTAACCTCTTTTGTTCCGCGTTACAGAACTCTAGTCGAGGCATGGATTCAACATCAACCTCCCACTGCGGACCTTGCTGATCAACGTGCCCAGAAAGAAGCTGTTGGCATTGCCATGATGATGGCCCTGGTTCTGCCTCATCTTCACAGCGTCCGGGCCCAGATCCTTTCTTCCCTCACCATTCCTTCTCCGTCAGATGTGTGCTCGATGCTTCTAAAGGTCACACCGCCATCCGATGCTCCCGGGACTGTCTCCAGCTCTCTTCCAGTAACCCTTTCCATCTCTCCCAGCTTCTTTATCAGCTCGTGGGGCTTGGAATGGCTCTCGTGGATGTGGGCGCGCTGGAAGGACTCGTCCTCACTGTTCTCATTGCGGTCGAGTTGGTCATTTTAAGCCAAGCATGGTAGGCCCCTGCAACAACATGCCTCCATTGCGGTCGAACCGACTTCCACCACCAACACTGACATTGATGCCCTGCGCACGCAGCTACAACATCTTCAAGTGGTGATCATTCGTTCCTTTGACTCTGTTGCGTCCATCTCCAACGAAGGTATCTCCTGTCTCTCCCTCAACTCCACTTGGATTGTGGATTCTGGTGCCACCCACCATATTACTCCGCAGAAACCACCTCAGTACTTGGCCTCGGTGCATCCAAAGTTCATCACAGTGGCCAACTGCGCCACCCCGATTTTTGGATCTGCTGATGTGGCACTTACTTCCTCTATCTCCCTTCGCTCGGTTCTTCATGTTTTAGGCTCTCCTTTCAACCTTCTTTTTGTTAGCCGACTCACTCAAGATCTTGACTGCATTATAATCTTTTCTCCATCTTCTTTTGTTGTGCAAGATTGACAGGCGCAAAATATCATTGGTGAAGGCAAATTGTCCAATGGGCTTTACGTTCTGCATGTTCCTCCCACAATTCTCTCCTCAGTCACCTCTGTTGATCGGCATTGACGCCTTGGGCATGCTCCTCTTCAACTTCTCAAGAAAGCTCTTCCGGATATCTCCCTCACCGACTTTACTTGCGAATCTTGTAACTTGGGCAAACATCATCGCTATTCTTTTATTTCTCATCGTACTCGAAACGATGCTCCTTTTGACTTAATACATTCTGATATTTGGGCCCCCTATAAAACGGCTAGTGTTTCTGGTTACCGTTATTTTCTTACCTTTATTGATGATTACTCTCGAATAACATGGTTATATCTTCTTCACGATCGTTCGGAACTCCCTTGCGTGTTCCGTGCCTTTATTGTTGAAACTCGTACTCAATTTTCACGCTCCATTAAAACTCTTCGCACCGACAATGCACGTGAATACATGAGTCATGAATTTAATACCCTCTGTACTGAGTTGGGAATCATCCATCAAACCTCATGTGCTTATACGCCCCAACAAAATGGTGCGACTGAGCGGAAAAATCGTCACCTCCTCGAGGTTAGGGGTGTGCGCGGTGCGTCTTGGTGCGTTTTTGGCCCAAACCGCAACCACACCGCAAGGGTGCGGTTTTGGCCCGAGCAAAACCACACCGCACTAAAATTACGCGGTGCGGTTTCGGTTTGGGGATGTTTTTTGCGGTGCGGTTGCGGTTGCAGTGCGATTTTTAGCATGTGATATACATAAATACCAAAGGAATAATGCGAGGCAAAATAAGATGTAAAATTTAGGCAAAAACATAGTTACATGAGTTATATTTTTATGAAAAAATATGTAATACATATATTTTTAAAATACAAATACTACAAAATCTACCACGAGCTAAAAATAGATCTTCAGATACTATAATCCTCATGATATGACTGCTTTAGTTGCATATGATATGACACATCAAATGCAAATATAATGAATCTAAATGGTTTTAAGTCTTAAATATGCACAACACCCACATAATTGTAGCTTTATTTATCCTTCAAACATTGTAACATTAAGAGAAGTAGTCTAGTGAATACACATATACTATTTGCACTTAACAAAAACTTACTAATCATTAAATTCATCAATAAATCGATAGAGAACAAGCAAACTAAACAAAAAAACAACTAAAACAAGAAAGCAACTAAAGCAAGAAAGCAACTAAAGCAAGAAAGCAACTAAAGCAAGAAAGCAACTAAAGCAAGAAAACAACTAAAGCAAGAAAACAACTAAAACAAGAAAACAACTATATTCGCTAATATAATTAGTTAATTACTATTATTAATGAATAATTTATAAGTTATACTTTTATTTAGGTGTATGTGATATGTCACAAGTTTATGAAAATTGAAAATATGTAATTAGTCGGTGTAGTGCGGTTTTTGCAGTTGTCAAGATCCAAAAACCGCACCGAACTGCGCTAAGTTTGTAAAAGTTCAAAACTGCACCGCACCAAAATAACGCGGTGCGGTTTAAAAATCGGTACAGTTTTTGCGGTTTGCGGTTTTTTATGCTCACCGGTCACTCGTTCACTTATGTTTCAAATGCTGGTTCCCAAACTCTATTGACATTTCATGGTATCTACAACATGCTACCTCATTAATCGCATGTCCTTCTCCATTCTCAACTATGCGACTCCCTTCAATCTTCTATTCCCTCCACACCTCCTTTTTTATTCACTCCTCGCATCTTTGGATGTACCTATTATGTCCACTGCCTTGGCCCCTCCACCGATAAACTTGCTCCTCGAGCGACCAAATATATGTTTGTTGGTTACTCTCGAACTCAAAAAGGTTGTGTTTGCTACTCCCGATGATCGCAAGATTGTTACCTCTGCAGATGTTACCTGTTGACGCCTGGAAAATCCTGGCCCCAAAATTCGAATCAATGCGGCCTAAGGCTACTTGCCCAGCGGTTCAGCGAGAAGGTTTGGGTTAGCCACTACGGATGAAACGGAGAGATAAGGGACACAACCCCAGGTGCTGCGGCAGGGAGGTCCCACCACGTACCCAGAAGCTCTAAAGAGTCTTCTCTTCCAGAACCACATATGACCGAGCTCGGTACTAGGTAGGCACTTGATAGGGAAGGTTCTTGATTGTCAAAGGGGGAGGGGTGCAGCTCTGATTTTGACAAGTGCCATTTCTAGTACCCCTGGGGGTCTATTTATAGACAAATCCTAGAGGGGGGGGGGGGGGAGCAGATGACTATCCCTGACCCCCTAGAGTTGGTTTTTTGACCAGGCAATATGTGGGCGAGCAGGTAAGGATCTCAGACCTAACTGGCGAGTTGGTTGGCTAAGTCGCCTATAGGCGAACAAGCAAGGATCTCAAACCTAACTGGCGAGTTGGTTGGCTAAGTCGCCTATAGGCGAGTAGGTCCGAGCTCATGGCTTCCTTGCCTGGCCGGGTAGGAAACGCCGGGCAGGGCTTTCCTCCTCGTCATGGGGCGAGCAAGTACCTTCTCGCACAACAAAAGATCTTGATCTTCCTTCGTCTTCTGGATTGTTGACTTCTGCCTTGACCTATTGACCTTGACCTCCGCCTACGTGGCCTTTGGTGGGGCCCACCCTCGGAGAATGAGGGTTGTACACAATCCCCGCTTTTTGCGAGCAACGTAGTTGGTCGGAAAGAATCATCCAAACCTTATTCGACGAGCTTCTTCTGGCGGGAAACCTACCTACTCGGCAGGCCTAGGACCCCCGGAAGTCTATAAATAGAGGGGGGTGGTCCTTCCTTGGCACGCCACTTTTTTAGAATCGACGAGATGCTGTCTGCCGAGCAGATGCTCGCGAAGACCGAGCTGTTGATGAAATTAATGAAGAAGACGAAAAGCTCGGATACTCGTAAGAGAAAAAGAGGAGCCTCCGATCGTCGCCTTAGCCCCTTGGCCGAGGAGGTTCCTCGGGCGAATCCGGCGACCTCCGCGCCTGAGCCTTCCCTTGCGCCGTCGACTGCTGAGAGATTGAGGGACGAAGTTACTCTAACCGCTGCCGAGGAAGAACCCCAGAACGTTAACCCGGACCCTCTCCGAGAAGGTAAGCGCCTTGTCGAGATACTGCGATTCTTGTGCGGACTTTTCGTTGATGCCGACGTTCTTTTGTAGGTGGACCTCCCGCGGAGGCGAATACGCAGACGTCCCCGGTGGTAGAGCGCGTAGGTTCTGAGCACCTACCGCCTCCACCGGTCCTTCCCGCAGGGGTCGTCCCTGAGCGGGAACCTCTTCGTCCATCATCCCCTGTTACTGAGCGCGTGACAGGCGGGAACCAGATACTGCTAAAGAACTCCAGGGTTACCCTTTCTGGGGGAAGGGGAGAGGGAGGATCTTCCTCGGCTGTCCCCACGGCTCAGCTTCCTCGGCGCCCTGACAGCGGGCCGTCGTCCCATAACGGACGGGGTGGGCGCTCAAGGGGCCGGCATACTCCTCGGCGCTCGCCTTCTCCTCGCAGATCTCCTCGGCGAAGGCTCAGTCCTCGTCGGACCCCATCTCCTCGTCGGGTTGCCTCCCCCCCCCCCCCCCCGCCGGGACGTTCCTCGGCGGTCACCTTCTCCTCCTCGTCATCAACCGAGGGCGGCACCTGTGCGGGCAGGTATAATTATCGTAAAGTGCTGTCTTTAGGTGGTTCTTTTTCTAACTCGCCATCTTCCAGCCCGCGCCACGTCTCCGGGGTCTGCTTTTATTGATGCGCTCGGACTTCCTACTCGCGAGTACAGGACGAAGATGGCCTCCGCCTACCTCGACCTGGAGATAAAGGTAGATAGGTTGCTGGCCTACGAGGTTCATCGGCGAATAACCTCGCTTGAAGGACGCGTCTCAAATATCGAAGAATTCGAGCATCGGCTACAGATGGCAGAGGGAAAGCACTATCTTGTCACCGAGTTGGACGGTCGGATGGTCGGCATAGAACATCGCTACGAGGCGCTGAGGGCGGAAGTGCGTAGCCTTCGTGCGAGCATTGGGTCCCTTGGGACGTTGAATCGTATGGAGGAGCACATCCGGCTTGGCGAGGAACTCTTGGCGAGAGCGAATGAGCAGATGGCCTTCGCGCGTCAGCTGGGATTCAACGGGCGGCTTGGTGCAACCTCGGATAGGCGCGGCGATCCTCCTGTCCTTTAGGATTGCTTGTTGATTTGTATTTTTAGACAATCATGCTGCGAGTATTGTAATAATCTCGAATGCCTGTGCGCTATGACTTTAAACTGTATTGCTTGGTTGCGTTTATGTTGACTTTGTCTTCTGCAGGATTTTCTTGTGTTTTTTGTAGATCGTCGCTTAGACGCGAGAAGAGTAATCGGCACCTCGCGTATAAGGTAGTTTATGCGACTTCGAAGCGGGCGAGTAGGTAGAAACCTCGCTCGAACTTTCGTCGCGACCCCCCCTCCCTTTCCTTTCCTGTTGCCGATTTCTATAAATAGGGGGGGTAGGGGTCCAAAATCGTCGCGCTTTCTCGAACTTCTTTAATTGCCTTTCCTTCTCGTTTCCTTCTTCCTGTTCGCTCCAATGACGCCTTCTTTGGAAGCTGAGACCCGCCGCTTGACTTATGCCGAGAATTTCATCGCACATAAGTTCAAGAAACCCGTCACCCGCGCGGACGATCTGGAGAGATTCGTCCATCAACACCTCGCGCAAGGCTTCCGGGTCGGCCTTCCCGCTCCCCACGAGCGGATCAACACCTTTTCGGAGGGCAAGCTTGCCTTCTCCCTGTCGCATTTCGAGGTCGGCCTGCGCCTTCCTCTCTGGCCCGAGTTCTGCCAGATCCTCCGGTACTATGGCTGGGTCCCCGCCCAGATTAATACGAATGGGGTAGCGATGATCATCGGCTACCTCTGCTTTCTTCGGAGCGAGAAGATCGCTTTCGACTTGGACGTCTTCCGCAAGATCTTCTACATGGGAGCGACCAAGGACGGGGTGATCTTCTTCGGCAGCCATCACTGTAAGGTGGTCGGGACTTCGAACAAGGTCCACCGGTGGAGCGAGAAATTCATCTTCGTTACGGGTGACTTCTCGCACATACCGAATCGCCCTCAACAGAGACCGGCCACGGCGCTCTCCACTCCATCTCTCAGAGGCCAACGCGAGGAACTCTTCCGCGCCCTGAAGAATAAGAAACTTGACATCGAGTTCTGGCGCCGGAACGTGGACCATCTCGCCTTCGTGCAGCCTGGCGAGGGTAACATTCCTTAGTCGCTGCTAATAGTAACTTTACCTTCGTTTCTTGGTCTAACGACTGTCATTAGGTTGCCGACATCTCCCGTCCACGGCTCTTCCTGTGGGAGGTCAGACCCCACCTCCTCGATCTCCCGTGGTCGATCCGGCGACCATGCAAGGCGAGGAGGAGGAAGGCGAGCAGGGATCTCCGCTCGCGGGGATCCATCCCGTGGTTGGCGACGAGACTGAGATCCTTCTCGGGGCTGGATGGCCGGCCGAAGGCGATCCACCGGCGACCAAGAAAAGGAAGAGAAAGGAAGTTGCCCGGCGCGTGGCAGAGGAGCGAGCTCGCGAGGAAGAAGATAGCGTCCCTGAGAACCATCCCAACTTTGGGCAGGGCTCGCTGAATAGGGGCCTGGATGGCGAACCGCTGATCACCTGGAGCCGGGAGCGCAGCGAGGTGACCCTAAGCACTCGCCTGCCTTCGTGGAGCGAGGATGAGGTCCCGAACGATGATGCCTTTAGCGTCTTGTTCGGCCTTTATGGTCGCGATGATGCGAAGGTTCTGCAGGAGGCTTCTCCTCACTTTCTCGCCGACCAGGGGTCGCGAGCAATGCTGCGAGCTTCTGAGTTATTCCACCAGACAGCGCGGAATCTTCTTGGCTCTGAATTGGAGCTCACGCTTCATCGGAAGCTGACGATGGAGGTCGAGAAGCGGGAGAACGAGGCTCTAAGGCGCGCCAAGGCGGCCGAGGATAAAGCCGAATCTAGTCGGAGCTTCGAGGTGATCTTGGTACTTTACGCGAGCTTGGATTGAAAACCGCGGTCTTCTCTTCGTATCTTCTAACCTGTCCTTCTCGCATGTACAGGAAGAGCAGTTGGTAGCGGCGGAGACGATCTCCAAGCTTGAGTGCGACCTGCGGGCGAGTCAAGTCTTGCTGGAGGCGTCGCAGGTTCGAAACGCCGAGCTGGAATCGAGGATGGCTGCACTTTCCTTCTCGGAAGACGGACCTTCTCGCCGAACCCCTGGATCGTTCATGACGTCGCAGGAGCTCTCGTCTCTTCGACGAGAGATTGCCCTAGCCGCCGGGGACTTAGTTTTTGCGAAGCTTTCGGTGGCCGGCTTGCTGGTTCCTGGGGCGGATAGCTTGACGACGGAGGGGCTTCTGTCAGACATCTTGAACGCCAGCGAGGAGGAAGACGACGAGGAAGAGAACGAGTCGGATTCAGCCGATTATGCTCCCTCGCCTAAGTGAACCTTTTGTTATTTAACAGTTTTGATGCTTCTCGCGGCTCTGCGAGCATATTTTTGGTAGATAGCATTCCTTTTAATAGTAATATTTATTTGCTTGGTGAATCTTCCTTGTGCTGGTGTGATGTCGCTAGGCTCATAGGCTCGCTTGTGTATGTTTGCTTGTCTTCCTCGTCAGGACGACTTAGGATGAGATCGGATTTGCCGACAATCTACCTTGCTCGCACCTTCGACCTGCTCGTTTTCATTTTTGCTTCTCGCCCATAGGGCTACTCGCACTAACCCCTGCGAGTTGACATCCTACTCGCACCTTGACTTATGAAGAAGACGGTAGATAGGAAAAGACGGTCGGGGCCAAGGGGATATCTCCGATAGTTTTCCTTCTAGTGCGAAGCTGGTGCCATTGAAGAGGACAACTTAGTAGGGAATGACTGTCGGGGAGGTTCCGGAGGAGCACCTTCCAAGGGAACACAACATCCCAAGGTCTCCATCCTGCTGTTGAAGGGGTCGACACAGTAGGGAATGACTGTCGGGGAGGTTCCAGAGGAGCACCTTTCAAGGGAACACAACATCCCAAGGTCTCCATCCTGCTGTTGAAGGGGTCGACACAGTAGGGAATGACTGTCGGGGAGGTTCCGGAGGAGCACCTTCCAAGGGAACACAACATCCCAAGGTCTCCATCCTACTCGGATGCTGGATGCCGACCCTACCTGTTCCCTGTTGCTCAACAATTAAACGGGGAGTTAAGCACACTTAAGTACATTAACTCACACGATTGGAGGAAGTAATTAAAGACGAATTGCTTGTTACGGGCTCTCAGCCTTCGAGGGTACACAACACCTTTATTCAAGGGTCCCCTGATGGGTTAAGTCGATCATCTCTTTGTCAAATGGGGAGGTCGGCGTCCAGACTTCTTCCTGATAACCTCTCCAGTCGGATGAGAAATGCAGTCAGTGGGAACCGCGACCAACGTGCAAAGGGGGAGCTGATCTTGACCGTCAGTGCAGAGGCTTGGACTTAAGGGAACGCGCAACCGAGGCACTGTCCCATCATCCGTTCTGGGGTTTACGAGAATCAAGTCGGAGGCCAGTTTCCCAACATGACTAGGAGATCAACTTCACCTGCTTTCTTATTTTAAGGCTTGCTATTATGGAAAATCTTCCTCATCCCTTGTTTCAGGGGATTTTATATTTTAAGTAACCAATTTACAGAAGAGAAGGGTATACATCCTTGCTTAGGGATAAAACCTCTTTAGATCATCACCGTTCCATGTGTTCCCCAAGAGCTCCCCTTCCTGATTCTGTAGGCGATACCCTCCTGTTGCGAGTGCTTCGTGGACGATGAAAGGTCCCTCCCAATTAGGATTGAGCTTTCCTACGGCCACCGATCTCCCAGCTGCGTCCACTTTCTTCAGGACTAGGTCACCTGCTTGGAAGTGCTTGAGACGAACTTGCTTGTCGAAGTGTCTTGCCATGCGACGCTTGATCTCCTCCTGCCTAGCCGAGGCTAGATCTCGGAGCTCTTCGATGTAGTCGAGGGACAGCTTCTGGGCTTCCTCATTCTCCAGTCGCCATTCCTCGTCTCCGTCTTCCGCCGCAATCACCCTAGGACTTCTGACCTCGAACTCTACCGGGATGAGAGCTTCGGACCCGTGAGAGAGTTTGAACGGGGTTTCCCCTGTGGCTGAGCTAGGAGTGGTTCTCAAAGCCCACAACACCGAGGGGAGCTGCTCCGCCCAATTACCTCTTAGGTTCTCGACTTTCTTCTTTAGTAGGTTGATAATTAACTTGTTGGCGGCCTCCACTTGTCCATTGCTCCTGGGATGATGCACTGACGCGAACCTGAGATCAGTTCCGAGCTGTCTGCAAAAATCCTCCAGCTCCAAACTGGCGAATTGTGGACCGTTGTCGGTGACGATGGCGAGGGGAATCCCGAATCTGCAGGCGATCTCCCCCCAGATGAAGTTCTTCACGACTTGAGAAGTGGTTTTGGCTAAAGCCTTTGCCTCAATCCACTTGGAGAAATAGTCGATCATGACGAGAACGAACTTCCTCTGGCCGCTGGCTGAAGGAAAGGGACCTATCAAATCCATTCCCCAGATAGAGAACGGCCATGGGGCGGTGATCGAACGAAGATGCTGGGCCGGTTGCAGATGAAGGGGGGCGAACAGTTGACACTTCAGGCACTTTTTCGAGAAAGCCTCCGCATCCCTGCGGATAGTGGGCCAGAAGTAGCCATGTCTCAAGATTCTTTGCTCCAAAGTGCGAGTCCCAGAATGGCTTCCGCACTCTCCCGAGTGAATTTCCTCCAACACTCGGGGTACTTCGTCTTCAGAGACACATCTAGCCAGAGGGCCTGAGATGGTCTTGCGATATAACTCCCCATCTTGCAATAAGTAGTACGCCGCTTTGTACCGAAACCTCCTTTGATCCCCTTCTTCTGCTGGAAGTTGCCCAGAACTTAGAAATGAAATGAACGGATCCATCCACGAAGGACGATGATCGATCTCCATCATCTCTCCTTCCTCGATGGATGGTCGAAACAACTCCGTGATAGTCCCTCCTGCCCTTGGCCCATACTTGGCCAGACGATCCGCTGCCGAGTTCTCCTCTCTCGGTACGTGCTCGACGAAAAAGAATTGAAAGCCTCCAATCAATCCTTTCACCTTCATGAGGTACTTTTGCAGAATGGTGTCGCGTACCTCGAACTCTCCCCGAATCTGAGACGCGATCACCATTGAATCGGTGAAAGCCATGACGTCTTGGATGCCCAGCTCCTTTGCGAGGCGCAAGCCTGCTACGATGGCTTCGTACTCGGCTTGATTGTTCGTTACGGGGAAGAGTATCTCGACTGCTTGCTCGATCCTAGTTCCCTGTGGGCTGACAAGAACGATGCCCACCCCCACAGAGCTCCTGCCTGAGGCTCCGTCCACGAACATCTTCCAAGGGATGGGAGTAGAAGCCTCCTCTCCCGGCTCTGCTTCCACCGAGAAGTCGGCCAAGAAATCTGCTACCGCTTGTGCTTTGATCGCCACCCGGGGCGAGAAGGAAATGTCGAACTCACTGAGTTCTACCGACCATTTCGCCAGCCTTCCCGAATGCTCTACCCCTTCCAGGATATTTCGGAGAGGATGATCAGTTATGACCCGAATGGAGTGAGCTTGAAAATAAGGCCGGAGCTTTCGTGCCGACACCACCAAGGCGAAGGCGAGCTTCTCCAAGATTGGATATTTTAACTCCGCCTTCTTGAGCACCTGACTAACATAGTAAATTGGGAGCTGCTTCTTTCCTTCCTCCCGGACCAGCACGGAACTTACCGCTTTCACCCATACTCCTAAATAAAGGAGTAGGTCTTCACCTTCCTTCGGGCTCTGAAGGAGAGGTGTCTGAGTCAACTGCTCCTTCAGCCTTCCGATCGCCTTTTCGCATTCGTCGGACCATGCGAAATTCTCCGTTTTGCGGAGTGTCTTGAAGAATGAAGAGCACTTCTCCCCGGCCTTGGATAAAAAGCGGCTGAGACCTGCCAACCTTCCTGTCAGCCTCTGAACTTCCTTCACGGTCTTCGGTGAGGCCATCTTTAGGATTGCCTTAACCTTGTCAGGGTTCGGCTCCACCCCTCCCGGGGTGATGAGATGTCCCAGAAACTTCCCCCTTCCAGCTCCGAACACGCACTTCGCCGGATTGAGCCTCATCTTGAACTTCCTCAACGTCGCGAAGGTCTCCACCAGATCTGCTATATGCTCCGGGACGCTCTTGCTCTTGATCAAGAGGTCGTCCACGTACACCTCTAGGTTCCTTCCCTTCTGCTCCTTGAAGACAAGGTCCATCATCCGCTGGTAGGTTGCTCCTGCATTTTTTAGCCCAAAGGGCATCATTTTATAGCTATAGCACCCGTCCCCAGTGATGAAGGAAACATCGCGGCAATCGGGGGGATACATCCGGATCTGGTGGTATCCCGAAAACGCATCAAGAAAACTCATTACAGGAAAACCGACGGCTGAATTAACCAGCGCGTCGATCCGAGGCAAGGGATAACAATCCTTGGGGCAGCTTTTATTTAATAAAGAGAAGTCCACACACATTCTCCAGCTGCCTACAACCTTCTTAACCATTACAACATTGGAGACCCAGCCTGGGTACTGGATCTCTGACACAAAACCCGCGTCCAGCAACTTCTTCACCTCTTCACGGATAGGCCCGGCCAACACGGTGGCGGTGGACCTCTTCTTCTGGCGGACGGGCTTTACCGCGGGGTCGAGGTTGAGGTGGTGGCAGGCAACCTCTGGGTCGATCCCCGGCATCTCAGCAGCACTCCAGGCGAAGATGTCAACGTTATCCTGTAGGCACGTTGCCATCTCCACCTTCTCGGTGACCTTTAGCGATCCACCGATCTTCAGCAGCCCAGACACTCCCGCTGCGGAGAGTACCTCGATCTCCTCCACCTTCTCGGACGCCTCCAGCCGGGCCGTGCCTCCAGTTACCCTCTCGAACTCCTCCGCGTCAGCCATCCAACTGATGGTGCTAACCGAGCTGAGGTAGCACTCGCGGGCGGCTCTTGGATCGCTCCTGATCCTCACCTGGACGTCCCCTTGGCAATACTTGAGGCACTGGTGGTAGGAGGATGGGACGGCCTTGAAGGTGTTAAGAAGCGGCCTCCCGAAGATGGCTTTGTAGCAGCTCGGGGCGTCCACGATGACGAAACGACACTGGAGAGGGGTGCCCACGAGTGTTACGAGGAGATCTACTCCTCCCTCCACCTCTTGCTTCTCTCCGGAGAAGCCAAAGAGGGGACCATCCGGCTTTTGGACCCTTCCTGCGCCGACTCCCAGCCCGTCAAACGTCTTCTTGAAGATGACGTTTACGGAACTACCGTTATCGATCAGGATTCGATCAACGGTAAAGTCTTCTACGGCGGCCTGGATTACGAGGGCGTTATGAAATGGGTTCTCAGCATGTCTTCTTTGGAGAAGGTGATCTCCTCCAACGGGGGCGGTGCCTGCGAGGTCGAAGCGACGCTCCTTCGATAGATTTGATGGAGACTTCCCTTGCGGGAAGCTCCTATCCCCGCACCCCCGTGGATCACCCCCACTCCTCTACCTCCTGGGGCCACTTCTCCTCGACCTCCGTGGTCGACTCGGTCCTCGTTCCTTCTTCGGCCGGCGTCCTGAACCGCCGGCTGCTCGACCGGAGCTTCTATTCTCCGCTGCTCTCCTCCTGCCTCTCCTGCTGCCAGCCTTCTTCTGGCTTCCCAAAAGTCCGGGCATGCCATCGCGCCATGCCCCTCCACCTGGTGGAATTCACAGTAGAGGGGAACCTCCTCTACCTGTGGCCTCCTCTGCTTCTTATTCTTCCGGCCCTGGCGGTTGCCACGCCTGGCAACCGCCATTGCTTCCTCCCTTCTTCTCTCCTGGCGCCCCTCTGGCCTGTCGTAACGCCTTCTCTCCGGGGATCTCCTTCCCCGCTCCTGACGTTGAGGTCCCCTGGCCGGTTTCCACGGCGGCCGGTTAGCGGGGACTTGGTAGCGTCTTTCTTCCTCCCGACGCTCCGGGGCCACGATGAGCCTCCTCTCATCGTTCCTTCTCGGCTCCTCCCTCCTGGGTTCTCTTTCTCTTCTCTCCTCTCTGCCTCTTCCTTCTTGCTTCCGCTTCTCCGCCCTCCTGGGCTCTTCCTTCTTCCTCTTCTCAGGGGGACTTTCCTCCTCCTCCTCTTCCTCGTCTTCCTTGGTCACTCGGGTGAGCCTGACTAGGAAGCCGCGGTTGGAAGCTTCACCCTGGACGAACTGGTTGGCCCTTTCGATGAGGTTGGCGTAGGAGTAGGGAGGATTCCTACCGATCTCCAACTTAAAGAGGCCCTTGCGGAGGCCGAAGGTTAGGGCCAGCCGCAGGGTGCGACCATCCACCTCCTGGATGTGTAGCACCTCTTCCTGGAAGCGATCGATGTAGTCCCCCAACGTTTCTTTTGGCCCCTGGGTCAGATGGAAAAGGGCCGTAGCCTCCTTCAACTTCTTTGCCGTGGCGAACCGCATGTTCAGCCCCCGGCAAAGGTCTTCAAAGCAGTAGATGGAGCCTTCCGGCAACTGGTGAAACCAGTCCCTTGCCTTCCCTCGGAGGGAAATCGCGAATAGCCTACACTTGAAGGCGTCCGACATGGTCCGAAGGGAAGCGAGATCCTCGAACCACTGGATATGACGGATAGGGTCCTCTCTCCCCGAGTAGTAATTCATCGAGGGATCCCTGAACCCCTCCGACACTGGCGCGGCGAGGATCTCCTCGCAGAACGGGCTCCTCCCCCCTATCTGGCGACGATCATCATCTGGCCGAGTATCTCCCCCATACTCGCTCACCTGGCGAGTATGATAGAATCTCGCCTGCTCATCCTCCTCGCGGAACCGAGTTCCGCCAGGTCCTTGAGACGCTTGCAGACCAAACTGCGACTTCCTCGGTCGCTCGAACTCCTCGGCGTGCGCCTTCCCTGCTCGCTGAGTGCGAGCACCTTCCTCGGACGGGCCCGGGCGATGAGGCGAGGTCGCCGTTCCTTCCGTGCGAGGTAGAAGAGCCGCTCGCATGGTGCCTTCCATCCTTTGCGCGAATTCTTCGAAGACAGCCAACGATACGAACTCGACGCCTCGAGCCGAGTTTCCCGCCACCTCCTCGTGGTCGCTAGCTGCTACCATCTCACTTTTCTACCAGACTTTCTTCCTCTGGCCGCGATCCACGCTCACCGCACCAAAGTGTTGACGCCAGGAAAATCCTGGCCCCAAAATTCGAATCAATGCGGCCTAAGGCTACTTGCCCAGCGGTTCAGCGAGAAGGTTTGGGTTAGCCACTACGGATGAAACGGAGAGATAAGGGACACGACCCCAGGTGCTGCGGCAGGGAGGTCCCACCACGTACCCAGAAGCTCTAAAGAGTCTTCTCCTCCAGAACCACGAATGACCGAGCTCGGTACTAGGTAGGCACTTGATAGGGAAGGTTCTTGATTGTCAAAGGGGGAGGGGTGCAACTCTGATTTTGACAAGTGCCATTTCTAGTACCCCTGGGGGTCTATTTATAGACAAATCCTAGGGGGGGGGGGAGCAGATGACTATCCCTGACCCCCTAGAGTTGGTTTTTTGACCAGGCAATATGTGGGCGAGCAGGTAAGGATCTCAGACCTAACTGGCGAGTTGGTTGGCTAAGTCGCCTATAGGCGAACAGGCAAGGATCTCAAACCTAACTGGCGAGTTGGTTGGCTAAGTCGCCTATAGGCGAGTAAATCCGAGCTCATGGCTTCCTCGCCTGGCCGGGTAGGAAACGCCGGGCAGGGCTTTCCTCCTCGTCATGGGGCGAGCAAGTACCTTCTCGCACAACAAAAGATCTTGATCTTCCTTCGTCTTCTGGATTGTTGACTTCTGCCTTGACCTTTTGACCTTGACCTCCGCCTACGTGGCCTTTGGTGGGGCCCACCCTCGGAGAATGAGGGTTGTACATTACCTTTCTGGAAGATCAACCTTTTCACTTAACCCACCCCACTTCTTCAATACCTCCACCGCTACAACGTCCTACCATCCCTATTACCTATCCTACATCACCCATCACCCCCTCCACTACTGCACCTCCCAAACCACTTCTCCTTCGTGTATACACTCATCGTTCTCCTCGTTCCGATACCCTTAGACAATTGCCCTCTCCAAATGACATCCCGTGGGCCGTGGCCTGAAGATCCGACACCCGCATCAACCGATCATCTTTTGGAGAATTATGTGTCTTTACATCGCCTTTCTCCGGTACTTCACCACTTTGCATCCTCTTTGATGTCTATTTCCACCCCTAACTCTCTACAGGAGGCTCTTCAGCATCCAGGGTGGCGCGCGACCGTAGATGAGGAAATGACTGCTCTTCGGGCCAATCAGACTTGGACCCTTGTTGTTCTTCCACCTGACCAACTTTGTGTGAGGTATAAGTGTGTCTTTACTGTCAAACATGGTCCCAATGGGGCTGTTCAACGACTTAAGGCTCGCCTTGTGACTCGTGGATTCACAGAACATGGTCTCTGTTATGATGAAATCTTCTCGCCTGTCGCCAAATTGAACTCTGTTCGTGTCTTGATCTCCCTTGCTGTTCATCGACATTGTTCGTTGCACCAATTGGATGTCAAAAATGCTTTTCTCAATGGCGATCTGATGGAGACAGTATACATGCAACAACCTCCTGGATTTGAGACCACGGGGGAGTCCCTTGTATGTCATCTCAAGAAATCTCTTTATGGTCTCAAACAGTCTCCTCGAGCATGGTTTGATAAGTTCTGCTAGGTTGTTCGTGGTGTTGGGTTCATTCGCAACTCGACTGATTTTTCTCTATTTACTCGACATCGTCCGACAAACACAATGATTCTCTTGGTTTATGTTGATGATAACTTGATTATAGGCGATGATGCCAAAGGAATACACATGATCAAGCAACACTTGGCCTCTGTTTTTCAAATTAAATATTTAGGAAATCTTCGGTATTTTCTTGGTCTCGAGGTAGCTCGGCGACCTGATGGACTTGTTCTATCCCAACGGGAGTACTGTCTTGACTTGTTTCGTGATGCTGGCTACTCTTGATGCAAGCCTGCTAACACTCCAATAAATGTCAATCATAAGCTCTGCGCTCATGCCTCAGACTCCGATCTACTTCTTCCAAACCAAGAGTATAATCGTCGTCTTGTAGGGAAGATGATATGTCTTACAGTTACAAGACCTGATATATCTTTTGCTGTTGGAGTTGTCAGTCGATTCATGCATGCACCACAGATCTCTCATCTCCAGGCAGTGGAGTGCATCCTTTGATACTTGAAGACCGCTTCGGGACAAGGAATTATATATAATCCTTCTTCGTCTCCTTCTTTTATTGCATACTCTGATGCTGATTATGCTGACTCTCTGGATGATCGTCATTCCATAAGTGGATATTGTACATACTTTGGTAGACACCTTATCACCTGGCGCAACAAGAAGCAGTCGGTGGTTGCTCGCTCATCTGCCGAAGCTGAGTATCGTTCAATGACCTTTGTTGTGTCCGAGCTCACCTGGTTGGAGAGCCTTCTAAATGACCTTGGTGTTTTTCTTCTCTCGCCGACTACTCTCTATTGTGACAATCAAGCTGCTATACATATTGTCAAGAATCCCGTATTTCATGAACGTACCAAACACATCGAAGTCGTCCGCCACTTCATTTATACGGGAGAAGGTTCAACTAAAGAAACTGGAACTAAAACATGCTCCTGGTAGATGATATTCTCACTAAGGCATTACCATGTCCACTATATTATCAGTTCTTGTCCAAACTTGGTACCTACGGTCTGTATGCTCCAGCTTGCGAGGGAGTGTTGAATAAACTATGTAAAATGGTCCGATAACAAAGGCCCAGTTAAGGTCCACTCTCTTTGTAGTAGTTTAGTCTCACATCTTAGAATGAGTTTTCCTCTCCTCTTTTTCCCATATAAGTGTACAAATGCTTGTATGTACTCATGTAAGAAGAAGAATAAATAAAATTATTTCTTTTATTTCTCCATTTTCCTGTTTTCTCTATAATTTGAAGTTCTAAGATGACTAAAAAATTTGCTCAAGTTTTGGCTCCAATCTTCTGATTGTACTAAAAAATCTCAAATGATCCGAGTCACGAGCCAAAACTCTGCCCGGTCTTAATTTTATGCTGACCTTGGATTGAGAGCCAACTCAAAAATAAAAGTTAAAAAAATAATAATATATTATTATGTTGGTTACCATTTTCAAATGTCTAACAACCTTAATTTTATTTAATGCTCCATATGATTGTTTCAATGCTCGTTGAGCAATATAAGTCGTTACTAAATTGTTCTGAAATCAATCATTGTGTTTGGAGATTTTCTCGCTCAGTCGCCTATGCTTCGTGCTGCTTTTATTGGCTATATTGGCACTCGATTGCCGCTCAGTTCCTCTTTCTCTTCGAACTTTATCTTCACTTTGTACAATGCTCTCTCATTACCGCTTCTTTAGCCCCCCTCTTTTAGTAATTTCAAGCCAACTCAAAATCATTTCGAGCTGGATCATAAGCGAAGAAATTTTAGCCTACTTGAAACCGGTTCGAATCCATTTGAGCTTGAGCCATTTCGAGTCTTCTCGCGAAGCTGAAGGGAATTGAGTACACGAGAAGGAAGGCATGCTAACTAGTCAAAAGAAGGTACACCACTTCCCAACCACCAAGCCCTCGATCATTGTTCTTCCTGCACTCGTGCAACTAAAGATAAATCTCATTGCTGGCGCATCAACCCGCTGCTGACACAACTAAAGGTAAAAACAGTACAGTAATAAAGATCCTAAACTCATAATATAGCAAAAAGAGGAGCAAGCATATTAATCGGTGGTAGTTTACTCAAAGAAGTAGCTAAACATGGATAAGTGCACCAAACTAATTGTTTCTTTGATTTTAAATGGTTGTTGTGGTAACCATCCCTATTATTTGATCATACATTTTAAGAATAATTTGGTGTTTTTAGGTGTCCTACCTTACATAGATCATTTTATAAATTCTTTCTCATCAATTGATATGACCTTAAGTCTTCATTAACGTGAGAACGACGGGCATATGCTGTTATCACCCTTTTAGGCTCTATAATATAAGGGAAAAGTCTTCTGTAAAAAGTTTCTCTACTTCATGTCATTTGGTTGGAGAGGGTTATAAGACACTTAGTCAATTGGTCACATCGCCTTTAGTCGCAAAGGAAGGTACCATCCTTTACTACCACTTGAATTGTGGTTAGGGGGAGACACTCTTTTCAATCCATACCTTAAGGCTCAATTGGTTTATTATTACAAAGGAAATGAAAACCCAGAGAACATAAGAATGTCCCAGATCTTCTATTAGAGGAAGAGGACTTGGAGAGGGAAAGGACGCTCATTTTCAATTGGAAGAAATGATGGCTTGCTTATTATCAATGGTACATATCTGTTGCCTTGATTCTTGGCTGTCATTAAGTATTCTACTTACTGATGCAGCGATAAGAATTTCCCATTAGAATCGGGCGGGAGCAAATCTAGTACGTTTCGCTGATCTGTGGAAGTTTAGTGATATGGTTAGGAACCCCGATTTATTTCGAGAGCCAGGAATTCTGACGCCATTACCAGTGTGTCAAGAAGGTAAAGTCCAAATCATGTAGAGTGATAAGCGCTGAATTGCCCGACATGTTTTTTCTGTGGATGTGCTAGTGGGTAAGAACTTGTACTTCCCGTGATTGCTGCCCGAACTCCAGAATATGGTTCCCTGAGAGGATAATGTCGGTAACCTCCTATAGTGATCTATTTGAGACAACAGGTTATGTCACTAAAGTGATGGGGGTATTGAAAGAAAAATGAGATTGATACAAAATTTCCTTATCTTCGATAAGGTTCTTTAGGAATTCATTAAATATTCTAAATGATGTCCGAAATCAATGTCTTACTCTGGAATCCATGGCCCCTTATTGTTAGATATAGTCATATAGATAGAGCAAGGAAATGATGGCGGGCTAATATGGATCCATACCAAGATGCCGTTATGATGATGGGCGTGATCAACTGATCATAGCCAATGTTGACTAAAAGCATGAAACTATACCCCTCCTAGTTGAAGATCAATATTGAGTTCCATTATGCTGTGACAGATAGTCCAGATGTAGAGACATCCAAAGCCATTTGATCGAGTGGCTATAGTAAATCCGTCGGTTTGGAAGCAATTTCTCGATTTTCCTTCACCTATTTGTTCACCGATCAACTAACAACTCAAAAGACAGATGAAATTGTCATCGTCTCACCTACATGTGAAAACTGACTTTCTTTTTCATAATTAAGTAGGATTGAGGGCTGGTTTGGAGAGGTTGCGTTGGGGAGGAGCGATTGAGTTAGTGGATGGGGTATTTCACTCCTGTAGCTACTGAGCTTCTATGTGGTTGGAGATGATCGAGAAGGAGTTTGGCTGTCTACACACGAAAACTGCGGGAAAGCCTACGCGGAAGGTATGTAGATGAATGCGCCCATTTCATTGCTGCCGTGTGCTCGTGAATTCCTAAATATCAGCTTCATTCGTCCAATGTACCCTACGGGATTGGTTCCGAGTAACTAGTGTTCATGACTCACGTCAGCGGGACACTACCTACTACAATTGATTTGAAGATCCCAAACATCTAAGAAAAATGAAGAGAGTGGGATCTAGATGTGGAAGCTGAAGTAAGTGAGCTCTCCTATTCCCAATAAGTCCAGTCTTAGGAAGTGATTAGACCCCCTTAGGATTTGGTATGGCGTTAAGGCTCTTCGCTATAAGAAACTTTCATATCCCTTTCTTCAGGAACTTAAAGCTTTCGAGAGATGGCCTGCTTCATTTGAATGTTATAAGGCCCATAACTAAAATGGCTATACCTTTGAGCAACTATCTGACCTTGTAAACAAAACCACTGAAAGTGAAATCTCTTAAGAGAAGAACTGCACTTGTACATTTGATTTAGTCCTTGATGTGCCCCCCTTCAAAAAGCCAGAAGTTTTCAACTACATTTTCTTTAAAGATTCAGCCATTGGTTTGGCTACCACTTTAGTGTGGCACCATTAGAAGGCGCCTATACTTCATTTTCATGATATGATCTTAATATAAAGAGAGTCACTCTAGGTGGAGGGCTTTATGACATCCCATTATCAAATTTTAGTGAATTATGTGTGTACTAATGTTTTCTCGAGCTCAGTGTACTAATGTCTTTTTGAGGATAACAAAGAATTACAACTGAAAGGCTCGTTGAGACTAGCGTTAATCATCCACTGGAAAAATAGATAGATTTGTAGCTAACATGAGACTCATTTTAGGACAGGAGCCTTATTCTCTGGTTGCAAAGGATTGAATCAGGTGAAGTCATTTTTATGGAAGGTGTAAACCAAACTATAACCTCTGATAGGGATTACTCCAAGAAAGCCCCACTAAAGATATTCAAACCACTCTCCCTAATCCATATGTCCAAGCCCTTGGGATATAGAACCAAAAAATTAAGCAAACCCAGGGTGTCCCGTTTTGAATCATTTATATTGAAATTTCATACTAAACTAGCATGTTGGAACAAATCAACTTTTTGATCTCAAGAAAGAAACAACAACCATATCCCTTTTCTTTTCATCAACAGTGCAATCAACCCCTTCTTTCTTCTTTACCCCCCTTCACCGACATGCAATATGACGGAGGGCGTAGAGCTGGAATGGTAGTCAGCTTGTTCACATATGTCTATTTCGTCATCTTCGTTGCTAGCTTTACCCTTTTTCCGCTTGTTCATCACTACACGAAGGTTACCAAGTAAAGTCATCGGGTCACTCGCTTCGCTTCCTTTTGAACAAAAGAAGTAAGAACTGATCTCAAGATGCTCGATAAAAGCTCTAAAGACTGTTTGTCGCTACCATAGTTTATACCCGAGTCTCATAGAATGGAAAACCTTCTTCGTCGCTATCGCACAGAGAAGGGACAGTCCTTCATACAATTAGCTGCTACTAGCTGGATTTTTGTACGATTGAGCCAGATGTGGTGAGATCAAATCGTAATGAAGTGAAGGTTCAATAGTGATGACATGAATCTGCGATGGCAAGAATCAAAACAACCCTAAGGTTTCAAAGAGATAGCTTTGAACCGTTTGCGGATCTTTTTTTTTTCAATTCATGACATTCGCTTTGGTCTTTGTTTATTCTTCCTTGTTAACCTCATTAGTACCTAAGGAAAGGGGAATTTGCTTTCTTTTAAAGCCTAGATTACTTACTGTTCGCTACCATTTGTCATACTTCATCTTTGCATAGGTATGCCTTGCTAATGTGCCTTGGATGATCTGCATCTCAGGGTTAGGTGCTGATGAGTACACTAAATCATCCATGAGCATGCGCCCTCACATCCCATGGGGATTCACTATAATTCACCGCGACATATGTCGTTTGTCCCATTTCAGAACAAAGCAATTGTTGATTGTTTGACTAGGAGTCTCTCTGAGTTTCTTATAATTCCTTATCTTGCGTTGATCTTAGTTATGGATATTTCATTTTATGATTGACTAGTTTGGGGATCCGCCGCACTATTGTATCAATCACCGGTACCTAAATCTAGAGGAGAATCAGGTGGTCGCCTATTCAACATGTAGTTTGTCAAAAACCAGAAGTCGATATCTTCCGTAGCTGGACAACCCAATTAACATTGACTTAGTTTCTTTTCAAAAGATTCTTCATATAAAAGGAAGGGTAGAATCAGGCTTTGGAAAAGAATAATGATGAGATTGTTCTTTTTCGTCATAATCGAAGTTCTCTATTTATGTATTTTTAGTATAGGTGGATGCTGCCACAACAAGTGGATCAATAGAATTCGCCTTTCGAAATCTTAATCCAATAGAACGGTCTTACTTCCAAGGCCAAGAGCAATGATTACTTCACAAATATTCAAAGAAGACCTTATAAGCATTCCGTTAGCTTGAAAGTCTTTTCTCACTTCCACTAAGCCTTTCCTGTTAGTTAATAGCTGATAGTCATTCAATTTCTAAGTCAAAGAAGCGAACGAGGAGAGTACAATATTTGCTTTCAGGCGAAGAGTATTTATTGGTGATTTTGTTGTGATCCATATGAGTTATCCCTTCTCGTGGTCCACCCTTATCGGGTTTAGGATGTTACATGCCCACCAACTTCCGCATGATTTATCCCTGAACCACACCTTGTATTGCAAATGGCCTGGCTCTGATACTATTTGTAACGACCCAACTCTCACAATATGAGATATATTGTCCACTTTAGTTCATCCCAACCCATACTGAGCTGAACCGCATGGTTTTACCCTTTTCCACAGGTGTCCTATGAGCACATTCCAGAAGGTCACCTATCCCAGAACTACTCCCACCGGAGTACGTTTAACTATGGAGTTTCCAACACAACTCCACTAGTTGCTTTGAAAAGGTGCCTATGATTTTCAGGGTTCTGAATTATTACATAAGCCTATCAACTTTTTGATGCGGAGCAAACACGAGGACGAGTTTTGGGCCCACTCGGGGCTGATTTGGCGACTTGCCATATATGGCATGCCCGGATCGACGATCGGACTCCACAGATGTGTCCGGATTCGCGTTGCGAATCGATTTGATATATTATTTTACTATGTTTGCATTTATTTTGATGTATTTGGGTAGCCTCACCTCCGGCCAATCATAGCCGTTGATGAGGGATGCTCTAACCCTCCTTTTATTATAAATAGATAGGTAGGGGGCTGGTTATTGGCATTGCAGAATTTGGAGAATAGAAATCCCGGATTCCAGCGATCATCCTACGGTGCCGACTCCGTGGAACCCTAGGTGACGACTCCTAGGCTTGTATCTCCCTCCCCAAGGTACCCCCTAACCCTAGCCCTTT
Source organism: Dactylorhiza incarnata (assembly GCA_033032865.1). Classification (NCBI taxonomy): domain Eukaryota; kingdom Viridiplantae; phylum Streptophyta; class Magnoliopsida; order Asparagales; family Orchidaceae; genus Dactylorhiza; species Dactylorhiza incarnata. Next base: position 3,382,239 of record JAWHQI010000229.1, on the reverse strand, counting down.
TTTCCCCCTTCCAAACTCCCTCCCGCAGCCCCCAACAGCCCCCCAAACAGCCATCGTTTAGCTGTCCAGAAATCCAATATTTTTCCTATTCAAATTTACTGTTCAAAAATGAAATTCCCTATTCCTACTCTATAGTTCTCCCCTCCCTATTCCAGCCGCCGGTTCCTTTTGCCCTTCCCAGCCAGCCGCCTAGCCACCCCTCCCTCCCCCTGCCCTCCGACTCTCCTCTGTCCAGCGCCCACAGCAGCCCCATCTCCCAGCCGCCAGCTCACACCCGCCCTCCTCCCTGCTACCCGCCTTCAGCCACCCGCACCCCTGCCTCCAGCCACCCTTCTCCTTGCTGCCAGCCATCAGCCGCCCCCTCCCTTACCTCCAGCGGCCCTTCCTCCTTGCCGCCAGCCAACCACACCCCTTCCAACAGCCACCCCACTCCTCCCTTGCCTTATCCGAGCACCCCCTCCCTCCTCCCACGTGGATCCACCTCTCTTACACCCTAAAAACGCTAGATCAGTCCAGATCTAGAGTTTCGCATCCCGATCCGTTATTTCCACCATCATACGCCCTCCCGCACCCCGGATCCGCTATCACACATCGGATCCATCCATTCCCCACCCGGATCTATCTCCTAGTGGCCGGATCTATCCATTTCCGGCCCGATCTCCTTATTTTCCGCCAAGGACAGCCACCGCCATTATCGTCACGCCTCCGGTTCCACCTTCGATCGCCGATCTACATACCCGGACCCAGATTCTTCATTGCCTTGGTCAGCCCACTACTTTGTGAGTCTAATTTGTATTGGATTATTATTTTCAACATATTTATATTGGATTGGATCTCGTACCTGTTTTGGATATCTTGCATAATAGTTGTTTGTTAGAATATTATTGTGATTTGCAGGGTTTATTCGCCGCGCGCTCTTGCTTTGGCCCTCCACGCGGAGGAAAGCCTAAGCTTGTTTGCCCAAATAAATTATTTGTGCTTTGCCGTGAATTAATTGCGCGTGAGATGTTTAATAATTATTATCTAACTATGGCTTAACCGTCGGATTTGCATAACATGTAGGGTTAGGTAACGGTTTATCCGCCACCTATAGATTCGTCCTGCGTCAATTGGTATCAGAGCTAGGTTGTGCGCACTTTGCGATACGCAGCCGTAGAGTCTATAGGTTTTCATTATGTCTAGGTGTCATGATTATTCCTCTTCTCACTTTCGAGGTCTCGAGTCCACTAGCACCCGCTCTCACAGAGCCCCGTCAGGGAGATCTTCACGTTACTACGATGATTATTCTCGATCGCAGCACGCCACTTTTAGAGATCGTGTTGACCCACCGACACGAGACCACTACACTAGAGACGATCAGTATAATGATTGTCGTCGTTCATATCCTTGCACGCGAGCGGATCGTGTTGATCCTTCGGCTCGACTCGGTTACCTTAGAGATGATTTTTATGAGGATCGTCGCTTTGAGAGATCTTGAGAGTCAGTTTCGTACTGTTGCCTCTCCTTTTGACGGCTCATCGGGTCCCGAGTCTTTCAGTTATTGGCTCGTGGACATGGAGTATTATCTTGACCATTTTGAGGTATTCGGTGAGCGTCGCGTCAAGTTTGCGAAACTTAGACTTTTAGATCAGGCGAGGGCATATTGGGCTAGTGTTGAGAGGACACGCGAGCGAGACCGTCTACAACGCATCACTAGTTGGGTGGACATGAAGCGTACATTGTGTCAGAGGTATCTGCCTTCGTCGTATCGGAGTCACTTGCTTGGCCAATTATTTTCCCTTCAGCAAGGATCCATGTCCGTCGTTGAGTACAGGGATCGATTTGATGAGTTAGTTGTGAGGAGCAATATCCGAGAGGACCCAGCCATGATCTCTTGCAGATTTCGGTCTGGACTTCGAGCAGACATTCATACTGAGGTGGTTTATCATAGCTCGAAGTCCCTCGAGCAGACGTATCAGCTGGCCATTTGTTACGAACAGTCTTTGAGATCCGTAAGAGCTGGTCGGTTGGATCCTCACTTTGACCTCCGCAGTACGAGCCCCTCCCACACCGAGGACACCACTTTGCCTATCATTGGTCCATCAGACATGACTGAAGTAATACCTGATGCAGATTGCTCACACCCCAGTGAGGTGCTTATCCCAGTGAGTGACTTATCTCTAGTTTCTGACCCGTCTCTTGTGACCCCGACTGAGGGCGAACCTGAGCGGCCTATTGAGCCTGTAGTGTTGTGTCCACCCACACCACCACCTCTGGCATGTCATGGGTTGGTTAGCACCCCTACCCTTGACTCACATCTTGACACCGCACCCACAAACCCATTCTTGAGCGTATATCTATGTCGCTCTCCCATTGTCGTTACCCTGAGTCACATCACGACCGAGAGACCAGAGCCTAGTGTTGATCTCGTAGTGGCCATGTCATCCATTCACGGGGACACTACCCCTTTTGTTGGTACTCATCTGGAGGACCTTGAACCTAGTGACGAGTTCCATGACGAGCCCCCAGTTGAGCCTCCTGATGATCCATCACATCCTGATGAGCATGGGATTCAGGTGACCCCCGCTTGTATGAGTATCAATTTATGGAAGCCTCTTCCATTATTGTCCCTGACCCCACTCCAGAGGATGGATATTGTGAGGAACATCCAATATTTAGGGCACGACCTGCCGACAGATCGCACTCTCGCTGAGTTTTGGGATGCACCACCTGCTGACCCACCAGACGAGCTCTTTCTTTTCGGGGACACTCACTACACTATAGAGCCACATCTTCTGGTCGATGCACATGATTTTCACTTAGGCGGTCGTCGTATTCGCGATGACTTTTCTTACACACCTCCTGGTGAGCCTCCTGATGCGTCACGTTCCCTGAGAGACACTTGGATCTTTATGAGCTCGTATTTGAGTATAGTTGTCTTTCACGATCATCTGAGCACTCGTCACACACGAGATGAGTTTTTCTACACTCCTCGGAGAGAGCCTCCTGATAGGCCACCTCCTTTGGTAGATTTTCAAGTGGCTATTAGTCTTTCACATAGCGAGCATGTTATGTCGGTCAAGTTTCATATGCATCATTTGCATGAGTCTGTTGAGTCGTTTCGTCATACTTTGCATGAGTCTGTTGTGTTGTCTGTTCATCGTTTGCATGTGTGTCATGAGTCGGTCCGACGAATAATCCATATTGGTAATAAATATTGTAAATCACATGTGGATGTTCATTGACAAGTGCAGGTACTTCATGAAGGCGAGCAGGTGATGGTGAGAATCTGCGTTGTGAGGCTCCGTGCGAGGCTTGCTAAAAGCTTGAGCGTTAGGCGAATGGATCCCTATATAATCATGAGACAGATCGAAGCAAACATCTACGATCTGGATATCCCTGCAAGTATGGGTATCCACCTGGTATTTAGTGTTGAAGATATGTTGCCGTACTACGAGCCTCGCGAGTATGTGGACCCAAGCAGTGGGGACTTCCAGCCGCCCACACCTCCACTCCCGTTGCCTTACCATCCTCATAGCCCACCCACGTTTGATGGCCACCACTACTCACCCACTTCTGACACCCACCCACCCAGGGACTCGTCTTCTTTGGTTCTACCTACGGCGCCGCCGATCGCACTGGGATGCACCACTCGTGAGTTGGGCGTTGAGAGCATCATGGAGACCATATTCCGCCGGTACATTCCTACTACAGACGTTGATGACATTTGGATACTTGCAGCAGAGCGTCTTCGATTCACCCCTGGACTTCGACTTCAGTACGGCCGTCTCCATTTACCGGAGATGACAGCTTTCAGTCGGGGAGAGTCGAGTGGCGAGGACACTCTTCCATCGACGACACTTGGGCGACCTCTGGTGGACCTCCTGACATTCATTGAGAGGATTTCAATCCCAATTCATCGGGAGATGAATTCTTTCAAGCCGGGGAGATTGATGCGGAGCAAACACGAGGACGAGTTTTGGGCCCACTCGGGGCTGATTTGGCGACTTACCATATATGGCGTGCCCGGATCGATGATCGGACTCCACAGATGTGTCCGGATTCGCGTTGCGAATCGATTTGATATATTATTTTACTATGTTTGCATTTATTTTGATGTATTTGGGTAGCCTCACCTCCTGCCAATCATAGCCGTTGATGGGGGATGCCCTAACCCTCCTTTTATTATAAATAGATAGGTAGGGGGCTGATTATTGGCATTGCAGAATTTGGAGAATAGAAATCCCGGATTCCAGCGATCATCCTACGGTGCCGACTCCCTAGGTGACGACTCCTAGGCTTGTATCTCCCTCCCCAAGGTACCCCCTAACCCTAGCCCTCTTTTCCCCCTTCCAAACTCCCTCCCGCAGCCCCCAACAGCCCCCCAAACAGCCATCGTTTGGCTGTCCAGAAATCCACTGTTTTTTCTATTCAAATTTACTGTTCAAAAATGAAATTCCCTATTCCTACTCTATAGTTCTCCCCTCCCTATTCCAGCCGCCGGTTCCTTTTGCCCTTCCCAGCCAGCCGCCTAGCCACCCCTCCCTCCCCCTGCCCTCCGACTCTCCTCTGTCCAGCGCCCCATCTCCCAGCCGCCAGCTCACAACCGCCCTCCTCCCTGCTGCCCGCCTTCAGCCACCCGCACCCCTGCCTCCAGCCACCCTTCTCCTTGCTGCCAGCCATCAGCCGCCCCTCCCTTACCTCCAGCGGCCCTTCCTCCTTGCCGCCAGCCCCCCACACCCCTTCCAACAGCCACCCCACTCCTCCCTTGCCTTATCCAAGCACCCCCTCCCTCCTCCCACGTGGATCCACCTCTCTTACACCCTAAAAACGCTAGATCAGTCCAGATCTAGAGTTTCGCATCCCGATCCGTTATTTCCACCATCATACGCCCTCCCGCACCCCGGATCCGCTATCACACATCGGATCCATCCATTCCCCACCCGGATCTATCTCCTAGTGGCCGGATCTATCCATTTCCGGCCCGATCTCCTTATTTTCCGCCAAGGACAGCCACCGCCATTATCGTCACGCCTCCGGTTCCACCTTCGATCGCCGATCTACATACCCGGACCCGGATTCTTCATTGCCTTGGTCAGCCCACTACTTTGTGAGTCTAATTTGTATTGGATTATTATTTTCAACATATTTATATTGGATTGGATCTCGTACCTGTTTTGGATATCTTGCATAATAGTTGTTTGTTAGAATATTATTGTGATTTGCAGGGTTTATTCGCCGCGCGCCCTTGCTTTGGCCCTCCACGCGGAGGAAAGCCTAAGCTTGTTTGCCCAAATAAATTATTTGTGCTTTGCCGTGAATTAATTGCGCGTGAGATGTTTAATAATTATTATCTAACTATGGCTTAACCGTCGGATTTGCATAACATGTAGGGTTAGGTAACGGTTTATCCGCCACCTATAGATTCGTCCTGCGTCACTTTTCCTCCAATTCCGATATGAGATTCGGTTCATTCCTGCACCTCCTTTTACCTAGAAGCCTTCCATCCTAGAAGCTTGCTAAGAGCTACTTTACCTAGGCTTCACTTACCTCAAAACACTCCTCGCCTTCATCGGGTTTGGATGTTACATTAGGAGCGCATCCCGATGAACAAATAGTTTCACTTGAAATTCTTTGATGAATCAAACGCTGAAATGCCAAATTTGTCTTTATGCACAAAGAAAGGAATTCTACGTACCGTTCGCCGCTATATTGTTTAATAAGTTCTTGGTCACCATGCAAGTTTAGTATGCAATTGAAATATAATTGATCAAAACGGGACAACGTGATTACCTTCTTAGTTGGTTTGGTTTTCTATACCTGAATGAGGGCTTGGGCATATTACTCTTCAAGTACAAATAGCAGGGTGTGTTAAGAGAGTTAATGTCCTTGACAGGAGGATCTCAAGTGAGTTAGATGTGGTTGTAGGACCCAAATACTTGAAAAGTGGATGAGAAGTGGTTTAGAGAAATAGCCCGTTGATTTATCGTCCTTCACCCTGAATGGATCTATGTTCCAACTTCCTTTCAATCTACATTCAACTTAGTGGGAGTAATTATAGCGCATTCCCTTCTTCAGAATCTCTTCCCGGTTCTTGGGGGACATTATTGAAGGGGGAGGGCCTTTCTCTAAATATATGCCGTAAGGTAAGTTTCCTTAGTGTTAGTGGAAATCTAGGGATCTAAAATCCCCTTGGCAGGGTCAAAGTTACTTGATTTTTTTTCCAGAAAAGGAGTACTTAGCACGGTGCCCTTATATGAGTCTGATCATCTATTTTTGAGCTTTCAAGTTGCTATTTCAAATTAGATCTTCAAGGTTTCATTGGATTCACCTAAGTAGATTGTCTCAATTTTTCCCTCGAAATTAATGTAATTATTACAAAACAATTGGCGAAAAAAAAAATGTAAGGGTCCGTTCGGTTCATCGGAAATGGTTCGCAGGTTTTAGTTTTGAGTATTAATAATTCTTTTTAGGCGTTCGGTACGACGGAATTCTTGACGAAAATGGTTTTCGTCAAAACCGACGGATTTGCATTATACCTGTTTCGAATTCTTACCTCTTCCGCTATGTTTTCCCGCGGCCTTCTTCCCGATCGCGCCTTTCTCTCACACTGTGTCGATTCGTCGGAAGAAGAGGCCCTCGTCGTCAAACGAGACGATGTCGACGCGGTTGTTCATCTCTTCAATGAAGCTACCGACATCGAGGCACGACGAAGTGGAGGAGGTCGAGAAGGCCATGTCGTAGATCGGGTGCGGAGAATCGAAGGTGTGGGTGTGATGGTGTTCGGGCGGGTTTCAGCTAGACTTCTGCACTCTTCGACCCTTCCTCGTCGTCCCTCCCGGCGTCAGAGCATAGGAGAAATCAGCTAGACGATAGGGTTATTATCAGGGGATTCGATCGCAATTCGCAAACCCACAGCACTGGCTTACCCCATGGACTTCTGCACTCCTCTCTCTCTCCCTCTCCCCCTATCTCTCCCTCATCGTCTACTACAACGGGAGAGGTCGACGGGCACCTACCGCCGGCGAGGAAGAAGGGAAGAGGTCGCCTAACCCTAATTTACTTAATTCCAATTCTTGTAGTAATTTACTGGAACTGAACAACAAAAATGGAATTCAGTCAAAACCAAAACATACTGATTTTTTGTTTTACTAAATTCCAATTCCTCAAAACAAAAATTCGCGATCCGAACGGACCATAATTGGATTTTGTTCACTAGCTTCTACCCATACACATACATGGGATTGGAGGAATACTAATTACACAAATGCTATTACTCATTACATTGAAACACGCTAATATAACCTAAGAGGTCTTTGGAATGGACAAAATGGGTAACAACGTTTCCTTTGTCCGGATGATTTTTGATGAAGTGCATATCCACTTATACATTTTTAGTCCCATCATGCTGGACAAAATTGCGTGTTATGTTGAAGACAATCTTATTGCTACAGTACAATAAGAGAGTCTTGGGTTCAAGGATCTCTGGATCTTGTAGAATAGATGTCAACCATAATATGCCTTTACAGAGGCCTTGAAATATCACTCTATATTCTGCCTCTGCGCTTGATTTTGCTACCACATTTTGTTTCTTACTCCTCCAAGGCACCAAGTTATCTTCCATAAAGGTCCAATAGATAGTGGTGGACGTTATGCCATCTTCAAGTGGTTGTTTTTGGAGAATAAAATTTTACGTCCAAATGCCTTCTTAAGGTATCTCAGAACAATGTTGTAGATGTCGGCTGACATGTCTGACATAATGCTTTTGGGGCGAAAACTCCACGACATCGACATTTTAAGCAAAGACGTCGTTTTTGAAAATATTGACTTTACACGATATATCAGGCGATATCTCACAACCGATATATCATCGAGAGTATTAAAAATGTTTTTTTTTTCATTTTTTAAGCGAATGAGCGGCTATATTTTGTTTCGTACTTCATTTTGTGCATCTCTTAGAGCTTAGTTTCAACGACTATCTCATCCTGCTCTCATTTGGTGCTCTTTATGTCTTTTATTGTCGTTGACGTCACTTTCTTATGTAATTTATAAACATACATTATGCATATATATTTTTATTCTGTAATTTATAAGCATACATTATGTGTACAATTATACATATTTACAAAAAAATGTGTTATATATATGAATAAATTTATTTAAATAATAAAATCCGACATTGTTAAATATCCCTGATATATCCCCCGCAATCCGACATCCAACATTTCAAATTCAAACCGACATGAACCCGACATTCGACATCTGCAACTTGCTCATAACTCGATGAGCTACCTCTTGATGATGAACTCTGGGAGAATGCATATGTCTGCTTAGTGTGCCCACAACGGATGTAATATCGGGTCGTGTATGTGATGGGTAAATAAGTCTTCCAACTAATCTCTGATTGTTGGACACATCTACCTTATCACCTTTTATGCCCCCATTGATCTTGTGATTAGCCTCAATGAAAGTATTCACTGGAGCACACCTGAATATCTCGGTTCCTCCAGAAGGTCTAAAACATATTATTGCTGATAAATAAAGATTCCTTTATTGGATCTTATAACTTCGATCCCAAAGAAAATTTTCAAATTACTTAGATCTTTGACCTCAAATTCCTTAGATAAGCGAGCTTAGAGAGCAAAAATCTCTTCGACTTCATCTCCTTTGATAACAATGTCATCCACGTACACTATGAGAACATGAATTTTTTGACCTTGCCTTTTAATGAACATAATGTGTTCAGATTGTCCTCGCCTATAACTAAACTGGATCATGACCTCGTGGAATCTTCCAAACCAGATCCCAGGAGATTGTTTCAAGCCATTAATGATATCTTTAAATGGAAAACTGCACTTTCTTGTCCCTTTCTCATGAATCTAAGAGGGAATTTCATCTACATTTCTTACTCCAACACTCCATGGAGGAAGACGTTCTTCATATCGAGTCATTGAAGCTCTCAACCTAGGCAGATTGTACAAGATAATAGAACATGAATAAAATTCATCTTTGCAACAGGTGCAAATTTCTCGTAATAGTTTACCACTTGGATTTGAGTATATCCATGAGCTACCAACCTAGCTTTGTAGCGTTTCACCATGTCATTTGGGTTTTGCTTCACAGAGAATACCCATTTTAATCCAACAACTCTCTTACTAGGAGGAAGTTGGAATATTTCTGTGTATGATTCTTCTCAAGGGAAAATATTTCCACCTTCGTAACTTTCTTCCATTCTGATATACCAAATGCATCCTGCCAATTCTTAAGAACAGTTGAGGATAAAAAGTAAAGAAAGTCGGGTGTTCAGGTTGAAAACTATGATAAAAAACATAATACGAGATAAAGATGATTTGTGCAAGTTGTTTTACCTTTCCGAAGGTTAATTTGATGATAAAGATCATATATAGAATTTGAGTCATAGACCGGAATTGGCAAAGTTTGAACCATAGAAACCTGAGCGTTTTGTACACCCGTATGTCTGCGATGGTAAACTATGTGAAGAGGAGATATAAGGGTTCGACGTGGAGTAATCTGAGCGTTTTGTATCTTCTGTATGGAAGATACATTGGGAGAGAGGGGGATAATAGGAAGTGGAATGTCACCCACATGAATTGCTTCTTGCACCATACCAACATCACTTGTCTTGCACGACTTGGAAAATTGGACTCCCTCTCACAGAAGGTGACATTTATGATATAAAAGAACCATGTTGGAGGATGATAATAGCTGTCCTTTCGTAGTGGATAAATAACCAAGCAAAATACACCTTTGAGCACAATGATCATGCTTGTCTTGATGAGGTTGATGAATGTGCACAAAATAAACACTCCTAAAGCACGAGGTGGTAGATGAGATGTATGGACCGAGAACCATGTAGTCTGTGGAGAGCCAGGTTAGATGAGTAATATAACCAAGAACTTTGGACGAGAGATGATTATTAAGACGAGCCCTAATTAACATGACATCACCCCAATAGGACTTTGGAAGATGCATAATGTGGATAAGCAACGAGCGGCCTCAAGGAGGTGTTTGTTTTTTCTTTCCTCTAATCCATTTTGAGTGGAGGTATGCACACAAGTGTTTTAATATGTAATACCATGATTAGTAAGGTAAGCCCTGATCACCCCTAGATTATCATATTCTCTTCCATTATCACTACGAAGAACTCAAATGGTACAGTTGAATTAATTTACCTCTTTTTTATAAAATACTTTAAAGCAATCTAGAACTTCACTTTTTCTTTTAGAAGATAAACTCATGCAGTGCGAGAAAAATAATCAATAAAAGTATTAAACTAATGAAATTCATTAAGAGATTAGATAAGGGAGGAACCCAAAACATCAGAATGTATAACATTAAATGACAGGACATGAAATATGAGAGAAACTATGAAGAAGATGCTTGGAAAGCTCACAAATATCAGAAGACACTAATTTAAGCGAATTAAAAGAAGGAAGCAATTTTTCTGGCACATACTCAATAATGGGATTGCAATTCGTGGTAGATGAAAGAGCATCAGAAGGTAGCCTCTGGTCCAAGAAGTATAAGCCCCCACAATCCTACCAGTAGAATGTTTTGCCTTGTACCTAGATACTAAGAACACAAGAACCATGGAGCAATTCAAAGATGAATGGAGGGGAAATTACGAGGAAATGAAGAAACATACATGACAATGTTAAGAGAGATATTGGGGGAGCACTGGTCTGACCCTTGCCCATAATGGGGGACAATGAGTCATTAGCAAAAATGACTTTGCCATGACCAGACAAAGGAGTCTAAGAAATAAAACCTGACGAGCCGATCATTTGATCAGTTGTGCCTGAGTCAATGATCCATTTAGATGGAGTGGTGGAAACAATATTCACATCGAGTATACCTGAAGTGGAAAAGGCTGTGTAGAAAGCACCTGTAGACGAATCACTCTGAGATCATAATAGACGCATGAGTGCATCGAGCACATCAACAGACAAGAAACCATATGATGAAGTAAGCATAACATAATCCTCATGTAGCTCAATAGTATGTGTTGCAGCCTGTGAGTATGAACCAATTTGTCGAGTACCATCTCATCTTTCTATTCCCATACCATGGGGTGCAAGGTGAGTATATAATCTTAAGCAAGTCTCACGAAGTTGGCCTCTCCTACCACAATGATATAGGAACAAAAGCCTCCAATGTTCCATGACCAAAACTAGCAAGAGCAAAACAATTAAAATTTACAAGAGCAGAACGATGAGTAGTCAATGGAACTCAAAGATCTCCGTCGGTCATCATTTCCAATTATCACACTGAATGCCTCTCTGAGCGAGGGAAGCAAAGAGCGATGTAGAATGTGAGTGCATACGGTATAAACCTTTATACTAAGCCCCATCAAATGCACATGGACTCTGAAGTGTTCTTCATTTTTTCGCTATTTAACCGCATTTGCGGTGCTCACTTGTATGAAATCCACAAAGTACTCCAATTCTTGATACAACCTCTCAAATTCAGATAAATAAGAGTAAACAGTCATGGATCATTGCTTCAGTTCAAGAATTCTCTGAGTGAGTTCATACACTTGGGTAGCGCTGCCTATTTTTGATTATGTCTCATGAATACAACTTCAGATTTTGTAGGGAATATCTATAAGCTTCGATATACAGTGTGGCATAGAGTGAAGAAGCTATGAGGACACCAAGGAGTTATTTGAATTCCACTTTCTCCATGAGGGATTTGTCTAGGATGGCTCAACCACCGTCCCATCAATGTATCCATACAACTGATGACTGCTGATTGAGTGTAGGGTAGCTCGTGACCATTCAAGATAGTTGGTTTCCTCCAGCGACACAGTAGCGATCTTCAGAGAGCTAGAGTGGCCATGAGTCCTCATAGGTTAGTCAAATTTGATGCCTGAACACTGGACGAAGGACCTGAAGAATCCACATAGAAACAAGGCCCGAATGGGGACAAGAAGAATGAATACTAAGCAATCACCTGAACATATTGCACCACTCTAGATCTTTACTTGTTGGTTAGTGCGGTATGTTGAGGGACCCATGAGATGGCTCTGGAAGTCATCTAAGTAGAGAGAGGAGACCGGTAACCCAAAAAAGAACTAGATTCTGGAGTGCTGGTGGGATCAACCTAGGTCATGAAGTGCTGGAGGGACCGACTTAGGTCATAAATGGACCGGCGAAAGGAAGAGCTGGCGAGAACTCTCTTAAAAACAACAGCTCAGACGTTGTTGCCTAGGGCATTAGACAGCCTCAACGAAGTTGTCGAGCCCAAGGAACCGCCCATGAGAGGTCGCTGGAGGAAAAGAAGGCACGCACGAGACTCCGATTCTATTCTGCGAGGCATTCGTCGACGAGAACATGAGAGGGGGATTGAGTGCCGAATGGGATATGAGATCGTGAACTTCTTTGCCCTGATACCAATTTGGCTAAATTAAAAATATAATTAGATTAATTTGCTCACTAACTCCTACTCATACATATACATGGGATAGAAGTAATACTAATTACACAAATGCCATTAGTCATTACATTGGAACACCATGCTAATATAACACGAGACTTGATCTATAATCTAGCAGTCTCGCACGGACTACCCCCGTGCTCGACTGTTCTTGAAAACGGGCTGAGACCCCGTTAGTTGCGAACGGGCTCCGCTCGTCCTAGGGTTGCGAACGGACTCTGCCTGTCCATGGTTTGCGAACGGGCCCGTGCTCAACTTCTTTTGGTAGCGAACGGGCTTAGCCCGTCTATAACTGCTTTGAGAGCGCATGGGCCCGTGCACATCCAAAGTGATGGCGCACGCGGCACGGGCTTCACCCGTGCTCAGTTGCTCTCAAGTTCATGTGCTTCGCAAATGCATAACCGTTGTGGTACCACTGACAGATAATATATATTTATAATTTTCAGAAAGCACTAAATTTTTTTTGTACACATCTTTATGAATTAAAATCTTAGTTTTAATTCACATTGAAATTGATATTAAAAAATAGACTTCAATTTACATACATATAAAAGCATACATGCAACTTCTCCTGCAATTACCTGCAAATATAAAAACAATAACAATGATGCTAGAGTTGAAGAGAATAATGGGATATGAGTTATAGCATTATAAATTTACAAAGTATAATTAAAAAAAAAATACCTAAAGTTGCATCAGAGGACCCTCAAAGAAGATTTTTTATATTAAAACCCGACCTTAATAACAATGACAATAACAATACCAATGATGCTAGAGTTGAAGAGAATAATGATGATATGTTGATTAAACCAACCCCATACTCATATATATATAGTACGAGATAAAAATAATGTGCACAGACAGAAATACCCTTACGCGGGTAAAAACAATAAGACATAAAAAGACTTGAATTCAACTCTCCCCCTCAAGTTGAACGATAGATGTCTGTCATTCCAAGCCTATAGATATCATCAGTAAAGACATCGCTCCCCAAGTTCTTGGTGAAGACATCGACCAACTAATCTCTGGAGTGAACAAAGGGGGTGACTAAATTTCCTTTTTCGAGGTGGTCTTTGATGAAATGACGGTCAACCTCGACATGCTTTGTTCTGTCATGCTGGACCGGATTATGAGCAATACTGATGACGGCCTTGTTGTCACAGAACAGAGAGATAGGAGTATCAATATGAAGGTCCAGGTTTTTCAATAAGGTGCACAACCATAATCCTTCGCAGAGGCCTTGAGACATTGACCGATACTCGGCTTCAGCACTAGATCTGGCCACCACATTTTGTTTCTTGCTACGCCATGTGGCTAAATTTCCACTAACGAAAGTGCAATAGCCTGTTGTAGATTTTCTGTCATCACGGCTTTCGGCCCAATCCGCATCGGTAAAGACATCAATCTTTAAAGGATTGTTCTTTGAAAACATCAGACCCCGACCCGGAGCCTTCTTTAAGTAACGAAGGACACAGTATGCAACATCCTGATGTCTGATTCTGGGGGCATGCATATACCTGATCAGGATTCCAACTGCATATGTGATGTCAGGACGAGTGTGTGAAAGGTATAACAGCCTGCCCACCAATCTCTGGTAACTTGCAGCATTCGTGTGATTTCCATCGGTATCTTCATCGATCCTATGGTTCTCCCCCATAGGTGTGTTAGCGGGAGCACACCCAAGCATCCCAGTCTCAGTTAACAAGTCTAACACATACTTGCGTTGTGAGATGAAGATACCCTGATCAGAGCGAGTCACTTCAATTCCCAGGAAGTAGCGGAGCCTTCCCAGGTCCTTTACTTCAAACTCTGCAGACAGAAGGGCTTTCAGCTTCGAGATTTCATCTGAGTCATCCCCGGTGATCATGATGTCGTCCACATAAACAATAAGAACGACAATCTTTCCCTCATTCTTCCTGACGAACATGGTATGATCAGAATGTCCCTGTTGGTATCCAAACTTGACCATGGCCTTGTGGAACCTGCCAAACCAAGCCCTGGGGGACTGCTTCAACCCGTATAGGGACTTCCTCAGGCGACAGACAAGGCTTTCTTGCCCCTTCTTCACAAATCCTGGGGGAAAGGTCATGTAAACCTCTTCATCGAGGTCACCATGTAGGAAGACATTTTTGACGTCCAGTTGATGTATATCCCAGCCCAAGCATGCTGCACAAGATAAAATAACACGAACAATGTCCATCTTCGCAACAGGGGCAAAGGTCTCCTGGTAGTCGACTCCCTGAGTCAGAGTGTAACCGCGAGCCACCAGACGGGCTTTGTACCGCTCAGTTTTGCCATCTTGATTTTGTTTAACAGAGAACACCCACCTAGAACCAATGGCTTTCTTTTCAGGAGGAAGAGACGAGACGTCCCATGTGTGATTTTTATCCAAGGAGGACATTTCCTCCAACATTGCATGAGCCCATGCCGGAATGCCAACTGCCTCCTGCCACGTCTTAAGGATAGTGATCATGAACAAGGAGGATATAAAACCCTGATTAAGCTAGAAAAGATGACCATAAGCAACATGATTTGAGATAGGGTGATCGGTACACACAACCTTACCTCTTAGAACATCAAGGGGAACATGCAGGTCGGTATCAGAATCTGAGTCCAAAGATGACACCGACAACGACAGAACCACGGAGGACTGTTCACCTGTGCCCCGACGACGATATATATGAGGAAGATGAGAGATGAGGGGCAGATGTTGGTATGTCGGGGAAAACGACGTAGGTATAGGTGACGTGGGGGAGGTAGGTGAAGGTGGTGTAGGAGAGGTAGCTGAAGGAGGAGAGGTAGCTGAAGGAGGAATCATAGGGAGAGGCACTGAGTCGATGACCTCATTCTCCCCCTGAAGAGCGGAGTGAGGCGAATCCACATAGTAAGATTCCTCACGGAACGTCACGTCCATGCACAGAAGACACGTCTGGAAGGGGGGTGGTAGCGCCGATACCCCTTAATGGTGGCAGACTAGCCAAGGAAGACACAACGTAGAGCCCGGGGGTCAAGTTTGTCACACTGAGGCTGATGGACGTGAACAAAACAAACATACCTGAACACGCGGGGTGGAAGATGAGCAGTATGAACAACGGAGGTCGTAGAGAGATGAGTGAGAGGGGTAGAAAAGTCTAGAACCCGTGAGCGATTGATAAGATGAGTGGCAGTTAGGATAACATCACCCCAATATGATTTTGGGAGATGCATGGTGTGGAAAAGGCACCGGGCAACATCAAGGAGATGCCGATTTTTCCCTTCAGCAACACCATTTTGGGTGGAGGTGTAGACACAAGTTGTTTGGTGGATAATTCCATGACTCGTGAGATACGATCCAAACGCTCCACGATCATCGTATTCCCCCCATTATCACTACGAAGAACACGAATAATAACATCGAACTGGGTTTGAACCATTTTATGGAAGGTTTGAAAGACAGGAAACACTTCATTTTTTTTCTTTAAAAGGTAAACCCAAGCAATGCGAGAAAAATAATCTATAAAGGTAACAAACCAACGATAGCCATTTAAGGAAACAACAGGGGAAGGTCCCCAAACATCGGAATCTATATTAGCAAAATGGGTAGTACTAGGAGAAGAAACATGGGACAATGAATGTCGAACATGTTTGAACATATCACAAACATCACATTTTAAGGTTTTAACAAGATGCGATAAAGCAGGGAACATTTTTTAGAGATAAACAGAAGAGGGATGCCCAAGACGCAAGTGCCAGCGTCGAGCATCAACAACAGTAGCAACAGAAGAGGAGAGAGCCAGAGACGGCCGGGAAGCATCCAGATAGTACAAGCCGCCGCAGTTCCTACCACTGCCAATGGTCCGCTTCGTACCCAGTTCCTGAAAAACACAAGAATCAGGAAAGAAGGTTACCGGACAGTTAAGTGACCGAGTAAGATTGCTAATAGACAGAAGATTTCGATGAGAAGAAGGGATATGTAAGACAGACGAAAGAGACAAAGAGGAGGAACATGAAATGGTTCCTTTCCCTGCAATGGGAGACAAAGTGTCATTAGCAGAAATAACCTTGTCCTTACCTGACCAGGGGGTGTAAGAAGAAAAACCTGAGGAGGAGCCAGTCATGTGATCGGTGGTTCCGGAGTCAATAATCCACTAGACAGAGGAGTGTCAGCGGTATTGGCACTGGGCATAACAGTAGTAACAAAGGAAGTAGAGGTACCGCTCTGTGAAGTGTCAGACTGAGAGTGCAGAAGACGGCGAAGAGTGTCCAATTACGACGTGGTGAAATGTCCTGGGAACTGACCCTGATGGTCGTCATGCACCTCAGTGGAGTAAGAAACATTGTGAGGACGAGAACCAGTTTGGCGGTATCCCCCCCGACCTGGACCACGACCACGGCCGTATCCAGGTGGAATAAGATGAGGATGGAGTTTGAAGCAACCATCCCGAGTGTGCCCCCTGCGACCACAATGATCACAAGTCGGAACCTCACTAGTATTGTTGGAGCTGTCACGGCCAACACTAGTCAAGGCAGAACGATCTGGAGGAGTTGTGCTGAGGGACCTTCGGCGGTCTTCGTCGCCAAGAACCATGCTAAACGCCTCCCGAAGGGATGGAAGGGGAGAGAGGTGAAGAATATTTGTGCGAACCATGTCCATGCTCAACCCCATCAGAAACACATGTAAACGAGATCGTTCGTCTCTTTTCTGCAACTGGACTGCATCGGCAGTACATGCGGGGGTAAACTGATCAAAGTAATCCAATTCCTGTGCGATACGCTCAAACTCCGAGAAGTAGGAGGACACCGTCATGGTTCCCTGACGAAGCTCCAACTTTCTCCATGTCAGCTCATAAGTCTGAGTGGAACTGCCAATCTGTGAGTACGTCTCACGTGCCCGAGTCCAGATCTCGTAAGCAGAGTCCATCAACATATAACTCCTGTACACCTTTGAAGACATAGAGTGAAGAAGCCAGGAGACAACCAAGGAATTTTCTGAGTCCCATCGTTGCCAGGTAGGATCATCCATAGAAGGTGCCACCTTCGTCTCATCGATGTATCCAAACAGCTGATGACTGCGAATGACATGCTGAGCTGCACGAGACCATTCCAAATAATTTGTCTCATCCAAGGGAACCGTGGTGATCTTTAGGGACCCTGAATGGCCAGAAGGGCGTTGAGGGTCACTCATCCGGGGTGTCACCAAACTTGGTGATGGAGAATCAACGGCGGCAGACAGATCATCCATGAGGCACAACAGTAAGGAACCTCTTGACGAAAACTAGAAAAATCGGCAGGAGAGAAGCACTCGACGAATCTGCTCTGGAGGCATTCGACGAGACAGGCAGGCGTAGTGGCGAATCTGCTGGAGCACTCGACGAATCAACTCTCGACGAATTGCTGCAGGAGGCATTCATCGAGACAGGTGGGCGTAGCGGCGGCGGAAGCAGGTGGGATCTGGAAGTGGCTGCCTGATCTCATCGAGGAAGGGAAGACAGGAGGACTAGCCCGGAGCAAACAACGACGGCAGACGGGGAAGTCATTGACGGGATCGAGCGCTGCAACAATCGAACCTCCAGGAAACAGGATCGATGAAAAGAAGAACAAGGATAGAAGCCGGATCCGGCGACGGGAGATGCGATCTGGAGCAGCCTTCGACTGGGAAAGCAACCACGAAGAACACATGAACGCGGCACTGGAATTGCGGGAGCGGAGAAGAAGACGACGACACTGGATTAGCCGACACTGGATCTGCGGGATCGGAGAAGAAGAAGAAGAGGACGGCGGAGAGAGACGCGCATCATGAGGAGGGGCGGCCGTCTCCTTCAGCGTGCATCACCGTCGTCAAGGGAACCACGACTCACCATCGTCGGAGAAGACAAAACACAGAGGGAAGAGGAGCAGCGGGCGACAGAGGAACGGAGGCGTCAAGCGAAGGAGAGGGGAACAAGATTAGGTCTTCTTTGCTCTGATACCAAGTTGAAGAGAATAATGATGATATGTTGATTAATCCAACCCCATACTCATATCTATAGAGTAAGGGATAAAAACAATGTGCACGGACAGAAATACCCTTACGTGGGTAAAAAACAATTAGACATAAAAAGACTTGAATTCAACTGCTAGCACATTTCAGTCGTTTTCTTGCTCTTGCAAACCCGTAAATTTCATAGGCTCTTTCTTTGATAGTACATGTCTAAGTTTCTAGTGCTCTTGCGAACCTGTAAATTTCATAGGCACGGCATTTCTCTAAGCATAGTAGATAACACTCTAAAGAATAGTAGAAAAAAGTTTTCGTTTAGGTCAGGCATAATTCTAAAACCTAAATTTAAAAAAACCTAAAATAATGTTCTTAAGGGTGTAAAAAACTATAAAAATTAGTAATATATATAATTAGTGAAACAAAATTTGTCAAAAAATGTAAAAAGTCACTCAAAAAGTCTGTTAAAAATAATAAAAAACGATATTGAAGACTTGTTCATAAACTTTAAAAGAAACGATGATAAATTTTGAGACATAATATATTAGAAAAGTTGCTTATAAAAAATAGGAAAAGAACAGAAGCTCTTGTACATAAAATAAGAAATGAAATGTTACCCATCTCATTCACGTCCTCTTGCACAAGCAAAATTTTTGTGACCGGGCTCCGGGTAGAGATCCGGTCCGGGATTAAGAGGATTTTGACAAGTGATGAACTTTTATATTTAAATATGTATATTATACTTATGTAATTTATTTTGTTTCTTGCTGGTCTTTGTTTCCCGTCAATCTCCCGCGAGCCTAGCCATTTCTTGCTCCAAGTGAGTCATTTTTTCGTCCTCCCTCCATCTCTATTTCCGGCGACTCGGGATTTGACGTCGGACCGTTGAGGCGAATGCGAGCAGACCGAGACGAAGAAGTCGACACTTATGTGTTTTTTTGAAAGATGGCAAAGGTAACCATTTTGCCTTTCATCAGATACGCGAAAATGCTGCTTTGATAATAACTAGTTTGTTATTCTACGTTGATGTTCCATATAACTGAGATGATATCTGAGATATCATTTTTGACATCTCAGAGACCCAGAATGATATCTGAGATATCATTTTTGACATCTCAGATACCCAGAATGACATCTGAGTTGATTTATGATATTTGAGATGTCATATAAGATCTCAAATAACTGAAACGACATTTCACATGTCATTTATGATATCTTAGATAAGCGGAATATAGTTTGAGATGTCTATATTGAATGTTGAACCAATATTACCGCAAATTGAAATATTAATGCTTGTAATTCATGAACTTACCTGAGATGTCATTTATGATATTTGTGATGTCATAAAAGACATCTCAGATAACTGAAATGGCATTTTAGATGTCGTTTTTGATATCTTAGATAAGTGGAATGTTGTTGACTTACATTTGTGAAATATAGGAGGTTGTGAACACTAAACATGTATTCCAAATTACTCAAACTGAAGGCGATGCTTATGAAATGTATTGTGAGTACGCTCGTACTGTTGGTTTCAGTGTTCACAAGGAGCTCCGAGTGGTCTGGCCGGGTACAAATATTCTCAAATTAAGGGAGTATTGTTGTAGTAGATCTGGAGTGAAGCGAGCTCCCAAAGTACAAGATAGCTCCGTTAAATATCATAGATTAGACGGTAGAATAAATTGTCCAGCAGTGATGGTTTTCAATGCAGACAAAGAAGGAAAAAAATTGACGGTGGGCAAATTTATTGAGGAACACTACCATGAACTTGCCAGTAACACGAACCAACATTTTCTTTGATCTCATAGAGTTGTCAGTGAGAAGAAAAGCATTGTTCTGAAATCCATGACTGAGGCAGGAATTAAAACATAAGATGCATACAATTACCTAGCTGATGAGGTAGTGGAGTCCCAAAATGTAGGTTTCGCCAAAAGAGATGCCCATAATTTTATAGATAAAGATAGAAGATCAAGAATAGATGGTGATGATGCTCTAAATTGTTACAATTACTAACGTAGTGGAAAACTAATGATAGTATGTTTTCATATGAAATACAAGTCGACGATTGCAACCGGTTAACCAATTTCATTTGGATGGTTGGACAAGAAAAAAATGATTATGAATGTTTTGGGGATGCTGTTACATTTGATTCAACATACCAGATGAACACATACAATCTTGCATGCACCCCTTTTGTGGTTGTAAATCACCATTGGCAAAACGTTGTAGTAACTATAACCTTTTTACCCTGAGAAACCATAGTCATTCACATGGTTATTTGAATTTTTTTGAAGTTTGTAGCCGGAAAGTAACCAATTACCATCTTTACGGACCAAGATCAAGTAATGGTTGTTGCTATTGAAACGGTGCTAACAACAAGCAGTCATCGTCTATGTCAATGACACATCGCTAAGGAAGCCCCCACAAAAGTGTCTGCCTTCAATGGTGATGTTACTTTACGATTCTTATTTCACAAGTGTCTAAGTAAGTGTGATTCCCTTGATGAATTTGAAGTAATGTGGAGTGAAATGATGCGTCACAGTACTCTATTTGAGAATTGATGGTTAAGTGATTTATACAAAATTAAACTGAAATGGGCCACAAGATTCAATAAAATTGTTATTGATCACATGATTATTTCTAACCCAAAGAAATGAATCGACGAACAATGTTTGCCACTCAATAACCAAAGCCACGAATACACTAGTTGTTTGCTTATTGCAGTTGAAGAAAATGATTGTGAAGGCGAGTGAGAAGGGACAAGAATATGATTTCAAATGCAAACAATCAAGCGTATCTGTTAATGCGAAGAACTACCCATTTTTGAAGCAAGTTTCAAAGATAGTGATGTATGCAAGATTTTATGAGGACTTTAAGCAAGGTGCATTTAATATATATGTTGCGGAAGAGCTAGCTATTTTCGACAGTAGTCAGATGTTCATTTTACGGTGGAGTGACTATGGAGAAAATAACAAACATTGGTACATACAACTTGACAATAACAATCTGGATGTCTGTTGTTCTTGTCACAAGTTTGAGACTAACAGAATGTTGTGTAGTCATGCTTTGAAGGTCTACACTTGCAAAAATATTATATATTCATAAAAGATGGACTTTAGTTGCAAAGAAGTATTTATATCTACAACAAGGAAATATTAGTGACGGAGATTACTCATCTACGGTTGCTTTTCGTAATAATATTAATCGGTACGCCTACGATCTAGCAGTACAAGTTGAGACGTGGATGATACGTTAAAAGTTTTTTGTTGTTTGTGAAGTTGTGGTTTGAGAGAGCAGCAAGAATTTTTCGGCTTCTCGAAGAATTTGTTCGGATTCGTGGAGGGCCTGAGCCGGACAATTGGCTTAGCGATGCAGGGGGCGTGAGATGTCCTGAAGGTGAATTTAGTAGGGATGCGTCTTTTCCGCTTGATGCGCGCCATTGGGAGGTTTTGCCCGTGCTCGATTACTCTTGCTAATGGGCTGCTCCCTCCTGTGAGTGTGAATGGGCTTCGCTCATCCGTGGGTTGTGGACGGGCTTTGCCCATCTTTGTGAGTGGGCCAGATCAAGGGTCTCCATCATCTGACTCGCGAGCCACCTATTGAGCCTACCAAACAATGACTCGAGGATGATAACCGAGTTCAGTCCTGGATCTTGAATTACATTGTAAGTGAGTCATATCGCATGGCTATATGTACTCCGGGAAGGACAACCTTCAACATATGTTTGATCCCTTTAGGAACCTCCGGACCGTCGAATTTGGTTCAGACGGTGACTTGACACATTCATGGCTTAATACAAACTCTTGTCGAGGTTTGGATTCAGCGCCAACCTCCGTCGTTGGATTTCACTACCCAACGGGCTCAGAAGGAAGTTGTCAGCATAGCGCTGATGATGACACGATTACCACCTCATCTATATAGTGTTCGTGTGAACATCTTATCCTCTCCCACTATCCCCCCTCTCTCAGATGTGTGCTCCATGATTTTGAAGGTGACTCCGCCCCTCTGATGTCTCATTGACTCCCTCTCCTGTCCTACTCCAACACTTTGTTGACGCTCGCCCAACACCTATTGGGAACCATGGAGGTCGCCATGGATCTCGGGGCGGTGGGCGTGATGGCCGCAATCGCTTCAAGGGAAAAACACTCGCTTGTGTACCCATTGTGGCAGGACAAATCATATTGTGGCCACATGTTACAAGAAATATGAGTTCCCGTAGTAGCCTTCCAACTCTTAGCACCATGCTTCTCTGGCGGTGGATGTTTCTACCACATCCCGCTCCGACATTGACACATTGCGGAGGAAGTCCAACATCTACGAGAGTTGGTTACTCGGACTTCCGGCTCTGCTGCCTTTATCTTCCAACGAAGGTATGTCATGTTTTTCCCATAGTACTTTTTGGATAGTGGACTTTGGAGCCACATATCACATTACTCCGCAGAAACCTTTTCGGTACACAAAGTCTGTTTGTCCCAAGTTTATTACCGTGGCTAATGGAGAAACCACGCCGGTCAGCAGATATGGAGATGTGTCTCTCACTTTGTCTATCTCTCTCCGCTCTGTACTTCATGTTCCTGGATTCCAATTTAATTTCCTCTCTGTTATTCGTCTTACTCATGATCATGACTGCTCCATCACATTTTCCTCTCCTTCCTTTGTTGTTCTGGATCGACGGACGTGAAATATCATTGGTAGAGGAAGGCTATCAAATGAGCTCTACACTCTGGACCTTCCCACTACGGTTCTCTTCTCTGTCACTTCTGTTGATTGGCACCGACGTCTTGTCCATGCTGTTCTTCCTATCCTGCAGAAAGCTTTTCCTGATTTTCTTTTTCTGAATTTACATGCGAATCACGTGTCTATGGCAAACAACATCACTCTACCTTCTCCCCTCATTGTATAAAAATGCTAGTTTATCTGAATATCATTACTTACATTTATTGATGATCATTCTTGCATGACATGGTTATATTTGCTGCGCGATTGCTCTGAATTACTACATGTATTTTGCTCCTTCCTCCTTAAGACCCGTACTCAATTCTCGCGCTCAATTGAAATACTTCGAATCATAATACACATGAATATACGTGTCACGAATTCTAGGAAACTAGTAATACATTGGGCATTATCCACGAATCATTCTATGTTTATACCCCGCAACAAAATGGTGTGCCGAGCGGAAGAACCACCACCTCCTCGAGGTCCCCCCCTTATGTTTTAATTGAAGGTCCTAAAGATTTATTGACATTTCACAGTCTCCTCTACATGCTATTTAATTAATCGCATGACCTCATCCATTCTCAACTTTGCGACGCCATTCTCCATCCTATTTCCTTCAACACCTCTCTTTTCCTTGAATCTCCGCGTCTTCGGAAGTGTTTACTTTGTCCAACAACTTGGCCCTGCGGTGGAAAAAATGACCCCACGCGCTACCAAGTATAGGTTTGTTGGGTACTCTCGCACGCAGAAGGACTATGTGTGTTATTCTCCCACCGATCGGAGAACGGTCGCATCCGCTGATGCCACCTTTCTCGAGGACCAACCCTTCTATTTTCACATGCTATCCGCGTCCTAACGTACCTATCAACGATACAACACCTCTGTTCCTAACGCCACCTCCCATCCCAACATTATTAATTCCTCCTCTCCGTGTGTACAATCGCTGTCATCTTCAGTCTAATGTTCTTAGACAGTTACCCCCTACTGATGATGCTCCAATGCGACCTGCTCTGATTACGGTTCGCCCCAGGATGTAGTCCCTTCTACCGCTCCCTCTCTCTCATTATGTCTTCTTTCACCTTATCTCTAGAACTTCACAGGTTTGCCACTTCCTTGTCTTCTATTTCCACTCCCTTTTTTGTGCAGGAAGTTCTTCAACATCTGGGGTGGCGGGCCGCAATGGATGTGGAAATATCTGCCCTCTGGCCAATCAGACGTAGGATATTGTCTTCCGTCCTCCTGGCCAATCAGACCTGGGATATTGTCTTCCTTCCTTCTGACCAATCTCGTGTGGGATATAAATGGATCTTTATTATGAAGCTTCGTCCTGATGGGATAACGCCTCAAAGCTTGTCTCTTGGCTCGCGGTTTCACTCAACAATATGGTCTCAACTATGAAGAGACGTTCTCTCCAGTCGCTAAGCTGAATACGATACGTTTCTTGATCGTCCATCGTCATTGGCAGTTGCATAAGCTTGATATCAAGAATGCATTCTTTAATGACATATAGTAGAGAGTAGAGACTGTCTACATGCAACAACTTCTTGGTTATGAATCCACTAGGGAGTCTCTTGTATGCTACCTAAAAGAAATCTATCTATGATTTCAAGCAGTCCTCTCGGGCTTGGTTTAACAAGTTCAGTTAGATCATTCGAGATTTTGGCTTCACTCAGAGCTCAACAGACTTCTCCCTATTAACTCGTTGCTGCCCAGTAAGCACGATGATATTTCTTATCTATGTGATGATATTCTCATCACGGGCGATGATCAGAACGATATATCAATGATCAAGAAGCACTTGAAATCAGACTTTCAGACCAAAGATTTGGTCCTCCTTCGATATTTCTTGGGTATTGAGGTAGCTCGTCGACCCAATGGAATCATTTTGTCTCAACGGAAGTACTGTCTCGATCTTCTTCACGATGCAGGCTACTCTGGATGCAAGTCTGTTGACACGCCAATGGATGCCAACCAAAAGCTCTGTGCTCACGTGCCCGACTCTGATCTGCTTCTCCCTAATCTGGAGTACTATCGTCTCCTTGTTGACAAGCTTATCTCTATCTGATTGTCACACGACCCGATGTATCATTTGTTGTTGGTGTGGTCAGCCGCTTCATGCATGCTCCTCGAATATCCTACCTCTTCAGTATCTGAAGAATGCTCAGGGACAAGGGCTTGTGTATAATCCATTCTCTTCTCTCTCATTAATTGTCTATTCTGATGCAGATTATGCTGGATCCCTTGATGATCTTCGGTCTATGAGTGGCTACTGCAAATATTTTGGAGGACACCCGGTCACTTGACAAAGCAAGAAGCAAACAGTGGTGGATGAGTATCTTTCAATTGCGTTCGCTGTTTTTGAACTCAAGTGGTTGGAAGGTCTTCTTACTGATCTTGATGTAAAGCTCCCCTCTCCGACCGTCCTCTACTGCGATAGTCAAGCAGCCATTCATATCATTGAGAATCCCATTTTTCATGAACGTACCAAGCATTTCGAAGTCGATTGTCATCTCATCCGGGAAAAAGTTCAACTTCTCAAACTTGATTTGCGACATGTACCCACTACCGAGCAAATTTCTGATGTCCTCAACCAAACCTTACTGCACCCCTATACCGACAGTTTGTTTTTAAGTTTGGCGTCTACAATCTGTATGCTTCAGTTTGCGGGAGAGTGTAGAAGAACTATAATTAAACCAATGTAAATGTCCTCTTTCTTGGTCCGTTAAGTGATTTTTCTCATATATAGATTAGTCACACATCTTTGTTTGGAGTTGAGATTTCACTCCTCCTTCCTATAAATGTGTACAAATACGTGTATTGTAAGCTGATATATGAAGTAATAAAAATTTTGAGCTTCGTATTCCACTATTTTACAATAAGTTTGATTTTTATAAATTTATCAACATTATTGTTAGAAATATTAAACTATTTGAAAAAGAAAATTTTATTGGTTCTACCTCTTCCCTTTTATGAGGAGTATAATTCTTTTTCTTGAAAGATTACGACATCACGATTCAACTCTCTATTGGAGTGGTGTGATCAGTCGGATCTTAACCTTTTCTTCTTCCATTTCAATGTCTAGTCTTGGTTCTCAAAGCCTTTTCAATAATAGACGTAGCATAAGTTAAAACAAACAAGTCCCAAGTACTAATGTGTTTTGCATTTTCTTGATTAATCCTTCAGATACTATGCAGAGCAAAATTTGAGATCAGCGTTTCAGCTGGCTCCAGCTGATCCAACTTTGGACTTGAATATGCAGCTGTAAGTAAATAGTTTAATGACAATTTACTGAGAAATTGATAGAATTTTGTATTTTAACATACATGATGATGGCTATTTTTTCTGTATCTACGTTAAAATATTGCAGAATTTAACTTATTTTATTTTTTGTAATATTTTCTACCATAGGGCTACAGGAGCTAAAAGCTTTCTTAAGTTCCAATAGTATGATTAGCCAAGGGATCTTGAGAGGTGGTTCAGGATCATATTTTGTTTAGGTTATAATAGGCTTCACAAACCTAGCTGTGGAGTAGGTTATGAATTCTAATGGGAATATTTTTATTACATTCTTCGCCACTATTTATCAGATACTGTTTCTTATTTTCTGTGTTATAAATGTTAATGTAAACCTAGCTGAAGTGTATGCTATTTCTTTGGTGTTAGAAACCTTGCAGGAATGAGGCATGCAGACATTTTTTTGATACAATTTATATAATTCTTTGTGTTAGAAACCTTGTAGGAATGAGGCATGCACACATTTTTTTTTATACATTCATGTAATTCTTTTGGTGTTAGAAACCTTGTAGGAATTACAGAATGAGCCACTCAGACATTTTCTTCATACATTTATGTAATGGCTCATTTAAATAGAAACGTGTTTTAGAAAATAATATTTTTTTTGCTCATTTTGAGTATGAAAATTAAATCCTTACTTTTGAAGGAATTTAAAGGTCTGTGTAGAGTTTAAAGTCTTTAGTAATTACTAAATATATCCAACCAGTTGTTGAAATCTAATAATCATCATTTTTCTAAACATATTTTCTAACTTCAAGCAATCAAATGAGTTCTAAATAGATACTGATTGCTGCATTATCATTGAAAAAATAACAGATTAATAGTATTTTGTTGTTTGTGTTGTTGCTCTGTTATTACTTATGATTGATATGATTGGATCGTGTAATAGGACAAAGCTGGGTTATGGTTTACTATCTGGGAAATATTCCTCGCCTACTCACGAGGTATTTAGAGTATGCGTGTGTAATTCTAAGGATATTATTACTACAGGAACATGATGTTCATTGTTTGTCTAGCAGGTAGAGGAATCGGGACATTCCAAAGGGGCTAGCTCCGTTGCTGTAAGTTCTCCTAATGCATTTGACCTTCTGTTTTCCTTAAAACCAAAATAAAAGGCTGGAATACATGGAAGAAATTCTAGAAATTGTTTTGCCCATGGTTTTGACAAAATTCATTCTTCTCTTTAGAAGTTTTTTTTATACCCTATGAAAAGACCAGTGTGATGGTAAACTGACAAAATTACCGCGAACATGCTCTGCGAAGTGCCAAGTTATTTTTGCATAGTTTCTTTATACATTGTTTGCATTCTTTGGATGTGGCATTAGTTGCAGCTATGCATTTTACAAAATGGAATTTTCGAAGTGGCAATAAGAGTTGTATCTTCCATTATAACCAAGTTCTAATGCTGGTTCCACACGTGATAGTAATTATTAAATATGCTTGAAGATTCTCGATTCTTAAATTACTTATTTTAAATATGTAACATAGTAGGATTTAGAAACATAGATTATGTAGAAGCTGGAAAAATAAGTCAAATCTCATTTACATTCTTTAATTTAATCATTTCTTGCTCTATCATCATCATTTATCATAATGATCAATAACCATATCCTACCTTTCTATGACCGCTTTATGAATTCTCATTTTCTTTAGTTCTATTGAGTTTAGTTCTTAATAAATAAAAGGGAAAATTCAAAAAAGATAAGAAAATGATTAGATTAAAGAACCTCTTCATTTTGTCATTTTTGTGCAAGATGATATTACAAAGCACTTTGTTTCTACTGTAGCTGTTTGCCCTTCTCACTTCATGTACTTATTTTTGTCTTTACATTTAGAAGCAGGAAGGTATACCTCCTCGTATGTTTAAAACAGTTATTGCTGCCAGTCATCCAGAATTTTCAAGTACGAGACAACAGGTGCGCTTCCTTGCTGGCACTTTCTATAGCATTCTATTATTTTTCTCTTGAGTTTATATGAATTAATCAACATTTGCTAAGCTTATGAATCATTATATAATATTTTCTATGCGAAGCTAATTTCTAAAAGAGTGATTTTAAGTGCAAACCAGTTTTGGCTAAGTGCAAATCAATGTTATGTGCAAACCAATAATTTCTAAGTGTAGATCAACTTTTTAGGTACAAGCTATGTGCAAACCACATCTCAAATTTTCCGGCTTTCCTCTCCTCCCGCAGCCCCTCATTTGTTCTTCCGCTGGACGCCTGTTTCCAGCAGATCAAGAGCAATGTTTCTACATTCTCAAATGGATTCAGCAACTAGTCATGAAGGAAGAAGGAAACCAAGCCGCAGCGACAGCGAGGAGCACTCCCAAGCATCCGTTAATGGTTTTCCGGCGTCTGAAACAGCCTCGGAGAAGTGTGTTGATGGTGGCTATCAAGTTCCGCATACCGGAGAAGCTGTAGTGCCCACCGGCCCTGAAGAAACGGAGGCTGGCAGACTCCGGTCACTGCTCCGCGCGCAGGGTGGCGCTGTCTGTCTCGATCTTCACTCACCTTGACATGGAGCTCTTCTTCCTTGCTGCGCACAATGGTTTCATAGATCTACAGTCGCTGAAGCGCTAGTGATCAGGATTTGGTGCGGTGTTCTGTTGGAATTAGTGCTTAGTACTGTTTTAATGGATGTTTTTTGTATGCATTTGTTTGTTCTTACTTTGCTAAGCTAGTCTGACTGTCACGCCTCGAAATATTGTGTAAATCTATGTTTAGTTTCCTCTTCTTCCCATCGATCGCGCCAACACCCGAGCTTCTTGACTTGTTGAGATGCAGGCTGGAGGAGAGGAAGGGGAGGAAGGGATGGTTGCGTCTGGCCTACACAAAATAGTGATTTGCACATAGCTAAAATTGGTTTGTACTTAACAACACTATTTTATAATTGAATTTGGTTTGCACATATAGCCAAAATTGGTTTGCACTTAGCATCACTCTTTCTAAGATCAACGCATATTAATTTTTAAGAGAGTACACTGTTTCTTAGGGTATTATTCCCATTAATATTGGAATATTCAAATTTGCGATTACTAACACCAGGAGATAAACATTTCTTTGTTGTTTATAATCTTTTATATACCTTAACTGCTACCTTTTCCTGCACCCAATAAGAATACTATCCAGCAGAGTAGTGCCTCAGAAATTTGGTTATTATTGAGATTTGAGGCCAAACAATGGCTTTAAGTTTTAACACGAAATTTTGTACAATTGATGTAAAGATTTTATACAGTAATGTTTTTTTGCATATGCGCCTGGATTGACCTGATACTAACCCCCAATTGAGATTTCGTCTGTGGCCGAGCAAGAGTTAAGTCGCCGAGGAGGTTGGAGTTCCCCTTCTTCGAACCCTGCGAACCTATGACGGCAGCAACGGTGGAGATGATGGAGATTGTTGGCATGGAGGGGTTGCGGTTTGGAGAAGACCGACGATGTCGGGCTGGGAAGGAGGGCACATTAACATTCCATAGGTGAACTGTAAGGGTGAGATGTGATTCAATTCAAATATCCAAAATACGTCTCACAAGGCTTAACAAATGCGAGTTAAATAGTGCATAAGACGTAATAAAAATAACGAAAATGATGGTAGTGGCCTCCCTCAGTCCTTGCATGGCTTCGACCATTGTTGGTACATAGCTCCCCGTCGTGGACCTATAACTTCTCATCCGCCTTTGAGATCAATCTTGTCCACAAGCTTGTTATCCAACTGCGGTGGTAGGTGCACCATGGGCGCCGTCGGGGGTGGGTCAACAAACGACTTCAACTGTGAGACTTGGAAGACGTCGTGAATCCGGTCCTTGGGTGGGAGTTGGACTCGATAGACCACTTCACCAATCCGCTGCAGCACCTGAAATAACTCATAGTACTTGGAGCCCAACTTATAGTAAGGGTCCCTCGCGGCGGATGTCTTTCGGTGCGAGTGGCGACGCGAAGAAGTGCTCATAGTGTCCCCAGTTGTACGCAGTCTCCACCTAGGCCTAAAGGAGGCACTCCTATGCTATAATGAGAATCTGGTCCCGAGTCTAATGATCATTGTGCACGACCTCCATGCGGGGGATGCCTCCACTCTAAGTCAGTAAGCGAGGTGGTTTCCTCCCATAAATAAGATGAAAGGAGGTAGTCTGCAAAGAAGTGTGGTAGGGGTATTATAGAAGCACTCCACCCAGGGAAGCCAATGAGCTCAATCCTTTGGCGATCTCCGGCGGTACATCGAAGGTACATTTACACCGTGCAGTTGACCACTCCGGTCTGACCGTCCGAATGGGGATGGTAAGCAGAAGAGAAAGCTAGCTTGGTTTTGAAAAGGGTGAAGAGATCCTTCCAAAATGAACTGGTGAGGATCTTATCGTTGTTTGATACGATACTCTCAGAGAGGCCATGCAAGAGGAGCACCTGCTCAAAGAAAACTTTAGCCACACCTTCTGCCATTAGAGGGCATTCTATAGCTATAAAATGGGCCCCCTTTAAGAACCTCCCCACAAATACCAAGAGAATCAATTTGCCCTTCGATATAAGCAATCCCTTTACAAAATCCATAGAGATATCATCTAATATCTGTGTTAGAACGGGAAGAGACTGGAGATGACCGGTAGGAAGAAGGTGATCTGTCTTGTTGTTGTTGCATACTGAACAAAACACAATTATTGCTTAAATGTTCTCACACATTCTGTTTCGATGGAAAATGACATTTTAAAAAAAATTATGACCTTTAGTAAAATATAGGCCAATACAACAACAACAACAACAGAACCCATATAGTCCCCAATCATTGGGGGTATGGGCGGGGGAAGATTGGAAACAGACCTAACCTTTGGCCCTATGCCCAAAGTGGCTTCTCTCAGAGGAGAAAGACCGAACCTTTGACAATAGATGCACAAAGTGGCTGCTCACAGATTACCACTGAAATAGTGGCCCCCTATACCGTCACGTTTGCTGCGGAATAATGCCCTCAAATCAAAGCCAAAGATATCAGAGAGGGCAGACTCAAGAATCCATTTTGATTTATGTGCACATAACCATGCTTCCTTCATTCAGCAGATATGACTTTTGGCCTATAGTAAAATATAGGCCAATATAAAAAAAATTTCTGATATATCAGCAGATATGACTTTTGAACACATATGCCGCTATGTTATTTTATGTTATGTTAGTATACTAGCAGTATATGTTTAAATCATACACACACACACATATATATATATTTATTGATTAGACTTATTGCTTCGTTTTCTTTAATATGTAATATTCTTACAATTAATTTTGTATTTTTATTTCCCACTATTTTTCTTATTTTGATATCATTACAAAAAATGTTTAAAATTTCAAGATATTTATTAGTTAATTATTTATATGTTTTAACATATTATTTTGATATGTTTACAATGTATTATTTGTACTTATCAATAATAGTGGTAGCGTGTTAACTGATATTTATTTTTGGATACTCTTAAAATTTTTATTGGGTTATATATGACTAATTATTCGTCTATTTGTTATGCTGCTGTTTTTAACTTTTAATACATATAATTATACTTAATATATATATCATGGTTGCAGATGTCGGATGTCGGGAACACGCCAGTTTAGGTTTTTCATGTCGGTTTTAATATGTCGGGGGATATATCAGGAATATTTCATATGTCGGCTTTTACTAATTATTTATTTATATATATAATTATATATATGCGTAATCATTTTTTTGATTTATATATATTAATGTATTAATAATTTAATATTTATTGAATTCTAAATTTACCAAATTAGTATAAACATTTTATATTATACAATTAATAATTGTATAACGCATGGAAGAAAGCAAGAGGAAGTCAGGAAGTCGTCGATTACGATGGAAGATATGGAACCTTCATTCTAAAATCTGATGGCCAAGCATAATTGAAGTCAATGACGGACGGGGGTAGGGAAAAAGTCAGAGGAAGATACAAACAACCTAGCAACGCGACAATTTCGGTTTATTGTCTATTAGACCATAAACACTAAATAAATAAATTGAAATAAGTCAGTCGATATAACATCGGGATATATCAGTCGATATATCGATTAATAGCAGATATATCAGATGATATATTCCAAAAGGATATTTTGTAAAAAAAATATTGGAAACGTGTCGTTTTGTTCATGAAACCTTTATGTCGGAAGCTATCCACAACATTGATATATATATAATTTATGTATAATATAAGTCCTACATTTCACCCTTGTGGTGGGACCCTTGCCCAGACCCCGCTGCGCATGGATGCTTTGCGCATCGGGCTGCCCTTTTATTTTGAAATCCTATATTCTTAAATATCTCCGTCATGTCTCTAACTTTCTATATTTAAAAACACAATCTAACATGTTGCTGACGTTCGATATTTATAACTTTGGTCGCAATGAACTTCTAAACTCCTCGCCTGTGTCCCTTTCAAAAGAATTATGCTCTGATGCGCTTAAGTTTCTTGTGGATCCCTTCATGGCCCCTTCCATGGGTGCCCTCCAATATGACAACTATGAGGGGGCAAGTGGGCATCAAGTACTGTCGTCCCTTGTACATAATGAAGTCATCCTTCATGGATGACAAAATGGAAGACGCGCTCCCCGATGTGACAACTAAGCTCCAATTGTGTGGGTGAGCTTGGTATCTCATCGTGAAGCCGAGTGCGAAGCTCTGAAGTAGGCTGAAAAATGGCGAAGCATGTCTCTCTCTGATGATCCCGTCGGGACAGTGCATCCATGGTGCGGTACAAGACACCCGCCTTTTATTCGACCATGAAATCAAAGCCCAACAATTTGCTAACCCAACGCTGCTGAGATGCGGTATTGAGGCGCTCCTCAAGGAGGTACTTCAAGCTGAAATGATCGGTCTGAATCAAGAATGTCTGCACCCAGATGTTCACTCCCTATTGTTGTACGACCTTGGCCAAGCCTATCAGATCTAGCTCGTAAGATGGAAGATTTTGGTGTTGTATAACCAGCCGTCTTCCAATTGAAATAAGCGATCAGGTGTCTGTCCCATTGTAGTACCGTTCCAAATATTTTAAATGTCCTCCGACATGCCCGACATGTCATTTTTGAGGGCAAAACAACATTTTCTTTATAAAAATAGATTATGTTCTTTATAAAATATAGACCGATATATTCAATTTTTTCCGATATATCAACCGATACAATTTTTGAATATATCGTCCGTTATTTTATTTTATGTTATATTAGCAGACTATGAGTATATGTTTAAATCATCTATATGTATTATATTATGTATGATTAAATCAATTAAACTTATTGTTTTATTCTTTTTAATGTTTTATTCTTACAACCAAGTTTGTATAATAATTCCACAATTTTTTTAATTTCATATTACAAAAAATGTGAAAAGTTTAATGCATTTATTAGTTGTTTATTTTTATGGCTTTAATAAATTTTATAAGCATAGAAAGACTTATAATCAATAAGGATTATTTAATTTTTAAAATTTTATTTAATTGCTATAAACTTAGTGTTGTCAAAATAAAATTATTGTATAACATTAAATATATATATTACAATTTTTTAAATATATATTACAATGTAGTGTTTTGTATTTCTTAATAATATTTTATCTTGGATACTCTTCGAATTTATTTTAGGATATACATGACTATTCTTTGTCTATTTGTTATATTAATTCTTCTTACTTTTAGAACATATAATATAATTAGTATACATAAAAATAAATTTTTTATTTATAAGATATGGAAATTTGATATTTTAAAATATCTCCGACTGACTTCCGACATTTAAAAACTCAATCCGACATATCACCGACATCAGATATTTACAACCTTGACCGCGCCACTCCCTTCCCCGATGCGTTGCTTTACACCTGAAACTTCAATGTGAAGTCGGGCAAGTGAAGAACAAGGGCGGTGATCAAGCGTCAGGAGGGCCTTCAAGGCTTCTGTGGCCACTTCTTCCCCGACAAATTAGTTCTTTAGCAGTACAACCAATGGTTCCACAATCGTGTTGTAGCCCAAGATGAAACGACGGTAGTAACCTGTGAGGTCCAGAAATCCATGAAGCTCACGAGGGGATTGAGGAATTGGCCAGGCGGTCACCTCTTTAATTTGTCCAGGGTCGACAGAGACCCCCATGTTGTGCATGACATGTCCCAAGTATGCCACCCTATCCGCCCCAAAAGAGCACTTGGCCCTCTTCAGAAATAACTGGTTCTACTGATGAGTTGAAGAACGATGCGCGTGTGCTCAAGGTGTGCCTCCCAAGTCTTGTTATACACCAAAATATTATCAAAGAATACAAATACATATTGACGCAAATGTCCTGGAATACCTCATTCATCAGCGCCTATAAGGTAAGGGGGCATTAGTGATCCCGAAGGGCCTTACTAGAAACTTAAGATACCCGTGGTGAGTCTGGAAGACGGTCTTCTTCACCTCGGCAAGGTTCAGTCACACTTGATGGTACCCCGACACAAATCCATCTTGGAGAAGCGTGCGCAACAAAACTCATCCAATAGCTCTTCCACACATGTATGGGAAATTTTTCCTCGACCGTCTCCACATTCAGTTTATGGTAGTCCACATAGAACTACTAAGTATCATCCTTCTTATGGCCCAAGAGGACTAGGAGGTGAACGGAGATATGCTGTGACAATTGATCCCTGTTGGAGCATAGCATTACCCTTGTGGTGGGATCCTTTCCCCAGACCTCGCTGCGCGGGGATGCTTTGTGCACCGGCTGTCCTTTTATTTACACATGTTTCTTGTATGTTTAGTATTGACCAATCATGACCGTCCATTATTTTTCTCCAGCATATTTATAAGATTTTAGAGGTCATTTTCAGGATTGTAGAATTCAGACTAAAATTTCAGATCGGTGCCGAAGCCGTGGAATCTAGTTATGGAAGCCTAGATTGTCAATTATGTCTTTGATTGACAGTTTTGTCTACTCTCCACTACTCTCCATCCACAGGAGTTCATTTCCATCAGTTGGCCAGCCCACCTCAATCACGCCTCCGTTGGTTCTGTACCACAACTGTTGAAATTGCTTAGTTACTCCCCAATTAAGGATAAATAACTGCTGAAACTGCTTCATTTGGAGAGTTGTTCGGCGATGGTGGTCCAGCGTTTACTCCAGCAGTTCAGGAAATCGTGAGTTTCCTGTGAGATTTGCAGGCATGGAAGTTGCCATTCTTGAAGTCCTGCATTCGAATCTTCTCCCAAGTACTGACCGTCCCCTTCCAGCCCCATTGAACATCCCCTGTCATTCAATCGACGAGCCCACAGTCCTCACCCTACCTCCAGCCTCCTTTGGAAATCTAAACTGTGCAGAACTTCGTTCCGGGGCAAGAAAACGGTGTAGAATTTTCGATAAGTTGCTGTCCAGTCCTTTAAATCAGCCCTCTTTCATTCCTTCGGACTCGGATTTTTTTGGTAAATTCTAATTTGGAAGCTTCTTTACCTACTGTTGAATATATGTTGGAAAACATGTCATTTGGGATTTAGATTTGTATAAGTTTGCTTAATTTCTTTGTCCTACTTGAAAGTTGTATTTGCCGAATGTTTAATTGAAGCGCTCTTACTTTAATTTTAACTTGATCTTGTTTATTTTTTCAAACACTTAATCTCAATTGTTTATTACAATTGAACGCTGGACTACGCATGAGCATTGCAACATTTTAGATTCCCCGTCATCACCTCACTCTCATTCTTTCATGAGAGTTCCATTAGGGCATAATTACATCACAACCTTCACCTTATCTTACGTCAAAGAGTTTGTGGACAAATTCTGCGCGGTGCCTGCGGTTTCGACATAGGTGCAACCAGCGTTCCGCTGGACTGCGGCTCCTCCAAACGAGTGCGGAGTTGCAATGATGTTTTTGCTACGTGGACTGCGGTGGATCCGCCCCTCCAAACCCAATCTTACTCTTAATTTGTTATTTTATTTTATTAAATTTACATTAATTTAGGGAAGGTAGCTAGCTTATTTTAAGACGAAGTCATGAATTTTTAAAGGCTCTCCTGAAGTATTAATTAGACCCTTTTCCATGAATAAGGGAACCATGCCTCTCCTCTCTCCCTGAGCGTTTGTTCACCCCAAGATTTCCTTCACAAGTTGCTTACCACCTTAAGTAGCAACTGCCAACCCTTAGGAGTTTCTCACAGCTGTCGATCCTCAGTCTTAGTTACCGGATCCTTGAGATGGTTGAAGTGAACACCTAGAGTGGAAATCAAGAAGTGGTCTTGCTTCTTCATGAAGAAAACAGTTTTATTTTTCTTCTATTCTCACTTATTACTGTAAGAAAAAAATTGACAGTGAGGTGAAGAAGATTCAATTGTTGTCTATGATAGGAATATTTCAAGAACAATCAAGAAAGGTCAAGAAAGGTCAAGAAATGTCAAGAAATGTCAAGGTTTTTTTTTTGAAGAAAACCCAAGGTATATTCTATATTTAGTTTTGGAGTTAGGGAGCCCTAAAGGAATAACAAAAAAATCCTTTTCCTTTTCCCTTTTAATTTGTTGTAAGGTATATCCTCATTTCTTGATGAATGGAAAAAGAGTGAATACCATGATCTTCAGAGAGTATTTATTTGCCTTGCATTTCTAAGGAAAACTAGGAATGAAAGGCTGAATTAGTGAATTAAATGTTTGAATTTGATCCTTTATCTTGTTTAGCCGGGCACGTGGTTAAGTTGATAGAACTGTTGGATAATTAGTTTCACATTGGTAATCTCATGTTGACTTGTGTAATTTGTATGTCCTTAGACTTCTCAATCTAGGGCCTATTAATTTTAGGTTGGATGTAGTACAAACTCGATAGACAGGTATCTCGCCCAAGGATAAGTGCTCGATTCAAGTTCCATAAGCCAACTTTAGCACTCGGTTCCCTGAACACTATCTTTTTATATGGATATTTTACATAAAGGAAGTTGTATCAGTGCCCCCTCTTGAAAAATAATAAGGTCCTTTAGGTCTAGTTAGGCTGGGACAATCACCATACTCAAGTGCTTCAAAATCAATGATGGTGATGACTTCATCTTTAGTGCCAAGTTGCATGCACACTTCTTTATTTAAGCATGTGTAGGGGAATTTGCAACGCAAGTAGAAGTTGTCGGTGTAGGTTAAGGTACTTTTGGTGGGATAAGAGTTGGTGCTGTGGGTTCATGTTTGCTGGAGATCTGGGCAGTGGCAGTATGAAACTGAGTATATGTGGAGAAGGTGGCAATGAGGTTTCAGTTTGTGTTGTGGAAGCTTGTCGGTGAAAACTGGAAGTGTGGGAAAAGTTTGGTAAGCCGAATTGAGGGGGGGGGGGGGTGATATCGAGTTGAAGTGCTAGATAAGGCATGTAACTTTTCACTAGCGAATATGCTTGTTCCATGTCTTTGGTCAGATTAGTTGGGTTGTATGCAGAGGCCAGCACGATTGTGGTCCGAAAATAACCCATGTAGTATGTATTTGTAACACTAAGAACATGAGTGTCAATGTCAATAAAGTAGTCAATGTAAGAATTCATTGACTTGGATTGGTAGACTACATACATCACCAGGCTGACATGTGTTGTAGCGGCAAGCAACTCTTCCTTCAAATTTTTTTTATGATAAGTAAGATTTGGCGTGTCCAATGAATTCAGCGAAGAGTAGAACCTTATATGTATATTGTGGTCAATGACATATTTTGATAGTGTATTTGCTTTTGTAGTTTGAAAAAATGTTTGACACTTGCAATCCACCTCAAGTGGTCAGTGTCGTCAAGCACAAGGGTGTTGCGCTGAAAGCTTGTGTTGGCTAGAGAGGGGCATGTCAATGGTGGGCAAATCTAGGGTTTGAGCATCATTGGTGGTAGTTCTGACGACCATAAGGAGTTTGTAACGATTATACAACAACTTGGAGGTCAAATAGGGCAGTCTCGACGTGATCTATGCAACCGAAGAGGGTGGTGACTATTAGAGCTATTTCTTCCTCCGGTAAGTGATATTTTCGAGCCATATTATATGTAGATTCTAAGAAGGTGAAACCCATTCGGGATTGGCTTACTCAAAGATTAGTTTCAGACATCAGATGCTTCTTATGACTTACTGATTATTATAAGAGAATTGTGGTGTGATTTTCCAAGATTGCTTTATCCTTGACTTCACTGATTAGGAAAGATATGAAGTACCACTAGGCTACTGAGTGTGAGAGTCCTTTGTCTACCATATGGTAATGGGTTAAATTTTAAGGGGCGCTCTACCTAGAGGATTGAATTGTGTTTTGATTCAGCATGACAAGGTTATCACCTATGCTCATGCTAGCTGAAAGTACAAAAGCGGAATTATCCTATCCACGACTTAGTGTTAGCGGACATCATGTTTGCATTGAATATTTAGAGGCATTACATTTATAGAGCAAAGGTAGATATCTATATAGATCATAAATTTTTTGAAGTATTTGCAATCACGGATGGAACTAATATGCGGTAGAGGAGGTTGATGGAATTACTTAGAGACTAGGAGTTTATGATCCATTATCACTGTGGAAAGGGCAATGTTGTTGTTGATACTTGAGCAACAAAAACATCACATTGTTGATCACTTAGGAGCAAAGTTTGATTTATGACCTTGAAAGGTTAGATATATTGATGGTGTTTCATGGAGGGACTCAGAGAGCAACGTTTAATTGAGTTTAACTTTAGTGTTTGATCCAAGATAAGATTCAAGGGGCATTGTGAGCTGATCAATATTCCATTATTTTTCTTGGAGAGGCTCTAGGAGGTTTTAGTGAGAGCTTACAACTTTTAGATGAGATACGTTTGAAGAAGGGCAAAGTTTGTGAGTTCATGTGGGCTTGTCGAGGAGTTGATGTTGGAGCATGTTAGACATGACAAAAAACAACTATGGAGAACAACTCCCGGCGAGAACACATCCCAAGATGCAGCGAACAAAGCACATGCACAGACCAGCGACTAGCAGAGGGCTCAAGCAGCGGAGAGCAAAAGGCTCAAGCAGCGGCGAGAACAATATGGAGCCTGGCGAGAAAGAGAGGAGCTCGTCACGAAGAAAAATATTGGCGCAAGAAGCAGCACGGGAAGACATCGTCCATAGCAGTACGCAACTGGAAGGAAAAAAAACAGGCGATCAACAACACCAAGAAACGTTGACGAGAACACGAGCCGAAGAGGGATATAACCGCGCCGTCGAAGGGCAACCGCATGCTCGACGGGATCGAAGAATATGCTGGATCAGCAGTTGGGAGGCAGCAACAACGGTGGTCGACGAGATCGACAAGACCAGCGGCACCAGGATCAGAAGCCGGCGTGCATGGCAGATGTCACACCCACTGGTGACGGGATCGTCGAGACGAGAAGGCAAATGCGGCGACGAGATCAGAAGTAGTCATGCTCGACGAAGAAGGGATCGAGCAACGCACCATCTGTTGTGGATATCCTCTGACATGACCGACATGTCGTCCGACATAAAGGTTTCATGGACAAAACGACACGTTTCCGATATTTTTTGCAAAATATCATTTTGGAATATATCCTCCGATATATCTTCTATTGACCGATATATTTGCGGATATATCGGCCGATATATCCCGACATTTTATCGACTTATTTTTTCCAATTTATTTTAATTATTGTTTATGGTCTAATAGACAATAAACTGAAATTGTTTCATTGTTTAGGTTTTTTTTCCTTCCTCTGGCTTTCTTCCTTGCTCAAGTCAGTCATCGACTTCAATTATGCATGGTCTTTGAATTATGGACTAAAGATTCTTTATCTTCCATTGTCATTGACAACTTCCTGGTTTTATGTTTCCTCTTACTTTATTTCACGCATTATATCGTTATTACTTATGTAGCACAAAATGCTTATATTAGTTTGATAAATTTAGGAGTTCAATAAATATCAAATTATTAATATATATAAATTATAAAATGATTAAATTTATATATAATTACACAAAAAATTAAATATTAAAACCCGATATATGAAATATCCCCGATATATCCCCCCACATATTAAAACCGACATGAAAAACCTAAACCGACGTGTTCCCGATATCCGACATCTACAACCTTGAACGCACCCACTGGCAGCAGTCAGATGACGGGAGAAGATCCAGCGAAGCAGGCGATTGGATCAACATCGAGCAAGACGTCGAGCAGGATGTTGACGCAGGCGACGACATCATCCATGAACGAGAGCAGCATCCGGTCCCAATCGCGACGGGATCGAGGGAGGAGAGGAGTGATCCCTCCGCTGACTAGAGCGAGAGCAAATGTCGCAGCAGCGGGTAATGGGATTGGACTTGACGAGACAGAATCTTACGTCGGGCTTTACGAACGAGAACGCCGACGCTTGGCGAAGAATGGCCCGCTCCCGTCTTCGGAATCACACATGGATTCCGTCGACGGGAGCGGGGGGAGAACCGCTCGACATGAGCCCTAGCAGCTCAGGACGGGAATGAGAGGGAGGAAGAGGCCGTAAATAAGAGGAGGGGCAGCCGAGAACCTTAAGTCGCCAACAATTTTAGGGCAGCAAAGTTCTCAGAATCGTTTCCCGATTTGATACCATGTTAGAAATAGAGAAAAGGAAATAGTTTGTGCAATTTATTCTTTCACAATGGGGGCAATATATAGGAATTACAACGTATTCATAACACCGATAGGTGGTGTGAGATTAAACACATAATCATTAATAATACTGAAATATTAATAACTCTAACAGAGCACATATCTCTAAGTATTCCATTCACCTAAGCAATACAAAAATATATGAAGACATGAAATTTATTTGGATTCTGGCATGAAGCACCAAGTGGATTCTTGAAACCACTTCCATTCCCTAAGTAAAAATTCAAAGACATCTTATGGCTTTCATGAATTGGTTACTAAGATCGAGTGTGTGAAGTGACTTCATTTGATTTATCGTTGACAAATTGACTAAGGTAGCGCATTTCACAGCCAACAAAAGATCAAATAATGTAGAGAAGTTGGCCCAATACATTGAGGCATTGGCCAGACTGCTTGTTCCCAAGTGCATCATTTTAGAGAGTGATATGAGGTTTACTTCAAAGGACTGGAAAATTATACAATGAATTGAGTAATCAATTGAAGTTCAGTATTGCCTTTGCCGTCAGACCGACAGTTAGACTAAATAGGACTCTTGAAGTTCTCTTGAGGACATGTATAGTTGACTTCAGAGGAAAGTGAGAGAGCTACATTCTTAGTTAAGCCTTGTGGCTAAGTGTACATATGGAAGATCCAATATCCCCTCATTAAACTTGGTAGGAAGTCTTCTTAAGTAACATTTGCGTCTTTACAGATGTGATCTTGTAAACTCTTCTTTTTAAAGCATGATTTCTAACTTTTAGGAAGCAAATGAGCCCTTATTGCGGCACTGTTGCTGAACAATTTATTAAGGAAAATAATTAGTCTGATAGCCCTAACATGTCTATCTTCTTTTCAACGTTTTAGCTTTCACCAAGAAAGATTTGATGAATTTAGTTGAACGTTTTTGTTTAGAGTTTCACCCTGTGTGAATGTGGAACACTTGTCTGACAGGGGCGGACCCACGTATAGGCACACCCGGGCACGTGCCCGGGTCAAAATTTTCGCGAACTGCTACAGTTGCCCGCCGTCCAGTCGATTTTTTACGCAATACCCCTAGTTTCCTCGACGCAGAGTGAGGCAGCGCCGTAGTGCCCTAATTCCCTCGCGAGTCGCGACTCCACGTCTCCACCGCGTCGACGGCGATGAGCGACGGCGACAAGCTACGGCGACGAGCGACGGCCAACGAGAGAAACAATCTGGCCAGGCGTCCTACGTTTGTGCCTCTGCTCACTCTGCACTCTGCAACTCCATTACTCCACACTCCACAGTCTCCACCGGCACCGGCGATGGGCAACGACGACGAGCCGACGAGAAAGAAGTCGCCACTTGCCCTATTTTTTCTCGGCGTTTGCTCCTCTTTGATCCAGCGACGGCGATTGCTCCTTCAATTTCTCCTCTTTGATCCAATCATTCAGCAAAAAATTTGTTGTTCGCCACTCCCGTTCAGCGTTCATGCAGGAAGGTATACAATTTTCCATTGACTATAAAAATTGTTTGATTCACTTGAAAAATTGTTGAATTGTTGGAACAATTTTAGAATTCAAAGAGCCGGTTGCCCATTATCAACCAAACATAGCACAAGTGATTTTTATCTAGCTAGTCCCTTATTTGTTATGGTATAAAAATTGTTGCTATTAATTGACAGGAATAGATTGTTGCTATCAAAATTGTCGCAACAAAGTCATTAGACAGGAATTGTTGAACAGTCATTATGCAAAAAATGTTTAATTGTTTCCGGAATTGTTGTCTGATTCACTTCTATAGATTTGTTCCAGCATTTCAAATTTCAGATAGAAATAGATTTGTTTGATTCACTTCTAGACAAAAATTGTTTGATTCACTTCTAGACATGAATAGATTTGTTCCCGCATTTCAAATTTACATAAAACTCTTCAAGCTTTTCTATTGATCTGTTATAAATTCTAATAATTTCTATTGGTCTGTTAAATTGGTTTAATGGTTTATATGGTTTTGTCTCCAATTTATTTCTATAGATCTGTTTGGTTTTGAATTAAAAAAATCATAAAAAATTTATATCCTTTACATGGTGCCCGGGTCGGATGAAAATCCTGGGTCCGCCACTAGTCTGAGTGTCTCTCACTGCAACATCCATCTGTGTTTAATGTGATCTTTTAATATGTGAATATAGAAGCACAATTTTCTAATATATTTTGAGTTGTTTGTTGATATTGTGTTGTAGATCAAGCTTTCGCCGTGGATGCTTGTTTGTTTGTTAAACGTGTTAACTCTTAATATGGTTTAATATGCTTGTTTATTTATCATCTTTTCCTCCACCGTGGATGCTTGTGTGTTTGTTAAAACTGTGAAATCTTAATATGATGCATGATTTGCGATGGTTATTTAATTAAACTCAGAACTATAGATGTTTTTCTCGTTGAAGTCATTTGACATCTGCCCTCGTGGAATTTGTAGACGCTAGTTTTAATAAATCATTGCAGCCATGCTGGACCCGCATACCTTGTGTATTACATTATCAATAATCATATATATATTCTTACAACACATCAAGTATTTCACCATATTAATGGACGTCTATTTTTTTCTAGGATGCTTTAGAGTTCTTTTTGCATCTTCTTGACCAAGTTGAGCAGACCCATGCCAGAAAAGCTGAATTAGATCCCTCAAGGAGTTTTAAATTCTTTATCGAAGAGCGGCTTCAATGCCCATCTGGAAAAGTCACTTATAATAAAAGGGCCGATTATATTCTTTCTTTGAGTATTCCCCTCACTGAAGCTACTAATAAAGGTATATACATGTGCAAAATTATGAATTTGTTTGAGATGCCATGCTATTTTTATTTTTATTTTTATTTTTTTCTACTCCTATGACATTACAGAACAATTGGAAGCATATAACAAGTTGAAGGCGAATAAGTCGTTGACCGAGGAGGAATTGTAAGCTATGAAAACTTGTCTTTTTTATTTCTTCATTTGTTCGGGTTGCCATTGTTTCCATTTGTTTCTCATATTGATACTAATAGCATCTAATACCCACAGTACTAACCATGAAATTGTACGGCCAAGAGTCCCTTTAGAAGCATGCCTTAAATCTTTCTCAGAACCAGAGGAGGTGCATGATTTTTATAGCACTGCACTTGATGCAAGGACAACAGCAATTAAGTGAGTACCAAGTTCATAGTGAAAACCTCTTCCTACATATGTTTCTTCTCTCACAGTAAAACAGTATAGTATGGAGTGTTTTTCTGGTCATGATCATATATTACATGTTATACATGTTGGACCTCCGTCTACTTGCTTCGTAAAACTGTATAACTGTATATGAGTTTTCTGTGGTTGAACTTTTGAAGCTGTAAAAAAGTGTGCCCTCCCTACTTCAAAATGAACCGTCTGGAATGTTTTCAATTTATATAACTCGTCTATGCAAGTTTGTGTGCTTTATTTGGCTGCATGCTTGCATTATAATAGAGGCACAAAATGCAAGTAGTAATAATTTGGTTATTGATAGGTTTTGTTATTGAAATATTTGAGTTGAGATTTTAAGAACAATTGTTCCTTTATATGCGCGGCGTAAGTTTTCTTCCCAGTTACTCTGTTACAAACTTTACTAGTTTTGGACTTCATAATGAGTTTCAACCCTTGGATGTTCTTTGGAGGTGGCATCCCGAGGATGGCTCTGATTTTAGTTGGGTCGATTTCATTTCCCCTGTGTCTAACAAAAGATCCGAGGAATTTGCTAGGCATGACCCCACGTACATTTGAGCGGGTTGATGTTTCTCAAATTGATCAAAGATCTTATGCAGGTCTTTCAGATGGTTAGCCTATTTTGACACTCGAGAATGTTGTGAAGGAGTCTCTGAATATGACAGACCCCCTTTCAGAAGTTGTGTAGCCCCGAGTGGAAAGGGCATTAATTTATAGCAAGATGGTCCTTTAGGTGTCCTGAAGGCAGCGAGTTTCTCATCTTCT
The DNA here is from genome assembly GCA_033032865.1 of Dactylorhiza incarnata. Lineage (NCBI taxonomy): Eukaryota > Viridiplantae > Streptophyta > Magnoliopsida > Asparagales > Orchidaceae > Dactylorhiza > Dactylorhiza incarnata. The sequence continues at coordinate 3,337,308 of JAWHQI010000229.1, read as the reverse complement.
GGTGCCATGCGGGAGGATAATGAAATTATGCATGTCATGTGATAATAATTTATGGGTTTCTTTATTTAGGGGATTAATACTTTTTCCAAAGATTTGTTTTCCTTTTACCTTGAACATGTTTTACTGGTGGTAAGGTAAACATCTTTATTCTATAGAGAATTCATCTGATTATAGCATATATACAAGCCACATGTATAAGAATCAATGAATAAGTTGCACATTCATTTGAAGATAGTCCGAAAACTACTAATAGCACTTTCGTAGAAAATCCCCCCCCCCCCCCCCCCCCCCCCCCCCCCCCCCGCCACTTCCCCACACACCACCACCACCGCACACACACATAGAACAACAACAATAAAGTTGAAGTTTATATATATATTAATTAGCTCCAAGTTACATAATTTAGAGAAAGACAGATGCCCTAAAGCTTTGGTTAAGATGTAAACACCCTATATTATTAGTTGTAGGCATGAAGAATAACAATCTTTTTAGAGAGAGCGACATTTTATATGAAGTGTTAGTCAACCTCAACATGTAGGCCCTCTCATAGAATACTGATTTGTTGGCATTATAGATCCAACTAAGTCAACCTAATCTGCTTCTGTGAGGGCTTTCACATCCAAGTGCTCAATCTGTGTCTATAGTAGTCCTTTTCTATAAGACTTCTTAATGCACCTGAGCATGCGGAGTATTTCTTAATGTTTCGATTTAGGAGTTTGCATGTGCTGATTCAACCCCCACGTCAATAAATAGTTTTCTAAATTGTTTAAGTAGCAAAACACTTCTATAAATAGTTTTCTATCCCTAGAGATGCCTTGTTGGTCATTCCTAGAAAGTAGTGTCATTTAGAAATATAACTGATATAACAAAAAGTATGGTTTATGCTGAAAGAAGATGGAGTGATCTGTGATGCTACTGCATAGACCATTATTGTGTAGAACTGTGCAGCTTTCAGACCAAGCCTTATTGGTTTTGTGTAAAGCCTCAAATAGCCTTTTAAGTAGAAAGATAAGGCCCCACCCCCTCTGAGCAATATATTTTGATGGTTGCTCTATGTAAACAGCTTCCTAATGATCATCTTAAAGAGATAATTTAAATAGCATCCCAACCTTAATTGACAATGATAAAATAATTCAATTGGAGTCGAGCTAGGTAATTGCATGGAAGGTGTCAAAGTTGTCAACAATATAGATCTTAGCGAATGCTTTGGCAATCAATTGAGCCTTGTGGAGATTGATATAGCCATCTCGATGTAATTTCGCAATGCTCACCCATCGACAAACAATCTGTTTCACTCTAGACGAGATGCACTCAAATCCATGTATGAGGATCAACAAGAGCTCGTATCTCCATATCCATGACCTATTTTAGGGCGTATTTTGTAATGCCCTCGATACATCCCGAGTATGCAAATAGACAAGTGAGAGACACAAAACTATGTAAAGTAGGGGATATAAAGAGTACGAGATAAGAAGTGCAGTATTGTTTACTATTTTTGTAACACAATAGGCAAGTGAAGATCCTGAAAAGTTTATGGCCTTCTGTTAAAAACCCTACTTTGATGAACTTTCTTAACTATGTATGATACTCAATATGTTTAATAATTGATCTTTTGAAGTCGGTGAGTGAGCATTAGGTCATGATGAACCATTCTATGGATAGGCTGGTGAGACAGCAATGTGCCTTGAGGGGGATTATGTGGATGAAGCGACCTATGGGCAGGCTGGTGAGATAGCCATGGGCTTTGAGGGCTTAGGTCGATGATGCGAACTATGGTTAAGCTGGTGAGACAACCAGTAGCTCTGTGGGCTTTGGTTGATATAAGACCATATGCTTTGATATGGTCCCTATGAGTGATTTTGTACTTTGCGTGATCGCTTGGAACCCTTTTAGTATATGTTTAAGAAGTTAGTGATTGAGCATATAGGATGTGGTTGTACTAATGTGCTCTGTTGATGAATGTGCTTATCATCCATCTTTTTAAGAATAGTATGTAATTACGAGCTTATGGCCACATATGCATCATTTTGTGTTAAAATAGCTGCATTTATTGATTTTTTTTGTCTTTTGTATGCAAAAGTGTTGACCTTGCATGGTGATGGGCATCTCAGGCCCCCTTTAGAGTGCTTGAGAAGAAGGTGGTCGTTACAATGGTCGTCACCTGGCTCGCTCTCATTTTAAACTATCACGTGCTTGTAGAAAACTAGGCACATGCTATGGGCAGCTGACCCTTCAAATAGAAGTCTCGTGGAGGGTGTTTGTAGTGCCATATTACTTTATCTAAGAAATTTATGTTTTTGAAAGAAGCTCGCAACTGGTCATAAGACTCGATTTATTCGAGTATTTATTGAAGCCATGTAATAATTAGCTGAACTTTGTGATGAAAAAATGTATATCTTATTTTTGTTGCAAATGTGCACTATTAGAGTCCTTTACTCATTTTGACATTTTTCTTGACTTTACAGTCGTCTCTTCTTGTATTATCTTCTATGCACCTAATTTAACGTGGTGTGTCATTGGTATCGGCCAGACCCATGTCACATGATGAGTTAGAAAGGAGTTGCTACACGATAAAGGATTTCTCGCTTCAATGAAACCCATGTGTGAGAAGTTTTTGTGAAATGGAAGCGCACAACAGAAGGGATCTCGGGTTAGTTTAGGGGCAATCTGCATGAATTTGCATAGAAACCACAGTACGCAAAAATAGGCAACCTTGACCTTGGCATATGACCTTGGTCCAATTTTGCATTAAAAATATAGTATTTGGAGGTGGTAGTCTCAAACGCTTGTAGACAAAATTCCCTAAATTTTTTTTGTGTAAACGCCACCATTGTAAATCTGCGCTCCCATGCAATACATAATGTCAACAAATTTGTAGGACGAATAACCTCTTTACTAGAGACTGGTGAGGGCGAAGTAGACAATGACAGGAGGAAGAGCACAGACATATGAGAGGAGGAAAACAACTCATGGTTATCCTTCATATGGAAAGATGCACTTAAATTTAAAACTCAAAATGTATAAATAGAGAACAATAATTGATTCAGAGGATATGACTTGATATGCAAAGGATGAAGCATGATATGGTACAGTTGACCAATCATACTTGTCACGACCCGTCTCGACAAGAGTTAGAGCGCACTTCGGGCGGGCCGTGATGCCACAGACATGAGCGAACAGGAAACCATGCTTGCTAAGGCGGAAACAGAAATACTACAATAGTTTTGAATTTATTACTTTGAAAAGAATTTAGTATATTTTATAAGTATGCGGAAGCCACAATGAAAGGTTAAAACTATGCATTTTCATTAAAATCAGATGTCATACATTATACTGAAATGATGAACATGCAATGAGTCACAATAGTAAAATGCTATAAGTAAAATGATTTGATACAAGCAAGAACACCCTAAGAGTTGTCCACAATACCAGAGAAAATGGCTGACAATAACTAATACAAGAAAAGTAGACCCAACAGTACTGGAACAAAATACATAGAACCTGCTGACACAGTAATAAAAAAAAAAACCTCCAAGCAAAACTGCAGCTGAACGAAGAAAACTCAGGGAGCAGACGACGCGGTCACGAACCCTAAGGCAAATCCAAACAGAAGGAAAATGCCTCAGAACAAGAAAATAATAGTAAACAAGCTGTAATTTTTAATTACATGCAGAAATAAATCTAAAGTACCAATTAACTCTTGAAACAGGCTAGTGAAACAGGCAGGTAACTGAAACAAGCTGAAACTATCTAGAAATATTAGCCTACTCCGGAGTATAGCCTAAACAAGTATTTTGCAAAGACATAAGCTGTTATCTATGAAATGCGTAGGTGTTTATAGTGGGCACACATGGTTCACACTCAAGTCCAAGTGTAAGGCTTACCAGAATAAGGGTATTCCATGCTCACCGTGACCATGCAAGCAAGACGTTGCACCACCTAAAACCTAGTTTCCACGATTCGCTTATGACACTCAAGACCTAAGGGTTTCATGTTTTTCCGAGGAGATTCCTATCACAACGCGACATGCTCGCGAGTGGTAGTGCTTATGCTATCAGATATTGATAATAATTTAGGAAACCAGTAAAAGAAATTAAATTCTTGTTTGCAAGCGAGAGGGAATTTCTCCACTTGCCTTAAGGTGGAGTCGCAACTACCAGCAACAACTATGCGGCGCAAGCAAGGACAAGACTCTATTGAACCTGTTCAGAAATAATCGCAGTCGATATTTGATACTTGACAAGTAGAAAACCATACGCTAACACATGCAGTTTATTTGCGAAAACACACTCAAGAGCGGATTAGCAATTTACCTCCCTCAAGGTGAGGGGAGAAGAAGTTACCACAAGGATCCGGAGTTTGGCGGCTTTGAGGCGACGGAAACCCTAAATTGGGGAGGGTTCAAAGCGATTCCACCACCTGATTTGATGTGCGACACCGGAAACACAAACAAACGTTGGGATTAGGTGGATATACGACCAACGCAAGGCGGGCCGACGAAATTACGTCGATCGGAGAGCGAAATTCACCACAAAAATAATTAGGGCAAATCTGAAACAATGAGATTGGAGGAGTTTTTACCCAAGGAGGCCAAAATTGGGCTCAAAAATCTGAGTAGAGGAGGTTTCAAGCAAAACCCTAGACGGCCCTCCTGAAATCCACCGTCCAAAATGCAGCGGGAGAGGGGTTGAGGGGCTGCCTATACCTGGAGGAGAGGGAGGAGGAGGCCCTGCTGCCGACCAGAGGAGGAGAGGCAGGCGGTTCTCTGTTGCTGCCGGCGTCCAGGAGAGGGGAAGGATGCAGATGGAGAAAGGCCCTTGCTGCTGTCGGCGTCCAGAAGAGGCGAAGGAAGAGGCGGCTGGAGGCAGAGCAGGCGGCGGCGCTGCGTGCGGCTGACGGGAGGAGCGGCGCTGCATGCGGCTGGCGAGAGGAGCGGCGCTGCGAGGCAGAAACGGGAGAGCCCTAGTGTGTGCGGGATTTAGACCGGGAGGGGGAGTTTTATTTGGAGGGGGCTCGGTTTAGAAGGGAAATAAAGAGGGGGGGGGAAATATTTTTTTTTTATATTATTATTATTATTATTATTATACTCTTATTTAAGGGTTGTTACATTCTCCCCTACTTAGAAAGTTTCGTCCCGAAACTTCTGATTATTTCCTAGCTAAGGGCTAAAATGACGAAGGTTCAGATGTCCTTTACACCGACAAGGTTTGCAAATCAAGGCATGGAAACTAACTATGAAAAATAGCAAAAAGAGGAGAGAACAAGAGCGGAGGCATACCGGGATCAAGAGAAAAGATGCGGATACTTGCTACGCATGTCAACTTCGAGCTCCCAAGTGAACTCCTCAGACTTGCCATGCATCCAAAGTACCTTCACCATAGGAATGGTCCTCTTTCGAAGCTTGCGCTCTTGATATTCCACTATCTTGGCGGGCTCAATCGGATAAGACAGATTAGCTTCAGGAACCACCGGGATTTCCTCGAGAACACGATTAGGATCATGGATGTATTTCCGGAGCTGACTGACATGGAAAACATCATGAACACCGGACAACGAATCTGGCAACTCCAAACGATAAGCAGATCCTCCAACACGCTCTGAGATGGTGTACGGCCTCACAAATCTCGGGCTGAGCTTATGATGGCGACCAAACCGTTTCACCCCAGGAGTAGGAGAAACCTTCAAGAATACCTGATCACCTACTGCAAACTCCAACGGACGGCGGCGCTGATTAACATATTTCCTCTGCCTCTCAATGGCACGACTGAGCTGAAGACGAGTCTTCTTGGTGGCTTCTTTCATTTCCTGAAGTAACTCAGGGCCCAACACCACCTTCTCACCAACTTCTGACCAATAGAGAGGAGTCCTACAACGACGCCCATACAATGCTTCGAAGGGGGCCATCTTGAGGCTCTCCTGGTAGCTATTGTTGTAGGCGAACTCAACCAACGGTAGGTGCTCATCCCAAGCTCCCTTGAAGTCCAGAATATAACACCGAAGCATGTCTTCAAGAATCTGGTTAACCCTTTCGGTCTGCCCATCGGTAGTTGGATGATAAGCGGTGCTCAGGTACCCAAAGCTTGCTGAAAGCCCTTCCAAAAGTGCGAAACAAACCTCGAGTTACGATCAGAGACAATCCGCAGAGGAATCCCATGAAGTCTAACTATCTCAGAGACATAAATCCGGGTCATCTTCTCAGTAGAGTGACCTTCCTTGTACGGGATGAAGTGAGCCACCTTCGTCATGCGGTCCCACTATGACTCAAATCGCATCATGCCCTCTCGGAGTACGGGGCAAACCCGTGATGAAGTCCATAGAGACATCTTCCCACTTCCATTCGGGGATAGGCAAGGGCTGCAAAAGACCACCAGGACGCTGACGCTGAGCTTTCACCTTCTGGCACGTCAGACATCGAGAGATGAAGCGAGCTATATAATTCTTCATACCAGGCCACCAAACGATTTACTTCAAGTCATCATACATTTTATTATTGCCTGGATGACCAGATGTGCGAGACTCGTGAGCTTCCCGGCAAATACTATCGTGCAATTCAGGAACATCACGGATGCAGAGGCGGCCTCGAAAACGCAGAACATCGTCAGAGATAGAGAAATCCGGAAGAGTCCCAAGTTCAACCTGTCGGCGGATGCGCTGGAGTGCGGGGTCAGATGACTGTAAATCCTTCACCTGCTCTACCCATAACGGAACGGGAACCTCTTCATGACCTTCTGGCGCGATGGATATATCCATCCGATCGAGGTCATCAATCAAGGCTGCTAGAATAGCTGACATGGGTGCACAAGCGGCTACGGAGGCATGCCGGCTCAACGCATCTGCCACTGAATTGGCTTTACCAGGAACATACGTGAGCTGCAAGTCATAATCTGTCACGAACTCGAGCCAACGCCTCTGACGAAGATTGAGGTCCTTCTGAACAAAGATGTACTTTAAACTCTGGTGGTCAGTGAAAAAGTGACACTTCACGCCATAGAGATAATGGCGCCAAAGCTTCAGAGCAAACACCACCGCAGCGAACTCCAGATCATGAGTGGGGCAGTTGCGTTCGTGAACCTTCAACTGCCTCGACCCATAAGCAATAACGCGATCATCCTGCATCAGGACACAACCCAAACCAACTCCGGAAGCGTCAGTGTAAACTGAAAAGTCCAACCCTTCTGACGGGAGGGCTAAAACAGGCGCTGAACACAGACGTTGCTTCAACTCAGAAAATGACTGCTCGCACTGATCCGTCCACTCGAATCTTGCATGCTTTTGAGTTAGTCGAGTCAGGGGGGCAGCAAGAGAGGAAAAACCCTTGACGAAGCGTCGGTAATAGCCAGCCAAACCAAGGAAACTGCGGATCTCGGTAGGGGTAGAAGGTCGCTTCCAGTCCATAACTGCGGAAATCTTGGCAGGATCAACAGAAAGTCCATCCCCTGAAATGACGTGGCCTAAGAAGGCAACACGATCCAGCCAGAACTCACATTTTGCCAACTTTGCATAAAGTTGATGCTGACGAAGGGTGGAGAGAGTGAGTCTAAGATGCGATGCATGCTCCTCGCGGGTCTTGGAGTAAATCAGGATATCATCAATGAAGACGATGATGAACTTGTCCAGGTACTCACGGAAGACACGGTTCATCATGTCCATGAATGCAGAAGGGGCGTTAGTCAACCCGAAAGACATCACAAAAAATTCGAAATGACCATACCGAGTCCGGAAGGCCGTCCTGGAGATGTCGGAGTCCTTGATCTTCAGCTGATGGTAACCCGATCTGAGATCTATCTTTGAAAAAACTGTACTGCCCTTAAGCTGATCGAATAAATCATCCACACGCGGAAGGGGGTACTTATTCTTGATGGTCACCTTATTAAGATCTCGGTAGTCGATGCACAATCTCATGGATCCATCCTTCTTTTTCACGAAGAGTACAGGGGCTCCCCAAGGTGACGAGCTAGGGCGAATGTACCCACGCTCAAGCAATTCGTCTAACTGCGATCTGAGTTCTTCTAGCTCACGCGGTGCCATGCGGTAAGGAGCTTTAGATATGGGGCGCGTCCCAGGCTCTACATCAATACAGAACTCCACATCTCGATCAGGAGGCATCCCAGGCAATTCGGCGGGGAACACGTCAGGAAACTCCGAAGCAACATAAATGACTCGAGTTGAGGAGAGATAGCATCCAAGTGCGAAGCATGAACGAAGCAGACAGAACATCCTTGGCTAAGAAGTCGAGTGGCGCGTACAGCAGAGATGACCTTCAGGTGACTGCGGGTCTGAACATGAACGATGTATTCCTTGCCATTAATGCTGAGATTGACCCTCTTCGCCACACAGTCCAACTTTGCTCGATACGCGACCAACCAATTCATTCCCAGGATTACGTCGAACTCTGTCATATCCAGAACTATGAGGTCAGCGACGACTTGCAATTCTCCAAGCTGGATCGGGCAATTGAGAACGCCTCTGGTTGAGAGATGCAGATGACCGGGTACAGAAATCTCAAAAGGAACCTCAAGTGGCGAAGTATGCCAACTATAAAGGTCCACGATGCGGCGGGCGATAAAAGAGTGTGATGCACCGGAGTCAAATAAGACTTGCATCCACTTATTCTTGACCCTAAAACTTCCTAAAAAGGTAAACATAAAGCATAACAAGTTTGTTCGACTAAGGTAAGTCAGATTTAAGAAAGCAGAAAAATTTAAAATTCTACACAAAACGTACCAGAGATGACGTCGGTAGATGCGAGCGCCTCGCCCTGAGTGACGACGTTCAGCACAGCTCTGCCCTGAGCTCCGGGGATAACTTGCAGAGGTTGAGCGGGGATCGGGCTATCCTTTATGGGACAGTCGAGCATGGGGTGCCCAACCTGCCCACATTTGAAACAGGCCTTCTGCTTGCGGCGGCAGTCCTTTGCCAAGTGGCCCGACCTCTTGCAGAAAGCACAGACGGAGGCAGCAGAGGCAATTGTCATCTGAGGTTGCTGCGCAGGAGTAACCATCTTCTGCTTCTTCAGGAAGGAGCGGCAGACTTGGGCGACATGGCCCACCTTGTGGCAGAAGGCACACACCTCTTTGGACCTGGGGCCTTGCTGCTGAGCTGGAGCATCCTTGCGCTTGAGGTCGGATGCGGAGGCATTGCTTGTTCCATGCTGGGCTTTCTTGGCAGAACGATCCAACTCAATAGCTTCCACCTGCAAGGCGGCTCCCACGGTCTCCGCGTAGGTGGTGGCGCCATGAGCTACCACAAGCTGGCGGAAGTCATGATGGAGCCCCTTCACGAAACGGCTGATCTTTTTGTCTTCATCCGGCACGAACTCCAGAGCAAGGAGGGAAAGGCGGGAGAACTCTCTCGCGTACTCGGTCACTGTCCTACCAATCTGCTGAAGGGACAGGAACTTCTCAGCTAACTTGTCCCGTTCCACGGAAGAGAGGAAGTTCTCCATAAGAGCATCCTTGAACTGTCTCCAAGATAAGGTGGCAGAATCAGGGAGGCTGCGGCGCTGGAGCCACCAAGTATAAGCATCCTCAGACAATTGATAGGCCGCAAGGAGGACCTTCTGGGTCTCGGGAACTCCAGCATACTCAAAATGCTTCTCCATCTGGGAGATCCATTCAGTGATCACGAAGAAGTCTCGATTGCCATCGAAAGACGGCGGATTCAGCCTCTTGAATGCAAGAGTATTTGCCATTGCCACTGGCGGGGCAGGCAGGCTTGGCACGAGCGGGGGAACCAAAGTGGCGGCAGGCGAGCCGGTCCCAGAATCAGTTGCAGGAGGGGTGGCTCCAGGAGGGGCTGTAGTGTTAGTAACTGTCGTCCCTGCACTGCCGGAACCAAGGGCTGGATCAGGAGTTTGACGATCCTCTTCCAGACGGGTGAGACGTTCTAGAATCTGCCTCATCAGCTGGGCAGTGGCATCTCCAGATGTTCCTCCCGCTGAAGAGGTAGCCCGCTTGCGTTGCGATCGCTTCGAAGCCATCTAGAAAGAAACACAAAAGAGTCAAGTAAGAGAAACAGTCAGGCTAAGCTTAGAGGATTGAGACTACAGGTTCTAACATTCTAATACTGTTGAATATGTAAATCATGTAATAGTTACAGCATTTTCAGTGGACAACTCTAGGTGGTAGTCATGCAATTGCAAATGCGACGATAAAATCGCGTGCGATAGAGGAATGATTTGAAAAGAAAAAAAATCCATGTGTGTACGATCGTCATCTGTTGCTCTCAGCTTAACACTCGTGCCATGAGTTATGTCATGCATGCAATGTATTTATGCCTACAATGCATCCTTAAGAATGTTCATGAATGGATACGCATGTCATGTTAAGCGCCCATATCACTTAACATGTCACGCGCATGATGATTCTAATGTCAGCGCACTTGAGAATATTAAACCGCCCATACAATTTAATATTCGCAAGCGGTGCATATCCTAGTGGGAATTCATATGCATATAAATGTTAAGTTTGCCCATACTCCCTTAACATTTGTACGCATACTACTCATGCTTATGAGTGAGTGTGTGCGTGTTTCAGCCTCGAACAACAGACAACGACAAAGTGAGTGAGGAAATGATGCATGCACGTATATTTACATAATAGATTTCAAAATATATGAAAATTTTAAAATATTTTATCTTTAGATGCTCAACCTAGCTCTGATACCAACTGTCACGACCCGTCTCGACAAGAGTTAGAGCGCACTTCGGGCGGGCCGTGATGCCACAGACATGAGCGAACAGGAAACCATGTCTGCTAAGGCGGAAACAGAAATACTACAATAGTTTTGAATTTATTACTTTGAAAAGAATTTATTATATTTTATAAGTATGCGGAAGCCACAATGAAAGGTTAAAACTATGCATTTTCATTAAAATCAGATGTCATACATTATACTGAAATGATGAACATGCAATGAGTCACAATAGTAAAATGCTATAAGTAAAATGATTTGATACAAGCAAGAACACCCTAAGAGTTGTCCACAATACCAGAGAAAATGGCTGACAATAACTAATACAAGAAAAGTAGACCCAACAGTACTGGAACAAAATACATAGAACCTGCTGACACAGTAATAACAAAAAAGAACCTCCAAGCAAAACTGCAGCTGAACGAAGAAAACTCAGGGAGCAGACATCGCGGTCACGAACCCTAAGGCAAATCCAAACAGAAGGAAAATGCCTCAGAACAAAAAAATAATAGTAAACAAGCTGTAATTTTTAAGTACATGCAGAAATAAATCTAAAGTACCAATTAACTCTTGAAACAGGCTAGTGAAACAGACAGGTAACTGAAACAAGCTGAAACTATCTAGAAATATTAGCCTACTCCGGAGTATAGCCTAAACAAGTATTTTGCAAAGACATAAGCTGTTATCTATGAAATGCGTAGGTGTTTATAGTGGGCACACATGGTTCACACTCAAGTCCAAGTGTAAGGCTTACCAGAATAAGGGTATTCCATGCTCACCGTGACCATGCAAGCAAGACGTTGCACCACCTAAAACCTAGTTTCCACGATTCGCTTATGACACTCAAGACCTAAGGGTTTCATGTTTTTCCGAGGAGATTCCTATCACAACGCGACATGCTCGCGAGGGGTAGTGCTTATGCTATCAGATATTGATAATAATTTAGGAAACCAGTAAAAGAAATTAAATTCTTGTTTGCAAGCGAGAGGGAATTTCTCCACTTGCCTTAAGGTGGAGTTGCAACTACCAGCAACAACTATGCGGCGCAAGCAAGGACAAGGCTCTATTGAACCTGTTCAGAAATAATCGCAGTCGATATTTGATACTTGACAAGTAGAAAACCATACGCTAACACATGCAGTTTATTTGCGAAAACACACTCAAGAGCGGATTAGCAATTTACCTCCCTCAAGGTGAGGGGAGAAGAAGTTACCACAAGGATCCGGAGTTTGGCGTCTTTGAGGCGACGGAAACCCTAAATTGGGGAGGGTTCAAAGCGATTCCACCACCTGATTTGATGTGCGACACCGGAAACACAAACAAACGTTGGGATTAGGTGGATATACGACCAACGCAAGGCGGACCGACGAAATTACGTCGATCGGAGAGCGAAATTCACCACAAAAATAATTAGGGCAAACCTGAAACAATGAGATTGGAGGAGTTTTTACCCAAGGAGGCCAAAATTGGGCTCAAAAATCTGAGTAGAGGAGGTTTCAAGCAAAACCCTAGACGTCCCTCCTGAAATCCACCGTCCAAAATGCAGCGGGAGAGGGGTTGAGGGGCTGCCTATACCTGGAGGAGAGGGAGGAGGAGGCCCTGCTGCCGGCCAGAGGAGGAGAGGCAGGCGGTTCTCTGTTGCTGCCGGCGTCCAGGAGAGGGGAAGGATGCGGCTGGGGAAAGGCCCTTGCTGCTGTCGGCGTCCAGAAGAGGCGAAGGAAGAGGCGGCTGGAGGCAGAGCAGGCGGCGGCGCTGCGTGCGGCGCTGCGTGCGGCTGACGGGAGGAGCGGCGCTGCGTGCGGCTGGCGAGAGGAGCGGCGCTGCGAGGCGGAAACGGGAGAGCCCTAGCGTGTGCGGGATTTAGACCGGGAGGGGGAGTTTTATTTGGAAGGGGCTCGGTTTAGAAGGGAAATAAAGAGGGGGGGGGGAAATATTTTTTTTTTTTTTTATATTCTTATTCTTATTATTATTATACTCTTATTTAAGGGTTGTTACAATACTCACCTTGAAACAGAGTAATTTAGGCATAAGAAGCACATGTATCAGAATAATATAATGTTGAGTAGTGGATGGATGATTGAATTTGATCTAAAACACTCATGAAGTGTATTTGTCTAATTGCAATGAGGTCACGGTTTAAAATTATGAGTATATTGCCGCTAGACCATCCATCCTAACCAAGGCCCCTTGACCACTCATATGTCCAGTGTCCAAAGCAAAGTTGTCAATAATCTGAGGCAAAGTATGAGAGAGTTTGGTGATATGAAGGATCCGAGAGAGAGAGACAAAAATGTTGGGTATCATGGAATCGACATCATCTCAGATTGGACTTACTGGAGTGAAAGACACGTCCCACAGAGGAATGTGGTGATGAGAAATCCTTGGTTCTACCAAAAGTTATGATTAATGGTGAATGGGCGGTATGGAAACAACTGCCCACTTATCTTGTATTGTGTTGTAATACTTGATCTGCATATCATTATACTGGGAGGAGAAGGTGCAGACTGTAAGAGGTCCCACAGTCTTGGCAGTGCCCTTAATCATGATTTTGGAAGTAATGTATAGTTTGAAGCGGTTAGCATCCATTTGATATCGATATATTAGGAGGCTTTCCATTTAGAGAATTTGGTGGTGCCTTCATTGGTCGGAAAAGGTGCGTCAAGATGTTGAAGTTTGTCGTGAGAATCTTCAAGAAACCAAAATGCCCTCGACCACAAAAAATAGTTGGTTTGATCATGGCACTAAAAATGTTTCATTTCTAGAAGAGGCGAGGCCATGAAACACGTCAAAGTGTATCTCAATTCATGGAGAGTAAGGAAAATATGAAGGGAAGGAGAACAAAATGTACATTAACTTTAGAGGGGTTGGATCTGGTAGGTCATAAATCAGGTTGCAGTTGGTTTGTCGGAGGCTGGAAGGATGCATCGGCAGGGAGCAGGGAAAATAAGATGGAACGAGTTTGTCTGGAAACACCATGTTAAGTGGCAGAGGGAAGCCATGGTTTCGGTTTGGTGGTGATCTTGGAGTTGAGACATAGGTAGTAGGGGTGGCACGTGAGTGGGTGTGGGGGAGGCATACGTTTTAGGCTAGTCAGGTTGGAATAGGTGTGTTATCTGCTTGGGAGAAAATTCGATGGAACAAGTGGGGTGTCTTTGGCTATGGAAGGAGGATGTTCTCTGTTGGAATAGGTGGATGGGATGGCGGCTGCGGACTGTGTATAAGAGATTGTTGTTAGAGGTTGAGGAGAATAGTTAGGCGGGGTGTGGTTGTCTATTAGAGTTTGAGTTTCCACTCTGGTCCCATGTTGAGGGTAACTTTCTTCATTCAATAGAGATTTTTTTCTGTTTATAATAGAGGTAGAATCTTGTACAAGAATTAATGACTAAGATGATCAGTGAAATGATAATCATACAACTATTAATAGTACTTCCCTAATAGGATATTTCCTCTGCTAATTAGTGCTTAAAACTATTCTACATGCAATAAATAATGTTAGAAAGGGGGTAATTCTCTGTGGTCGCAAGACATCGTGCAAAACATTTTTTATTTATGATAAAAGAAAATTGGGAATTTAATAATTTTCTTCAAACCAAGGGAGATCAGTTCTTTATGCTGTGTAAAGATTGAGAATCTATCTAGTAGTTGTCAAATGAATTGCCAGTTTATACTCTTCGGAGAATGACTTGTTGTATTTAATATTTCCTTGATTATTTTACATTATTTTGCAGAACTGCTGGTTTGACAACTTTCCCTGATTATCTTGTTCTGCACATGCGCAAATTTGTACTGGAGGAGGGATGGGTTCCCAAAAAATTGGGTAAACAAATTCCTCGTACTGTTATGTTTTTCTAGGCTGATAACTTGTAGTTATTTGAATTTTTATTGCAACTGCTACCTTAACACTACTCCTTTTTCTTTTTTTTTTCTTCCTTTAGATGTGTATATTGATGTTCCTGATATCATTGATATCAGCCATATGCGCAGCAAAGGCATTCAGCCTGGAGACGAACTACTTCCAGAGAAAGGTAGTCTGTGAGCGTAACAAGTGTTGGAAGTTTTCACAGATAATTCTGAAAGATAATTTGAATTGTGATGTTTGTGTTGATGATCTGCAGTTTCTAACATTGATGAGAAGAAACCAATTCAAATTGTCCCCAATGAGGATATTGTTTCACAGCTTGCAGTCATGGGATTTAATTATCTCCATTGTCAAAAAGCTGCTATTAAGACTTCAAATATCGGGGTCGAGGAAGCAATGAATTGGTTACTATCTCACATGAATGATCCAGGTTTTCTTATTTGAGAACATAAATATATTAATGTGTTGCTTTACAGAACTTAATGTGATGGCCGTGGATAGGGTTATTAACAATCTGATCTCGAGTCGATCCAACCATGGTTCAATATCGGCTCAGTCAATAGCTGCAATCTCATGTCAAGCCAAGTTAATTATAGTTTTTGATCTTATTTCGATTCATTCTAGGCATGGATCATTAAGGTCAACTTGCAAAAATTTGATTCCAATATTTATCAATTTTTTGAAATCTAAAGACAACTTGTTAGCCCAACATCATACATACAGACACTCTTGTAACATGCATATATAGTTAGGATCATTTACTGGAACCGACCCTCCAATTTTGCATAATACATACTACAGAGACTTCCCCTCAATTTTTTAAAATTATCAAAACCTCCCCTCTAAGTTTACATTGTTAACATACGTGTTCAGTTTTTTTTGTGCTTGTATGTTAACATTGTAAACTTAGAGGGGAGGTTTTGGTAATTGTACAATTTAAAGGGGAGATCCCTATGCGTATGCCAAGTTGCGGGGTAGTTATTTCTATATAATTATATATAAATGCATCAATGTGTATATACATTCGTTCAAATCTAAATCCATGCATAAATAAACATACGCATCATTGACTTTGATCGGCCCCCAAATCCCATCTAATCTAAATCCATGCATAAATAAACATGAGCATCATTGACTTTGATCGGCCCCAAAATCCCATAATTTTCAAGTGATCTTTGCGAAATCCACAGCCGTAGCCAAAATGAAACCACCAATCATATACCGGTTTCTCGTTGATTGTTCTGCATTTGGACTCATTTTTAGAAACTTGCTGACTGACTTTTATGTAAACTTATGTCTCCAGATATCGACGATCCTATCCATTATGGGCCTCGAGATACTACCCCTCCTATTGATGAAACAAGTGTTGCAACCCTGATTTCATTTGGATTTCAAGAAACGGTTGCTCGGAAAGCCTTGAAGGCCTCGGTATGTAACTGACATATCTTAAATTTGGGCGAAAATGGTAATGTTTATGTAGAAAGCATGCTTCGTGAGTTTTGATGCACAAGATCAAGTAATTCTTTCTTGCTTTGTTCTGAGATTATTATGATCTGCAAATGAATTTTACTATGTGGTTTGACATTTTGTAGGGAGGGAATGTAGAGTTGGCGGCAGATTGGATATTTAGTCATCCCGAAGCTACTTCCACCTCTATGGATACTGATATTCTAACTTCAAGTAGCACACGCGCTATTGATACCGAAGTTCCTGATGGAAATGGGAGTATGTTCATTTGTTATATTTGATCAATATTTAGCGCTTAATGACATATGTTAATTTCCAATTATTTAATAAAAATGAACTAAAACTTTTGTTTAATATTGATCATAATCATACTGCCTGATCTATTTGTACAACCCTTATTCTCCGAGGGTAGGCTCATTCAAAGCCACGTAGACAGAAGTCAAGGTCAAATGGTCAGCACAGAGGCCAGCAGTTCAAGACACAAGACAGCTCAACCAGCAGGAGCAGAAGGCCTGGGCGAGTATGGGTAAACTCGTGCGAGTAGCCCTGATACTCGCCAAAAGGTGGGCGACCATAGGTGATACTCGCCAAGAGGTGGGCGACCATAGGTGATACTCGGCTATTTCCAAGCGAGGTCACCTCAATGTCGCCGGTCGCCGAGCTGGGTGGGGTATAAATAAGACCCCTCCCCTCTCTTTGCTTTTCCTATAAATAGGACCTCAGGGGTGTACTTGGATTGAGACCTGAACTTGATCTTTTGGAACCCTACTTTCAAATTCTCGGACCCGTCATCCTTGGTTGTCACTCTTGATTCTAGCCAAGTCGGTGCCTTCCTCGTACCCTGCTCGGCCATTTTTGGTTGTGGAGGGGAAGTCTCTTTTGAGCTTCTGGGTACGTGGTGGGACCTCTCTGTCGCAGCACCTGGGGTCCTGTTGTTCCCTTTCTAGTTTCTTCGTCGTCGCCAGTCAAGTCATCTAGTTGGACCGCTGGGCGAGTAACCTCCGGCTGCATTGATCCGAATTTTGGAGCTAGGATTTTCCTGGCTTCAACACTTTGGTGCGGTGAGCATGGATCATAGTCAGAGGGAGAAAGTCTGGTGAGAAGGCGAGATGGTGGTAGTTGGCGACCATGAAGAGGTAGCTGGTAACTCGTCGGGAGGCGTCGAGTTTGTGACGTTGGCTGTTTTTGAGGAGTTCGCGCGGCGTCTAGAGGGGGCCGTGCGAGCAGCTCTCCAACCTCGCACGGAGGGTACGACGACTTCGCCTCATCGCCTGATTCTGACCGGGGAAGGTGCTCACCCTCAACGAGCAGGGAAAGAGCATGAGGAGGAGCCCGGGCGACAAAGGAAGTCGCAGTTCTGTCCGCAGGCCTCGCAGGGAGCTGGAGGAATCCGATTCCGCGAGGAGGAAGAGCAGGCGAGGTACTACGGTACTCGCCAATTCAACGAGTATGAAGGTGATACTCGCCAGGCAGATGATCGTCGCCAGGTGGGTGGGAGGAGCCCATTCTGTGAGGAGATCATTGTTGCGCCCGTGCCGGAAGGGTTCAGAGATCCCGTGATGAATTACTACTCAGGGAGGGATGACCCTATCCGACACATCCAATGGTTCGAGGATGTAGCCTCCATCCGAACCATGTCGGGCGCCTTCAAGTGTAGGCTCTTCTCTGTCACCTTTAGAGGGAAGGCCAGGGACTTGTTCCACCAGTTGCCAACAGGTTCAATTTACTGCTTCAAGGATCTGTGCCGGGGATTGACGATGCGGTTCGCCACGGCCAAGAAGATGAAGAAGGAGGCAACGACCCTCTTCTATCTGGTGCAGGGAGCAAATGAGACGTTGAGGCATTATATCGATCGCTTCCAGGAAGAGGTGTTGGACATCCAGGAGGTGGATGGCCCCACCTTGCAGCTTGCCCTAACGTTCGGCCTGCGTGAGGGCCTCTTCAAGTTGGAACTCGACAGGAACCCTCCCTATTCTTACGACAACCTCATCGAGAGGGCCAACAAGTTTGTTCAGTGGGAGGCTTCTAACCGTGGCTTCCTAGCCAGGCTCACCAGGGTGACCAGGGAGGATGAGGAAGAAGAAGAGAAGACCCCCGAGAGAAGGAAAAGAGACGAGCCCAGGAGGGCGGAGAAGAGGAAGCCAGAGGAGAGGCGAATGAAGAAAAGGAAGAGGGAGGAGCCCAGGAAGGAAAAGCCAAGAAAAAACGATGAGAGGAGACTCATCGTGTCTCTAGAGCGTCTGCAAGAGGACCTCCTCGTCAGGATAGGGGAAGGAGATCCCCGAAGAGAAGGCACTTCAACCAGCCGGAGAGGCGCCAAGGAAGAAGAACGGAGGAAGCGATGACGGTTGCCCGGCGCGGCAACCGGCAAGGTCGAAAGAATCGGCAGAGGTGGCCGCAGGCGGAGGAGATCCCCCTCTATTGTGATCTGCATCAGGTGGAGGGGCACGGGACGATGGCTTGCCCAGATTTTTGGGAAGCCAGGAGGAGGTTGGCAGCATGGGAAGCAGGAGGAGAGCAACGGAGGATAGAAGCCACTGTCGAGCCGCCGGCGGTGCAAGCCGTCGCTCGAAGGAGGAATAAAGATCGGATTAACCATGGAGGTCGAGGAGACCTCGCCCCGGGAGGCAGAGGAGTAGGGGTGATCCACGGGGGAGCAGAGCTAGGAGCTTCCCGTAAGGGTAGCCTCCATCAGATTTATCGAAGGAGTGTCGCTTCGACCTCGCAGGCACCGCCCCCATTGGAGGAAATCACCTTCTAATAGGAGGGAATGAGAATCCCTTCCATGATGCCCTCGTGATCCATACAGCAATAGAGAACTTCACCGTTGATCGGATTCTTATCGATAGCGGTAGCTCCGTGAACGTCGTCTTCAAGGAGACGTTCGATGGGCTGGGCGTCGGAGCAGAAAGAGTCCGGGCGTCGGATGGTCCCCTCTTTGGCTTCTCAAGAGAGAAGAAGGATGTGGAAGGAGGAGTAGATCTCCTTGTAACACTCGGTGGCACCCATCTCAAGTGCCGCTTCGTCATCGTCGACGCCCCGAGCTGTTGTAAGGCTATCTTCGGAAGGCCACTTCTCAACACCTTCAAGGCCGTTCCATCTTCTTACCATCAGTGCTTAAAGTATTGTCAAGGGGATGTCCAGGTGAGGATCATGAGCGATCCAAGAGCCGCCCGCGAGTACTACCTCAGCGCGGTCAGTACCATTAGCTGGATGGCCGACGCAGAGGAGTTTGAAAGAATGCTGGGGAGCACGCCCAGACTGGAAGCATCTGAAGAGGTGGAAGAAATCGAGGTACTCTCCGAGGCAGGAGTATCTGGGTTGCTGAAGATTGGAGGATCGCTGAAGACCAGCAAAAAGATGGATATGGCGGTGTGTCTGCAAGAGAACGTCGACGTCTTTGCCTGGAGTGCCGCTGAGATGCCAGGGATCGATCCTGAGGTTGCCTGTCATCGCCTCGATCTCGACCCCTCGACAAAGCCCGTCCGCCAGAAGAAGACGTCAAGTGCCATCATGTTGGCCGTACCCATCCGCGAGGAGGTGAAGAAGCTGCTTGAAGCAGGCTTTGTGTCAGAGATCCAGTACCCAGGCTGAGTCTCGAATGTTGTAATGGTAAAAAAGGCTGGGGGCAGCTGGAGAATGTGTGTCGATTTTTCTTTGATGAATAAAAGCTGCCCGAAGGATTGTTATCCCTTGCCTCGAATCGACGCGTTGGTTGATTCAGCCGTCGGTTTTTCTGTGATGAGCTTTCTCGATGCATTTTCAAGATACCACCAGATCCGAATGTATCCCCCCGACTGCCGTGATGTCTCCTTCATCACTGATGATGGCTGCTACAGCTACAAGATAATGTCTTTCGGGTTAAAGAACGTAGGGGCGACTTACCAGCAGATGATGGACCATGTCTTCAAGGAGCAGAAGGGGAGGAATCTGGAAGTGTACGTGGACGACCTCTTAATCAAAAGCAAGAGCGTCCGGGAGCATGTAGCTGATCTGGTGGAGACCTTCACAACGCTGAGGAAGTTCAAGATGAGGCTCAATCCGGCAAAGTGTGTGTTCAGAGCGGGAAGGGAAAAGTTTCTGGGGCATCTCATCACCCCGGAAGGGGTAGAGCCGAACCCTGACAAGGTTAAGGCAATCCTGGAGATGACCTCGCCAAAGACAATGAAAGAAGTCCAAAGGTTGACGGGAAGGCTGGCGGGTCTTAGCCGCTTTCTGTCAAAGTCAGGAGAGAAGTGATCTCCATTCTTCAAAACGCTTCGGAAGAGCGAGGACTTCGAATGGTCCGAAGAGTGCGAGAAGGCGTTCGGTAGGCTGAAGGAGCAGTTGACCCAGACACCTCTCCTTCAAAGCCCGAAGGAAGGCGAAGACCTACTCATCTACCTGGGAGTAGGGGTGGAAGCAGTGAGTTCAATGCTAGTCCGAGAAGAAGGAAAGAAGCAGCTCTCCATCTATTATGTTAGCCAGGTGCTGAAGAAGGCGAAGTTGAGATATCCAATCCTAGAGAAGCTTGCCTTCGCCTTGGTGGTATCGGCGCGGAAGCTCCGGCCTTATTTTCAGGCTCACTCCATCTGGGTCTTGACTGGTCATCCCCTCCGAAGTATCTTAGAAGGGGTGGAGCATTCAGGAAGGCTGGCGAAATGGTCGATAGAACTCAGCGAGTTCGACATTTCCTTCTCGCCCCGGGTGGCGATCAAAGCACAGACGGTAGCGGATTTTTTAGTCGACTTCTCGGTAGAAGCAGAGCCGGGAGAGGAAGCCTTTAATCCCGTTCCTTGGAAGATGTTCGTGGACGGAGCTTTGGGCAAGAGCTCTGTGGGAGTAGGCATCGTGCTAGTCAGCCCACAGGGAACTAGGATCGAGCAAGCAGTCGAGATCCTCTTCCCCGTCACAAACAATCAAGCGGAGTACGAAGCCATAGTTGCAGGCTTGCGTCGCGCGCAAGAGCTGGACATTCAAGATATCAGGGCCTTCACTGATTCAATGGTGGTCGCGTCGCAGATTCGGGGAGAGTTCAAAGTACGCGACACCATCCTGCAGAGGTATCTAGTCAAAGTAAAAGGATTGATTGGAGGCTTTCAATCCTTCTTCGTCGAACATGTACCGAGGGAGGAGAACTCGGCAGCGGACCGTTTAGCCAAGTATGGGCCAAGGGCCGGAGGAACTATCACGGAATTATTTCGACCATCCATCGAAGAAGGGGAGATGATGGAGATCGAGAAGCGCCCCTCATGGATGGATCTGTTCGTAGCATTCCTATCCACCGGACAGTTCCCTGCGGATGACGGGGACCAAAGAAAGTTTCGATACAAAACAACATATTACCTATTGCAGGACGGGGAGCTATATCGCAAGACCATCTCGGCCCCCTGGCTAGATGTGTCTCTAAAGACGCAGTACCTCGAGTCTTGGAGGAGATCCACTCGGGAAAGTGCGGAAGTCATTCTGGGACTCGCACTTTGGAACAGAGGATCCTAAGACATGGTTACTTCTGACCTACTATCCGTAAGGATGCGGAGGTATTCTCGAAGAAGTGTCAGAAGTGCCAGCTGTTCGCCCCCCTTCAGTTACAGCCGACCCAGCAACTTCGCTCAATCACCGCCCCATAGTCGTTCGCTATCTGGGGAATGGACTTGATAGGTCCATTTCCAGCAGCCAGTGGCCAGAGGAAGTTCGTTCTCGTCATGATCGACTACTTCTCCAAGTGGATCGAGGCCAAAGCTCTGGCCAAGACCACCTCTCAGGTCGTGAAGAACTTCATCTGGGGAGAAATCGTCTGCAGATTCGGGATCCCTCTCGCCATCGTCACCGACAACGGTCCCCAATTTGCCAGCTCGGAGCTGGAAGATTTTTGCAGGCAACTCGGAACTGATCTCCGATTCACTTCAGTGCATCATCCAAGGAGCAACGGGCAAGTGGAGACCGCCAACAAGCTGATCATCAACCTCCTAAAGAAGAAAGTCTAGAACCTAAGAGGTAATTGGGCGGAGCAGCTCCCCTCGGTTTTGTGGGCTTTGAGGACCACTCCTAGCTCAGCCACAGGGGAAACCCCGTTCAAACTCTCTCGCGGGTCCGAAGCTCTCATTCCAGTAGAGTTCGAGGTCAGAAGTCCAAGAGTGATCGCGGCCGAAGACGGAGACGAAGAGTGGCGGCTGAAGAATGAGGAAGCTCAGAAGCTATCCCTCGACTACATTGAAGAACTCCGAGATTTGGCCTCAACTCGACAGGAGGAGATCAAGCGCCGAATGGAAAAACACTTCAACAAGCACGTTCGCCTCAGGCATTTCCAAGCAGGTGATCTCGTCCTAATGAAAGTAGACGCGGCAGGAAGGGCAGCAATCGTTGGAAAGCTCAACCCAAATTGGGAGGGGCCTTTCTTCGTCCACGAACCGCATACAACAGGAGGATATCGCCTGCAGAACCACGAATGGGAACTGTTTGGGAACACCTGGAGCGGCGACGACCTGAAAAGGTTTTATCCCTAAACAGGAACGTGCATATCCCTCTCCTGTAAATTTATTGTTCATAAATAAATTCCTCACCTCCCTGAAACATGGGATAACAAGAGGTTCTTACTTATATCACGACAAAAAATCTTTAAAAAGAAAGGAAGGAAAGCAGGTGAAGCCGATCTCCACGCTAGGTTGGGAAACAGGCCTCCGACTTGATTCTCGTAAAAGCCAGAACGGATGATGGGACGGTGTCTCGGTAGTGCGTTCTCTTAAGACCAAGCCTCTGCACTGACGGTCGAGATCAACTCCCCCCTTGCACGTTGGCCGCAGATACCCTCCGACCGCATCTCTCATCCGACTGGGGAGATTATCAGGAAGAAGTCTGGACGCCGACCTCCCAACTCAACAAAAGGATGATCGACTTAACCCATCAGGGGACCCTTGAATAAAGGCGTCGTAGGCCCTCGAGAGCCGAAAGCTCGTAGCATAGCATTTCATTTCCGATTATTTCATCCGATCATTTGAGTTGGTGTGCTTAATCCCCTCTGATTATCGAGTATATCAGGAAAGATTTCATCGCATCAACATCAACATCACAGTAGGATGGAGACCTCGGGATGGTATGTCCCCTCGGACCTCCCCGACTGTCATTCCCTACTTGTCGATCTCTTCATCAGCATCAACATCACAGTAGGATGGAGACCTCGGGATGGTATGTTCCCTCGGACCTCCCCGACTGTCATTCCCTACTTGTCGATCTCTTCATGAAAAATCAACATCACGGTAGGATGGAGACCTCGGGATGGTATGTCCCCTCGGACCTCCCCGACTGTCATTCCCTGCTTGTCGATCTCTTCATCAGCATCAACATAGTGGTACAAGAGAAGGCTTTGGGAGCATTTGTCCCCTAGGATCCTCTCCGAGTGCTCTTCACAAATCAACTCCACCAAGGATTTTTGAAAAAGGCGAGTATGCAGGTGCGAGTATGCAGATACGGATATGCATGTGCGAGTGTGCAGGTACGTGTATATAGGTGCGAGCACATGGGCGCAAGCACAAACGAGCGAGCAGCTAGCGTGCGAGTAAAATATGATCGTCGTCCGCAGCATCCAATCTCGCCCGTGCCTAGGAGCCTCGCGAGCACTCAACCTCGCCTCGAGCCTAAGAGCCTACTCGGCATACCAACAAAGAAGCAAGAGCGATAACAAAAGGAGAGCAAAAAATCTGTATTCATTACTTTCATGATTACATGTTCAAAAATGCTATACATCTTTAAGCCATCAAAAAAGGGCCCCGACGACTATGCATCATCATCGCCTTCATCATCGTCCTCATCCTCTTCATCCACGTCGACGTCTTCCTCGCCATCCTCGTCCTCGGAGTCTTCGTCCTCGGCATCAGTGGAAGACGGTGAAGGAACTCGCCTGGGAGAGGTGGACTCCTCGGCGAGCAGCGCTGGGATGAGGTCCACCACGGTCAGGTTCATCGCCTCCGGCTTCAAGAGACCTTTAGCTTTCAACCTACTCAGGACGACCTTCCCGGTCGCCCGCGCGATTTCTCGGCGGATGTCCGACATCTCATCGCCGTGCATCCTAATTTGCTTGCCGAACCTGGAGGGGCCCGCCTCCGAAGGTTGTTGCTCAGCAGGTCGAGTTTCTAGCTCTGCAATGCGGACTTGGGCGGCCTCCAAGGTCTGCCGAGTATCCTCCAGCTCCTTCTCCAGCTGAGATATCTTCTTCGCCGTTTCAATCTCGGCGGCCTGCACAGATGAAGAAAGCGATTAGCGGAATGGTCGGCACAAAGGGTGAGTATCCCAGAAGCCAGAATGGCGCCAAGCGAGTATCTCATAATCTTTACACTTAGCGGCCTCTAGCCCCAAGGAGATGAGCTTCTTGCTCTGCATCTTGATCATCTGCTCATATTCAAGCAGCTGCCTCGCCATCGCATGGCCGAGCTCAGCGGCTCGCAGGTACGAGCGCGAGGTCTGATAAGCCAGATACTCGGCCGATACCTCTTGCAGGGCCTCAGCATCTGCGCGACCATTTAGCGCGAACATCACATCGAATGCCTCGCCGCTATCTTCCCAATCCTCCGACCAGGAGGGGAGATTGGTGCTCAGGGTCACCTCGTGGGCGCGCTCCGCCCAGGACACCAGGGGGGGGGGGGGACTATAACCATCCTCGCCACAAATGCCTTCGTTGAAGAGTGGGTGACTGTGAGGCTCGCCAGCCTCCGAGGGATCCGCCTTCGCATTCAGGTTCCTCCTCCCGACTTCCTTCCTCTTCCTCACAGGTTCCTGGGACTTGGCCTTGCTCTTCCGCTTCTTAGAAGGCCCGACCTCATCTACGGCGGTCATCGGCTCATCACCTCCCGGCGACAAAGTCAATCGGGGAGGAACCCCCGACCTCGCGCGCCGAGTTCCCCGCGCCCCCTCGGGAGGAAGTCGCCACCTTCGCCTCCACTGGGAGAGGCTCGCTCAGCAAAGAGCGAGTAGCTGCAAAAAGACAGGAAAGAAGAAGATTAGTCGCCTGCTGAAAACGAAGAGACGAGTATAACCGATACTCACTCGGAAGGCTACCTTCGCCCGGGAACACCTCGGTGAGTTCATCTACTCGCCTCCTCCAGAAGACCACATCCAGGCGGTGATTCCGGAAGCTTTCGAGTAGCTTCTCCCTACTCTCCTCCAAATAAGGAACGACGAAGGCGCTCTCTGACGGCTGGAAGGATGAGCTCGGGATGATTCCAAAGTCGCCGCTGATGACGACTAGTCGCTCACCCCAGCGATGGTTCTTGTTCGCCGTGCCGACTAGCGAGCAAATATGACTGCACAGGAAGACGACGCCCTCGTCGGTCGCATTGAAGTAGAACACCCGCCTGAAGACGGAGAGATCAAATGCGATCCTCTCTTCTCGCAAGAAGCAAAGGAACCCAATGATCATCGCCACTCCGTTCGGGTTGATCTGGGTAGGGACTATCCCAAAACAGCGCAGAATCTGGCAAAACTCTGTCCACAATGGTAGTCGCAAACCGACTTCGAAGTGGCGAATAAGGAACACCATCTCGGTGGACGAGAAGGTGTTCTGTCGCTCGTCATCACGAGGAAGCCTGGCGACATAGCCTGGCGGCAGGTACTTCTCGGAAAACTCCTCCAAGTCTTTTGGCCGAGTAACCGGCTTCTTGAAGGATGTCGCCGCAAAATTCTTGGCGTGACTCGCACGCCGGATGGCCGCCTCATCCGCCATTCTGAAGCAAGGGAAGAAGGAGAGCGAGTATCAGAAAAGGCGAGCAGGGGAGCAATCAGAAGATACTCGCTAGGAATGAAGGAAGATCGCCAAAAGCGTAATTAATACGTACCCCCCTATTTATAGAAGTCGAGGATACATGGCTTGTCGGCGACGCCGCCACGAGTACGAATAAGGGGTGACGAGTATTAAGAAAAATCGCCAAATCCACAGCGCGTGCCAAATCACCGGCCTTCAGCGCGTGAGTACCTGCATCAGAATACAAGGAAGCTCGCCAAATAGACGCGACATTCAACCATCACTCGCAGAAATAAAAGAAAGATAGAAAAAACTCAGGCATCACAAACAAGCAAGCAAGAAATGAAAGGCGAGATTTGAATACTCGCCAAAATATATATTACATGAATAAATATTCAAATTACAAACACTCGCCAAGTGGCGGCCTCGCGACTACAAAGAAAAAGAAAGCAGAATCTAAGGAGGGCCTTGGAGATTCGCCCGTGCATCGGGAGGTTGCGGATGTCGCCTAACCCAGCCCATGCTGCGAGCTCGCTTGAAATGCTCGAAGGCCAGGGTCATTGCGTCATCGCCCTGCCGCAGTTGATCCTTGATCCTCGCCAGCCGCCCGACCGAGCCCATGCTCGCGCGCATCCCCACTAGCTCGTCGTGGTGCAGCTGCTGGCGATGCTCGATCCTAGCGACCCGGCGCTCCAAGTCGCTGACAGTCTGAAGACGAGATTCCGCACCAGCCAGCCGAGTATCGAACTCTTCCAGCCGGGATACCCGCACCTCCAACTCGGTCAGACGACGATGGGGGTCGCTGATCGCCAAGCGCTCTATCTTCGCCTCCAGATTCAGGATGGCGCGAGTAGCCCTCTCCTGGTACTCGCGAGAAGGAAGCCCGACTCCGTCGATCAAAGCTCCCACGGGAGTTTGAGCGCGAGCTGTAAAAAAGACAAGGGAGATGAAGGCTTTAGTGGCGAGTATCAAAAGACAGACACAGCAAACTCGACAAAGCCGCAACTAAGTTACCAGGCCGATGAGCTTCATTCCTCGCACCACGAGGAGGACTACGAGATCGCCGACGAGGAGAGCCCCTTCCTTGATGTGGGGAGGCGCTATGGTGACCAGCACCTCGCCGGGCAGGGTGATTCCCGCCGGTCTGCTCCCTGCTGGGAGGCGCATTCCCACGACCGCGACCATCCACTGGTCGCCCTCCCCTCTTGGGGCAAAGAAACCCGAAGACCCCCCAACCCCCCCTCGGCGCGAGGACTCTTCCGGATGGGTTGAAGGAGCCATAGAAGATAAAGGGCGATGATCGCCTGGGACGTCGACAGGAGGCGGCAATGGAGGAGGTGGCGGAAGCCCACCCGCGGGCAGCTGCTCGCCAGATCCGGTTGTTGTAAAGGTGGTGACGGTGGAGGCGCGTTGCTCGCTAAGGGAGCCCTCTGCTCGCTCATAGGTCGCTTCTCCGACAAAGAGCTATGAAGGATCCGCACTGAGCGACTACCGCGAGACCCCTCCCCAGCTCCAGGCGATATCATCGGAGATGATCACAAAGGGGGTATGGCCAAAGGCTCCTCCCGAGCATTAATGGTCGGCAAATCTGCGAATAGTAGAAAGAGCATCAGAACCCCGCTAGCATAGACAATTTAGCGAGCTGATCCAAAGGTGGCGAATAGGTGACTCTCACCTCGCGCAGGGGCGGCATCCGATTGAGCCTGAGTCGAAGCCCCGGTCATACTCGCCTCCGGAGCGACATTTGGCGCAGGAGGATCAGGAGCGGGTGAGTCACCCTCGTGAGAGAGATCTTGATCGTCGAGCACTTGCTGACGATGGCTGACTAAAGAATCGACGACATCCTCCGCAGCGACAGTTTTCTTTTTCTTCTTCTTCTTCTTATCAAGACGCTTCCTCTTTCTGGAGGCGAGGAAGTCCTCAAGCTCGGCGTCTGCGCGAGCAGGAGTCCGAAGAGGCGCCAGCAAGCCCAGGAGGTCGGCCATATCAGCAGAAGCTTCCTCGGCAACACTACGCGACATCTTGAGCGAGGTCAGAAAAGTCGTGCCATCAGAGACCCCTCCCCCTCTATATATAGAGTCAGGGCGTCGGCCAGCGAGATGCCGACTATCGACCAATACTCGACAGCATGACAACTCGTCGAATAAAGGTTGGATGATTCTTTTCGAGTAACTACGTTACTCGTGAAAGAGCGGGGATTGTGTACAACCCTTATTCTCCGATGGTAGGCCCATTCAAAGCCACGTAGACAGAAGTCAAGGTCAAAGGGTCAACACAGAGGCCAGCAGTTCAAGACACAAGACAGCTCAACCAGCAGGAGCAGAAGAAGGCCTGGGTGAGTATGGGTAAACTCGTGTGAGTAGCCCTGATACTCGCCAAGAGGTGGGCGACCATAGGTGATACTCGCTTATTTCCAAGCGAGGTCGCCTCAATGTCGCCGGTCGCTTAGCTGTGTGGGGTATAAATAAGACTCCTCCCCTCTCTTTGGTTTTCCTATAAATAGTACCTTAGGGGTACTTGGATTGGCACCTGAACTTGAGCTTTTGGAACCCTACTTTCAAATTCTTGGACCCGTCATCCTTGGTCGTCACTCTTGATTCTAGCCAAGTCGGTGCCTTCCTCGTACCCTGCTCGGCCATTTTTGGTTGTGGAGGGGAAGTCTTTTTTGAGCTTCTGGGTACGTGGTGGGACCTCTCTGCCGCAGCACCTGGGGTCCTGTTGTTCCCTTTCTAGTTCCTTCGTCGTCGCCAGTCAAGTCATCTAGTTGGACCGCTGGGTGAGTAGCCTCTGTCTGCATTGATCCGAATTTTGGAGCTAGAATTTTCCTGGCTTCAACACTATTGTTTTAGTGAATTGCTACTTTTTAATGTTTTGAGACACTCAAGCAACTGAAAGATACTATAATCTTCATCATAGACACATTTTTCATGTCGTTGCCCAATAATTGGGAATTAGAGATCAAAGTATGGATGTGGCGAAACTAGAAAAGAGAAATTAAAGAATAATTATGTTAGGTAAGTTAATTACCTACCTAACATAAAAAAAGAAGTTAATTACCGGTCCTCCTCTAAGATTTCACATAATTATAGGGACCTCTCCTTTACTTTTTAAAATTATGAAAAACCTTTGCCCTGAGTTCACACTGTTACAAGTAGGGGTGCAATTTGAGTTGAGACGGCTCGAAAAGCTCGAAAAAAGCTCGACTCGAGCTTGAGTCTGCGGAGCTCGAGCTCGAGCTTGATTACGAGCCGAGCTCATGCTCACATATTGTTGTTCATCAGCTCGAACCGGCTTGTGAGTTTTTTATTTTACACTTAAAAAAATACAAAGAAAATTAGGCTCATGAGTAGGACTGAAGCAATCCCAGCTTCAGTCCTACTCTCTTTTGAAATAAAAATCTTTGCTTTGTCATATAATAAATTCAGGGTAATAACAAATTACCGCACTACAATTACCCTCTCGCAGAGACGTCTAACCTACCAACGGCGAGAGGAGCAGCCACCGTCAGCCAGCGGCGAGAGGAGCAGCCACCATCCAGCGGCGGCGAGAGGAGAAAAGGTCGAGACGTGTAGCAGCGGCGAGAGGAGAAGGCACCGTCGATAAGAACAGAGGAGAAGGCACCATCGATGGAAATGTCGACGTCCAGCGAGAGGGAAAAGAAACGAGTCCGCAGAGAAAAGGCTGAATTGAACCCTAACTTAAGTTAGGGTTCAAAAATTTTTTAAGCCCGCAGGCGCGCCTCACTGCACCTAAAAAACCACTGAAAGGCGCGCCTCACGAGCGCCCATAGCACCTCGCCCGCCTTTGGCCATCTGAGGCGCTAGCCACTACGCTTTGTGCGCCTGGCGCCTCAGGCGCGCCTTTCAAAACGTAGGGGTGCAATTTGAGTTGAGACGGCTCGAAAAAAGCTCGACTCGAGCTTGAGTCTGCGGAGCTTGAGCTCGAGCTTGATTACGTTCCGAGCTCATGCTCACATATTGTTCATCAGCTCGAGCTGGCTCGTGAGCTTTTTATTTTACACTTTAAAAAATACAAAGAAAATTAGGCTCGTGAGCTGAAAAGTTTGAGCTCAATAAATAGGCCTTGAGCTCGAGCTCGAGCCATGCAAAATGAGCTCGTCGAGCTCGAGCTTGGAAATTTTGTCAAGCTCGGTTCAAGCTCGACTCGTTTGCACCCCTAGTTACAAGACGCCCCAACTTCTGTTAACATTCATTACGAATGCACCGCTTCCAAGGGTGATTTTATTGTACCAAAAGTTAACAATGTAAACT
This sequence comes from Dactylorhiza incarnata, assembly GCA_033032865.1. NCBI lineage: Eukaryota > Viridiplantae > Streptophyta > Magnoliopsida > Asparagales > Orchidaceae > Dactylorhiza > Dactylorhiza incarnata. Next base: position 3,307,307 of record JAWHQI010000229.1, on the reverse strand, counting down.
CGGAGAGGAACTTTTTTTTTTAATTTCAAAAACTAGGTGGGGGGTCCTTGTAATTATGCAAAGTCCTGGTGGAGGTCACATTAAGTAACCCTGTTAGGTAATATATGAGATAATAGATAATAGACATGTTGTTTGGGCATGTACTAACTAAAATTGCACAAATTAGACAAGTAGGTAGAATTAGTGCCACAAGATTATGTAGGGGAAGCGTTATGTAGAGGAAGGGGGTAAATCCAAGGCAATGATGAATTAGTGTCATTATTTTCACAAGTGTATGCAGATATATACATGGATTGCATGACTATATATATTTTCTTACTTGAAGATAATTTTAAGATGTTATAATCCATTTATCAATGAATAATACAAACTCTCCCCTGCAGGATATAAGCTGTTGGGATTAGTCAGCCACATCGGTTCCTCAATTCATTGTGGCCACTACGTCGCCCATGTCCGCAAGGAGGGAAGGTGGGTCATTTTCAACGATAGCAAAGTCGGCGTGTCAGTCGACCCGCCCTTAGACATGGGGTACGTCTACTTCTTCGAGAGATCCGACAGCTAAATCCTTCACCAGAATGGCATTGTTCGAAGAAAGCTCCTTTCCATGCACGACCGGCCCTCTATGAGAACTCCGGTTCTTCGATCTCGCCTGAACCTTGGTCAAAGTGGAGGCCGCCTCACCAGCCGGATTAACCCGTGCTGAAATTTCTTGTTGTTGTTGTTTTGAATTTCTTTTAAAAAAAATTTAGAGCTCTATAGTTTTAATGATCTGAAAGGTATATTTTTTGAGGCAATAGAAGAGATTGATGCAAAGTGAAAGGGACAAGAAGTGTAATTTTGCAGCTCATCATCGCCTGTCAATTGTTTCCCATTCACTTAACATTTTCATCTGTTTTTAGCTCATGCTGTTTGCAATTATTTGGAAAGGAACATCATTTTTACACTCTGGCTGGAACTAATTCGAGCAAAAATGTGCGCATGATCGCAACTAATTTTTTTTTTAAATTTCGCCTTCGTGATTTCTGGCAGCTATATGAATTCTCATTTTTCATGCATTTTTCAAGACGTGAAAAAGCTATATCCTACACAAACCATTTTGAACTATCTCTGCCATGCATGTTATCTTTTGTTACCCCTTCTCTTTCTTATCTTTGCAGAATTTTATTATATTAATTTTAAATTATGGAGTCCATAATCAGCTTCCATTCACTTGGGCGGAATTGATGCTTTGGAATTGAAATTAGAAGTTAAATTCAATTAGAAAAAGGCCTCCAATTCTAATTCTAGAACCCGCCGATATTTTTATTTTGTTTTATGGTATTGTAATATTCTTGATGCTTTATTTTATTTTATTTGGAAGGAATATAGGCTCCGTTTTGCACGGCCATTTGTGAACACCCGCCCTCACTTAAAGGAAATTTATTCACTTTTATGTTCAAAACTAGTTTTATTTTCTTGGCGGCGATCATAATCATTGTCATGTCAAACATATTCTATGATGATGATGTTTTTTTGTCCAAACTTACCCGAGCAAAGATGTTGTGCCAAACGAAACCATAACAATTAAGGTGGTTAAAATTTTAATTTTGACGAGGTGAAAGCCAAAGATGGTGAGAGTAGGATTTGAGTTGTGGATAATTATGCGTTTTTGGATGAAATCTGAAGGAATCCATGTGGTGGATAAGAAGACAGGGTGGCATGGCATTTTGCGGTGGCCCGGGTCGCAATCGGTGAGCCATATTCTTCGTGGGGAGAGGCGGAGACAAAGTGGGAATAATGGAGGGGAGCTTGGACCAATTTGGTTGCAAAAGTTAGCACGAGATAAGGTGGAGATTGAGATTAATATTGCCTCTTTTATTTCTTTATTAGTTACTGTGCACGGGGGCTTCCCGTGCGTCCATTGATAGTACCCATACCACGATATTGTCCCAACGTGACGACACTCCTACCACTTGCAGTCCCCTGAGCGCACGATTGCTATCCCAAGGGTATCCCGAGGGAGATATCTTTATTTAATTAAATAAAAAATAAAGAGATGAGGAAATGATTGAATGAAGTGATAAAATTACTTTGATGGTACACATCATTACACAATAAGTGGATATCTTTATATATTACTATAGACATGTTGTTTTGTCTTGAAGATTTATGATAGCTTGATCGCACGATGCAATGGGGATCCGGATCCCCTGGAGTTCGTGCGGGAACTTCAGGGTGGAGTTCCGTGATTAATAGCCCTTGGATTTAATCCAAGGTCTGGCATTTTAATGCTCCCTCTTGGCTGGCGTGGAGTTCTCGCATAGAGATATAGAAAGAGGGTTCGCTCCTCTTCCTCGCTCCCTCTTTCCTGTTCACGCACGGAACTCCACCCTGGAGTTCTCGCACGAACTCCAGGGGATTCGGATCCATGCAATGGAGGGTCCCACTCCAGTATCTGTTTTGATTCATGCAGCTACTATGGTCACAACTGCCGTTTTCATGATAGCAAGGTGCTCCCCTATATTTGAATACCCACCTCGGCTTTGATTGTTATTACTTGTCTTTATTTATCCGCCAAAATAATTTTTTCCACGAGAAATAATGAGCGGTGTTGCGGCCGGCGCGCGGATCCCATACACGATTGCTTGGTGACACTTGCAAAATCAAAATGTTTGCATCATGGTAAAAGTATGTGAATGAGCTATCAACTTCAATGAAATTAATAGCAAGTATTTATTCCCATTTCCCACCATCCCACTCAAAATTTTATTGTGATTTTTATTTTATAACCATATAAACTTGATATTCTAAGCTTGCAATTCTTTATAAAAAAAATGCAAAAGACACATCTTAATTTTTAAGTATTAGTCAATTACAAATTTAGAGACTGTTTGGGACGCAGTTGGGGTTCCGGATCCTCTGGAGTTCCTGCGGGAACTCCAGAGGGTGGAGTTCCTATTTTGAGATCAATTCGAGTGGAATCAAAAAAAGTGGTTAATATCAAAGTTGTAGATCTCACCGAGACGAATAACTTTCATGTTGATCATTTTTTGATTTGAAGTCGTTTACGCCCCCGATTTGGGCCTCGAAAAAACAGGATCCGAAATTAATTATATTAATATTTTTCGGATCCTGTTTTTCGGGGCCCAAATCGGGGGCCTAAACGACTTCAAATCAAAAAATGATCAACATGAAAGTTATTCGTCTCGGCAAGATCTACAACTTTGATGTTAACCACTTTTTTTGATTCCACTCAGATTAGTCTCAAAATAGGAACTCCACCCTCTGGAGTTCCCGCAGGAACTCCACCCTCTGGAGTTCCCGCAGGAACTCCACCCTCTGGAGTTCCCGCAGGAACTCCAGAGGATCCGGATCCTCCGGAGAGGGAGCGAATCTATAAAGTAATGAATTTCAGTCTTTAACCTTATATTTCGTTAAAGGCAAATGTAAAAGCTAAAATTTAGGTTATTTTAGAAATAACAGGCTGAATAAAAACGTTAAAGTTAATTAACTACTAACACAGTATTTCAAAAATAGTACAATTATTTTAAAAGTAACACAATTATTTTTAAGAGCACATAATCTTCCTATTAAAAAAATAAGAATGCCATGTTTAATCCAGACTAATTTATTCCAGGTTTTTATTCCAGGCTAATTTATTTAATGTTAATGTCATGATGTTATTTTATCATCAATTCATCACGTATCGTATTATTCCAAGTTAATTTTGTTATAAAAATAGTAACAGATGCTTCGAACCGAATCTCAGAAGGAAAGCCCAAAGGATACATAGAACAAAATCCAAAGAATCTCACACGCGATATAACCAAAAACACGACACAACATAACCGGTAAACCACTATATTGCTGAATATTCATGTTGATGTTTATTTTATAGAGTTAAAAGACTGAATTCTTTCATATCAAAATTAAGGGACTGTAAAACCCTAGTGGTATTGAGAGTTGAAGTGAGAAGAGGGGGATGCGAGTAGAGGGTTGGGCGAGTCCACCTTGAAGGTGGGCGAGTGGAGCATAGTGGGGGCGAGTGGAAGTGAGAGGGGGCGAGTGGAGCTTGCCGAGTGGAGTGTTGGCGAGTGCTCATGAATGGAGTTGGCGAGTGGGAGTTGTGGAAGGGGCGAGTGGTATGAGTGCTAGGGGCGAGTGCACCTATGTGGGTGGGCGAGTGGGTATATGAGCATGTGCACCCCTCCCCCCTCCCCTTATTTGTGTTTTCCTATAAATATCCCCCCCCCCCCCCCCACCCCTAGTGTATTATGATGTGAATTGTGTTGAGTGAGAGATCAACTAGTGAGTGAGAGTGGGAGTGTGTCTACACCCCAAGAGAGTCCAACCCCAACCCGCACCTCCGCGAGAGGTGGAGAGTGCAGAGTGTAGGGTTGCGTGCGTTGTGAAGTGGAGAGTGCGTTGACAAGCTCAACGACACTGAGTGGAGAAGCGGACCTTGTCCGCGACAAGTTTTTTATATATCTCAACTGACGTGATTCAAGGTGTATGCACCTTGTAGTCAGCTTGTCTCTTTGTAATCAACTGCTTAGTTATAAAGAGTGTTACTTCATCTTTGTTCATTGTTGGTGCCCTTGCATGGTGATAACATAAATTTTAACATGGTATCAGAGGGAGGTTGGTGAAGCGGAGTGTGCTATCAAGGTTCAAGGTTCACAACCAAGATGGACGGCGGAGGAGGTTATGTGAGAGGACTAGGCATTGAGCTGCTCACCCAGACCAACTACAAGAAGTGGAAGTCATGCATGGAGAGTTAGCTGTTTGGAGAGGATCTATGGGAGGTCGTTGGAGGAGCTGAGCAAGAGGAAGTTGTAGCTGCCGGAGACAATGGTCCAGCAGTAAGGGCGTGGAGGAAGACTAACGTCAAAGCTGAGTTCACCTTAAAGAGGGCTATCTCACCTGACTTGTTCGACCACATCCTGGGGTGCAAGTCAGCGTCAGAGATCTGGAGAGCCCTTGATGGGTTATTCAACAAGAAGAATGTAGCGCGGCTACAGTTCCTGGAGAATGAGTTGGCGCGGTCCACTCAAGGAGAGTTGTCGATATCCACCTTCTTCTTGAAGGTGAAGAACCTGTGTGCAGAGATCTCGGCCTTGGATCCTGACAAGCCGATCTCAGAGGCGAAGATGAAGAGGCACATACTCAGAGGCCTGCGGAAGGAGTATGTTCCGTTTGTCACCTCTGTGCAAGGATGGGCTACTCAACCCACCTTACTGGAGCTAGAGAACTTGTTGTCGTCACAGGAGAGCTTGGCGAAGCAGATGACGGGAGTGTCTATCTCAGGGGGAGATAGCGAGGCATTGTTCTCAGGCAAGAGAAAGCCTTGGGACAAGAAGAAGAAGAACTCCGGAGATGGACCCTCAACGTCCTCTCAGGGAGTTAGGGAGAACTTTCTCCCTACATATGACCAGAGAGGGAGACCCCTCTGCTTTGCCTGCAAGAAGTACGGGCACATGGCAAAGGAGTGCTGATCAAATCTCAAGGCCGGTCATGTTGCTGAGAGAGAGGGAGACCACCGGAGAGGTGGAGACCATCAGAGAGGTGGAGGAAGAGGTGGAGGTCACCAGGGTGGTGAAGGTGAAGACAACTGCTTCCTTGCCGAGATGACGGCAACGTCAGTCGACGCTTTAGCCTCCGTCAACTTCGAGAATGACTGGATAGTGGACTCTGGTTGCAGACACCATCTCACTGGAGATGTGTCTAAGTTTGCCTCCTTGAAGGCATATGATGGAACTGATGCTATCATCACGGCGGATGATACAGTGCATCCAGTTGAGAAGGAAGGGATGGTATCCCTGGGAAGTGAAGAGAAGTTCATGACACTCAAGAGTGTGTCTGGCTGAGGAGGCTGGTGGAAGATGTGGATGAGAAGGTCAGTGGACCTACTGTGCTGCGTGGAGACAATGAGAGTGCTCTAAAGCTGACAACCAACCCATTTTGTCATGCAAGGACAAAGCACATAGAGATCGAGCACCATTTCATCCGAGAGAAGGTGTTGGGTGGCTCGCTTCCGGTGGAGTACGTGCGAAGTGAAGAGAACCTGGCGGACATCTTCACAAAGCCCCTATCTGCAGGGCCGTTCAAGAAGCTTCGTGTTTGCCTTGGAGTTGTCCCTGAAGCTCACTTCAAGGGGGAGTGTTGAGAGTTGAAGTGAGAAGAGGGGGAGGCGAGTAGAGGGTTGGGCGAGTCCACCTTGAAGGTGGGCGAGTGGAGCATAGGGGGGGGGGGGCAAGTGGAAGTGAGAGGGGGCGAGTGGAGCTTGCCGAGTGGAGTGTCGGCGAGTGCTCATGAATGGAGTTGGCGAGCGGGAGTTGTGGAGGGGGCGAGTGGTATGAGTGCTAGGGGCGAGTACACCTATGTGGGTGGGCGAGTGGGTGTATGAGCATGTGCACCCCTCCCCCCTTCTCCCCTTATTTGTGTTTTCCTATAAATACCCCCTAGTGTATTATGATGTGAATTGAGTTGAGTGAGAGATCAACTAGTGAGTGAGAGTGGGAGAGTGCAGAGTGTAGGGTTGCGTGCGTTGTGAAGTGGAGAGTGCGTTGACAAGCTCAACGACACTGAGTGGAGAAGCGGGCCTTGTCCGCGACAAGTTTTTTATATATCTCAGCTGACGTGATTCAAGGTGTATGCACCTTGTAGTCAGCTTGTCTCTTTGTAATCAACTGCTTAGTTATAAAGAGTGTTACTTCATCTTTGTTCATTGTTGGTGCCCTTGCATGGTGATAGCATAAATTTTAACAAGTGGAACTCATTCGGATATCCTTTTTCTCGTTGAGAAAAATCTCTCAATATCAGGATCGTATCAAACTCGAAGAGCGAAGCGAAACCTAACTCCTCACTCTAATAGCTAGTTCATGACTTGTTTCAACATCCCTCTTCGCTTCGCTCGAGCTACTTCGGGGTAGGCGCAAGGGCTTCGGCGAAGAAAGACAAGAAGCTAGGGCAGTGAACTGATATAATTAAGGTTAAGGAGACCCCTTTTTTTCCTTCTGCAGATCACATTTTTGGGGATCAAAATGATTGATTTTTGGATCACATTATGAACCCTTAATAATCGTTTAAGTATGAAAATCTTGTGAAAGTCTGATCAGATTTGGATCAAAATGCAATCATATTTGAATAAAAATCAAATCTTTTTTTTTTTTCAAATACGAATTTTTTTGAAAGGATTGGCAAGAATATGACGTCAAAAACTAAAAGAACAAGAGATCACGGCGAAGTAGATTCACCACTTTATTTAAAGAGGGAGAAATTATAGGATTATTTTTGGGAATTGTTAAAGGCAAATCAAAAATGGTTAGTCGCACACCAGCACACTTCAATATTAGACCGAAAACTGTTCTCTCATTTTTATTTACGCAAACCCTTACCGAAAGTCGCAAACCTCTCCTGCTTCGCCGAATGGAAGAAACGCCGGAGTCCATACCGCCGTCGCCTCTCCCGCCGTCGCCTCTCCCGTCGCCTCTCCCTCCGCCTCTCCCGTCGACTCAGGAAATGGATGAATTTGCAGGAAAAAGAAGTCAATCAGGTCTTGGAGATGGAGAAGGGGGGATCAGGGCTTGGAAATGGAGGAATTACAAGCTCAAAGTTTGCTGAAGATCTGCTGCTTGGATCCATTAATGTCTCCTACTGTAAATATGCTGATGGATGATAATGCACGTGTTTTTTGGTTCCTGTGAGTGCATTTAAGTGGCTGTTGTTGCAATTTGTATTGTAAATATTAAGTGGCTTGTCGTTAATAGATTCGGGTTTTTTGGTTTTTTGGTTTGTCGTTAATAGATTTGGGTTTTTTGGTTTCTGCTAAAAATTTAGATTTGGTTTGCTGTTAACAATAATAGTTTGTCGTTAACAAATTTGTTTGCACCGAGTAATTTTCAAAAAACTGGGTTTGCCATAAAAATGGCGTGCGACTAGTCATTTTTGATTTGCCTTTAACAATTCCCTTGTTTTTTTGTAAATGCCTGAAATTTTCTCTCCAGAAGCATCGTAGAGAGAGAGAGAGAGAGAGTGGGAAGTGGGAAAATCAAGGAAGCCAATCATCCTCATCCCCACATCTTCTACCAGCTGGCCCGCAGCCTTTCTTCTCCACTCTCCACGCTCCCTCAACAAAGCGCTGCCACTCGGAGGAGATCGGAAAACCTTAATCATGCCTCCTGTGAGCAGCTGTAACGGCGGGAACACGAGCGGCAACAGAAACGCCAACGTCAACATCGTGTGGTTCAGAAGAGACCTTCGATTGGAGGACAACCCGGCCCTCGCCGCCGGCGTTAGGGCTGGATATGTGGTTCCGGTGTTTATTTGGGCGCCGGAAGAAGAAGGCCACTACTATCCCGGAAGAGTTTCACGGTGGTGGCTGAGCAAAAGCCTTGAGCATCTCGATTCTTCGCTGAGGAGTCTCGGAGCCAGTCTCATCACTAAGAGATCTTTTGATACTGTTTCCACACTTCTCGATATTGTCAACGCCACCGGCGCCACAGATCTTTTCTTCAATCACCTCTATGGTCAGTTCCCGTGTCTCTCCTTCCAAAAAATTGAAGCTAATCTGAAACAGATGAGGGTTTTATTAATCCATTTCTCTCTGTTTTGATCTTTCTGGGACTGTTGTTGTGTATCTTTATGCCGATTTTGCAGTTTTACGGTTTAGTGATTTCTTAAATCTCAATTTCCATTTTGTTTTTGTAGTTTCTGCTGTTTTTTCTATTATATTTTCCCGTTGTTGTTCATGAACTTAAAACAAACAAAGAGTTTTTTCCTGATTCGCTCATTTTTAAGCTGAAATGTGCTGTTTTTAAGCATAAGGTACACTTAATAAGCTTTCTTTACTTCAAAGTTCTTTTCTGGACTATTCTTCTTCCATTTTTTAAATTTGATCAACATTTTAACATCATTTCTTTCCATATTCTACCACTTTGATGTTCATATGCTCTAAATTATACTATTTTTATGTCTAATGTCAGATCTATTGTTCTCTCACCTAGGTTTATCACTCCATTAGTTTAATCCTTTGTTATGTTGTGGGGTTGAACTAGGGAGGGACTAAAATTAGGTCAAATACACTAGTGATCAAATTCAATTTTCAGCCCAAAAGGTTTAAATTTTAGGGTCCCGACCGCTTGTTATTATTACATCAACATAATTTTCACTTGTAGAATGTTGGACTAAACCCAGTACTCTTGCATATCAGCAATCTTTTCCTTAACTAAGAGATTCACATCTATCATGGCTCCATCTCAAATATTATAAAGCGCCATGCACCAAAAGTTTGCTCACTAAGTTGGAGCATGCATTGGAATCATCATCTGTTGATATATGAACTTGGCTTGACCGTATCGTCACAATTAGTCGAATCAGTTTACTACAGTTGAAACATTGATTCTGATAATTCCACTTTTACGGAGTGTGATGCAGAAAGTTGGGTCAAACACACCAATATTCAAACACATTATCAATGGAAAAGCTTAAGTCTATAGTTAGGGGCGGAGTCTGATTAAGTTGTTTTTCTGTACCGATATATTTTGCACTTAGCTAATGTAGAACTAAACACAATACTCTCACTTTCCTCAACATATTTGATACGCGGCAACCGTATCAAGAACGAGAACAAAGAACACGAACTTGTATTGCATAAAAGAAAACACAGATACAATCCGGAGACAAGCTCTTGCCAAGCACCCGGAGGCTGGGTCCTCCAAGGCACTCCCCTCTCCAAGAGAGACAAAAGACTAACACTTCAAAAGATACCTCACTCACCATCTAAGAGCTCCTTATATAGATGGAGCTCTCCACTATAGGACAAAATACGTAATAATGCATAACAAACTGCGAATACAAGATAATCCATGATGGTTGTTGCGTTCTGCTCGCAAGGCGTATACGTATCATATTATTCATTGATTTTACTAATTATTTACTAAAATCAACAAACTATTGTTTTTGAAGAAAAAATGAAGATGGTGATCAACTTTAAAGAAAAAAGAAAGCAACTTTCCATGCAGATTGCAGTTGAAAAGGAGATCAAAAGATTACTTGGTCCATTTTTCTTTATTGCCTACAACAGATAGACAAACACATTTAGAGTGACAACAGTTGAAATGTGCTGCTCTTGCGATTCCCTTAATCCTCTTTTGTTTTATCATGCAGATCCTTTCTCTCTTGTTAGGGATCACCAGATCAAGGAGCTTCTATCTTCTCGAGGTATCACGGTTCATTCTTTTAACGGTGATTTGCTTTATGAACCATGGGAAGTTGCAGATGAGAATGGTTGCTCTTTTACTACTTTTGAACCATTCTGGAATAAATGTCTTCACATGCCTTATGATCCCGCATCTCCTCTCTTGCCGCCAAAAATGATTAAATCAGGTATATATCTGTTTAATAAATTGCTTGATCTATTCTATGATAACTTTTTTTGGAATTAATGGACTTATGTTTGCTCCTGTCTAGGAGTGTTCACGAATTGAATCAATTCGTGTAACAGTACAATCTATTCTGAATTCTAATATTTTGCAGATATTCATATTCGGATTTGGATTCGTTCAAATATTTGTATTGATATTCAGATTCGAACTCGTGTTAAAATGTGGTATTTGAATTCGGCTTTAAATTCAGATTTTGAGTCGGATTCGAAATTAGAGTCCGCACAGTTCAAAATTTTCTATTTTAATTAAACTACAACAACAACACTCAAGCCTTTATCCCACCATAGTGGGGTCGGCTATATTCTATTTGAATTAAACTATTAAATCAAAATTCGGATTCACATTCGAAAAAGTCCAAATTGTATCGATTCTTGAACTATTCACAAACTATTTACTTTTTGAACAGCCATGCTCTTATCCAATTTAAAAGTAGAAGCCAAATTTCGGTAGCTAGTCATGGAGATATCAAGGGGACACCTTGGTAAATATTCAATGTGGAACTGTACCACATTCTCTTACAGAATCTTAATAATTTGTTCATTCACATGAGAGTTCCTTATATCATCCTTAGGGTCCGTTGGCGTGTCGTTTTTGCTCCGGTGAGTTTGGACAAAACACCACCATCATAGAATATATGTTTTGCATGACAACGATTATTACCACCATCAAGAAAAAACACTAGTTTTGAACCTAAAAGTGGATGGAGTTCCTTAGGTGAGATCGTGCGTTAACAAAAGACGGTTCATAACCACTGCGTTTACGACCGCCACCACCGTGCCAAACGAAGTCTTGCTCTTCCTAAACTCAAGGGGAAGAAGATATATATGATTATGTTCCCCATTGACGATTGCCGTGTAATTAATTTATATATGGATGCTATATTCAAATCAACAATTTTACCCTGATTTAGTTTCATGACCGAAGCCATCTTCTTGAACTTGGAGATTGATCTTGAACTTGACTATGCAAAATGCATTTTCTGATGGAGAAGGTTCTGATTTTCATTGGATGTTGGCTTTGATTTGGTTTTAAAAAAATGTCACAATCAAACATATATAAACTTCGTTTTTGAAAGTTTGTATCTAAGCATCTACTTTCTTCAGGTGATGTTTCGTGTTGCCCCTCAGACACTCTAGTTTTTGAGGATGAATCCGAGAGAGGAAGCAATGCTCTTCTCGCACGAGCTTGGTCCCCGGGATGGAGGAATGCCGATAAGGCCCTCAATGCCTTCATAAATGGACCGCTGATCGACTACTCGGCCAACCGAAAGAAGGCAGATGGCGCATCCACCTCCCTCCTTTCCCCTCATCTACATTTTGGGGAAGTCAGTGTTCGTAAAGTCTTCCACCTCCTCCAAATCAAGCTACTCGCGTGGATTAACGAGGAAAACAACACCGGAAAAGAGAGCGTAAACTTATTTCTTCGGTCCATCGGCCTCCGAGAATACTCTCGGTACTTCAGTTTCAACCACCCTTGTAGCCATGAAAGACCGCTTCTCTCCCACCTAAAGTTCTTTCCTTGGGTGCTTGATGAGAACTATTTTAAGGCATGGAGGCAAGGTAGAACTGGTTATCCCCTGGTTGATGCCGGCATGAGAGAGCTTTGGGCCACCGGATGGCTCCACGATCGAATTCGTGTGGTTGTGTCGAGCTTCTTTGTGAAAGTATTGCAACTTCCATGGAGGTGGGGGATGAAGTACTTCTGGGATACTCTTCTTGATGCTGATCTTGAGAGCGATGCATTGGGTTGGCAATATATTTCCGGCACTCTTCCCGATGGTCGGGAGTTCGATCGTATCGATAATCCTCAGGTATAACTAGTTCTTAGCGGAATTTTTCTTGCTCTTTTTTGTATTGCATTCTTTCATGTAGGGATATAAATAGATGGAGTCTGTCATTTTAAGTATTGATATGAGAGAGTTTCATTTTACAATTGTCCTCTCTTACTTTGTTTAAAAATGTTTAAATATTGATATGAGAGAGTTTAATTTATATAGAAAATGAATATATAAGAGTATTAACCTAATTATTAAATACTTTTTAAAATAAATTTTATTTGTATTTGAAATGTTAATGGTAAAATAAAGAGATGGAATGCGTATCATTTTACAATGAATCTCTTTCAATTTTTTTGCACTAGTTTTTTATATTTGCTATTTGGGAATTATACACTTTTTGAAAGTTAAATGTATGAAAAAATGGGTAAATTACTTATACTTAATCTGTCAAATTTTTTTCTAATTATATATTTACATCCTACATACTTCTTTTTAATTTATATAGAAAATATAATTATATAAGAATATTCATATAAATATTAAATATTTTTATTTTTATTTGCAATTGAAATATTTAATGGCAATATAAGGGCATGATGGTCTCCATCATTTTGGAAGTTTAACCTAAGTGCTGAAAGTTATCAAGAAGTGATTTCCATTTTTTTTAATATTATTTAGTATGAAGATAAAGAATAAAGTTATAAAAATTGAGGAAGCTACATCTTATCTTATCTATGCACTATTTATATTATTTCATTATATTCTTAATTAACTTAAAGAATCAAATTGAAAGGACAGTTTTATAATAACAATGGTTCAAATTGGTATAGATTGTTAATTAAGTAGTTATGATAATTGATAAGAATACATTTATTTAGGCTCCGTTTGGCGCGTTATGGACCGTCGTTCGTGAACGCCCGACCTCACCGTCGTCGTTCGTGTCGGTCATAACTGTTGTCATGTCAAACATACATTCTATGACACGGGCATTTTTTGTCCAAACTCACAGAAGCAAAAAAGTCGCGCCAAACGGAGCCGTACGCAAATTTGATAATTAGATTTTAATGATGACCATTAAGGTCTTATTGATATTTAATTGTGATAATTAAGCTTAAAATAATTAATTATGAAAGTATTATCCAAATGTTTTGTATTTTGTAAGCTTATTTGCGATTAATTAAACGGTAAGGTAAATTATTAAAAAATTGTTAGTAATTTTTATTTATTATAATCTTACTTAATTATTAATTTATGCATCAATAATTAACTAATTATCTTGGTTGATTAAGGATTAATTAGGATTTAAATTATGATTACCAAATTTTTTGACTTTTATTCTATAACAATTTTAATTAATAAGTAAATTATCAAGGAATATTAATCTTAAGTCTTAACAATCTATCATGCTACATTATTAAGTATAATAATTTAATCAAATCATTAACACTTAATATTTTAAATAAATATTTGTCTTATCTACCTAAATATTATGATATTGTTTTCTTCAATAATAATAAAAAATTTTATTATTATGGTAACTTGATTATTTATCTTAACAACCTAATTATTACTATTAGTGATTATTATGATAACTTGATGAGCTGCTCTTTAATATTAAATTAGGCTGATTATATATAATTATTATACATTATTTCTATTTTTGTTGTTCGTTCCCGAACATATATTCCATTTTTTAATTAAAAAAAGAAATAATATAGAACATTCACATATTTGTTTATTATTTTAAGAGAACAAATTAAGCCCAAAAAGGAACTAAACAGCATTCCTAAGATATTGAGAAGGGGATTGCGCTTCAAGAATATTTCACTTTTAGTGACCCAATTCTAGTTCCGTCGTTCAGTTGCTTGATTGAATTTAGGATTAGAATTCCAGTTAATTCCATGAGAATATGAATTTGGCCACAAACCCAATTATCTAATTCTTACCTAAGAGAGAAGTAATTTAGAAATTCCTCTGGCTATTAAAATCTCATGAAGTTAGAGAAAAATCATTGAAAATCTTTATTACTTATTAGAGAGCTCTTAATGATTTTTGTTTAGAAATTTTCTAAGAGGATATCTTTGATTTGCACAATCAAAGTGAGATGGAATTTGTAACAGCGGTAGCGTAGCCGGAGTAGTGGCCGGAGGCGGTGATGACCGCGGCGGAGGGTATTGTAGAGCCGGAATCGCGACCGCCTAGGCGAGGCGTGTGCTTGGTAGGAGAGAAATATCTCATACAAAAGACCAAGGAAATAGAGAATTGGATACTTCACACAACAACACATGTCATTTAAATAGGCTGCAAGTAGTGACTAACATCTTAATGACTCGACTTAATAAAATGATAATAATTAAAGACATTAAAAGATACAATGACTCGGCCCGCCGCCCGAGGCCCATAACATCTCACCCGACCTTCAAAATTGAGCTTGCCCTCAAGCTCGAACGAAGATTGACCGATTTGATCATCGGGTTCTTTTATTTCGCGCCAAAATAGCTCCTTGTAGTGCGTCATTGTAGCGGGGGCCGGCAAGCTGTCATCTTGCACACATATCTGACTGAGGGCTGCATGGATCTGGCGTGGCGCGGCGTTAGTTGAGGAGAATTTGTCATGCATTATGGCTGGTGGCGGGGCAAGTGTGTCTGCTGAATGTGAGTCGCGACGATCAGAAGTAGCGGTGCCGATTGGAAAATGGTCACCGGAAGAAATGACGCTAGAGGGACCGGCGGCACAGGTAATTGGAGCAGAGGGCGCTAGATGAAGGTGGTTGACAGAGCGGTTGGCACGGGTTGCGAAGGAACAATCAACGAGCATGATGGAGGCGCTAAGAGCGGAAGACGAGCGAGGAGTTATTTATGTTTGTATGCAGCAATCAGGTCGCCGAGTATGGCGATGATGGCGGCGCCGATTTCCGCGCTCGACTTGTGAGCGAGCAGCATAGTCGCCGAATCGGATGGTGGGGCCCTCTCAGATGTCATTGTTAGGAAAAAATATAATTAATTAAATAATCGATTGATTAGTTTTTTGTGTTTGGATGGAAGATAAATGAATTAATACTAATTAATTAATCAAGTAATTTGTTTAATCAATTAAGAATAAATTCACGAGGGTGTGATGATAGCCCTAGAAATTAAGAAAAGAAACAACATAAGGCTCGATGGAGGGGTGTGGGGCTCGAAAACAAGAGTCTGGTTGTGGTTCTTTCTGTGTGGACTCAAGCGGGCATCAATAATGAGCAGGGGTCTCGATATAGAAACCTGGTGGTTTTGCGTTTCTGCGTGGCTTAGCAGGGACAGGAAGGAAGAAGATACGGCTGCGCAGGGGGCTCGAGGATGTTGTCTCTCCGGAATTCCTTCGTGTGATCAAAGACGAGGAAAGGAAAAGGGAAAATGATGGCTAACTGTCATTGGGAGCGGTCGTGTACTTCTTGGAAGTGGACGGAAGCGATGGCGTCAGCTTTGTGAGGTTGCTGGTGTCGAGCACGGAGTTGAAAGAGTGCAGATCGATGACGATGATGGCGTGCCCTAGACGTCTTTCTACTGGTGGTGAGCGTCTCGTAAGTACCCGAGCAGGAAGGAACGAGGCTTCCTTCTGCTGCTTGGTGTGGTTGTCTTTTTTTTTGGAGTTGTGGTATGTGGCTTGATCGGCGGAAGAGAGGAGGACCGATGACTCTTTGATACCAAGTTGTTACGGGTCTTTCCCGTAACAACGGTAGCGTAGCCGGAGTGGCCGGAGGTGGTGATGACAGCGGCGAAGGGTAATGTGGAGCCGGAACCGTGGCTGCCTAGACGGGGAGTGCTCAAGAGGATAGAGCTACCAATATCTCATACAAAAGACAAGGGGAATAGAAAATAACTTCTTCGATACTTCACACAACACATGCCTTTTAAATAGGCTACAAGGCTCATAGTGACTAACAACATCTTAATGACTCGACTTAATAAAACAATACATTAAAAGATACAATGACTAGGCCTGTTACCCGAAGCCCATGACAAAATCCTCGTGAGGTAAATTTTTAGAAAGAAACATAATGAGATTTTGATAGAAAATTTTTTAGAATGGGTTTGAGTGATAGAGACCTAGTAGAATATAACTTTTGAGAAATAAATTTTTAGAGAGAATTTCAATGAGATTTCTGAGAACTTTCTTTTAGAGTGAAACTCTCTAAAGAGAGGATTTCTCGAAATAAAGTTCTAGAGTGAGAAAATCTTTAAGTGAGAGAACCCTAATAAAATTAAAATCATTGGGAGAGAGATTTCTAGAGAGAAGATTCTAGTGAGATATCGTGAGCGGTTTCTAGCGAGATTTCTAGAGATTTTTTTGTAGAGAATTTATATTGTGAAAATAATCTTGAGCGGGAGAATTCACGGTAATCAATAACTAATGTTTTATCATGTGATCTAATATATCATGCAATGAATTTAAAGTTAAGTTTTTAATTAATGAATATCATTTTATAAGATATGCTATAAGTGATAGCAGATGCTAATTTATTTTAGTTTAGCAAAACTAGTAATCTTGTGATCGAAATTTCGTTCTCATTAGAACAACAAAATTGTACAGTTCCAATTATGTATATACACTTCCATATTCTAGTCGAACTAGAATTTTAAGCAGTCATAATTATGAAAAGAATTAGAATTGAAACCAATTCCTGCACTTGTTTTTAATTCTAACCAACATAACAAACTGAAATCTCTTCCAAATGAACAACCATTTAAGGTCAATAATTACTCATATGATGTGTTAAATGGTGCTCAATTCCACCTCAATTTATAAGTAATCGGAAGCCGGAAAGAGGACATAATTTCCTTAACTTTCCATTTATTACCTGATACAGATACGACCTCCTGGACACGTGTCGCGTCTCCCTCTGCTTATGTATCCCTAAAGGGCATTATCGTAATTTGTATATCTCACTTCCCTATATAAGGGAGTGATAGTGTCTCTTATTAGGCATCTTTGGAAGTCATTGTGAGTGTTAGGCTCTCCTAGGTGAGAGAGTCTCTTAGGGGGAACCAGCCCTCAAGAGTTCGGGTCGAGCTTGTCTCGACATTTGTATGATAGTGTCACCTATCATTAATAAAATACAATATATCCATTAAATAGTTGTTTGGAGTTATTAGAGGTATATCAAGAGTAGGATTGGGGCCATGATACATTTTATCATTTCAGTAGCTTTAAGCTATGTTTGGAAGGCAGAACGCCACCGGAGAGAAACGGTACCGGAGCTCTTCATCTCTGGTGGGAAAGGGAGCTGCGCCAGAAACTTTTTCCCTTCCCCCACAAGATGCCAATTGCCACCGGAGATAAATTCCTATTTTGGGCGCCTCCATCTCCTACCGTTGAGCACCGAAGAAAGCACAAACCGCACCCCCAAACAAAGCCTTGGTTTGTCATCATTTTCTTTCCCTCCTCGAATTACTTTAACTTCTTGTGTTTCGTATTGAAAAGGCCTATATAAATGCTACAACAGTGTGCAATAACGTATCCCACATTTTGGTTCTTATATCATGCTGAATATCAGCAACATGTAACTTTGGTTATGGTCTATGAAAAAAAATTTAAGCTCATGGTAGAAGTTATGTGATGTTTTTTTTATTATGCCGATTTCTATTAACAGTTTGAGGGCTACAAGTTCGATCCAAATGGCGAATATGTCCGTCGATGGCTTCCTGAACTTGCGAGATTACCGACGGAATGGATACACCATCCATGGGAGGCGCCAGAATCCGTACTCCAAGCCGCTGGCATCGAGCTCGGCTCCAACTACCCACTCCCGATTGTGGAAATCTCTGCGGCCAAAGATAAACTACAGGAGGCTCTCACGGAGATGTGGCAAATTGAAGCTGCATCAAGAGCTTCCATTGAGAACGGAACAGAAGAGGGCCTTGGTGATTCCTCGGACTTGTCCTCTCTTGCGTATCCTCAAGAAATTCATATGGAGATTGATCATGAGCCTAATAGGACTAATAATCTCCAAACCACAACAAGAAGGCACCTAGATCAGATGGTTCCAAGCATAACTTCTTCATCACTCAGAACTGAAGAGGAAGAGGTCTCGACGGGTATAAGCAACACCGGGGAAGGCGCCAGGGACGAAGTGCCGACGACGAACGCAAATTTTGACGATCGGATGCGTGGAGCTACAGACGAAGATGGAGTGCTTCAAGTCGTGGGAAATAATGCTGTTCAACAGTTCAATCCTGCCGCCAGTCACACGGAGAGGGATGGAGGTGTGGTTCCCGTGTGGTCTCCTTCGTTGAATTTGAACCTGAACCGATCCGAGCATTTTATCTCTGACGAAACTACCATCCGAGCTGGTGCTTATTTGCCAAGGCACTCTCAAACACATCAGGTGATGAATTGGAGGCAGCTTTCCCCATCAGTGTGAGTTCTAATATATTTTTATTCTCATGTCTATTATTGTTGATATATATATATATATTTATCCAAGTTATTTTTATTAGAATTCCTGATTATGGTGAAATAGAATTCTTAATCATGGAGGCAACTCTTTATTCCAGTGTAATGATATATCTAGTATTTTCTAAAATATCCTCTTTTAAGTTGAAAAATAGCAGCCCCCTTCTTCTATATTATTGTACTACATAATGAGAAGATCCAAACAACTAGAGTAAGGGACCGCTTGACGCGGTGTTTTTGCTCCGGTGTGTTTACACAAAAAGGCAACCCTCGTAAAATATGTGTTTGGCATGACAACGGTTATGACTGACAACAAGAAAAAAAACTAATTTTGAACATAAAAGTTGATGATGATCCTTAGGTGAGGTCGTGCGTACACGAACGCCGGTTCATAACCACCGCGTTCACGACCGCCACCGCCGTGACAAACGGAGCCTAAGGCTCCGGTTTGGCCGGGCATTTTTGCTCCGGTGAGTTTAGACAAAAACGCCACCAACATAGAATGTATGTTTGGCATAACAAAAGTTATGACCGCTACAACGCTATCAAGACAAGAAAATTAATTTTGAACATAAAAATTGATGAAGATAGTTAGGTGAGGTCGGGAGTTCACGAATGCCGGTTCATAACCACCGCGTTCACCACCGCCACCGCAGTGACAAACGGAGCCTATAAGGCTCCGTTTTGGCGGGGCATTTTTGCTCCGGTGAGTTTAGACAAAAACGCCACCATCATAGAACGTATGTTTGGCATAACAACGGTTATGACCGCTACGGCGCTATCAAGAAAAGAAAACTAGTTTTGAACATAAAAATTGATGAAGATACATAGGTGTGGTCGGGTGTTCACGAACGCCATTTCATAACCACCGCGTTCACGACCGCCACCGCCTTGACAAACAGAGCCCAAGTGTTATCCAGATTTATCTGACAATATACAAATTTTATGTGGCAGGAGAAGTTGGGAGGTGGAGAACACGCTGCAGCCAAACGCAATTGGCTAGCCCACGGTGGAGAAAGCATCCCATCCTTCTGTTCCTCCATCGCTCCCCAAGTACTGTCGGACACAGTAGAATCAGTAGCTTATACTATAAATATATAGTTGTTTGTGTATGTAAATTCTACCAGTACTGTCGTGCTGTTCATGAATTTGAGTTTTGTGCGGAGTGTGTTTGCACATCTTCCCAACTTCATCTTCTTCAGCAGATAATAAAAAAGAATGTCTGTGATAATGGAGCAGGCAACTGTTTTATGTTCTTATTTATTTGATATTATTATGGAATTATATTCGATCGAATGGCGTCTCCGCCCGTCTACAATATCTCTTTCTTGTTTTGTATTTAAGAAGCGAAGCGTAGTCTCGAGGACGGACGAAATCGGGAGCAAAATGAGAAGAAAATGAGAGAATATGGTAGGAGGGAGCCATGGAGAGAGTGAGGGAGGCAATTATATCTTCCTAATTGCTGCTTTGGTTCGGCCTAATTCCTGAATCCTGGTACATACCGGTTCAAGCAGAGCCTGAACCGTTGCAACCCAGCACCTATTTAGTTCGGCTCAAGTTATTATTATTACTCGGTTCCTTTACTGCTGTTTCATTGGAGATGATATCATTCACATTTTGTTTAAAACAGGGTGAAGGGATTGGTTATGAGGCGCTAAGTGCAAATCATCCCACGATCTGTAATGTCGTGCGGTCGGCGGCGGCCGTTTATTTGATCCGTTGTTTCCGTAATGTGTCGTAAGGTGTTTCGCCGCGTGGTTGTTTGTCGCTTTCTTTGTTTTAATGTTTGGGTATGGTCTGCATCCCTAGGATATATATAAAGGGTTGTTTGTTGTGTGGCTGGGGACTATTTTTTACTTTTGGAAGAATATATTGAAGTTTCCTGCTTATTCCTTTTTATCCTGCCGCCTCCAGATTTCCGCCGGCTCTCACCTGCAGCTCCAGGTGCGCCCGGCCCGAAGGTCATCTTGCCGGTGGACTCCAGGAGCAGCTTTTAGACTTGCTCTAGGCTGTTGTTGTGGGCTTTCTCTGCGTTACTCCCCTCCGGTTGTTCATTCCTTGTGTGCGCCCAAGTGCGATCAAGCATTTCATAGTTCGCTCGATGCGCTTGTGGTGAGGTCAGAGAGACCCCGAGGTTTACCCCAAGCTAGAACAAGTGGAGATAACAAAACATACAAAGAAAACTAAGGGTCTGTTTGGCATGGCGATGATAAGCGTGAATGTGATTGTTGTGAATTGTCGTTTGTGAATGCCCGACCTCACCTAAGAAACTCCATCCACTTGTATGCTCAAAATTTATTTTTTTCTTGGTGGCCGTCATAATCGTTGTCATGTCAAACACATATTTTATTACGGTGACATTTTTGGTCAAACTCAGCAAAGTAAAACGTCGCGCCAAACGGATCCTAAGAGTGATAGATGGAAGGAATAACATTACAATCCTTATAACATAGCATAGCAAGGGTCATGACATAATTGTTAGACAACTGAGGCAAAAATTAAAAACAATTAGGAAGAAATTACACATAATTAGGACAACCATCTTTCCAGAGAATAAATTAATTTATTCAAAATCCTACATATATTTATTTGATGATAATACAAATTTATTATTGTTTTTTCCAAAACAAAAAATCATACATGCGCCAAAAAAAGGTGAGATTGTTCCATCCTGGACTATCCACCGGATGGTCCTGGTGATCTCCGCGGAGATCACTTTTGGTCCACGCAGAGATCATCGTGATCCCTGTGGAGATTAGAAGTGTCTCCGCGGAGATCACCGCGACCATCCGTGGACCCGGTTCCAAAAATTTCGCCAAACAAAGAGAGGAAACACCAAATAATCTTCATCCAAAGCGGGAGAAATTAAGGGAACTGCATCGATTTGTCTGCAAAATTATAAAAGTTGTTAAAACAATCTCTAGCTATTTATATAATTATATGTTACTATTAATTGTAATTTCAAAAGTAAAAGGGTGCAATCTGTAATTACGCTAAATTTTAGGGATAATTTTGATAATTGTATCTAAGTTTTGATTATCCAAACCTCTCATTTGAGTTAATATTTCATAATAAGCATCTAAAAAAACCCTCCTTGGACCATGTGATCAAATTTAAACTAAAATGGGAGGTTAAATTCAAATAAAAAAAAAGGAGGGTGCAACTTGTAATTTTGCAAACTTAAAGATGGAGATTGAGGGTAAACAATCCTAAACCATAAATCATAAACTCTGAAGTATAAACACCCTAAACCCTAAAACTTCAAAATCAAAGCTGAAAAGTGAGAGAAGTTCCGCATGGCACCGTGTGCACTTTTCAGCTTTTTCAGACGGTACCTCAAGAGTGGCATACTCAATGGTAGGTACATGCTTAAAAAAACTACGGAGTGCTTTTGACCGAGCGTTTTTGCTCCGGTGAATTAAGACAAAAATTACATCGTCATAAATTGTTGTAAGGTGGGCCCAGCCTGCTCACTCAGAGCCCACTGACCGGCCCACCTCAGGACTACAGTTTGCACGCTCCAACCTGGTCTCATTCTTATTCTCTCTTAAGAATGACAGGTTGTTGAGGTCAGACCTCGACCCGCCAACTTCCTTTATCAGGGTGCTGACCATAGTCCTGATACCCAACTGAGCTGATGGGCCCAACAGCTAAGTTGAGTATCAGGACTGTGCTGAGCACCTTGATAAAGGAGGTCGACGGGTCAAGACCCGGCCTCAACAACCTGTCACTCTTAAGAGAGAATACGAGTGAGACCAGGTTGAGGTGTACAGAATGCAACCCTGAGGCGGGCCGGTCAGGGGCTCTGAGTGAGCAGGCTAGGCCCACCATAAAATATGTGTTTGACATGACAATAGTTACGACGGCAACCAAGAAAAAAAACTAGTTTTGAACACAAAAAAGGATGAATTTTCTTAGAGAAATTTGTAGGTGAGTTACTCTCACCTATGAGAGGAACCCATCTAGCCGTTGATCAGAGATCATACGGTTGTATTTTCCCAAATAATTCTGTATTTATAAATAATAAATACTGTCAGTATTTTATATACCGTCCGATTTGAGATCATACAGCTATATTTCTCTCCCACCTAGTTCTATGTGAGAGTTGCGCACCTAAGTTTCTCTCATTTTTCTTAGGTGCGGTCGAGCGTTCACAAACAGACAGTTCATAACCACCCGTTCATGACCACCACCACCATGCCAAACAGACACTAAGGCTCTGTTTGGCGCAAAGTTTTTGCTCCGGTGAGTTTGAACAAAAACGCCACCGTCAAAGAATGTATGTTTAGCATGACAACGGATATGACCGCCACCGAAAAAAGAAAACTAGTTTTGAACATAAAAGTTAATGAAGTCTCTCAGGTGAGGTTGGTCGTTCGAAGATTCAAGACCGCCACGGCCGCTCCAAACGGAGCCTCACGCGGTCGCAGCCGTAAACTCGATGGTTATGAACCACCCTAGCTTCGTGAACGCCTGACCTCACCTAAAGAACTTCATTCAATTTTATGTTCAAAACTAGTTTTCTTTTCTTCGTGGCAGTCATAACTTCCATCTTCGTTCGCGTCGTAGATACCAAACCCTAAAATTGAACTTATAATTTAGGGTACCAATTTAGCATAATAATTTTTCTAACGGCCAGAAATAAAATTGAATTTTACCAAAATAAATTGGATTGTCATAACCATTATTAGTCCCAGAATCATCATGAGTACAGCTTGCATTTCTATGCAAATCTTCAGCCTCTGGTTCTTTGGTAATTTGAAGGAAATGATAGAGTGATGATCCAAAAAGTGCCCCTGTGATTGGTGATATTATGTATATCCAAAGCTTATTGAAATTGAGATTTATGATTGCTGGCCCAATGCTCCTTGCTGGGTTCATGGAGCTTCCACTCACTGTCCTGTTCTTATATAGTTTGTAACCATATATATAAATAGGGTTAATTACCTGGATCTCCCCTGAGAGTTTGCATAATTACAGGCTGCGCCCCTCTATCTTTCGATATTATATTTAGGCAATTGTTATAAGCACATCAGTTTTGGCTATTCGCACACCAATTTCTATGAGTTATTACGCGTCTTTTGAAAATACGTCTTGTACGTGCATTTTTAGGAAAAGTGTTCAACACGAAACGTCGAGATCTACAACTTTCGTGCTGAACACTTTTCCTAAAAATGCACGCACAAGGCGTATTGTCGCCCTGATCGTAACTATCGAATTTTTGAAAATATGTCTTGTGCGTGCTTTTTTAGGAAAAGTGTTCAGCACAAAAGTTGTAGATCTCGACGAGATCTACAATTTTCGTGTTGAACAATTTTCCTAAAAATGAATGTATAAGATGTATTTTCAAAAGACGCGTAATATCTCATAGAAATTGGTGTGCGAATAGCCAAAACTAGTGTGCTTATAACAATTGCCTATATTTATCGCCCCTCTAAAGTTTCACAGTTTACAAAAATGTCCATTCCGTTAGAAATATGGATGAAAAATGATGAAATCATGAAAAGTTTGACTTTTTTTTCTTCTGAAATATGGATGAAAAGTGATCAAATATGTCAAAATATTTTATGATATTCTAATTTTACCCTCAGTATAACTCTACATTGAATTAAAATAAAATGATAAATTAAAATAACATAAAATAATTTGATTGATTTTATCATTTTTCATCTATATTTCTAACAGAAGGGATATTTTTGTAAATTATGAAAATTTAGAGAGGAGGTAAATATAATTTTGAAACATAGAGGGGTGCAACCTGTAATTATACAAACTCTAAGGGGAGGTCCGGGTAATTAACCCTACATAAATATCATAATATACTAGGAGTTAGTTTTTTAATAAATTAATCAATCCATTTGAGTTGATAAACACCATCAAAGTATGATTACCCGGCCGTGATCACATTGACGAAGATGGCTCCGCCCACGGCTATGCCTCCGAGGCCCTTGCTCTGTGGATTATTTCGCTTTAGGATTACGAAAAATATCTAGGAGTAGTCGCGAACTACTAAGGCTCCGTTTGACACGACTTTTTTGCTCCGGTGAGTTGGACAAAAACGCCACCATAATAGAATGAATCTTCGGCGAAACAATGGTTATGACAGCACCAAGAAAAGAAAACTAGTTTTGAACATAAAAGTAAGTGGATGAAGTTCCTTAGGTGAGGTCGGTAGTTCAAGAACGAATGACAGTTCATAACCACCGCGTTCATGACCACCGCCGCAGTGCCAAACGGAGCCAAAAAGTATGAGTTTACGTACCGCCCTGGGATCTAATGCCGCGCCACAGATAACAAACATCAAGATACACGTGGCAATGATCTCCCAAGCAACCACACGGGCGTCGCTTGCTGGATTCGGCCCCACCGGGAGGGTCAGCATCAGCTCTAACCTTTTCCCATCGAAGA
The DNA here is from genome assembly GCA_033032865.1 of Dactylorhiza incarnata. NCBI lineage: Eukaryota > Viridiplantae > Streptophyta > Magnoliopsida > Asparagales > Orchidaceae > Dactylorhiza > Dactylorhiza incarnata. The sequence continues at coordinate 3,282,266 of JAWHQI010000229.1, read as the reverse complement.
GCCACAGAAGTGTCAGGCTCGCAAAAGTAGACCCGGTCAGCTGAGCCGCCGCGTAGAGCGGAACCTCTTTCCATGGAAACCGACCGATGGCAGCCAACGCGATACTCACCGCAGGGTTGACATGAGAACCGGATATGTGCCCGATGGCATAAATTATTGCTATCAAAACAACGGCGCAAGTTAGAGCCACGCCTTCCAATGAGATGCTCTTCTCTTCCGCGATAAACGCAGATCCGCCTCCGAAGAATACCAGTATGTATGTTCCGATCAGCTCGGCCACCAGCTATACAAATTAGTGTATATGTGCTTGTTATAAGGATAGATAGAATAATGTATACACATAATCACACAAGAGAAATATGTATATATATGTATATATATATATAATTAATATGGGCTTGTTTTTTATATACCTTCTGCACTAAAAAGAATCCCCGGTGATTTTCTTGCGGCTTAGACATTCTAGTATTATTTGATCTACGGAAGTTGGGAATGAAGAAAAGGGGGTGATGGCTGACCCTTATATATATATGAGGGTTTTTTTTAAAATAAGATGGAAAATGATTCTGGCTCTAGTTTGGGGGAACTTATTTTCACCTGTCAAGCGGTTACGATCGTATGAACCAGATCTTAATTTAAGGTCTGGTTCATACGATAACTCTTTGATCCGTGAAAATAAGTCCTCCCAAACGGAGCCTCTATCTTCTCAAAAGAAACTTTATGCGTGGATTTTGTGCCTAAAAGGTTTCATTCATGTCTTATATGAAATGAAAATATCAATCATGGGCCTACACTTTGATTCGGTAATAATATTAAAAAAAAAATCTTGGAAGTTCTGTTTGGCGCATTGCCTTCGAGTCCTCGTAATCAACGAATACAGTATTAGAATTTGTTTTTAAAAAAACAAACGACGTCACATAGCAATTTTTTTGGTGTGTCACTAATTAAAAAAATTCAATCAAAAGAATATTTATATATTTAGTGCACATATCTGTATAAAAAAAATATTAATATAAAAATGCACTAATTAGAAATCGTGCTCCTAATTTCTAAATCCCGCTCCTACGAAAATCGGCCCTCCGCAAAGCTCGCTCACTCGACGCCACGCCTCAAATTCCAAGGAAATCGCAACCCCTCATCCTCGTTGGTGGCGGCTTCGTTCTCGCATCCAGCTAGGTATGTCCCTGGTCTCTATTTAAAAAAAAAATTTTGTGTATGTATTTAAAGATCAAAAATATGAAAAAAAATGAATAAACAGCTACAAAGTATTAAAGCATACTACTTAACATATTGTTTCGTTTACGAGAAGCATTCACCGGTTTTGATCTCGTGTACTCTTAAGGTGTAATGAATGAGACACTATCAAAATAATCAAAATTACAAGAGTTGAGTAAAAAAGATGCTGTTGGAATATTTTTTTCTATATATATTCCTATATTAATATATAAAATGATATATTTTTTCGTTTTTAAAACTTTAACAGGAACAACAGCAGATCTAGATATATGAGCATCAACAATAATAAAATTGCATGAAGGGATGAGAAATAAAAGAGAGATAATATATAGTTTAGAATCGAGCCTGGGTAAGGCGTGTGATCACTGCCCTAAAGAAGTTGCACCACCCTCCGGCAGGGCTTTCAACCGATGCTCACTCCTCCAAGATACAACACCCGGCTAGATCCCGAAACTCCGATGTGCGCGGACACTGAAGAAGCACAGAGCACCCGAACAACCACTTGATTAAGCAAATGTAAAGAAAAGAAAGCACGCAGAAGATCGTCAAAACAGAGAGAGAAGAAGAGCGAATCAGAGCGTATGTCAGAGCGCTCGTTCTTTCTGAGAAGAATGACAATATATAAAGACAGTAAATCGCCGGAAAGGAATCTCGGAAAACGGCAATATTAAAACCGTAATAAATATTGATGGTTATAGTTGGAAGGATCATAATCGGGAAGATAAACGGTGAATATTTCCAACGTAAGTAATGGCGTAAAACACGCGTAAAAAGAGCGGTTAAGAAAACGCGTAAAACGGCGGAACGCGTGAAAGCAAATCGACGTGCGTCGACATCATATCGACGCTACGTCGAGTTCTATCGACGCAGGACCTATCGACGCAAGCCTTATCGACGGAAGCGTCGAGTTCTATCGACGCATGCGTCGAATTCCATTCGACGCCACGCCAACTTCAGCGGCTTGACGACGCTACGTCGAAATCTATTCGACGCAGCTCTGAATTCTACTCGACGCAACTCCGAGTAAAACTCTGAAACTATTTTGAACAAAAATTACAATTCAATTCAATTATTCCCCAAATCCCAAATCCGGATCCGGTCCGGTGCGGTGCGTGCGCGTGCGCGCGCATGTGGTTCATAGTTTCTCCTTATGTTCTTTTGAACAAATAAGAAGGTGTGAAAACATATATAAACTATTTGGCTAGAGAGCTAATAAGCAAGGTGGGATAGGGTGTGTTTGGTGCGGCTTATTTGCTCCGGTGCGGCAGAAACGCAATGGAGGTTTAGGCAAAAGCAGCGTTTGGCGCGGCTGATGGATCAAAACGGAGGTTATTAATAACCTCCGTTTCTTTGTTAAAGGCTGCCGCTGTTTTGCTCGTCAGTCCAGACGCGCCGATCCGCAAGTCATCGTCGTCTAGGGTTTCTTTGATGGAGTGGGCCTGCTCCTCATCGTCGTCGAGCTCCTTCAAAGATGTCGAGATGCAGATCAGAGGAACTACAGGTCGAGCCCTTCGTCTTCGATTTTTGTTGGAACTATGGATAAAACGTTAATTACAGAAATATCTGGTGGATATTGTGTTCCATATAGAAAATCACTGCTAGACGGTTCTTTCGGATATTTTGAAGTTAATACGATAAAGCATGACTATAATCAGCACAGATTGAATTGGAATTTTTTGTTATTTTGAGCTATTTTGATTGATTATATCATCAGCGACGTTTGTTATATGTCTAGAACCCTAATCTATCTATAGAGTGAGAGTTTGGGTGATTTGATGAAAACTGAACATCTCTTCTCTTGTAACCGTTTTTGTTCTTCCATTCAACAAAAGATCTGCTGCTGACTGTGAATCTCATAAATCTCGTGTTTCTGTTGTTGTTTTTCTCTCGTGTTTTCCTAACAATTAGGATTGTGTATTTGATGGAGCACAACATTTTTTTTTTCAAAAACTCCATTTAACCCAAACAAAATTTATAAAACTTCATTTCAATAAGCACTGAAAACTCCATTTCACCCAAACAGTTTTCTAACAAAACTCCATTTCTCAGAAACAGCTCTTTTTCAAAACTCCATTTCTGATCAGCAGCTTTTCATCAGCAACAGCCCAACCAAACGCACCCTAAAGGTTCATCCTTTCATTCATGAAAGGTTTCCCGCCAAATATTTGGATTCCCTCCAAGTTTGGTTTTGAGCTTTTCCATCATAATGAGGAGCCCAAACACCAACCACCATTTAGCTCCAATCAAAACATTTAATTTATAATATTTTATAATTAAAATTTCTAACAATCCCCCACAAAAACGATAAACCAAAAGCGAACTTCATAAATATGATATTACTAATAATAAATAAAATCAAATACAAATTTGTTTCATCAAGTTGTATCTAATGCAATGGGTATAGATGGAATGATTACCTTGAATCTATACTTAGTACTTACTTCCTCTACCGAAGAGTATAATGTGTCAGAGGCTTTGAATTATAAACTTTTGACCGGTAAATTAGATAAGCACACAAAAGATTGGTTGTTCTTGGGTTATGGCGGTGGGCGCGTTAATGGCCATGCGCATTCCTTGATTTTTCATGAGAGATATTTTGGGTTCAGCCCGGGTCCCAAAGTTGCGGCCTCACAACAACCCCCACATAGGTGGTGCCTCAAGAGATATTCGTAACCAATATCTCGCAAAGAAATATGCCTATGGCAACCATTAAGAGCATAATTAAACTCATCCTAACTTGTTACGTAGAGCACAACATCATAGGAATGGGGAGAAGGTTTTCTCAACCTTATATTTTGTGCTCCCAACTACGCTACATCAACGGCTTCGTTTCTACCACATTGAACCCACTTCATGGGATCTCCAATCACATGGGTTGGGTATCCACCGTTGGCAGCAAATCATGTGGGCTTAAGCCTCATTCCCCTCGATGACAACAATATCTCCCTTCAGGACAATCCCTTAGTAAGATTATCAGCCAGATTCAATTCTGACTTTACATAGTTGAGTGATATCACTTCTTTTCTTCTTTGCTTCACGGACTTGTACCTGATTCTCATGAACTTATTCATTTTGGAATTAGTACTATTAGAAGTAGTTAAATCAATAACACTTTTATTATCACAATGTAAAGAGATAGCAGACATGGGGTTTTCAATTAATGGAATTTCACTAAGTAAATTTTTAATTCATTCTGCTTCGGCACATGTAGTGTCCAAAGTTATAAGCTCTGATTCCATGGTGCTTCTAGAAATAACTGTTTGTTTTGTAGAGACCCATGAAATGGCAGCACCACCAAGGAGAAATACATAGCCCGTCGTTGACTTAACGTCTAACGAATCAGTTACCCAATTGGTATCTGAATATCCTTCTAGTACTCCGGGAAATCCCGTGTACACTAAACTATAATCCATAGTTCCACGAAGATATTTAAATATTCTATTTAGAGCTATCCAATGTTCATCACTTGGATTACTAGTATATCTACTAAGGCGGCCCACGGCATAGGAAATGTCGGGCCTAGTGCGGTTAGCTATGTATAGGAGTGATCCTATCATTTGTGCATACCTATATTGATCAACAGGTTTATTAGTATTTTTACAAAGTTTTACACTAGCGTCATATGGAGTAGACGCGGGAATGGAATCAAATAAGTTGAATTTAGTCAACATTTTCTCAATCGAGTGTGAAAGAGATAATGATACGCTAGAATCATTTTTAATTAGTTTCATTCCTAATATAATGTTTGCTTCCCCCAAATCTTTCATATCAAAATTGGATGATAAATTATTTTTGGTTTCATTAATAATTTTAATTGAGTTTCCAAAAATTAAAATGTCATCTACATAAAGACATAACAAGACAATTTCATTTCCGTCTTGTTTGGCATAAATACATTTATCAAATTCATTAGATTTGAAGCCAAAAGTTAAGACTACGGAGTCAAACTTTTGATGCCATTGTTTATGTGCTTGTTTTAAACCGTAAAGAGATTTAATTAATTTACAGACTTTGATTTCTTGGCCTTTGACCACAAAACCTTCGGGTTGAGACATATAGACTTCTTCATCTAAGTCTCCATGCAAGAAAGCGGTCTTGACATCCATTTGATGAATGATCATCCTATGGATCGAAGTCAAGGCGACTAGAATACGAAGAGAGGTTATTCTAGCTACGGGAGCATATGTGTCTAGATAATCTATTCCTTGTTTTTGGGCATAGCCTTTAGCTACAAGGCGAGCCTTATATTTATCTATGGATCCATCCGGATTTAATTTCTTTCTAAAAATCCATTTACATCCTATGGCTTTGGCACCGGGAGGTAAATCGGTTAGGATCCAAGTTTTTTTTCTAAAATAGAATTAATTTCTAGATTAATTGCTTCTTTCCAAAAGGGATAATCAGATGAGGTCATTGCTTCCTCATATGTATTAGGATCTCCTTCAACTAGATAAGTGAAGTAGTCCTCCCCATAGGATCTTTCGGTTCTAACTCTTTTGCTTCTTCTAGGTTCATCATTTTCTAATGGTTCTATAGAAGAAGTGGAAGGTTGGTTTGAGCTAGTTGAAGGTTGAGATGAGTTATTTAGTTTATATGGAAATTTATCTTCAAAATAAGCTGCATCTCTAGCTTCTATAATGGTGTTGTTAGATATTTCACTAATTAGGGAATTAGTGATGAGAAACCTATTAGCACTACTATCGGATGCATATCCTATGAAAATTGAGTCTAATATTTTTGGTCCTATTTTCTTTCTCTTAGGTTCAGGAATTGCTACCTTAGCTAAACACCCCCATACTCGAAGAATTTGGAAGTTAGGTTTTCTTAATTTGAATAATTCAAAAGGTGTCTTATCACTTTGTTTAGATGGAATCCTATTAAGGATGAAGGAGGAAGTGAGCAACGCTTCTCCCCAGAGATTTTCCGGGGCACCGGACTCGGCTAACATGGCATTGACCATGTTCATTAAGGTCCGATTTTTACGTTCAGCTACACCATTCGATTGAGGAGAATATGGAGCAGTCACTTGATGAATAATCCCATGTTCTTGGCAAAATTGGGTTAGTTCATTCGAAGTGTATTCTCCCCCTCGATCGGATCTAAGAATTTTGATAGAGGATCCTAATTGATTTTCTACTTCAGCTTTGAAAATCGTAAAGTATGAAAATACTTCATCTTTGGTTTTTAATAAATATATGTAACAATACTTTGTAAAGTCATCTATGAATGTTACAAAATATTTATTTCCACCTCTAGTGGGTTGGCGGTTTGAATCACATACATCCGAGTGAATTAACTCTAAAGGTTTTGAAGTTCTATCAACTGATTTAAAAGACTTTCTAGAAAATTTAGCTTGCACACAAATTTCACATTTAGCACTTGGTGCAATATTGATTTTGGAAATCAAATTGAAGGACATCATTCTTTTCATGCAATCAGAATTCACATGTCCTAATCTAGCATGCCAAAAATCAGGAGAAGAATTTGAAACTGAAGAAGAAGAAATTTGATTAACTTCCAAATCAGCAATATTTAATTTAAATAATCCATCACATACAAAACCTTTGCCAATAAAAATATCATTAAATGTTATTACAACTTTATTTGACTCTAAGACAATCTTGTAGCCTTTCTTCACTAGCAAAGATCCGCTAACAAGATTCTTCCTAACTCTCGGCACATAAAGCACATCTTGCAAGGCTAGTGTTTTCCCGGATGTCAACCTAAGATCCACTCGCCCGCGTCCAAGTATTTGTGCCGAAGAAGCATCTCCTAAGATCACGCTTCCTCCACTGATGTCCTGAAAGGTGGCAAAGCAAGAACGATCAAAACAGGTTTGAACATTTGCTCTGGAATCAAGTCACCAATCTGATGAACAAGTGAGAAGAAGACTTCGAGAATAATCTAACCTGAAGATAGGTTGATCCGGTGCTTGGATCATGTTGGCCTGAGGCTTGTCTCCACGAGACTTACCAACCACGGGTTCTGTCTTCTTGTAGAAGCAGTTGGTAGACAACATCAAAGATAAAGGTAAAGTTGAAGCGACTGCATTTGCAGCGCTAGGGATTTCAGTTTCTATGGCAGTAACATCTAAGATTGCAGATAAAAGACCTAAGGTGTTAAACCAGTATTCTATTTGTGCTTGCCAACGACGAAAACCATTTCCATTGAATTTCTCGGGTTTGATCCTGGCAGAATCCTCAGATCTAGAAGCCATTAGTGATTTCTGAAATTTAAAATAAATACAATAAATAACAGTACATGTAAACACTAAAACAGAGATAATCATTTGATTAATTGATTTTATTTATTCTATTGATGTGGAATTATCAAGTTCTTTAGATTGTTGGAATATTTTTTCTCTATATATATATATATTCCTATATTAATATATAAAATGATATATTTTTTTGTTCTTAAAACTTTAACAGGAACAACAGCAGATCTAGATATATGAACATCAACAATAATAAAATTGCATGAAAGGATGAGAAATAAAAGAGAGATAATATATAGTTTAGAATCGAGCTTTGGTAAGGCGTGTGATCACTGCCCTAAAGAAGTTGCACCACCCTCCGGCAGGGCTTTCAACCGATGCTCACTCCTTCAAGGTACAACACCCGGCTAGATCCCGAAACTCCGATGTGCGCGGACACCGAAGAAGCACAGAGCACCCGAACAACCACTTGATTAAGCAAATGTAAAGAAAAGAAAGCACGTAGAAGATCGTCAAAATAGAGAGAGAAGAAGAGCGAATCAGAGCGTATGTCAGAGCGCTCGTTCTTTCTGAGAAGAACGACAATATATAAAGACAGTAAATCGCCGGAAAGGAATCTCGGAAAACGGCAATATTAAAATCGTAATAAATATTGATGGTTATAGTTGGAAGGATCATAATCGGGAAGATAAACAGTGAATATTTCCAACGTAAGTAATAGCGTAAAACACGCGTAAAAAGTGCGGTTAAGAAAACGCGTAAAACGGCGGAACGCGTGAAAGCAAATCGACGTGCGTCGACATCATATCGACGCTACGTCGAGTTCTATCGACGCAGGACCTATCGACGCAAGCATTATCGACGAAAGCGTCGAGTTCTATCGACGCATGCGTCGAATTCCATTCGACGCCACGCCAACTTCAGCGGCTTGACGACGCTACGTCGAAATCTATTCGACGCAGCTCCGAATTCTACTCGACGCAACTCCGAGTAAAACTCTGAAACTATTTTGAAAAATTACAATTCAATTCAATTATTCCCCAAATCCGGTCTGGTCCGGTGCAATGCGTGCGCGCGCGCGCGCGCGTGTGGTTCATAGTTTCTCCTTATGTTCTTTTGAACAAATAAGAAGGTGTGAAAACATATATAAACTCTTTGGCTAGAGAGCTAATAAGCAAGGTGAGACTAAAGGTTCATCCTTTCATTCATGAAAGGTTTCTCTCCAAATATTTGGATTCCCTCCAAGTTTGGTTTTGAGCTTTTCCATCATAATGAGGAGCCCAAACACCAACCACCATTTAGCTCCAATCAAAACATTTAATTTATAATATTTTATAATTAAAATTTCTAACAGATGCTGTGTTATATTGTGCCGAAGATGAAGGTGTTTCTTCCAGAGATTCCGAAGAAGCTATGAGTAAAGAAGAAGGTGGACTTGACGAGGTCAAAATTGATTGCATATATCTCAATTTGATTTACACATGCCACCTCGACAAAAATTAATTAAACCAATTATTTGTCATGTCTTCTTTCTCTTCTTCCAAACAAAAAGAAATTTGAACGTCTCCACCTTTCCGGACCCTTTTCTCCCTCATCTGGGCGTTGTTTCCGACGTATAAGTAGTCGAAATTCATTGTCTTGACGAGAGGAATCTAAATTCATCATCCAATTTACAAAAATTCTTGCCCCCTAGATCCTCCCCTGGGTGCGTGGACCTGTTTTCTTGCAAAAATACAGTAGTAATGTAACTTATAGTTGTAATGAACTGTATTTTACTATTTTACACATTTTTTTGGAGAAAAATAAAATTGTAAAATAGTTTAAAAAACACACATTTTTACATCTTTTAATACAACTGTATTTTTATTTCAATATATATATATGAGTATTTAATTAAAATGATCGTAAAAATACATGAATTTATATTCCTTTAATTATTTTATCAAAAAATATATATATTTTTTAATAAATAAATTTATTTTTGGGAAAAAAATATATGCCAATATAAAAAATTTCCCAGTTACATCAGGATGAACCCGGACTTGAAGTGGCCGTTATGGCAAATGACTCGGTGATAATTAACATTATTATTGTTGGCAAGCACCACAAATATGTTGAAGTATTCAATATTAACTTAAAAAAACATATTTGACTTGTCGATGAGATTCCGAAGGCACAGTGTACAACCCTCATATTTTCCGAATCGGTGTGATCCAACGCGGGTGAAGTCGTGGTAGAAAGGGTGATCGTGACGCAACGGACCGAACCGTCGGAGATCGTCAAGGACCGAAAAGAGAAGGCTCGGGGGGCAAGGTCTCCTGGGCGAGCGGACCCTGGGTCTACTCGCCCAAGGCCCCGGGCGAGTGGACCGGGGGTCGCTCAAAGCGGGGCGCGAGTGGACCATCGGTCCACTCGCCCCCAAGCCAGCAGGCGAGTGGACCCTAGGTCCACTCGCCCGGGCAGCTGGGCGAGTGGCCCTATGGTCCACTCGCCTGGTAAGTGGAGTGGACCATAGGGTCCACTCGCCCAGCTCAGGTGGTGGACTTTGATCCGCCTATCCGACCCCCGGCAAGGAGGGAAGTGGACGTCTCATCCTCCACTCGCCCCCTCTCATTTTGATCGTCCAGGTTCGTGGTTTAGCTGCGGATATAAGAATTTTGGCTATCTGCAGTCCAATTTTGGGAAGTCTATAAATAGACCCCCATGGGCACCTTGGAAGGGTTGTTGGTACCCCTCCCCTCCCCCTTGTCATCTAAGGTGGACGGTGAGGTGATCCTTAGTGCCCTCCAAGGTGCCCAGGCTCAGCATTGGCTTGGGAGGGGAAGTTCCTTGTGAGCTTCCGGGTATGTGGTGGGACCTCCACGCTGCAACTTAAGTGGTTCGTTTGTGGACTTAAGTGTTCTTCAAGGGCCAGGTTCTTCGGTTCATAGTGATCGGTCAAGGGTCTAGTCAGGGTCAAGTAAGGGTTAGTTGCATCCCCCTTGCGAACGTCGAGACCAGTTCTCTGGTTTCAACATTATGGTGCGGTGAGCGTGAAAGCAGCTAGTTCGGAAAGCTCTGGGCAAGTCTCATGGCTGGAAGCGATGAGCTAGGGGACTCACCCCCTACCAGCGAGTACGTGAAGAAGGGTGATTTTGACGAGTTCAGGAAGTCGATCCTGGAACTCTTGCAGGTCGCACTCCCCCCTCACGGTGAGTGCTCGACACCACCTGCACCCATGCTCGCCTCGCAATCTCCGATGGAGGAGGAGCAAGCACATCGGCAAGGGAAGGAGCTGGCCACAGTGGAAGACTTGGGTCTTCAAGCAAGAGTGCTCTTCAACAGCTCTCCTGGGACCGGCTACCCCAGTAGGGAGGCAGAGAGAACGCCTTTGACTCGCCAGGGAGGATGGGGAAGTCTCTTCTGCAAGTTGATCATCTCAGCCCCCGTTCCAGATGGGTTCAGCGAGCCTGACATGTCTTACTACGCGGGGAAGGACGACCCTATTCAGCATCTCCAGTGGTTCGAAGACATGACCTCGATCAGGCAAATGTCGGATGCCTTCAAATGCAGACTCTTCGCCGTCACGTTCAGGGGAAGTCGAGAGACTGGTTCCACCAACTCCCAGTGGGAACCATCTACGGCTTCGAGGACCTGCGCCGAAGTTTCTTACTAAGGTTCTCCACTTCAAAGAAGAGGAGGAAGGGGGTGGAGGCCCTGTTCTTGGTTTGGCAATGGCTATGGGAGACGTTGGGGAGTTACGTGGATAGATTTCAGGAGGAAGTCCTCCTTGTCATTGAGGTGCCCGGGCATACCCTGCAGCTGGCTTTCACCCTCGGCTTACAGCAGGGGTTGTTCAGGATGAGCTTGACTCAGGACCCTCCCCTGTCTTTCGAAGAACTGATGGAGCGCGCTGCTCGAGAAATTGAGTGTGAGGTCACAAACCAGGAGTTCATGGCAAGGTTGGCCAAGGGTGAAAAAGAGGAGAAGGAGGAGAAGAAAGAGCAAGGAGGGAAGGGGAAGGAGGAAGCAAGAAGTCAGGGGGACCAGGGACCCCCCGTTGGGCAGGAGCAAGGCTGGGGGTAACTGGTCTCGACATTCGAAAGGGAGATGCAGCTAACCCTTACTTGACCCGAGCGAGACCCTTGACCAGTCACTAAGAACCGAAGAACCTTGCCCTTGAAAAACTCCTAAGTCCACAAACGGACCCCTTAAGCTGCAGCGTAGAGGTCACACCACATACCCGGAAGCTCACAAGGAACTTCCCCTCCCAAGCCAATGTTGAGCCTGGGCACCTTGGAGGGCACTAAAGATCACCTCACCGTCCACCTTCAATGACAGGGGGAGGGGAGGGGTAGTGCTTGCTCACAACACACACGCGAGGGAGGGGGTATCAACCTCCCTTCCCAAGGTGCCCTTGGGGGTCTATTTATAGACTTCACAAAATTGGGCTGCGGATAACCAAAAATCTACTATCCGCAGCTCAACAACTAACCTGAACGACCAAAACAGGAGGGGGTGAGTGGAGCTTGAGACGTCCACTCCCCCCCCCCCCCCTTGTCGGGGGTCAGGAGAGTGGACCGAATGGTCCACTGCCTGGGCTTGGGCGAGTGGACCACTCGGTCCACTCTCCTCAGAGGCGAGTGGACCCATGGTCCACTCCCCTGAGTGCCCCGGGAGAGTGGACCACGCCCCTCACCCTGGGCGAGTGGACCACTCCCCTCACCCTGGGCGAGTGGACCATGGTCCACTCGCCACCCCTAGGCGAGTGGACCACTAGGTCCACTCGCCCAGGAAGTGGACTTCCGGTCCACTTCCTCCCCCACGGGACTACATCTTTGATCCCGACGGCCTCCAATTGGTAGATCTTCTGCCTCACGGTCACCCTCTCTATCCCGACCTCATCCGCGTCGGGTCACACCGACTCAGAAAATATGAGGGTTGTACAGCAGCGCCACCCAAGGTGAATATGAATCTACTTGTGGACTTATTGTTTCCAACTTCTGAACACCAAGAGGCATCAGAGTAGCCTTCCAAAGTAGGAGGGTGACCAGTGTAGCACAGAGCGTGATCTTTAATACCTTTGAGGTACCTCATCAGCCGGTCTAAGACATCCCAATGCTCTTTGCCTGGACTACTGGTAAAATAGCTCAACATGCCTACAGAGAAGATTCTTTGAGTACTTGACTTGATCAACGCTTGTCCCTTCATTCAGACTCAGTTTGACGTTCAGATCAATTGGTGTTTCAACATGCCTACAATCTTTATAACCCCAAGTAGAGAGAATATGCTCTATGAAATGAGCTTGACTAAGAGTGACATGTCTCTTGTCTACTCTTACTTTCATACCTAGTAGGGTATCCACGGGACCTAGGTCCTTCATATCAAACGCTTTTGCGAGAGCAGACTTAATATCCCTCACAACAGCAAGGTCTGACCCCAGAATCAACATGTCATCCACATATAGGCATATGATGACTGTTTGGTTTGACATCGAGCGGTAATAGAGACACTTGTCTGAGAGATTGGACTGAAATCCAGCGCTCTTTACCATTTGATCAAACTTCATGTGTTACATCTTAGGCGCTTGTTTTAGCCCATAGATGGATTTATCTAGCTTGCACATTTTATTTTTTAGATCTGTATGTACATAACCTTCAGGTTGTGTCATGTACATCTCTTCATTAAGCTCTTCATTCAAGAAGGCTGTTTTCACGTCCATCTGATGAACTATAAAATTCTCGATAGAGGCTAAGGCTAGAAGAATTCTAATAGTGGATAGGTGACACACGGGTGAATAGACGTCAAAATAGTCAATTCTCCCATGTTGCTTATAACTCTTAGCGACTAGACGTGTTTTGTATCTAGCTATAGACCCATCATTATGCAACTTCTTCTTTAATACCCACTTGCATCCCAGGACTTTAGCTCCTTTCGGTAGGTCCACTAGATGTCAGGTATTGTTTTGTAGCAGCGAGTTCATCTCATCATCGATCGATGGCTTCTGCCCACTTTAACGCATCTCTAAATCGCATTGCTTCCTGATAGGAGAATAGATCATCCTCTAAGTGGTAGGTGACGAAATTCTCACCAAAATCCTTAGGGATTCTATCTCTTGTAGATACTCTAAGAGGAATAGGTTCGACCTCTAGAGGTTGGGGAGCAGTGCCAGAGCGGCCAGCTTCGGGTTCTATAGTAGATTTTGTGTGCTCAACACACAATGAGCATTGTGAGCGGATCTATTTTTCTTACAAAAATACAGTTGTAACGTCATATACAGTTGTAATAGACTGTATTTTTAGACATTTTTTGCCGCAAAAACACAATTGTAAAATAGTTTATAAAAACACATCTTTTTCTACAGCTGTATTTTTACATATCTTTATCCCAAAACATATAAATATGAGTACTTAAAATGATCGTAAAAATACATAGATTAATATTCCGTTATTTATTTGTTTAAAAAAAATTTAACAAATAAATTCATTTTTTCCAAAAAAATAAATAAATAAGCTGCGCACCATGCTCCATATGTGCTCGTCGCATAGAAATTTTTTCCCTTATTCTAGTCCTTCTAACAGGGAAATCATAGAAACAATATAATTGTTCTGATTTGGACATGATTCTAATACTCTGGGGATGATTTAAATATGATTTTAAAATATAATATTTATTTATTTTATTACAATCAGACAAATGTTCTATCAAAAATTAACAATATTCAAAAATAGTATCATATCATAAAGATTATTTTATTATATATAAGATAGATATATACAAGGGAGGATCCAGAAATTTCGATAAGAGGGAGCTAGATATCATCTTCCTTCAGCTAATTTTTTTTAAACGCCTTCATCTTATCAGAGTCGTTTCTCCCTCATCTGACCACCATTTTTGACGTATAAGTAATCAAAATTAATGTCTCGACGAGAGTAATATTTTTTAAAATAGAAATCAATAAACCCGACCGTGACAGTATCTCAGCGCGACGATGCTCCTACCGCTCAGAAACCCCAGTACACACTACAAAAATCGAATAATTGGATGAGCATAGCGCTCAGTTGACAAAATTTAGCCTGTGAACAACGAAAATGTCAACACCGTGTATAATTATAATTTTTTTCCGTGCACCGCGTGTATTGCGGCAAACCATAAACACCTATCCTCAAACCAACTTTTTCCCCCACTTTAGTTGAGTTTATAAACGTCTATCCGTAGACCAACTTTAAACTTAAGCAGTCGATGTTTTCGTTCGATCTCCTGAGTAGGGCCCGACAATGAAAGAACTTCTCCGGCGACCTTCTAAGCCCAGGCTGACAACTCCTTCCTGTGCCGAGCCCGATGACGACGACACTGCTCCGACGATCTTCTGGGCCCAGGCCGACTTCATCCCGCGTATCGAAATTGAAGAAATCAGAAATAAGGCTTCATTTGGCGCGGCGGTGGCGGGCGGCGTTTGCGGCAAACGCCACCGCAAGGCGGGTAAACAAACGCCCGGCGGCGGCGTTTGCCGCGTTTGCACCCGCCGCGCCATGGAAAAAGCTCCAAAACGGAGCTTTTCGAGCCCCGCCTCCTTCCATCCGTTCCCAACCATCCCTCTCCACCCGCCGGTTCTGCCCGCCACCGCCGCGCCAAATAAAGCCTAAGAGTACGATGAAGCGCTTACCTGCTCTCCATGTAAATCCAGAGATGAAAGCACACGTCTTGTCTCTATGAGATACATACTCGCTCTCTTACCTCAAGAAAATTAATTCATACATCAAATTCTGATCAAAAAGATTACAAAAAAGGTAAAATCGAAATTAGAAACCCTAAAAGACATGATGATTGCCCTCTTTAGAGTCGTATCCTTCTATATTTTTATTTTATTTTTGTACTAGTCTGCAAATAATAAAATTATCTGTGAATAATAAAACAGATTCTCTTTAGAGTTGCGAATAGTGAAAAAAGCGAATAGATAAATCCGATTTGCGAATAACAATTGCCATTTAAAATTATTTGAATTTTGTATAAATATTTGCAAGTCATTAACCTAAAAAAATGATAGTATTGTTGCGGGTCGCTCAACGTTCTTTCAGACCGGGCGAATTGAACCGTCTTAGCCCGAGAGTGAACCGAGCGCGCAAACAGTCATAGAGAGAACGAACAGGTGGCAAGAGGACGTTTTTACCGTGGAAAACCCGGAAAGGGTGAAAAACCACGTGCTCGGATCAGCGCCGACCAAATTTCACTATATGGTGGAGCGTTACAAGTAATGGTGTGAGAATCGGGGGCGACAGGCCGCTCCCGTTACAATTGTGATTTGAATGAAGGCTTCTGAGGGTGACAGGCCACCTCTCAGAAAAACTAAGTACTTTCTTCTTCTTGAGCAGTCTTCAGAGTTTGCAGGAGATCTTCAAGCGACGACGGGGGACTTCAAGCGACGAAGGAGTACTTCGAAGGTTGAAGGAGGTCTTCGCGTGCTGATGAAGGTCTTCGAACGTTGAAGGAGATCTTCGGGTTCCGAAGGAGATCTTCGGGTTCCGAAGGAGATCTTCGAATGCTGATGAAGATCTTCAAGTTCCGAAGGAGATCTTCGAATGCTGATGACGATCTTCAAAGGAATTCCAGAGAGCTCTCTCCCGTGAAGAAAATTCCAAGTCCTTTGAAATGAAACCCTGGGGTTCCTTTTATAGCTTTTGAGGGTGGTTAGGGTGGTTAGGATGGCTATCCGCACACCATAACCAATTTATGTGCTATATGCACATTTATCATGAATATGGCTATGCGCACACTAGTTTGTATAGTTTTTAGGATGATATGAGTTCATATGATGGATATGGTTATGCGCACACCATAACCATATTATTTGTTAGACGTAGACTGGATGCCCACTCACCATGAATATGGCTATGCGCACACCAATTTGTATAATTTGGTGATGATATGTATTCATATGATGGATAATGGTTACGCGCACACCGTAACCATATTATTTGCTAGACGCAGACCGGATTGAAGATTTTTACCATTTATACCCCCATGCTGGAGGATTTTCACTATTTGCACCCCATGATGTGGAATTTCACTATTTGCACCCCATGATGTGGAGTTTCACTATTTGCACCCCATGATGGGCGGTTACAGGTTTAGCGGGATTTGCCTTGATCGTCCTCGTCTTCTCCGCCGAATGAGGTGGGAGAGGTCGGGTGAGCGCGTCCGTTGGTCAAGGGAGGCCGACCGGGGATGAGACGAGAGGGGCCGGAGAGTGCGCCCGGCGGCGAGGGAGGCCGGCCGGCACCGCACCCACCGCCCGGCCACGCGAGGTGTCGGGCGGTACCGCGCGGCGCTAGGCGCGCGGTGCCACGCGCGGTGTCGCTACGCGGCACTGGGCGCGCGGCACCGCGCGGTGTCGCGCGCGGTGTCGCTACGCGGCACTGGGCGCGCGGCACCGCGCGGTGCCGGTCGCGTGGTGCCGCGCACGGTGTCGCCGCGCGATACCGCGCGGTGTCGTTGTGCGACACTAGGCGCGCGGCACCGCGCGGTGCCGGGCGCGTGATACCGCGCACGGTGTCGCCGCGCGATACCGCGCGGTGTCGTTGTGCGTCACTGGGCGCGCGGCACCGCGCGGCACCGGGCGCGTGATACCTCGCACGGTGTCGCCGCGCGGTGCCGCGCGGTGCCGCACGATGTCGCCGCGCGGTGTCGTGCGGTGTCGCCGCGCGGTGCCGGGCACGCGGTGTCGCCGCACCGGACCGTGCGGTGCCGCGCAGCGTTAGGCGCGCGGCACTGTGCGGCCGCGCGCCTGCGGGATGCCGCACGGCTGGGGGTGCCGCTCGGCCGCGTGGTGTCGGGCGGCCGCGCCCGGCGTCGCGCGGCTGCGCGGTGTCGCGGTCGCACGGCCTTGCGACGCCGCGGGATGCCGCGCGGCCGGGCGGTGTCGCGCGGCCGTGTGGTGCCGCGCAGCCTTGTGGCCGCGTGTGGTGCTGTGCGCGGCTTCGTGCGGTGGTTGCGGCGGTTTCTTTAGTGGTTACGGGCGGTTTCCTCCTCTTTCTTGCCCATGCCCCCACCATCTTAGTGGGGAGTTGGGTTTTTGGCTAAATGCAATCCGGATTTCTCTACAAAATAGATGAGGACCCATCAATTGCCTCCCAAATCCTCAGAGTTCGCTCACCTTGCTTAGAGAAGTACGAGGATTTTATCATCCTTTGACGCGGTCCAGTTGCTGTGGTGACGTTATGGCGGAGGTATTTTGCGATATTCTTCCCTCTTATTTTGTCGTTTGTCGTTTCTCCTTTTGTAATAATCTCTGCATTGTGCGGTGTTAATCCGCACAATTTTTGTCGATTATTTTTTGTTTATTTCTTCTTTCTCTTTTCAGGCGTCACGGAACGGTGCACGATCAAAATCCATGCGGATGCGTTCCTCGCTAACCATTAAGCGCGTCGAGGCTTGGCGCAAGCGGTTTAGACTCCCGTCATCTGTTGAGGTGAAGATTCCATATCCGGAGGCACGTGCCCAGAACCCCCCGACCGGCTTTATTACCATTTCTGAGAGTTGTTTGAAGTCGGGATTCCGCTTCCCCCCATCGGAGGAGGCGATTGAGATTTTCAGATTTTGCGGCGTTCCTATCTCGCAATTCACCCCAGCCGGGATGGCGAGAATCATGGGGTTGATTGCGTTTTTTCGGGAGCATGGCTCACAATTCTCTTTGGAGATCTTCCAAGATTGGTGTGAGGTCTTCACGGATCCGGGAGGCCGGATTGATGTTTGCAGCAACAAGAGGTGGTTCCGTTTTGAGGAAAGGAACGACTATCGTCATGGGAACACTTTGTATGGGTATGTTCGCAACCGATGGGATTTGCCAGAGCTTTGGAGGAACCTCCCGGGACATTGCCGCCGTCAAGTGGGGCGAAAGAATGAATTCCAGCCCCTTCCTGGTTTTCCCGGTCGTGATGATTTGTCGAAGGCTCTTTATGGCGTGGTTCATTATGCGGAGGAGAAGAAATTGTTGTTGGTCGGCCTTTTGTCGGACGCCGAGCGTGATGCTGCTGTTGCTTTGTCGCGTGATAGGAAGAGGAAGTTTGTTATCAAATGCGGAGGTTCAGAGATGCTGCCACCTCCACCTCCACCGAAGAGCCGTTCTGGTGGTGCGGGTCCCAGCGGAGTCGTGCCTGAGGCGATTCCTATCGATGTTGATGCTGAGATCGTGGCTTCTCCTGTGGCGGAGGCGCTTCCTCGAAGTGGTCCTCCTCCTCCTCCACTGGTGACGGCGAAGAGGGTATCCTCTTCATTACGGGCGATGACTTCGGCGGTTAGTCATGTCTTTCTGTTGTTTATCTTTCATGTGTTCTTTTTTCCTGAGATTCTTATCCCTTTTTTTTCCACAGGCTGATGTCATGACTAGCGTCGCTCGTACTTGGAACGATTGCTATGTTGGGTTGAAGGACGGGTTTTTTACTCTTCAAGAGGAGCTTCGTGTTGCGAAGAGTTCTCTGGAGGATTCCCAGAAGAAGAGGGAGCATGAGAAATCACGTGGGCTTAAATTGGAGTCTGATCTTGCCCATGCCCGCTCTGAGGTAAAGCGTCTTCAGAGGGATCTTAGCGCAGAAAAAGCCGCCGCCGATAGTGCCTCCCAGTTGGTCCAAGATTTGTAGGGTGATATGTTCCGTCAAGATGGCGAGCTGGGGTTTTTGAGAAGCGAGGTGGAGAGGCTTTCTTCCCTTGAGCCAGATATAAGGCCATTAAGGCCGAGGGAGTTGCCGAGTACAAGGACTCCCTGGAATTCGTAGAGGAGCGCTCTAGGATCTCTGAGGAGCTTCGAGCCGAGATCATGACCAAGGAGGTGGACCCCCTATTGGAAGATGAGTGCGAGATTTCTTTCAAGAGGGGGATCGGGAAGACCCTTCGTATGGTGGAGAGGAAGCTTGGGTGCAGTACGTCCGGGCTTGGCGCAGACGATCTTTCTGAGGATTACTGCACCGATGTAGATGTTGAGGGCTGATTGTCTTTGTCTTTATTTGTCTGTATGCTTTACTTTCTATCGTTACGTATCGTACTTCCTTGTTCCTGTATTTGCGTCTCTTGTAGTGGAGTTGTACAACTCTTTGCTTTGTTATATTGATTGATGGCTACTTGTTTGTCCATCGCTTACTCCTGTTTTTCTCATTTCTGCGTGAGGTTAGTGGGGATCTGGTCCCGAGTAGTGGTGAAGGGCAGACGCTTCGAACCGTGGGCGACCGTGAGGGGGGCAGGCCCTGGCGGTGTCGTGATCTTACTACCGGGGAAGGGCGGATGCTTCGGACCGGGTAGCGCGAAATCACTGGGGAACTGGCCCCGAGTGGTGGTGAAGGGCGGACGCTTCGAACCATGGGAGACCGTGAGGGGGGCAGGCCCTGGCGGTGCCGTGATCTTACTACCGGGGAAGGGCGGAAACTTCGGACCGGGTAGCGCGAGATCACTGGGGAACTGGCCCCGAGTGGCGGTGAAGGGCGGACGCTTCGAACCGTGGGCGACCGTGAGGGGGGCAGGCCCTGGCGGTGCCGTGATCTTACTACCGGGGAAGGGCGGACGCTTTGGACCGGGTAGCGCGAGATCACTGGGGAGCTGGCCCCGAGCAATATTGAGCCATCGTTTGGAGATAGCTTGCGCGAGTCGGGGCTCGCGGCTTCCGTAATAATTGCATAGAAATAATTTGCGCGAATCAAGGTTCACGGCTTGTACATAAAGTTTTAGTGAAGTAGTTTGCGCGGGTCGAGGCTCGCGGCTTGTTCATAAAATCATAGTAAGGTAAGTTTGCGCGAGTCGAGGCTCGCGGCTTGCACACAAAATCATAATAAGAGAATTTGCGCGAGTCGAAGCTCGCGGCTTGCATACAAAATCATAGTAAGATAGTTTGCGCGAGTCGAAGCTCGCGGCTTGCACACAAAATCATAATAAGATAGTTTGCGCGAGTCGAGGCTCGCGGCTTGCACACAAAATCATAATAAGATAGTTTGCGCGAGTCGAGGCTCGCGGCTTGTACATAATAAAGTAAGAAAAATCACTGATAAAAGCGGCGCAGATTCTGCGCGTTCCAAGTGAGCGGGAGGGTCTTTCCTTTCGCCGTCCTGAGTTTGAATGTTCCAGGCTTCACCACCGCGGTGACCACATAGGGTCCTTCCCATGCTGGAGAGAGTTTGTCTTTCTGCGGGCCCTTCCCGGCTGCTTCAACGTTGCGCAGGACGAGATCTCCGACGTTGATTGGCCTGGGCTTAACCCTCCTGTCGTAGAGCCGGGCCACTCGTCTTTGGTAGATAGCGATGCGTTGAGCGGCGTTGTCTCGAGTTTCGGAGATTAGATCGAGGTTTTTCACGGAGCAGTCCGTCGTTCTTACTGGGATCGAAAGTCAGCACCCGGATGCTTGACACTCCGATGTCGACGGGGATGACAGCTTCAGTCCCGTAGCAGAGGTTATACGGCGTCTCTCCTGTTGGAGTCCTCTCTGTTGTACGGTATGCCCACAACACATTTGGGAGCGCATCCACCCACTGCCCCCCAGCTTCTTCGAGACGCGTCTTCAGCCCTTTGAGGATGGTACGGTTGGTGACCTCCACCTGCCCATTTGTCTGCGGATGTGCTACGGCGGTGTGGCGGAGATTGATCTTCAGATCTTCGCACATCTTGGTGAATGACTTTCCCAGTAAACTGGGTGCCGTTGTCGACGATGATCGTTGTTGGGATTCCGAAGCGGCAGACTATGTTCTTCCAGACGAACTGTTTAGCATTCTCCTCCGTGATTTTCGCCAGGGGCTCAGCTTCTACCCACTTGGTGAAGTAATCGATGGCTAGGATGATGAATTTTCTCTGCCCGGATGCCAGAGGCAGGGGGCCGAGGAGATCAATCCCCCACTGTGCGAAGGGCCACGCACTCTGGAGCGCGGTGAGCGCGACTGGGGGCTGGTGAGGTACGTTCGCGTGTAGCTGACAGCTCCTGCACTTCTGGACGAGTTCGGGCGCGTCTTTCTTCATCGTTGGCCAATAGAAACCTTGACGCAAGATCTTCTGGGCCAGCGCTTTTCCTCCTAGATGTTCTCCGCAGACCCCTCCGTGCACCTCTCTTAGGGCATAGTCTGCTTCGCCGGCTGGTAGACATTTTAGGTAGGGCCCCGAGAACGCCCGCTTATAGATCTCTCCGTCTATGATGGTGAACGATGCCGCTCGCATTCGCAATCTGCGTGACTCCAGGCGGTCCTCGGGAAGATGCCCCTGCTCAAGGTAGGCCCGCATGGGGGGTCATCCAAGATGGCTCCTCTTCGTTGATTGCTGCAACCTCCCATGGCCCTGGGATGCTTGGGACCATGATTTCTTCGACTCGGCGTCTTCGCGATTGATAGCGGGTGGATGAAGTTGCCAACTTAGAGAGTGTGTCTGCTCTAGAATTCCGCTCTCGGGGGACGTGCAAGATTTGGCATGACGGAATCTTCTGAATGAGCGACTTTACACATGTGAGGTAATGCGTCATTTGATCACTCTTGGCCTCGTAATCTCCCTCGACTTGCGAGACTACAAGTTGGGAGTCGGTGTGAATCATCAGGTTCTCAACTCTACAATCGATGGCGAGCCGGAGGCCGGCGATCAAAGCCTCGCACTCTGCGACGTTGTTAGTTGCTGGGAACTGCAGTCTGAGGCCATACTCCAAAGTGATCTCGTCGGGGCTTATGAGAAGTAATCCTGCTCCGTCTCCTTCAGCTCCTGAAGCACCGTCGACGTAGAGAGTCCAACGGGGGATGGTGATATCTTCGACAGGAGTTGTTTCTGGTGGGATGGTGTATTCTACAACAAAGTCAGCGAGCACTTGCGACTTGATGTCCGGCCGAGGTAAGAATTGAATGTCGAATTCGCCGAGCTCCACCGCCCACTTCACTAGTCTTCCCGAGACTTCTGGTTTTTGGAGGATTGTTCGTAGCGGGAGCTGAGTTAATACTTTTACTGTGTGCGCCTGGAAGTAGGGCCGAAGCTTTCGCGCCGAGAACACGAGTGCTAAGGCCATTTTTTCCGCTGTCGGATACCTGGTTTCGGTATCGGTGAGGACATTGCTGAGGTAGTAGATCGGTCGTTGCACCCCTCCTTCATCTTTCACAAGCACCGAACTGAGGGTCGTAGACGAAACTGCAAGGTACAAGAACAGGGTTTCCCCGGGGACTGGCTTCGACAGAAGCGGCGGCGAGGCCAGGTACCGTTTGAGAAGCTCGAAGTCCGTCTGGCACTCGTCCGTCCACTGGAACCCAGTGTGGCGCGCTCCCCGAAGAATCTTGAAGAAAGGGAGGTACTTGTCCCCTGTCCTTGACAGGAAGCGGGACAACGCAGCGATCCCCCCGTTCAGGCGTTGTACTTCTTTGATTGAACGAGGCGGCGACATGTCCTCCAACGCCTTGATCTTCTCGGGGTTAGCCTCGATTCCCCGATGGGTTACCATGAATCCCAGGAACTTCCCCGCCGTCACACCAAACACGCATTTGTTGGGGTTGAGCCGCATCTGGAAGCGACGAAGAAGCTGAAAGCACTTTCCCAAGTCTTTCAAATGGTCGCGATGGTGGACGCTCTTCACTAGCATGTCGTCCACGTATACTTCCATCGTCTCCCCGATGAGGTCCTTGAAGACTTTGTTCATCAATCTTTGGTATGTCGCTCCGGCGTTTTTAAGGTCGAACGACATCACCTTGTAGCAGTAGACTCCTTTATCGGTGCGGAAGGCGGTGTGCTCCTCGTCCGCGGGGTTCATTCTTATCTGGTTGTAGCCTGAGTACGCGTCCATGAAGCTGAGCAGCTCGTGGTCGGCTGTTGCATCGACGAGCTGGTCGATCCTTGGAAGAGGGAAACTGTCTTTTGGGCAGGCCTGGTTCAGGTTGCTGTAGTCGACGCACATCCGCCACTTCCCGGAGGCCTTCTTTACCATCACCACGTTAGCGAGCCACGTGGGATAATCTACCTCACGGATGAACCGTGCCTCCAGAAGCTTAGCCACTTCTTCTTCGATTGCCTTCAATCGCTCGGGGGCGAAGTTCCTCTTCTTTTGAATCATGGGCCTGCAGGCAGGGTTAACATTTAATGAGTGAATAATGACTTCAGGATCTACCCCAGGCATGTCCTCCGGGCTCCAAGCGAAAATGTCCTCGTTCTCTTGTAGGAAGGTTGCGAATTCTTCTCGTTCTTCTGGCGACAAAAGGGACCCGACCTGGACAGTCCGGGTCGAATCCCGCTGGGAGAGCGGCACTTCCACCAACCCTTCAACGGGCGCCCCCCGCTGAAGAGTAGCTTCATCTCGCAGGTCGAAGTTGTCGATGTTGAGGGCTGTCGCCCTTGTGGGTTGAGCTTGCTTCAGATAGCAGGTCCTGGCTGCTTCTTGATTCCCGCGAACGACTCCTACTCCAGCGGCAGTCGGAAACTTCATGGCTAAGTGTGGGATTGATGGGATGGCTTTGAAGACAGACTGGAGTGGTCTCCCGAAGATTGCGTTGTAGGCGGAGTTTGACTCCACGACTACGAACTGAATATTGTGGCTTGTCTGTCTTGGAAACTCGCTGAGTGTTACCGGAAGGGTGATCATGCCCTGGACCGGGATAGGGCGATTATCAAAACCGTAAACGGGCCCCGCTGCCGGGCTAAGGTGCTCCTTGGTGAGATTCATGCTCTGTAGAGTGGAGAGGAACATGACGTCGACTGAGCTCCCGTTGTCGACTAGTATTCTCTTGACGTTGAAACAGGGATCCCCGATCCCAGCATTGATCACGAGCGGGTCTTGGTGTGGCAGCCGTAACCCCTCTAGGTCTTCATCTCCGAAGGCGATGATGGTGTCTTGCTTTAACCTCTTATCTTCATGCTCTCTCTCTGGCCTAGCGATGTAAAGAATTTGCGCGGTGAGGTTAGGAGACCCGGCTATAGTCTCGACTTCTCCTACCATCTGCCTTCCTGCTGCCGCCCCGCGAGGTGCGGGGGGCTGATCTCTGGGCTGCCTGGGTTGCTGCTGTTGGTTTGGTAGCTGACCTTGCAGGAACCTTCCGAGGAGCCCTTGCCTGACAAGGCGCTCGATCTCCTCCTTCAGCCTGGTACACTCTTCAGTCGTGTGCCCAACCCCTCTATGGAATTCACAGTACTTTGATTGGTCGGTTCTTTCATTCGGGACAGGCGGCCATGGCCTACGGAATGTCGGGTTTTCTTGAATGGCATAAAGCACGTTGGTTCATGACGTGTTGAGTGGGGTGTAAATCCATGGCGGCCGGGGACCCTGATCTCTTCGGGGGTCTCGACGATGATCATCATTCCGGCGTTCCTCCATACGCCGCTCCTCCTGCCTCCTGAGGGCCTGCTCCTGCCCTTTCCTTCTCTTCTGACTTCCTTCGAACTGCTGGCAATGTGCCTCAATCGCCTCATCTGCCGCTATCTGCGCCTCCACCCGATGCACAAGGTCAGGATAGCTTGGTACTGTCTCCCTCATCAGAGCGGAGTAGAATCCGCTTGGGCGGAGTCCCCCCAGGAAAACGCCGCGCAGAAGCTCGGGATCAACCCCTGGGATTTGCCGCGCCTCAGTCGTGAAGCGGCGGAAAAAGTCTTTGAGGGTCTCTCCTTCGTTCTGGCGAATTCCTGAAAGATGCGAGGGATCTCGAACGATTCTTCGGTTAGCGATGAATTGGTCCATAAACTGCTGCGCGAGCTCGGTGAAGTTGTTGACGGATCCATCCCGCAGGGAATGAAACCAAGTGCGTGCATGCCCCCTGAGTGTTGTCAGAAACACTTGGCAGAGGAGCTGATCAGCGGCGTTGTAGATCCGCATGATGGTGGTAAAATGGTTGACGTGCTCTAGGGGATCGTCCGTTCCATCGAATGTCTCGACGTTGGGAAGCTTGAAGCCGTGCGGAATTGGATGGTCCAAGATTTGTTGCGCGAGCGGGGAGCCGCGACGTAGGGGGCGGCGGGCGAAGATGCCCCGGTGTCCGGCCTGTCCGTACTCTTCAGCTATCACGTCGCGTATCTCCTCGCGAGTGGGCCTTCCCATGGCTTGCTCGACTCCTCCTCCTCCTTGCTGGCGGTGAAGGGGTTCTCCTCTAGCTCCCCTGGCGGGGCGGACTGGATGCGCGGAGCTGGCAGCATCCGAGTATTCTTCTTCGTATGTTTCTCCTTCTTGAGCAGCTTCTCCCAATGGAGCGTGATCAGGGACCAAGGGAGGCGGGATGATTGGAGCGGCAGGTGGAGCGGGACCTTGCGGGACTCCGAGGTTTCTGAGAAGAGCCAGCATTTCAGTTTGCTGCTCTTCCATCTGGCGTATGCGCCCTTCTAGCGCGGCCATGGGCGCTAAAGGGACTTCTTCGGCGGGAGGTGCGTTGATGAGTGAATGGGATGGAGCGGGATCAACGCGTCCTTCAGGGATGGAACCATCAGTGGTGCGAGCACTTCTTCTTGCCATTGCTGTCAGTCTCGAGTATTGCCACGAGGCGAATACTGTCTTCGAAAAGCTTTTGCAGGGTTTGGGGAACACCTTTCCCACAGACGGCGCCAAACTGTTGCGGGTCGCTCAACGTTCTTTCAGACCGGGCGAATTGAACCATCTTAGCCCGAGAGTGAACCGAGCGCGCAAACAGTCACAGAGAGAACGAACAAGTGGCAAGATGACGTTTTTACCGTGGAAAACCCGGAAAGGGTGAAAAACCACGTGGTCGGATCAGCGCCGACCAAATTTCACTATAAGGTAGAGCATTACAAGTAATGGTGTGAGAGTTGGGGGCGACAGGCCGCTACCGTTACAATTGTGATTTGAATGAAGGCTTCTGAGGGTGACAGACCACCTCTTAGAAAAACTAAGTACTTTCTTCTTCTTGAGCAGTCTTCAGAGTTTGCAGGAGATCTTCAAGCGGCGACGGGGGACTTCAAGCGACGAAGGAGTACTTCGAAGGTTGAAGGAGGTCTTCGCGTGCTGATGAAGGTCTTCGAACGTTGAAGGAGATCTTCGGGTTCCGAAGGAGATCTTCAGGTTCCGAAGGAGATCTTCGAATGCTGATGAAGATCTTCAAGTTCCGAAGGAGATTTTCGAATGCTGATGACGATCTTCAAAGGAATTCCAGAGAGCTCTCTCCCGTGAAGAAAATTCCAAGTCCTTTGAAATGAAGCTCTGGGTTCCTTTTATAGCTTTTGAGGGTGGTTAGGGTGGTTATGGTGGTTAGGATGGCTATCCGCACACCATAACCAATTTATGTGTTGTTGACGCCAGGAAAATCCTGACCTCAAAATTCGGACCTTTGCAGCCGGAGGCTACTTGCCCAGCTGTCCGACGAGATGGTCAAGCTGACGACTATGAGGAAGCTAGGAGAGCAACAACAACAGGACCCCAGGTGCTGCGGCAGGGAGGTCCCACCACGTACCCGGAAGCTCAAAGGAGTCTTCCCCTCCACAACCAAGAATGGCCGAGCAGGGTACGAGGAAGGCACCGGCTTGGCTAGCAAGCAGGGGTGACGGGCTCGAGAATTCGGAAATTGGGATCCAGAAGCACAAGCACAGGTCTTAATCCAAGTACACCTGGGGTCCTATTTATAGGCAACCAAGGGGTAGGGGGGGGGTTTATAGCCCAGCCCTAACCTGGCGACATACGGGATACTCGGCACGTATCTTCGACCATAGTCGCCCATCTGGCGAGTATTAGCTGCTGCTCGCACAAGCCGGGCCAATACTCTCGCAGGTCTTCTGTGGCTTGCCGGACACCTGGGGCGACATACGGGATGCTCGGCGCGCATCTTCGACCATAGTCGCCCCTCTGGCGAGTATTAGCCAATACTCGCCAAGCCTTCTTTTGCTCCTGCTGGCTGATTTGTCTTGCCTCTTTGATTTTGACCTCTGCCTACGTGGCCTTGAGTGAGTCCTACCCTCGGAGAATAAGGGTTGTACATGTGCTATATGCACATTTATCATGAATATGGCTATGCGCACACTAGTTTGTGTAGTTTTTAGGATGATATGAGTTCATATGATGGATATGGTTATGCGCACACCATAACCATATTATTTGTTAGACGCAGACCGGATGCCTACTCACCATGAATATGGTTATGCGCACACCAATTTGTATAGTTTGGTGATGATATGTATTCATATGATGGATATGGTTACGCGCACACCGTAACCATATTATTTGCTAGACGCAGACCGGAATGAAGATTTTTACCATTTATACCCTCATGCTAGAGGATTTTCACTATTTGCACCCCATGATGTGAAATTTCACTATTTGCACCTCATGATGTGGAGTTTCACTATTTGCACCCCATGATGGGCGGTTACAGGTTTATCGGGATTTGCCTTGATCGTTCTCGTCGTCTCCGCCGAATGAGGTGGGAGAGGTCGGTCGAGCGCGTCCGTTGGTCAAGGGAGGCCGACCGGGGATGAGACGAGAGGGGCCGGAGAGTGCGCCCGGCGGCGAGGGAGGCCGGCCGACACCGCGCCCACCGCCCGGCCACGCGACGAGCGAGCGGTGCCGGGCGCGTGGTGCCGCGCACGGTGCCGTCGTGCGGCATCGCGCAGTGCCGGGCGCGTGGTGCCGCGCACGGTGTCGCCGCGCGAGACTGCGCGGTGTCGCCGCGCGGTGTCGCTGGGCGGCACTGGGCGCGCGACACCGCGCGGTGCCGGGCGCGCGATACCGCGCACGGTGTCGCCGCGCGATACCGCGCGGCGTCGCCGCGCAGGACCGCGCGGTGTCGCTGTGCGGCACTGGGCGCGTGGCACCGCGCGGTGCCGGGCGCGTGATACCTCGCACGGTGTCGTCGCGCGATACCGCGCAGTGTCGCCGCGCGGTGTCGCCGCGCGGTGTCGCCGCGCGGTGTCGCCGCGCGGTGTCGCCGCGCGGTGTCGCCGCGCGGTGCCGCTCAGCGTTAGGCGCGCGGCACCGTGCGGTGTCGGGCACGCGGTGTCGCAGCGCGGTACTGTGTGGTGCCGCGCAGCGTTAGGCGCGCGACACCGTGCGACCGCGCGCATGCGGGATGCCGCGCAGCGTTAGGCGCGCGGCACCGTGCGACCGCGCGCATGCAGGATGCCGCGCGGCCGGGGGTGCCGCTCGGCCGCGTGGTGTCGGGCGGCCGCGCCCGGCGCCGCGCGACCGCGCGGTGTCGCGGTCGCACGGCCTTGCGACGCCGCGTGGCCGCGGGATGTCGCGCAGCCAGGCGGTGTCGCGCGGCCGGGCGGTGTCGCGCGGCCGGGCGGTGTCGCGCGGCCGGGCGGTGTCGCGCGGCCGGGCGGTGTCGCGCGGCCGTGCGGTGCCTCGCAGCCTTGTGGCCGCGTGTGGTGCTGTGCGCGGCTTCGTGCGGTGGTTGCGGCGGTTTCTTTAGTGGTTACGGGCGGTTTCCTCCTCTTTCTTGCCCATGCCCCCACCATCTTAGTGGGGAGTTGGGTTTTTGGCTAAATGCAACCCGGATTTCTCTACAAAATAGATGAGGACCCATCAAGTATAATTGACACTAGGAATGTTTTACCAAAGATGATTTTTCTCTTGTAATATAGTTATATATATATACACACGAGT
Organism: Dactylorhiza incarnata; assembly: GCA_033032865.1. NCBI lineage: Eukaryota > Viridiplantae > Streptophyta > Magnoliopsida > Asparagales > Orchidaceae > Dactylorhiza > Dactylorhiza incarnata. Next base: position 3,253,314 of record JAWHQI010000229.1, on the reverse strand, counting down.
GATAGTGCACGGCCCCCCGTGCCCCGCGCGACAGTACTCGTCCTGCGGCGGCGTGCTTCGCCCACCCTCAATCGGCGGGCTTATTTTAAATTTTTGATTTAATTTATTTTGTAAATAATTTTATTTTTTAAAATTATATCATTTTTTGCCTTTTTTAATATTTTTTTTCAATTTTTTAATTATTTATACAGTATTTTATTATAATTTTTCGATAAAAAACTCTACGCAGGTGGTCTGCGAATAGCCAACCGACGCAAAACTGTTTGACTATTCGCAGACTATGGTGGTCTGCGAATAGCCAACCAGCGCAAAACTGAAAGGTTATTCGCAGACCACCTGTGAATGGATTAGATCATTTGAATCTTCATCCGACGGCTTATATTCGTTGGTAGATCGGGTTACACCATAACTTAATATCTTTATATATTAGTATAGATATAATAATAATAATAATAATAATAATAGTATATTTTAAGCTTCGATTTTTGCAACCCAAGAAGCAATATTTGATTATTTGGCATTCCCACTGTCCTATACAAATTGGAAAATATCAACAAGAATGAGAGCTTTAATTTTATTATAAAAAGATAATGCTCGGATTATGACTTGACAGATCCTTCGATCATCCTAATCGTCGAGTAGATCAATGTGTGTATTAATCGTAGGATTCTATGAAAAATCTCTAAGCGCCTAGTAGATTAATATTGTGTGTATTATTCAGAGGATTCCATGAAAATTTTGGGGAGATTCCATTTTATTCTTTCTGAACTTCGGCGGACGATTGAATAAGATTGATGGGCGATCCATCACCGCCCGATGAAGTTTCCTTAGTAATTTTGGTCTGTTTGTTTCGGCGACGAGAGTTGGAGCGGTGAGAATGAAAGCGTTGACAATAGAGCAATGAGAAATAGAGGAGGGTGGCTGCGGTGACAAAAAAAGTAAAAAATGCCGTTTTGGAGCGGTGGCAATGAGAATGGGAGGGTTACGAAACGTTTTTTTTAGGTTTTGCGTTTTCCCCCAAGTGGAGAGGGAGCAAAAATGCTAAAACAAACAAAGCCTGAAGCTCAATCGGACCGTTCTGATTCGACACAACCTGACGCCTTCCTCTGGCTGCCCTACCGGATTCGTCGAAACCAGATCAAGGGGCGATGTTCGCCGTCCTGAAAAAAATTGTGATCCACGGGAGATGTATATTTGGAAGCGCGCTAAGCAAACGCTAGTAGCTTTATAAACCAAGCTAACTTATGTTAGAAACTTAATTATAATTTATGAAATATTTCACAAGACATACCGATAATTTAGAATCATATTTGAATCAAAAATTTTGGTCCAGTTCTCGATTCCACAGGGCACAAAATCATAACTCAAAAATGCATTAAAAATTATTTGAAATCCGATTGACCATCATTTATTGATTTAGTATTAACACTAACTATTAGACGTCGGTTCTAGGGTGCCCGATCCTAAGAACGGAGAAAAGTTAATCAGAGCGTTAATTTAGAAAAACTAAAAGTATAGAGCTATTAAAGATCAAAATAAATGATATAAAGCTATGATTTTGAGTTCATTCGAATAAAATATCGGGCGAATCAAGCCTAGCTTCAAATTGAACTCGAGTCGTTTATTTGAGCCGAATCATTTTAATTCAATTACAAATCGAGTTAAATATCAAGCGATTTTCGAGTTTTGATTTTTATGTTTTGCCCTGCATCCATGATTTTTAAAACATCATCTAATTGTCCATGTCTCATATATTGTTTGTCATAAATTGTTTTTATTAAGATGCAAAAAAATAAGAGTTATACATAGACAAAGTTTGATTACTTGATTGTGATCACATTGATGATGATTGCTCCGCTCGTATCCATTCCTCGAGCGATTGTACGCTGCAAATTATTTCACTTTAGGATTTTAAAAGGACAATGATATATATAGACCGTTTTTGACTATATACAACTCTTTAGTATATGCAAATCAGTATAATTAGAAAATTATTATACACAAATATACTTGTTATATACAAATCAGTTCAAAACTAAAAAAATTTAACTTTGTTTGTAATCCCTTAATATCATATTAGTGCATCAATTTAGTGGTAAACATTACAGAAAATATAAACTTCAACACAGAGATGCCATGAACTCCAAAAATTATTAGGAAACATATTTTATAGTCATCCCATCAATATTCTTCGAGAGAAAAGATCTTGTAATCAAAAAAGAAAAATTAGATACAAATGAAGAGCATCCAAATGTACATGTACATAAACTATTAAAAAATATTTTTGCTAACATTATGAGTTATAAGACAACCAAATCTACTATCTTGTTTTGTGTATTTGTTGATTTGGACTTGGTACTCGCGAATGTATATCCTCACATTTGCTTGCTATCGGATAATGATACCTTCTACGTACAATATGAGGTAGAGGACACCCTTCATGCATCACAACCTATATGACATAATTTTCATCTATATAACTCATTGCAACATGACATTGTGTAGGTGGCAATGGAGAATTCATTGGAAGAAATGTAAGACTTTGAAATTTGGAAATATGCGACATAACTTTGTTAGTTTTGAAGTGAGCTGTCGCCCGGCGACAGTGGATGTCGCCCAGGCGACAGCGTGCGAGTATCGTCGTGACGAGTATCGTCGTGACGAGTATCACCGTGACGAGTATCACCGTGACGAGTATTACCGTGACGAGTATCACCGTGACGAGTATCACCGTGACGAGTATCACCGTGACGAGTATCGTCGTGACGAGTATCACCGTGACGAGTATCGTCGTGACGAGTATCCCCCTTGAGTTGCCTATAAATAGAGGGGTACCCCCTATAGATAATCAATCCACACCTTCTGACAGTGACGAGTATAGCCATCAGAAGTGGCGAGTATCATTAACTCTGAGCGAGTTAGAGATACCAGAGTGCTACCTGGCGAGCATCGGACTTGGAGTAAGTTCGGGCAGCTCCCTTGAGCGGGTAGCGAGTATTGGAGGTCGTGACGAGTATCTGCGTGACGAGTATCTGCGTGACGAGTATCTGCGTGACGAGTATCTGCGTGACGAGTATCGTCGTGACGAGTATCTGCGTGACGAGTATCTGCGTGACGAGTATCTGCGTGACGAGTATCGTCGTGACGAGTATCGTCGTGACGAGTATCGTCGTGACGAGTATCGTCGTGGCGAGTATCGTCGTGGCGAGTATCGTCGTGATGAGTATCTGCGTGACGAGTATCGAAGTGACGAGTATCGAGCTGGCGCGTATCGATAGTGGCGAGTATCACCAGCGCGGTGTGCTCCGGAGGAGAAGCGGACCTTGTCCGTGACCAAGTTCTTTACTACTATTGGCTGTTGTGATTCAAGTTGGATGCAACTTGTATTCAGCCGTGTTCTGTTGTAATCTTGTTGCCAAGTATATATTACAGCTGTCTTTCTTCATTTTTGGTATCTGTACAACCCTCATTCTCCAAGGGTGGACCCCCCCAAGGCCACGTAGGCAGAAGTCAAAGTCAAAGAGGTCAACACAAAGACCGGCAGTTCAAGGCAGAAGTGGAGAAGACCTCGGCGAGTAAACAGCCAATACTCGCCAGGCTGGCGAGCATGGAACAGAAGACCTAGCGAGTATTGGCCCGGCGTGTGCGAGCAGTTCCCAATACTCGCCAGATGGGCGACTATGGCATGGTACTCGCCGAGTAACCCATAGTCGCCGGGTCGGGGGGTGGGCTATAAACCCCCCCCCCCCCCCACCCCTTGGTTTTCCTATAAATAGGACCCCAGGGGTACTTGGATTGGCACCTGTGCTTGAGCTTCTGGAACCCTTGCTAGCCAAGTCGGTGCCTTCCTCGTACCTTGCTCGGCCATTCTTTGGTCTTGGAGGGGAAGTCTCTTCGGAGCTTCTGGGTACGTGGTGGGACCTCCCTGCCGCAGCACCTGGGGTCCTGTTTGTTGCTCTTCTAGCTCCGTAGTAGTCTCCAGCCAGGTCATCTCGTTGGACTGCTGGGCGAGTAGCCTCCGGCTGCATCGGTCCGAATTTTGAGGTCAGGATTTTCCTGGCGTCAACACTTTGGTGCGGTGAGCGTGGACCGTAGTCGTTGGAAGAAAGTTCGGCAAGAAGGCGAGATGGTCGTAGGTGGCGACCATGAAGGGGTAGTCGGCAACTCGGCCGCGAGTGGCGAGTTCGTGACGCTAGCGGTTCTGGAAGCCTTCGCGCAGCGTATGGAGGGAGCCTTCGCGCAGCGCATGGAGGGAGCCATGCGAGCAGCGCTTCAGCCGCGCGCCGAGGTCACTGCGACCTCGCCGCATCGCCCAGTTCCATCCGAGGGAGGGAGTCCCCCCCGGCGAGCAGGAAAGGAGCACATGGAGGATGAAACCGAGCGACCAAGGAGGTCGCAATTCTACCAGCCAACCTCGCAAAGGATCCGCTTCCGCGAGCCCGGCGAGCAGGGGAGATACCCGGATACTCGCCCATATGGCGAGTATGGGGGTGATACTCGCCAAGTTGAGGATCGTCGCCGAGTAGGAGGGAGGAGCCCCTTCTGCAAGGAGACCGTTGCCGCACCGGTGCCAGAAGGATTCATAGATCCCACGATGAATTATTGCTCGGGGAGAGACGACCCTATCCGTCGAGGGAAGAGACGTAACCGGAGGAATAGCTGGAGGAGGCATAGGGATCGGGTCAGCCAAGGATGTCAAGGAAGTATCAAGGCCGGGGAAGTAGGAGTGAGTTTTGGAGAAGCGGAGCTCGGATCTTTCCGCGAGGCGAATTTCCACCAGACCTACCGCCAAGACTTCGCTCCAACCTCTCAAGCGCCATCCCCGCTAGAAGAAATCACTTTCGCAGAGGAGGGCATGTTCAGGGATGAGAATCCCTTCCATGAGGCCCATGTGATTGATGCGATAGTCGAAGACTTTACCGTCAACCGAATCCTGGAGTGCAACGGGGGATCTGTCCGTGTCATCTTTACGTCATTCTCACGCACACGTTTGACGACCTGGAGATCAAGGAGAGAAGAATGACGATCGTGGATGACTCCCCTTTTTGCTTTCTCAGGTAAGCGAAAGAAGGCGGACGCGACAGGAAAAGCAGCCGTCGTCGGGAAGCTCATTCCACGACAGGAAGAACCCTTCATCGTGAAGGGGAGCTGTTAAGAAACACCCGGAAAGGCGGTACCCTGAAAAGGCGGGAGTATGTACACATCTCACCTCTGTAAACGTATTATCCATAAATACAATAATCACCTCCCTGAAATATGGGAGAAGGCAGCTTCTTTCACATTAACAAAGTTTTCATAATAAAGAAGTCAGGTGAAGTCAATCTCCACGCTAGGTTGGAAAATGAGCCTCCGACTTAACCCTCGTAAAAACTCAGAACGGATGATGGGACAGTGCCTCGGGTGTGCGTTCCCCTAAGTCCAAGCCTCTGCAATGACGACCGAGATCAGCTCCCCCCTTGCATGTTGGCCGCGGTTCCCACCGACTGTATTTCTCGTCCGACTGTAGAGATTACCGGGAAGAAGTCTGGACGCCGACCTTCCGATTCGGCGAATGAATGATCGATTTCACTAGCTCAGGGGACCCTTGAAAAAAAAAGGCGTCGTGTACCCTTGAAAGCTGAAAAGCTCGCAGCAAAGCATTTCATTTTCTAAGTTACTGTGTTAGATCATATGAGTTATTGTGCCTAAAGTGTGCTTAACTCCCTGCTAAACTCCCTGAGCAACAGGAAGCAGGTCCGATCCACATTCAGCATCCAAGTAGGATGGAGGCCTCGGGATGGTGTGTCCCCTTGGATCTCCCCGACTGCCACTCCCTGCTTGACGTCGTCCTACATCAACAATCACCATCGCGAGTTGGAACACGATATTCCGGCTTAACCCTCGTAAAAACTCAGAACGGATGATGGGACAGTGCCTCGGGTGTGCGATCCCTTAAGACCAAGCCTCTGCAATGACGGCCGAGATCAGCTCCTCCCTTGCATGTTGGCCGCGGTTCCCACCGACTGCATTTCTCGTCCGACTGAAGAGATTGCCAGGGGAGAGCCTGGAAGCCGACGTTCCAACGATGAAAAGGACAGGACCGATTTGAACAACTAAAAGAAAGGAGATCTTCCGGCATCCAAGTAGGATGAAGGCCTCGGGAAGATGTGTCCCTCCAGGCCTCCCCAACTGCCGTTCCCTATCTCTTTTCCCTAAAAAATTCATTATTGTTGAACGAGTCTGATAAACTCTTCACCAGGTACCAGGCAAGACCTTGAGAGCACGTGTCCCTCTAAACCCTCTGAGTAGCCTCCACAGTTCAACTCCCTCAAGGGAAACATTGCAGAAGGCGAGCATGCATGTGCGAGTACCTAGGCGAGTATACATGTGCGAGCATGGAGGTGCGAGTGTACATATGCGAGCATGGAGGTGCGAGTATATAAGTACGAGTATAGAGGTACACGCAACCTCGCCGTAATCCTAAGAGCCTAGCGATCACTCAATCTCGCCTCGAGCCTAGGAGCCTAAGCGGCATTCAGAAAAAGAAGCAAGGACCAAGGAGACAGGCGAGCAAAACATTTGTCCTTTTCATATGTAAATATTTGATGAATATTACAAAAGAATCTTCAAGATGTTTACAAAAGGTCGCCGGGCGAGCAAAAAGGGAGCCCAGGCGACTAGGCGACGTCCTCGCCCAAAATGTCTACATCTGGCTCGTCGCCCCCATCATCGTCGCCATCATCAGCATCATCATCTTCATCCTCCTCAGAGTCGTCATACTCGGCATCACTGGACGGCGGCGAGGATGCTCGCAAAGGGGAGGTGGACTCCTCGGCGAGCAGCGCCGGGATGATGTCCTCCACCCTCAACTCCATTGCGGCCGGCTTCAGGAGATCATCCGCCTTCAGCTGACTCAGGATGACGGTCCCCGTAGCTCGTGCGATCTCTCGGCGAACTCGTGGCATGTCGTCGCCATGCATCCGAATCTGCTTACCGACCCTAGAGGGGCCCGCCACCGCTGGCCGTTGCTCGGCAGGCCGAGTTTCTAGCTCAGCGATTCGCACCTGGGCGGCCTCCAAGGTTTGCCGAGTATCCTCCAGCTCCTTCTCCAGCTGGGACATCTTTGTCGCCATCTCCACCTCGGCGACCTTCAAAAGCAAGAAGACACAAAGTCAGTAAATTATTCGGCAAAGGGGCGACTATCCCGGAGGCGAGTATCAAAGAGAAGCGAGTACCTCATGCTCCTTCGCCTTGAGCCCCATGGCGATCATTTTCTTTGTACTGATCCGGATGGTCTCCTCGTACTCCAGCAACCTCCTCGCCGTCGAATGGGCCAGCTCGGCAGATCGCAGCAGGGATCGCGAGGTTTGGTGCGCCAGATACTCGGAGGATTCCTCCCGCAGCCTCTCCGCGTCCTCGCGACCATAGACGGCGTGGAGCACGTCAAAAGCCTCGCCTTGATCCTCCCAGTCCTCTGACCAGGGCGGGAGGTTGGAGCTCAGGGACACCACATGGTCGCCCTCCGACCAGGCGACTAGGCGGCGTCCATAGGCGTCCTCGCCACGAACACCCAAGTTGAAGTTTGGGTGGGTATAGGGCTCGCCGGCCTCAGAAGGATCCGCCTTCTTGCCCTTATCCTTGTGGGCGAGCTCCTTCTTCTTCCTCGAGGGCTCGGAGTGCTCGCCCCTCTCCTTCCGCTTCTTCAGCGGCCCAGAGCCTTCGCCGGCGACCAGGGTCTCATCACCTCCCGGCGACAAGTCGATGGGCGAGTAGGCCCCATCCCCGCGAGCAGAGGTCCCTGTGCCTCCCTGGGTGGAAGTAGTCGTCTTCACCACCGCGGGAAGAAGCTCGCGCGGCAGGACGTGGACTGCTGTAGGAAGAGAAGTGATAAATCCAGTTAGTCGCCAAGTGGAAGACGAAGAACGAGTATTGCGAATACTCGCACAGTAGATTACCTTCGCCTACGAAAACCTCGGCGAGATCATCTACTCGCCTCCTCCAGTGCACCACATCAAGACGGCGATTCTTGAAGGACTCGAGCAGCTTCCCGCCACCCTCGCTTAGGAAGGAAGTCCCGAAGACGCTCTCCGGTGGCTGGAAGGATTTGTCGGGGATCGCTTGAAAGTCGCCAGAAATGACGACTAATCGCTCTCCCCAGCGATGATTCTTGTTCGCAGTGCCGACCAGCGTGCAGACATGGCTGCAGAAGAAGATGACGCCCTCGCCTGTCGCCATGAAGTTGAATACTCGCCGAAAGACGGAAAGGTCGAAGGAGATCCCCTGGTCGCGCAAATAGCAGAGGAAGCCCACGATCATCGCCACCCCGTTAGGGTTGATCTGGGCGGGGACTATCCCAAAGTAGCGGAGTATCTGGGAGAACTCCGTCCACAGTGGTAGTCGCAGGCCCACCTCGAAGTGGCGAGTAGGGAGTACTCGCCCATCACCCAGAATGGAATTTAGTCGCTCTCCCTGGCGAGGAAGCCTAGCGATGTACCCTGGCGGGAGGTACTTCGCCCTGACGACCTCCAACTCCTTCTCAGTAGTGATCGACTTCTTGAAGGTGGTCGCCGCAAAGTTCTGGGCGTGATTGGCACGCCGGATGGTCGCCTCATCGGCCATCTTTTGAAGGAAGGGAAGAAAGGCGAGTATCCAAGAAAGCACGAAGAGGAAAGGGAGACGGAAGATACTCGCACGAGAGCTCAGAAGATCGCCAAAAGCGTATTTAAGACTCACCCCCCCCCCCCCCCCTATTTATAGTGGTCGGGTAGCTTGGCGTATCGAGCACGACGGCGCGATTAGGAATAAGGGGGTGGCGAGTATTACGTTGTAATCGCCAACTCAGCGACGCGCGTCAGCAAGAAGTCGACCTCCCAAGCGAGAAGACCTGCAAGGAAAGGCGCGGAAAAAGCTCGCTATGCATAAGGCGAGGAATAGATAGCTACTCGCCAAAATAAAAGAAGATAGAGAAAAAATCAAGATAAAATCCATCACAGAAAGAAGAAGGCAGAACAAGTAGTAAACGACGAGTTTTCTAATACTCGCCGAAGTAATATTACATCAAATCAGGCAATAGTTCAGCAGTACAGAGCTACTCGCCAAAAGGCGACATAGCGTAGAAAGAAGAAAAATGGAGAAAAAGCAGCGTCTAGGGAGGTGCTTGGAGATTCGCTTGAAAATCCGGAGGCTGAGGATGTCGCCCAACGAAGCCCATGCTGCGAGCACGCTTGAAGTGCTCAAAGGCCAGAGACATCGCGTCCTCGCCCTGACGCAGTTGGTCTTCGATCCTCGCCAGCCGACCAACCGAGCCCATGCTCGCGCGCATCCCCACCAACTCGTCATGATGCAGCTGTTGGCGATGCTCGATCCTCGCCAGTCTGCGCTCCAGGTCGCCCACCGTATGAAGGCGAGATTCTGCACCAGCCAGGCGAGTATCGAACTCTTCCAGCCGCGATACTCGCACCTCCAGCTCGGTCAAACGACGATGAGCGTCAGAGCTCGCCAGGCGCTCAACTCGCGATTCAACCTCGGACAGGCGGCGATGAGGCTCACAAATCGCCAGGCGCTCCAGCTTGGACTCCAGCTCCAGAATTGCGCGAGTAGCCCTCTCCTGGTACTCGCGAGAAGGAAGCCCGACCGCGTCGATCAAGGCTCCAATAGGGGTATGGGCGCGAGCTGCCAAAAAAGGTAAGAGTGTTAGAACTTAGATGACGAAGCAAAAAGCGAAGTGAAGACAGTAGCGACTATTGAAAATAACGACCAAATACCTGGCCTAGGACTGCGTGAACGACGGCGAGGAGAGACCCTTGCCCGGCGAGGAGATGTGCTGCGATGGTGGTCGTCTCGCCGCGAAGAGCCCCCAATCGCCGGATCCCGGCTGGGAGGCGCGTTCCCCCGACCGCGATTATCACCTGGTCGCCCTCCCCCTCTGGGAGCGAAGAAGCCCGAAGAGCCCCCAGTCCCGCCACGGCGCGAGGATTCGCCCTGGTGAGTCGAAGGTGCAGTAGAAGTCGAAGGGCGCTGATCGCCCTGAAGGGTAGCAGAAGGAGGAAACGGAGGAGGTGGCGGAAGTCCACCTGCGGGCAGCTGCGAGCTGCTCGCCGTCTCTACAGATTGAAAAGGCGGTGGAGGCGGAGGCACGATGCTCGCCAAAGGAGCATGTTGCTCGCTCATCGGCCTCTTCTCCAGCGAGGAGCTGTGAAGAACTCGCCCTGAGCGACCTCCACCCCGAGGCGAGACCATGGGCGACGACCTCAGAGGAGCTACGTCCAGAGGACCCTCCTGAGCGCCAAGGGTAGACGACTCTGTTAAAACAGAAAAGGGGCGATTAACTCTGCAAAGCAAGACGAAAGAAATCAAAATTTGACAATGGCGAGTATATTACTCGCACCTCGCACAGGAGCGAGACTCTCCGGCAGATTCTGGGCCGAGGTCTCGGGAATGCTCGCCCCCTCGACGACCTTAGAAGCAGGAGGTTCCGTGACCGGCGAGTCGCCCTCATTGGAAAGTCCCAGATCGTCCAGCAGCTGTTGGTGTTGGTCGCCCAAGGGAGCGGCGACCTCCTCCTCGGCGGCTTTCTTCTTTTCCTTCTTCTTCTTCTTCTGGGCGAGCCTCTTCCTCTTCTTAGAAGATGGAAGGTCGCCAGATGTAAGATCTGGGTGAGGAGGGAGCGAAATACCATCAAATAGGCCGACAAGACCAGCCATGGCCGCCTTAGCCTCAGCAGCATAGTCGCGCACCATCTTGAGCGAGTTCAGAAAGAGCGTGCCGTCAGAGACCCTTGCCCCTCTATTTATAGAGTTCGAGCGTCGACCAGCGAGATGCCGATTATCAGCTAATACTCGCCCATAAGGCTGCTCGTCGAATAAGGGTTGGATGATTCTTTCCGAGCAACTGCGTTACTCGCAAAGAGCGGGGATTGTGTACAACCCTCATTCTCCGAGGGTGGACCCCCCCAAGGCCACGTAGGCAGAAGTCAAAGTCAAAGAGGTCAACACAAAGACCGGCAGTTCAAGGCAGAAGTGGAGAAGACCTCGGCGAGTAAACAGCCAATACTCGCTAGGCTGGCGAGCATGGAACAGAAGACCTAGCGAGTATTGGCCCGGCGTGTGCGAGCAGTTCCCAATACTCGCCAGATGGGCGACTTGGCATGGTACTCGCCGAGTAACCCATAGTCGCCGGGTCGGGGGGTGGGCTATAAAAACCCCCCCTACCCCTTGGTTTTCCTATAAATAGGACCCCAGGGGTACTTGGATTGGCACCTGTGCTTGAGCTTCTGGAACCCTTGCTAGCCAAGTCGGTGCCTTCCTCGTACCTTGCTCGGCCATTCTTTGGTCTTGGAGGGGAAGTCTCTTCGGAGCTTCTGGGTACGTGGTGGGACCTCCCTGCCGCAGCACCTGGGGTCCTGTTTGTTGCTCTTCTAGCTCCGTAGTAGTCGCCAGCCAGGTCATCTCGTTGGACTGCTGGGCGAGTAGCCTCCGGCTGCATCGGTCCGAATTTTGAGGTCAGGATTTTCCTGGCGTCAATAGTATCCTTGATTGGTAGCACACAAAAATTTCAATATGGTATCAGAGGTAGGTTGCTGAAGCAGCGCGTGCTATCAAGGTTCAAGGTTGAGAATCCAAAATGGACGGCGGAGGAGGGTATGCTAGGGGACTTGGTATTGAGTTGCTCACCCAGACCAACTTCAAGAAGTGGAAGTCATGCATGGAGAGCTACCTTCTTGGAGAGGATCTATGGGAGGTCGTTGGTGGTGATGAGCAAGAGGAGGTGAAGGCAACAGAGGCTGGAGACAATGGTCCAGCTGTGAGGGCGTGGAGGAAGACCAACGCCAAGGCGGAGTTTACTCTGAAGAGAGCTATTGCTCCTGACTTGTTCGACCACATCATGGGATGCAAGTCAGCTTCAGAGATCTGGAGTGCCCTTGATGGGCTATTCAACAAGAAGAATGTAGCTCGGCTACAATTCTTGGAGAATGAGTTGGCGATGGCCACCCAAGGCGAGATGGCAATTTCCACCTTCTTCCTGAAAGTGAAGAACCTGTGTGGGGAGATCTCGGCCTTGGATCCTGAAGAGCCAATCTCAGAGGCGAAGTTGAAGCGGCATATACTCCGAGGTTTGAGGAAGGAGTATGTCCCCTTCGTTACTTCCATGTAAGGATGGGCTACTCAGCCCTCCCTGCTGGAGCTTGAGAACCTGCTGTCGTCACATGAGAGCTTGGCGAAGCAGATGGCAGGAGTATCCGTCTCAGGTGGAGATGGTGAGGCGTTGTTCTCAGGCAAAAGGAAGCCTTGGGACAAGAGAAAGAAGAACTCCGGAGACGGACCTTCAACGTCCTCTCAGGGAGATGGGGGGAAGTTCCTCCCTGCGCGCGATGAGAAGGGGAGATATCTCTGCTTTGCCTGTAAGAAGTACGGGCATATGGCAAAGGACTGCCGGTCTAATCTAAAGGCCGGGCATGTCGCTGAGAGAGAGGAAGACCACCGGAGAGGTGATGACCATCAGAGAGGTGGAAGAAGAGGAGGAGGAAGAGGTCGAGGTCACCAGGGTGGTGAAGGCAGAGACAACTGCTTCTTGGCTGAGACAACGGCAACGTCAGTCGATGCCTTAGCCTCGGTCAGCTTCGAGCACGACTGGATAGTGGACTCCGGTTGCGGGCACCATCTCACTGGAGATGTGTCCAAGTTTGCCTCTATAAAGGCATATGGAGGGACGGATGCCATCATCACGGCGGATGATTCAGTGCATCCAGTGGAGCAAGAAGGGATAGTCACCCTTGGAACTGAAGAGAAGCCAGTGACACTGAAGAGTGTGTATCACGTGCCTGGCATGAAGAAGAACCTCTTCTCAGTTGCGAATGCAGTGGATGCAGGATACCACGTGCTGTTTGGACCGAAGGAGGTGAAGTTCCTGAAGAACCTTTCGTCTGTCGATGCTGACGTCACGCTCACCGGGAGAAGGGTGAAGGACTTGTATGTTCTGTCTGCAAGTGCCTACGTGGACAAGCTGAAAATGAACGACAGCGCTGTGATCTGGCATGAGAGGCTGGGTCATGTGGGGATGGACAAGCTGAAGATGATGGCAGCAAAGGGCCTAGTGAGTGGCCTACCTCATCTCTCTTCCTGCGGCGACGGCCATGTATGCGAAGGTTGTCAGTTTGGAAAGTCACATCGACTTCCATTTGACAAGTCGGAGACCAGGTGTAGGGCACCTCTTGAGTGCGTACATGCTGATGTTATGGGGCCGTGCGCCACCCTTACTTATGGAGGAAATAAGTATGCGCTGGTCTTGGTGGATGACTACACCCGCTATACGTGGGTATACTTTCTGAGAGAGAAGTCAGAAGTACTCAAGAAGTTCCAAGAGTGGAAGGAACTTGTGGAGGGGAGGTTGGACCGCAGAGTGAAGAAGCTGAGAAGCGACAATGGAGGGGAGTTCACCTCCAATGAGTTTGCTTCCTTCTGCAGAAGGTTCGGCATTCGGCGGGAGCTTTCTTGCGCTCACACCCCTCAGCAGAATGGGGTGGCAAAGAGGAAGATCCGCCATCTGGTGGAGACTACCAGGAGTTGGCTACATGCCAAGAGCATTCCCAAGGCCTTATGGGCGGAGGGAATGGCGTGTGCCACCCATGTGATCAACCGACTACCATTGAGTCCCAACAGGATGGTGTCTCCGCACCAGCTCATGTTTGGAGAGAAGCCAAATGTGGGTCACATGAGGGTGTTTGGCTCTACCTGCTTCGTGCACGTTCCAGAGGCCGAGAGAACCAAGCTGGAACCGAAGGCGAGGAAGTATGTCTTCATCGGCTACGATGAGCGGAAGAAGGGCTGGAAGTGCATGAACCCGCAGACCCACAAGTTCGTCGTCTCGCGCGACGTAGTGTTTGACGAACTGGTCTCATACCAGGGAGTCTCTTCCGTAGTGCTACCGGAGAGTGGAGAATCGAGCAGGAGAGAAGAAGAGTGGGTCACTGTGGACCCTACTGTGGAGTTGGAGGTTTATCCAAGTGCCCCATCACCATCTAGCTCAGGGGGAGTTTCTGGCTCAGGGGGAGCTTCGATCTCTAGAAGTAGGGAGAGCATTGCTCCTAGAGGAGGACAGAGAGGAGCTGGAGAAGAGGAGTCTACCGGAGCGGTAGATAGTGGCCAAGCCTTGAGGAGGTCGAAGCGGACCATCGTCCCGCCTGCTCGCTATAAGGAGGGGAACTTCGTGAGTTTGGTTTCTTGCTTCTTCGCAGGACCACTCGACGAAAGGGAACCTGCCCGCTTTGAGGATGTCGTTGGTGTTGAAACCAGTTTCCCGGCTTCAGCGTTCGAAGGGGGTTGCGACTAACCCTTACTTGACCTAAGCCTAGACCCTTGACCGGTTACTAGGAACTGAAAGACCCTGCCCTTGAAGAACACTTGAATCTAGAAAACGAACCCCTTAAGCTTCAGCGAGGAGGTCCCACCACATACCCGGAAGATCTTAGAGCGCTTCCCCTCCCAAGCCAATGCTGAGCCTGGGCACCTTGGAGGGCACTAAGGATCACCTCACCGTCCACCTGACATGACAAGGGGAAGGGGAGGGGTAGTGCTTGCTCACAACGCACACGCGAGGGAGGGGGGTAGAGACCAACCAACCATCCCAAGGTGCCCATGGGGGTCTATTTATAGACTTTCCCAAAAATGGACTGCGAATAGCCAAAATCGGACTGCGAATAGCCACAAGGGGCGAGTGCGGGGAGCTTCCCCCACTCGCCAGCAACAAGGGGCGAGTGGGGGGAGCCACCCTCACTTGCCAGCAACAAGGGGCGAGTGGGGGGAGCCACCCTCACTTGCCAGCAACAAGGGGCGAGTGGGGGGAGCCACCCTCACTTGCTAGCAACAAGGGGCGAGTGGGGGGAGCTTCCCCCACTCGCCAACAACAAGAGGCGAGTGGGGGGAGCTTCCCCCACTCGCCAACAACAAGGGGCGAGTGGAGGGAGCTTCCCCCACTCGCCAACAACAAGGGGCGAGTGGGGGGAGCTTCCCCCACTCGCCAACAACAAGGGGCGAGTGGGGGGGCTTCCCCCACTCGCCAACCACAAGTGGAGAATGGGAGGAGCCTTCCCCACTTGCTCCACTACTTCCTTCCTCGGGTCATTCCTTAGCCTCGCCCGGTCTTGGTCGCCTCCGAGAAGTCGACCTGCCTGCCTCGGTCCGCTTAACTTTCGATTTGGTCTTGACGGATTACGAGTAATACAACGACCCTACTCATGTCGGGTCACACCGACTCGAAAAATATGAGGGTTGTACACAATCCCCGCTCTTTGCGAGCTTGTCCCAAGCTCGGAAAGAAAGTTCAACCCACCTATTTGACGAGTAGGTGGGACCTTAGGGGAATCCACGAAAGGATCCGTCATCGGGGAACCTCTGCCAAGCCTTTCGGTTGATCCTGACTTGAGACGGAAGGTGAACCTTTCTCCACTAAAGAACCCTCCTATGGGCCGAGCCCAACTGGAGGTGGAGAAAGCTCAACACCTTGGGTCGGATTAACCTCGACCTGAGGTGGAGGAAAAACTCAACACCTCTAGTCGAGCCGAGCTTGACCTGAGTTGGGAGGAAAACCCTTCTCCACTTAAGAACCCTCCTATGGGCCGAGCCCAACTGGAGGTGGAGAAAGCTCAACACCTTGGGTCGGATTAACCTCGACCTGAGGTGGAGGAAAAACTCAGCACCTCTAGTCGAGCCGAGCTCGACCTGAGGTGGGAGGAAAACCTTTCACCACTAAAGAACCCTCCTATGGGCCGAGCCCAACTGGAGGTGGAGAAAGCTCAACACCTTGGGTCGGATTAACCTCGACCTGAGGTGGAGGAAAAACTCAGCACCTCTAGTCGAGCCGAGCTCGACCTGAGGTGGGAGGAAAACCTTTCTCCACTTAAGAACCCTCCTATGGGCCGAGCCCAACTGGAGGTGGAGAAAGCTCAACACCTTGGGTCGGATTAGCCTCGACCTGAGGTGGAGGAAAAACTCAGCACCTCTAGTCGAGCCGAGCTCGACCTGAGGTGGGAGGAAAACCTTTCTCCACTAAAGAACCCTCCTATGGGCCGAGCCCAACTGGAGGTGGAGAAAGCTCAACACCTTGGGTCGGATTAACCTCGACCTGAGGTGGAGGAAAAACTCAGCACCTCTAGTCGAGCCGAGCTCGACCTGAGGTGGGAGGAAAACCTTTCTCCACTTAAGAACCCTCCTATGGGCCGAGCCCAACTGGAGGTGGAGAAAGCTCAACACCTTGGGTCGGATTAGCCTCGACCTGAGGTGGAGGAAAAACTCAGCACCTCTAGTCGAGCCGAGCTGGACCTGAGGTGGGAGGAAAACCTTTCTCCACTTAAGAACCCTCCTATGGGCCGAGCCCAACTGGAGGTGGAGAAAGCTCAACACCTTGGGTCGGATTAACCTCGACTTGAGGTGGAGGAAACTCCACACCTAACAGGGAGCCGAGCTCACCTGGAGGTGGAAGAAACTCCACACCTAGCAGGGAGCCGAGCTCACCTGGAGGGGGAGGGAACTCCACGCACTCCTGATCTAACTGGAGGTGGTAGTGCCCATCCAGGTCCTGGGAGTCTTAGCTCAACCGGGGTGGAGGGACTCAACGCACTCCTGATCTAACTTGAAGTGGTAGTACCCATCCAGGTCCTGGGAGTCTTAGCTCAACCGGGGTGGAGGGACTCAACGCACTCCTGATCTAACTGGAAGTGGTAGTACACATCCAGGTCCTGGGAGTCTTAGCTCAACCGGGGTGGAGGGACTCAACGCACTCCTGATCTAACTGGAGGTGGTAGTGCCCATCCAGGTCCTGGGAGTCTTAGCTCAACCGGGGTGGAGGGACTCAACGCACTCCTGATCTAACTGGAAGTGGTAGTACCCATCCAGGTCCTGGGAGTCTTAGCTCAACCGGGGTGGAGGGACTCAACGCACTCCTGATCTAACTGGAGGTGGTAGTGCCCAACCAGGTCCTGGGAGTCTTAGCTCAACCGGGGTGGAGGGACTCAACGCACTCCTGATCTAACTGGAGGTGGTAGTGCCCATCCAGGTCCTGGGAGTCTTAGCTCAACCGGGGTGAAGGGACTCAACGCACTCCTGATCTAACTGGAAGTAGTAGTACCCATCCAGGTCCTGGGAGTCTTAGCTCAACCGGAGTGGAGGGACTCAACGCACTCCTGATCTAACTGGAGGTGGTAGTGCCCATCCAGGTCCTGGGAGTGTTAGCTCAACCGGGGTGGAGGGACTCAATGCACTCCTGATCTAACTAGAAGTGGTAGTACCCATCCAGGTCCTGGGAGTCTTAGCTCAACCGGGGTGGAGGGACTCAACGCACTCCTGATCTAACTGGAAGTGGTAGTACCCATCCAGGTCCTGGGAGTCTTAGCTCAACCGGGGTGGAGGGACTCAACGCACTCCTGATCTAACTGGAGGTGGTAGTGCCCAACCAGGTCCTGGGAGTCTTAGCTCAACCGGGGTGGAGGGACTCAACGCACTCCTGATCTAACTGGAGGTGGTAGTGCCCATCCAGGTCCTGGGAGTCTTAGCTCAACCGGGGTGGAGGGACTCAACGCACTCCTGATCTAACTGGAAGTGGTAGTACCCATCTAGGTCCTGGGAGTCTTAGCTCAACCGGGGTGGAGGGACTCAACGCACTCCTGATCTAACTGGAGGTGGTAGTGCCCATCCAGGTCCTGGGAGTGTTAGCTCAACCGGGGTGGAGGGACTCAACGCACTCCTGATCTAACTGGAAGTGGTAGTACCCATCCAGGTCCTGGGAGTCTTAGCTCAACCGGGGTGGAGGGACTCAACGCACTCCTAGTCCCTTTACTGATTGGAGGTGGAAGTACCCATCCGCGTCCCTGGTGCTTACCTTCACCTGGAGGCAGAGGAGCTCAACGCCTTCCCAATCGGTTGTTGGACCGCGAGTCGACCTGACGAGTCCCCCATCTACCGGCATGACTGAGCCCGGCGGGGGATCTCCGGTCAGGGATCTTAGATCGGGGTATTACCCCAGAACCCTTTTTCATTCCTAGTTCGTCTATTACAACTTCACTACCCTACGCCCTTGCAGGGCACTTTATTACACCTCGCCCTTCTTGGGCACTTCACTTACATCTCGCCCTTCCTGGGCACTTCACTTGGCCGCACGCTCCTTGGTCATCTTCTTCGCCACTTCTTCTGTCTCCGCAACTCTTTCTTGGCCCTTCCAGGTGAAGTTACTCCCCCCTGGTTGGACGGGGGCGTTCTTATCGCCTCCCTGCAGGTGGTGTCGAGCATTCGCCGCGAGTGAAGGATGTGACCTGCAGGAGCTCCAGGATCCCTTTGCTGAACTCATCGACGTCGCCCTTCTTTACATACTCGCATGCCGGAGGCGAGTCTCCCAACTCGTCGCTTCCAGCCATGAGACATGGCTCAGAGCTTTCCGAACTAGTCGCTTCCACGCTCACCGCACCATAATGTTGAAACCAGTTTCCCGGCTTCAGCGTTCGAAAGGGGGTTGCGACTAACCCTTACTTGACCTAAGCCTAGGCCCTTGACCGGTTACTAGGGACTGAAAGACCCTGCCCTTGAAGAACACTTGAATCTAGAAAACGAACCCCTTAAGCTTCAGCGAGGAGGTCCCACCACATACCCGGAAGATCTTAGAGCGCTTCCCCTCCCAAGCCAATGCTGAGCCTGGGCACCTTGGAGGGCACTAAGGATCACCTCACCATCCACCTGACATGACAAGGGGAAGGGGAGGGGTAGTGCTTGCTCACAACGCACACGCGAGGGAGGGGGGGTAGAGACCAACCAACCATCCCAAGGTGCCCATGGGGGTCTATTTATAGACTTTCCCAAAAATGGACTGCGAATAGCCAAAATCGGACTGCGAATAGCCACAAGGGGCGAGTGCGGGGAGCTTCCCCCACTCGCCAGCAACAAGGGGCGAGTGGGGGGAGCCACCCTCACTTGCCAGCAACAAGGGGCGAATGGGGGGAGCCACCCTCACTTGCCAGCAACAAGGGGCGAGTGGGGGGAGCTTCCCCCACTCGCCAACAACAAGAGGCGATTGGGGGGAGCTTCCCCCACTCGCCAACAACAAGGGGCGAGTGGGGGGAGCTTCCCCCACTCGCCAACAACAAGGGGCGAGTGGGGGGAGCTTCCCCCACTCGCCAACAACCAGGGGCGAGTGGGGGGGGGGGGGGGGGGGGGGGGGGGGCTTCCCCCACTCGCCAACCACAAGTGGAGAATGGGAGGAGCCTCCCCCACTTGCTCCACTACTTCCTTCCTCGGGTCATTCCTTAGCCTCGCCCGGTCTTGGTCGCCTCCGAGAAGTCGACCTGCCTGCCTCGGTCCGCTTAACTTTCGATTTGATCTTGACGGATTACGAGTAATACAACGACCCTACTCATGTCGGGTCACACCGACTCAAAAAATATGAGGGTTGTACAGTTGGCATCAAGGAGTGGGACGAGGCCATGGAGGAAGAGATGGAGGCCCTGAAGAAGAACGAGACATGGGACCTGGTTCCCATGGTAGAGGGCATCAAACCTGTCACCTGCAAGTGGGTGTACAAGGTGAAGAAGAGGGCTGATGGAGAAGTGGAGCGGTACAAGGCGAGGCTTGTCGCTCGAGGCTTCTCACAGACCTATGGAGAGGACTACGAGGAGACCTTCAGTCCCGTTGTGAAGATGACGTCGGTGAGGACGATCATTGCCCTAGCAGCGTGCAGAGGGTGGAAGCTATGGCAGCTGGACGTGAAGAACGCATTCCTATATGGGGAGATCGACAAGGACATATTCATGGTGCAACCACCTGTATACATGTCCAAGTCTCAGCCGCGTCACGTATGCAAGCTGAAGAAGGCCCTCTATGGGTTGAAGCAGGCACCGAGAGCCTGGTATGGAAAGATTGCGGAATACTTGCAGTTCTGTGGCTATGATGCCTCAGACTCAGATTCCAGCATGTTCGTGAAGAAGAGTGGAGATATTCACGTACTGGTGCTGCTGTACGTCGACGACATGATCGTGACAGGGAACAATCCTGAGGAGGTCGCGGCGCTGAGACAACAACTCTCCATACGATTTGAGATGAAGGATCTTGGTGAACTGCACCATTTCCTTGGCCTCCAAGTTGAGAAGAGAAGAGGCGGGCTGGATGTTTCCCAGAGGGCGTATGCCGAGAGGATCGTCGAAAGATTCGGCATGAAAGAAGGGAAGAGCAGTTCCGTTCCTCTGGAGGCTGGGCTGAAGCTTCGGAAGGAAGAAGGGAGGATTCTTCCTGATCCGAAGATCTTTCGGGCACTGGTGGGGAGTCTTATCTACCTGACTATCACGAGGCCGGACATCGCCTTTGCTGTCGGCCGAGTTAGTCGGTATATGCAGGAGCCACGGAAGCCTCATCTGGAGGCAGCCAAGGGGATTTTGAAGTACGTGAAGGGCACCCTTGAGATGGGGTTGTCCTATGAAGAGAAGTCTGACTTCAAGTTGCACGGGTACACGGATGCAGACTACGGAGGTGACGCTGATGATCGTAAGTCGACATCAGGTTACGTGTTCTTGTGTGGAGCTGCTGCTATCTCGTGGTGTAGCAAGAAGCAGGACTCTATTTCCCTTTCTACCACGGAGGCCGAGTACAAGGTGTCGTCCTTAGCAGCTCAGGAGTGTGTCTGGCTAAGGAGACTAGTGGTGGATGTGGATGAGGAGGTCAGCGGACCTACTGTGCTTCGCGGGGACAATGAGAGTGCATTGAAACTGGTAACCAATCCAGTGTGTCATGCGAGGACCAAGCACATAGAGATCGAGCATCACTTCATCAGAGAGAAGGTGCTGGGTGGCTTGCTCACTGTGGAGCATGTGCGGAGCGAAGACAACCTTGCGGACATATTCACAAAGCCCCTATCTGCGGGGCCCTTCCGGAGGCTTCACTCACTGCTTGGAGTTGTTCCCGGAGCTCACTTCAAGGGGGAGTATTAGTTTTGAAGTGAGCTGTCGCCCGGCGACAGTGGATGTCGCCCAGGCGACAGCGTGCGAGTATCGTCGTGACGAGTATCACCGTGACGAGTATCGTCGTGACGAGTATCACCGTGACGAGTATCCCGTGACGAGTATCACCGTGACGAGTATCACCGTGACGAGTATCACCGTGACGAGTATCATCGTGACGAGTATCGTCGTGACGAGTATCACCGTGACGAGTATCGTCGTGACGAGTATCCCCCTTGAGTTGCCTATAAATAGAGGGGTACCCCCCCTATAGATAATCAATCCACACCTTCTGACAGTGACGAGTATAGCCATCAGAAGTGGCGAGTATCATCAACTCTGAGCGAGTTAGAGATACCAGAGTGCTACCTGGCGAGCATCGGACTTGGAGTAAGTTCGGGTAGCTCCCTTGAGCGGGTAGCGAGTATTGGAGGTCGTGACGAGTATCGTCGTGACGAGTATCTGCGTGACGAGTATCTGCGTGATGAGTATCGTTGTGACGAGTATCTGCGTGACGAGTATCTGCGTGACGAGTATCGTCGTGACGAGTATCGTCGTGATGAGTATCTGCGTGACGAGTATCGAAGTGACGAGTATCGAGCTGGCGCGTATCGATAGTGGCGAGTATCACCAGCGCGGTGTGCTCCGGAGGAGAAGCGGACCTTGTCCGTGACCAAGTTCTTTACTACTATTGGCTGTTGTGATTCAAGTTGGATGCAACTTGTATTCAGCCGTGTTCTGTTGTAATCTTGTTGCCAAGTATATATTACAGCTGTCTTTCTTCATTTTTGGTATCATTGATTGGTAGCACACAAAAATTTCAACAAACTTAATAGAAAAAGGATGTGAAAAAAAAAAGCTTTCTAGTTGTGCCAAATCCTCTTTCACTCTGCTATAACATACGTACCCAACTTCCGTAACACATTTATAGAGAAATTGAATCGGTGTTCTACCTCCCAACTCTTGCTTGTGAACCGCTGCTCTATAATTGCAAATGGTTCTAATTGTTGTAGCTTTTCTGGGTTCTTTTTCTTTAGAGAAGAGAGTATTTTACCGGATTTTAGCACCTGAGGCTAGGGTGTCCAAAAAGCTCGGGCCCGACACGAAAAAGGTCAGGCTAGGCCTGGGCCCAGAAGGCCTGGTCCAAGGCCCAGGCCAGGTCTAGGGGGCCTAACAAGGCCCCCTTTTTGGCCATAATCTTGGCCTGGTTCCCGGGTCGAGCCCAGGCTTCGACCGGGCACCAAGCCTGGCACCAAGTCTGACCCGGGCCTGGCGCCAAGCTAGTTTTCAGGGCTTTTAGAGCATTGTATTCAGGGCTCTAAAAGCCCTGAGCGATTTATGGCAGTATATGCCATAATGACAGTATATCCATGCGACTGCCAGCAGCGTGGGTTGTTGGCAGTGGCAAATAGGCCTAGGGCCTAGGTCTATTATATTAATACACAAATATTAAATAAAAATATAATATTTACTATAATTATTTTTATTTAATTGAAGGTCGGGCCAGGCCTAGGTTCGGCTTGGGCCTGGGCCTGTCCCGGACTACAGGGACTAAACAGGCCCCCTTTTAGAAGGGGGTCTGGGTCTGACAAAAGCCAGGTCTGGGCCCGGACTTGGAGAGAGAAAGACCGGGCCTGGAGATAGAAAGATCGGGTCTGGGCCTTTTGAACACGACTAATGAGGCATACATAGCCTTAACAAAATTTTCCTCATTTTATCCAATCGGCTAGGATATGAATGCGCCTCTAAATGCACAAAAGCATGATTGTGCTTGCCACACAATATTTCAACTCTTCATTCATCCACATACATCACTAAACCTGACATTGTCTTTGTTGTTCATGTGCTGCGTCAGTTTGTGAGTGCTCCCACATCAGTTCACTATGCTCACCTGATGCGTGTTCTCTGGTATCTCCGTGCTACTATGACTTGTGGTCTATTCTACCCACACAACAACTCTCTCCAGTTACATGCATATTCTGATGCTACATGGGCCGATGATCCTGTTGATCGGCACTCTGTCATCGTTTTTTGTCTCTTCTTGGGCTCTTCACTCATTGGCTGGAAATTCAAGAAGCAGAATGACGTTTCTCGCTCTAGCACGGTGGCAGAGCTCCGTGTCATAGACACTACAACTGAGGATATTCTGGCTTCGTTGGTTTCTTGTTGATCTTGGCGCTGCTCCTTCTGATCCTACCACTCTCTATTGTGATAACACTGGGGCTATCCAGATTACCCTGAATCCATCCAAGCATTCACTTTCCAAACACATCGGTGTTGATGCCTTCTTCCTTCGTGATCAGCACATTCATGGTACTTTTGTTCCTCATTATGTTCCCACCGAGCGTCAGCTTGCCGATTTGCTCACCAAGCCTCAGACTCGGCCGCACCCCCTTGAGGTATATATGGCGTGGCCGCACCCCCCTGGAGTGCGGCCAATTCCGCCCCCCCCCCTTTAGTACGGTCACAGTCGCACCTCCCAGTATCATCTGCTACACCTCCTAAGTCCAAGTTCACGATGCGAGCCGAAAGCCTCCAAGTTCACGACGCGCGTCGAACGCTTCCAAGTTCACGATGCGTGTCAAATGCCTCGAAGTTCACGATGCGCGCCGAACGCCTCCAAGTTCACAACGCACATCGAACGCCTCCAAGTTCACGACACGCCCCAAACGTCCCCAAATGCATGACGCGCGTCGAACACTCCTAAATACGCGACGCACGCCAAACGTCCCAAAGTTCGCAGCGTGCTCAGAACGCCTCTACCTACATAACGCGCGCTGGATGTTTCCAAACTTGCAGCGCGCTATCACAAACTTTGTATTTCAACACTAAGTGCGTGCGACACTTGGCTAGTATTTCCACCAACTTAAACTAACCAAGTATGCTTAGCTTCAATAATGCAGCAAAGTAAAGAGAAAACATTTGATTATACTTCTGAATAAAATTACAAGACAGTTCGAAAGACAGTTGAACAAGACATACAAAAGGATCAAGACATACAACAACACTCAACACTCAAAGCTCACAAGCACTCGACCCTCACAAGAGGAGTCTCACTATCACAACAAGCTCCACTAGTGAGCATTCTCTTGAGTTGTTTCTCCACTCTTCTCTTCATCACCACCCAGTTCTTGCAGGGAGAGACTGACTTAGCTTGGCTGCGTGGAGTGGCAAGGAGGAGCTAAGGCCGCATGAGAGCTTTTAAGGAGACAAGTTCGTGACAACGCACAACAGTTAACCTTCTTGATTTCCCAGATTGCTGGTTTTGTTCGTTTGTGTCATTGTCATTAACGAAGCTGCCTGAACTGTCAGGGGTCCGAAAAATGGCGATCCATGTGCTCCAAATAAATGAACGTGATTCGCCCGTCAGGTGGTTATGGTGGTTATTACGATAAAATTATCAGGCTACCCCTGCCCAAGGCTATAAAAAGAGCCCAAAGCCTTCATTTGAAGGGACCTTGCTTTCAGCGCCCGAGAGAGCTCATTCGAAGATCCTTCAGAGTTCTCATTCGACGTTCGAAGAATCCTTCAAAGATCTCCTTCAACTTTCAAAGATCTCCTTCTCCTTCGAATGTGACTTGAAGATCTCCCTTAGGCTCTTGAAGATCTCATTCTTCCTTAGAGATTTTCATCTTTCTCAACCTTCTCTGCATCCCTGCAACGAGCGGTGGTCTGTCACCCTCTTGCATTCTACAACTTGTAACACAAAAAGAGATAGTCGAATTTGGTCGGTACCGATCCGGACCCGTGGTTTTTTACCCTTACCGGGTTTTCCACGTAAGATGTCTTCTTGTCAGCTGTCTCACTTTACTTTGACTGATTGTGCGCTCGACTCACTTTAGATCTAAGACAGTTCAATTCAACCGGACTAACGAGAGCGTCGAGCGGCCCGCAACAACTTGTATAGTTGCATTATCCTACACATCTCTAAATATATATTTCTTATTTATCATTAATTTTTTCGTGAAACATTCTATTTGAGTCGATAAAACTCCGTGATTATGTAGTCGTGATCACATCAATGAAGATTGCCGACCCACAACTACTTACTCAGACAATTATTTCCCTTCAAGATTATGAAGTGATGTAAAAGAGCAGTTAATACATACCTCTATGATATCTAATAGCATACGATAAATAACTAACATTACCATAAAAGTTGCATTGATTTCCTAAGTAATCACACGTACATCGCTTGTTGGATTTGATTTGCACGGGAGGGTTGACATCAACAGGGTCTGGAGGTCATGAAAGAGCCGTAGAGGTGTCAAGCTCGCAAAAAATAGACCCTTTCAGCTGCGACGTCACGTGTCACATAGAATGCAACCTTTTTTCATGAAAATTGATTAACATGTCGTATAAACTATGGCCGTCGGATCAATTACCCAAATTAGAACAACTCTTTCTAATGTAATGCAGCTCTTTCATGATGAACGAGAATCCACATCCAATGGATGCAGGTATGTATGTTCCGATAAGCTCGGGTAATAGAGTAAAGAAACCAGAAATACATCGACAAAGACATCCCACACAACACAAGAAACACGCGCAATACAAGAATAAATCACAAGATTTGCTTTAGCTCTAAACAAAGCTAATAAGTAAATCACTTGGAAACAACATGTAAAACAATTGGCAAAAATATGAAATGAGTTCAATTTTAACACCCTTTAAAAGTAGAGCAATGTTATATGCATTCCGCTTTTGGTTTTATGCAGGCCGCGAATATATGCAGATCAAAAAATTATTCATGCATGCCAAATTTCATATTTACAGACCATATTCAAAAATCAAATTAATATTTTCTTAAATAAATCACCAAACAAAATATAGCATTCCTAAAACAAGTAAGTAAAATATCATGCGTGCGAGGTTATGTTGAATGTCTCTGTTTCGTCAGTAAAATATGGGAGAGCTATTGTCGGCTAATATCTGAGAAATTACGTTGAAGGAACACTAGAATTTCTCAGCTTTTGTTATGAAATATCAAATGTACTGCTACAATAACTTAGACATTTCTTATAAAATCTGAGATACAAATATATAAATTTGCACCTTCTGGGCCATTTTTGTTGTATTTTAATTTTTAATTCTAAAAAAATATTTATTTGTTATAAAAGAATGTCCAACGCAAGGTTGATGGCTCATCGAAAGAAATCAAATAAGTAAAATAACTGATTACTTTATAAATCTATTACGTTTACCTTATCGCATTATAAAGATTTTTTATAACTAAAATGAAAAAAAGAGAAGCAATCACAAGCAAGATGTGTGAGCAGGCATTCAAGTATCTCATCGCCTCCGGTGACATCTTTTTTTCTTGGCTACAGTTGCTAAACCTTCAAGCCAATACCCATGAATAACTTTAGGTCAGTTGTAATTTAAAAACACATCGGGCTCGGACAAACGAGTAAACTTTTTAGGGACACGGTTGCATGGAAGGAAAAAACACATAATACTGAAGTATTAAACTACTCGAATCATTTTTCTTTCGACACGAAGTATTAATCATTTTTGCCAATATAACATCATGCCGTTTTCTTTTCATTGCATTGACATTAAGGTTGTGCTTGTTTAAGCGTTTGGACTCCGATTGATTTTGGCGTTGGGTTTCGACCGTCGTAAGTGAATTGAAGAATATCAGCCAAGGAACTGAGAAAGAACTGGAATAAATAGAGAAGAATGCTATGTCATGCCCTAAAAAGAGTCCAACGGCTACTTTCTTCCAAAATTCGCCAATCCTTCTTCCAATCCTACCCCAATCTCAGCGCCCATTGCCATTTCCACGGCGAAGCTGCAATTATCGAACTATGCAAGCAGAAGCGCTTCGAAGAAGCCCTCTTTACCCTCCATTCCCTGGAATCCAAAACACTCAACCGCAGCACGTATGCCCAACTCTTCGCCGCCTGCGCCTCCCTCAAGTCTCTTCACCACGGCCGCCTCATCCACCACCACCTCTCCTCCTCGGACATCCCTACCGACGTCATCCTCCACAACCATATCCTCATTATGTATGGGAAATGCGGATCCATGGATGATGCCCGCCAACTGTTTGATATAATGCCTGAGAGAAACGTTGTTTCTTGGACTTCCATGATCTCAGGATACTCTCAAAGCAACAGAGAGGCTGAAGCTGTGGTGATGTATTTAGGAATGCTCTATGCAGGGTTGCTTCCTGATCAATTCTCATTAGGAAGTACGATTCGATCTTGTTCCAGTTTATTAGACGCGGAGTTGGGAATGCAGCTTCACTGCCATGTTGTAAAGTTGGGGTATGAGTCTGATCTTACTGTTCTGAATACACTGATCACTATGTATTCAAAAACTGATTGGATAGGTGATGCGTTTATGGTGTTTCAGAGGATTACGAAGAAGGATTTGATCTCTTGGGGCGCGATGATAGCCGGATTTTCTCAACAAGGCCATGATTTAAGAGCTTTGGAGCTTTTCCAGGAAATGATCAGCGTGGGTGATTATTCACCCAATGAGTTCCATTTCGGGAGCGCACTTAGTGCTTGCGGAAATATACATCTTTTGAGGTATGGGGAGCAGATGCACAGTCTATGCATGAAGATTGGGCTTGAGAAATATACATGTGTTGGATGCGCTCTAAGTGACATGTATGCAAAGTGTGGAAAGTTGGATTGCACAAGAAAGGCATTCTACCAAGTTGAGATTCCTGATTTAGTTTCATGGAATTCAGTGATAGGGGCATTTGCTTCTGGAGGTTATGTAGATGAAGCTATTCATTTTTTCTCAGAAATGAGATTTTCAGGATCTAAACCGGACAATATTACCGTCCTGTGCTTGCTTTGTTCTTGTACAATTCCTCGGTCTCTATTTCAGGGCCAACTCATTCATGCCTACTTATTCAAAATGAGTTTTGGCGAAAAAGATACAGTTTGTAATGCCATTCTGAACATGTACGCAAAATGTTCAGACTTGAA
The DNA here is from genome assembly GCA_033032865.1 of Dactylorhiza incarnata. Taxonomy (NCBI): domain Eukaryota; kingdom Viridiplantae; phylum Streptophyta; class Magnoliopsida; order Asparagales; family Orchidaceae; genus Dactylorhiza; species Dactylorhiza incarnata. The sequence goes on along the minus strand of JAWHQI010000229.1, from coordinate 3,225,420 downwards.
TGCTGCATTGAATCTTTTCGAAGAGATGATCGATACTCGTAATACTGTTTCTTGGAACACTATTTTGACGGCTTGCCTGCAACATCAACAACCGCTCGAGGTCTTAAGGCTATGTGCACTAATGAGAAGGTCAAAATTTGAGTTCGATCAAGTAACTTTAAATAGTATATTGAGTGCTTCTGCGGATTTGGCTTGCCTAGAAATAGGAAATCAAGTTCATTGTAATGCCTTCAAAAGTGGATTTGAGGACTCATTGATGGTTAGGAATGGCTTGATTAATATGTACACAAAATGTGGCAATTTAAATCACGCGAGAAAGATGTTCGAATTGACGGGAAGTAGTTGCGATGTTTACTCGTGGAACAGTTTGATGGTCGGCTATGCACAATTTGGCTATGGGCGGGAGTCTCTTGAGTTGTTTAAGAGAATGCAGTACTCTGGGATTAAGCCAAATCATGTTACATTTGTGGGGGTTCTCTCAGCTTGTAGTCATATTGGGCTGGTGGACGAAGGCCTCCACTATTATGATATGATGAGTTCAACTTATGATATTTTTCCCACAAGAGAGCATTGTTCATGCATTGTTGATTTGCTCTCTCGAGCGGGCCGATTAAGTGATGCCGAAATTTTCATTCAGAGGACCCCAATTGAGCCTGATGCCATAATGTGGAAGACTTTGCTAGCTGCCTGCAGGGTTCATAATAATATGGAGATTGGGAAGAGAGCTGCTGAATGTCTTCTTTGTGTTGACCCTTACAATTCTGCAGCCTATATATTGCTGTGTAACATTTATGCTTCTTCTGATTGTTGGGACGATTTAGCCAAGTTAAGAAAGTCAATGAAAAGTCATGGTGTGAAGAAGGCTCCTGGGAGGAGCTGGATCGAGGTCAAAGGGGAAATGATCGACTTTATTGCTGAAGATCGATCGCATAAAAAAACAGAAGATATATATTGGATACTCGATTTGCTGGGTTTCAACATGAGTGAGGTTGATCTTGATTCTGTATGTTCCTTAGGAAGCTTTGAAGCATGTTGAAGTATTTCACCACCGAAGGGAAAATATTAATCTGATTGTGATTCACATGACAATTTGCATATGAAAGACAAAATAATAAACTTTTCTGGTTTGGGCAATTGAATTGGTGGGCGGAAAAGACACGAATGGGACGAGTGGATGGGGAAAACTGATGGACCAAGGTAACTGGATAAAGATATAGAATTTTAGCAATTAATAGCAATGAATGACGAAGGCTTTATTCATAAATACCAGGGCAAAGAGATAAGAGAAGTCTAACTGCTTTTTTATGTCAGGCTCATGTTATTAAAAAAACCATCCACTTTGATCATCTTTTTCTTAATGCATTCTGTAAAATTGCTTATTTAATTATCTATTTGAAGATCAAGAACTTGCATTCATCATCATCATCAAAAACATTATCGTTATGCTTGTTCACACGAATGATTTTTTTCTTGTAGTGCCTACTGTCTTCACTTTGAACTACGTTGATGTTGCTTTGTGCACAATGAAAATTCTTATTGACTAAGCTAATTTCCACATAACTATTTTCTTGGCATTCTTTCATTATTAAGCTAAAATATAACTAGATTTTCAGCATATATGAATAATTTTGAGACCTTGGCTTAAACTCTGCAGGTTCAGTACGGTGCGTGCTGAAGAATCTTACCAACTGACAATTTTGCAGAGCTTCTTCAGGTCTGCTGTTTTGATATAATGCTCAGGACCATGAACATGTATGTTTTCATGCATTTCATTTTTTTTTCAATCTAAGTTTTCATACACCCTTGTGGTGGGACCCTTCCCTGGACCCTCGCTGCGCGGGGATGCCTTTGTGCATCGGGCTGCCTTTTTTTCTTTTCTAAGTTTTCATACACCCATTTTGATAGAGCATATATGTTCACCGGCTCGAGGGGGAGTGGATATATTTTCAACCTAAGATGTGTTGCCAGTTATCAAATTTAGAGGGGCTTATTTGCAATTATCCTATTCTCTTATTATAAATACCATCCATGAGGCCCAAGGAATATTTAAGGAGCTTGTGTAGACCCATATTCACATCTCAAGCCCAATATGTTGTATGGGTTTGAGTGTGAACTTTTCTGAAATCGGTAACTTGAATATAAGGAAATGTTAATGTTAAGATCGATGTATGACAACATTAGTCAATCCAGATTAAAGAGTGTTTATGTTAGAGGGAGAATTGGAATACCATCTATTGAAGACAAATAATTGAATATAGACTAAATGGTTTTGACATGTATGATTACGGGTAGAAATTGTACCTGTAATGTGAGTAAATAAAGGTAGTATAAGATTGTGGAAGGAAAGGGATGATTTCATAAAAAGGCAATCCCAAAAGAGTTGGTATAAGGAGATGATGATATGTGATCCTTGAAATTATGTTTCATTCACTTAGGATAAGATCAGTACTGAAATTTGAATAATAGTGGAATTCGTCTTTATACTCTCTCTTTCAAAAGACAGATTGAATTTGAAGCATGCAATTTGAACGATAATCACGAAGAAAGTTAGCATCATGTAATTGAGTAGGATAATTCAATCAGTTTGTTGAAATTAAAACTCAAAATTGATTGGTGCGCTTGGGATTCAAAATTGATTTCGAGTAGATCTTGAGCTCAACATCACTTGTTCGTCTATAAATCGAGGTTTGTTGAACCAAAATTCAACATGGACTCTAATCGGGATCGGATTATTTCAAGTTGAGTCGAAACAACTAATAATGAATCCAGTTTGAAGCCAAATTGAGTTTAGTTGGAATCAAAAATTTTGAGTTTGGATCGAGCCAAGCTTGTATGAACTCTGACTGAATATCATATGAGTTCTTTTCTTGAAACCCAAAAGAATATAATCATGCAAGATAAATTTTTTATTATTTCCCCAGCTTTAGTTTGTGATAATTTTCTTTCCCTTCTTGTATTGCTTTTAACTTCTTGTATTTTATATTGAAGAGACCTAAGTAAACGCTACCACAATGAGAAATTGCATATCTTGCACATTTTGGTTCACATAGTAGAATTGTGTGACATTTTTGTTATACTTATTTCTATTTACAGTTTGAGGGCTACAAATTCGATCCAAATTGTGAATATGTCTGTTGATGGCTTCCCGAACTCGTGAAATTACCAATTGAACAGATAACCGTTTATAGGAGGCAACAAAATCTGTACTTCGAGCCGCCGTCATTGAGCTCGGTTCGAACTGCCCTTTTCTGATTGTAGAAATATCTGCAATCAAAGAAGATTACAGGAGATTCTCACTAAGATGCACCAAACCGAAGCTACATCAAAAGCTTCTATGGAGAATGGAATGGAAGAGTGAAGAGACAGAAAAATATCTTAGTTGGCTGCGTGAGAGTTCAATCGTCATCCAAGACCTTGAGCCGCTCCTTTTCACCTTTCAGGAAAGCCTTAATCTCTTGTAACACTAGTATCTTGGTCTCCAGAGTCATAATGTTACGAATGTTATGGACCCACGCTGGGGGATCATGTACAAGCGCTGCAACTCGGCGCACACCGCTTAAGATTTATCCTCGATGTCCGTTTGTATCTTTTATTTTCAGCACTTTGTATTTTTATGTTGTGTTGGAGTTTGGGTTCGGTTGGGTCTCCAACCCATATGGGTGAGAGCATGCTTGCTTGGGATATTATGAAAATATTTACCAAACTTCTCTCTCTCTACCTTCACGGAAAACAGCCCGAAGCCGTAGTCGCTCGTCTCACGTCCCGTACGCGCACGCGAGTCGTTTCCGCGCACCAACTCCTCACTCGCCGCCGCAGATCGACTGCCCCCAACCAGTTGCAACCCTTCGTCCATCCTTCCGGCGGAGGAGAGCAAGAGCCACGCTGATCATCTATGGGACTTCCCTCCCCTTCCACGTCGAACTAGGGCACAAGCGAAGGCCCTTAACATCTTGGTATCAGAGGACTCCTCCTCCGCCGCCCCTCCTCATTCCTCTCCTCCAACAGCTCCAACGAGGTTCGTCGCCGCCGCTCCACCGCCCTGTCGTCTCTGCGCCCGGATCGGGCCAGCCGCCGCATCATGCGCAAATCCCGGTCCTCTTGGGGACTTCAACCGCCGGTCTCCCGCTGCTATCGGAGAGCACTGGCATTTTGCCCACTCTTCCTCTCATTCTGCTTGGACAACACCCATGGACGAGGGAAACCCCGCCGACCTTACCTTGGCCCAGATATTGGAATCGTTTCAACACATGATGGTGGCCAATAATAAGGCCCTCATCAAAGCTCTTCGACCGGACCCCTCACCGCCGTCTCCGCGTGCTGCTTCGGCCTCCTCGCACACGGTTCACGAACCGACTATGCAGCAAACCGACGGGTGCAACTTTCCCTGCTTTGTGAAGCTGGATTTTCCGCTCTTTGACGGTCAGGAGGACCCTCTCACGTGGCTCACATGCTCCGAACAATTCTTCGAAACCCAACGCACTCTGGAAGAGAATTGGATCGATATTGCTTCTTTTTTCATCTCATGGGCTCCGCCCAACTCTGGTTCTCGTAGCTCCGTCGTGAGCGCCCACACTTTATATGGGAGGATTTTAAATCGCAGTGCATCCTCTATTTCGGCCCTCCCTTTCGCGGGAATCCTATTGGCGATCTCATTTACCACCGGCAAACGAGCTCTGAGCGGTTTCAGTTGCTCTTTGCCCGCACCCCTTCTGTTTCAGTGGCACACCAAGTTCCTTTCTTCACTGCGGGCCTTCACGAGTGCCTTCGTTTGGACGTCGAGTTGCAGTCTCCTCCGGACCTTTCCACAACCATGAGTTTGTCTCGCATTTTTTAGAAACGCTTATTGATGGACCGTCCGTATTTGGGTCGTTGATCTGGAGACGGACCTTCTCGAGGTTTTGGCCCCTCTCCTCCTACGGTTGGCACTGGAGTCGGCAAGGGAAAAGAGGGGGACCGACCGTCCACCTTTCGGCGGCTTTCCACACAGGAGATGGCTGACCGTCGGGCCAAGGGCCTCTGCTTCAACTGTGATGAGCCTTTCACTCGTGGACATCGGTGCAAACGCCTTTTCTGGCTCGAGGTGGAGGACCCCTCAGACGAGGACATAGGGGACGAAGACACGGTGGACCCTCAGCTTTCTATTCATGCTTTGATAGGACCCCAGTCGGGAGACACCAGATACAGATCTCAGTGGTGCGCCAGTCGCTGATCACTCTTCTGGATTCGGGCAGCACCCACAGTTTGCTCAGTGACCTCACCGCCCGGCGTCTTCACCTGTCGGTGACTACCTGACTGAGTTTCCAAGTTTTCGTCTCCAATGGCATGGCCATGCCGTGCACGGGAGTTTGCCGCGCGGTGCCGATTGTAGTGGAGGGCTATCATTCCCACGTGGACTTCTATGTGATTCCCCTTCGGGGGTTCGAGGTTGTGTTAGGGGTCCGTTGACTCCGCACTTTGGGGCCACTTCTGTGGGACTTCAACACATTGACAGTGACTTGGGGTCGTTACCCCCACCAGATGATTTGGCAGGGCCGTTCGACGACCACCGACCCATAGGTTTTTCTTGCTCGTGCAGACCAGATGACACCCTCTAACTTAGAGGCCCTCTTACAGGAGTACAACGACACTACCACCGCCCCGACGGGACTTCCTCCCTTACGGCGCCAGGATCACCGCATTTGCCTCTTGCTAGACACGGCGCCCGTAGTTGTTCGGACCTACTGTTATCCGTTCCGTCAGAAGGATGAGTTCATACCAGACCTGGATCGGCAGGAGACAAAAAACTGGTGACCAAGATCTGGAGGAGACAGAAAACTGCGAACGGGAAGCTCGCGACCTGGATCGTCGTCGGGAGGGGATAAGCACGTGTCATCGAACTGGACCGTCGTCGTCGAAATGGATCGTCGGGAGGAGGAAAACGTTTCCGCTCGGGTTTCCGCAGACGAAGAACTGGATCGGGAGGAGTTGTTTCCGCTCGGGAGAAGGAAAAGCTTTCCGAAAAGGTTGAAAAGTAGGAGGCCCGTAATTTTCCAAAAAGAGCAGAAAAGGGACTTTTGGGCGGTGAACTTTCCAACCGATAGACTTTCCAAACCGTTTGTAAAGTGCGATAGCGTTTTTCAGAAAACGAAAAGGAGCTAAAAGCCCTCCCAAACGGGCCCTAAGTCTTTGACATCATTTAAGCATGGAGTTCATAGCAATGAATTATATCCTGAAGAATTCCAAATGATTTAAGCATGCAGTTTATAGTTATCAAAGAATTACCTCGCTGAGAATAAAGCGGGCTGTGGTCGTCCATAGAAAACAAAATGTTGTCAGATGAGAATCTCCATGTAGAAAGCCTGAACAAATATCATTTCATAAATTGCTTATATTAATGCTTTGGCAACTTGCAATATGGTGAGGAAATTGAGAAAAAGTAAATCGCACGTACATGTAGCATTGACAACTAAAAGGGCGAACATCATTTAAAATTAGCCAGTTCGGCATCTTTTCCATCAGAAGCAGATTCCTTCATAGCATTAAAAAAATTTATATAAGAACTTTATGTTATGCAAAAAGAACTCTATGTTATTGTAAAATTAAATAAATAAGTACACATGAACTTGTTTTTGGTTGAAAAATGATATTATGTGGTGCAATGGTAGAATATAAGCAGTTTTTTCTTCAAAAAAACAAGTAACATAGTATGTAATCATGGAAAACTATAGGATTACATACATACCTGCAATTTACTGTCAATACAAATTTTCGTGGTACCTATCAAATTCTTGTAGGACTTTGGAACCAGATAAGTTGCGGTCTTGGCAAACTCATGAAAAGCAAACCGCCATTGATCGTGGCCATGTAGATTTCGGGGCACTTTTGGTGTGACCAATCGAATCCCTCAATAGGTTGATGCATGCATTTCGTGCCATGTAATTGGTGAGTACTTTCCGTCTTCACTTCTGTAGACCTCGTTGATTTCATCTAGGATATTTACCTCAAAAACTGTAGAATCGCACCTAATAAGAGAGCATTATTGTAGTAAACAATGGATGGAAGAGGAATGTGGTGTATGAAGGTGAGTATATTGAGTGTGTGCATTATTGTAATCAAGTGAGATGAGTTCAAAAATGGATGAATGAGACTTTAGGTTGAGGGTTTAGTACATGTTCCCTGACGAGCTTCATCTACCGGTTGTTCTTGTAGCTCGATGGTCGACCCACGCATAGCTAAGCCGGCGGTTGGCAAATGTAAAGGTTATTAAATGTGCATGCTTCTCTAATGAAGCCGTAGTTTATTTTTGGAAAGTAAACCTTGTGTGCTTATGTTGTTATTGCATTGGATTTGTCGCAGTTCTCGTGCATTACGCAAGTATCTGCGGTTATGAGCTGAAATTTGGCTTAGTCGTCTTCCCCTAGGCCAAACTGCAATAGTTGGAATGACTGTAGGATTTGAAATTTCTTCATTTGTGCTCGGCTGAGCACGTGGAGCATCCATCTGTAGATGACGAAGCTCACATCTCCTTACATTTTGTGCATCTCATTGTTCCCCAGTCGACATCCTTAACATCGTAGAGTCTATACCTGATAATATAGAAGGGCATTAAAACAATAACAAAAAAATATGATGCGTTATGACAATAATAAGATACTAATGTAATAATGCAATAACAATAATTTGAATATTAGTGCAGTGCTCACCTTATGTCTACTGTATCCCTAAAAATTTGTCACTCTTCTCGTGATAAGATCAAATATCTCCTTATAGACGATGTTTTTAGTGTAGACACATGCATGATCGTCGACCGTACAACTCTTGACCAAAATCTTTGTTGTATCTTCCGAGGACCCCCGCGATAGTGCAACGTTCACTTGGCCATGACTGAATACATGATTTGACAGGTGAAAAACTTCTCAAAAAGAAGTTATTTAGCCTTTGTTTTAGACCATTTGCTTGACATTTTTGGGAAAAAATAGTTTAATTGAAGTTATAATATGAAATAAATGTATATTTATTTTATTTATGACTAAATCGGCATTTTTCCTAGGTATTGTTGCAAGAAAAGTCAAAAAGAACAATTTGGACGAAGGATTTTGTTCAAAAATGCTGTCCTGGGAAAAGAGTTGCAGGATCCTGAAACAGGTTGCAACCTGTTCTGGACGAATTTCAGAATTTTAAAGTCAAATTAACCGCCGTTTGCAAATCTGAAAGGAGGTGTCTCTTGAGCAGAACTTGTACGTTTTTAGAGAGAGGATTTTCGAAAGGAATGGCAGTTATGGTGAGAGAGTGTTGAGGATTAATAGAGATTTTTCTATTCCTCTTCATCTTCTTCCCCAATTCCATTCCCTACACTATTCCATTTGGAGACTTTACTTGGAGGAGGCGACAAAAGGGCTGCAGTAATTTCACCGGGCTGATCGAAGGAGGAACTTTAGCGGAATCATCCTCCTTCTCTTAGTCGATAATCCCATCATGTTTTGTAAGATTTACTCAACTATTTTGTGTGTTCTCTCCGCCGCCATGAACTAATTTCTTTCAATCTTGTATTGTGAGAATACTTTGCTTTTTGTGATGATGAATGCTTGAATTCTACTTTATGAATGTTTGTTGGACATCTTTATTGAATCTATAATCTTCATTTGAAACTTTTGCCCAAGGTTTCGTCTTTTTACTACGCTCCATAATTCGAGAGAGGAGTTGCGTAAGTGTGTTATAGATCCGATATAGTATTTGAAGGGAGAAAGAGATTTCCCCTTGGTATTAACAACTTTAATTTTTGATCTTTATGCGGTACTTGTCTCTCCCAAGGGGGAAATGGAGGCTAGGGATTTCCGATATCGAGAGATACAGATCTTCTACCTTAAAATCGTTGCAAGACGTTCCACCACACATCTCATAAAGTCACCTTTATAAATTCATCACACTAGGCTTAGGAAATCACAGTACAAGATTATCTTTCTCAACTAATAACCAAGTAATTTTCTCCACTACCCATAGTTTATTTTAATTAGTAGTTTTTATCATTCCTAATTTGAATGCTCTACAAACCACCGTTTTGTTTAACTTGGATTTAAAGAAAAAACACAACTTGTATTTGTAAGCACTAAATTCACCACCTCTCCGTGGAAACTATCTTTACTCACTTATTATTACTTGATCCGGCACGTGCACTTCCGTGTAATACGTATACCTATTTCGGGCATATCAAGTTTTTGGCGCCGTTGCCGGGGAGGTGCGACGTATTTAGTGTTTCTTTCTTGCAATATTAGTGAAGCTTTAGTAATTAAGGCTCAAGTTTGTTTCTTTTGTTTATTATTGCTACTTTCATTTTTGCTTTGCTGCTTGATTGTTTTGTTTATTTTTCTGTCATTATTATTATTTCGTTGTCTTGATTAGTGTATGTCCAGACATCGAACACCAGAACTTTTGCCGTTGAACCAAGAGATCGAACGAACGTGTAGACAGAATAGAAGGGCGAGTCGATTAACACATAACAATTCTTCAACCATGAATCAAAATAATCATAACGCTCACAATGAAAACGATCAGGATGGTTTAGGACAAGAGGGTCAGGCAGAACATAATGGGCAACCTGCTGAGATTAGAAGCTGTAGAGAATATAACATGCCTTTTAGGGGAGGTCTACACTATAATATCATTAAGCCGGCTATTGAAGCGAATAATTTCAAAATTGACTCCATGACAATGAACTTAGTGCAACAAAAACAATTTAGTGGACTAAGTCATGAGGACCCAAACTCCCATTTACGGACATTCATGGATGTGTGCGACACATTCAAGATTAATGGCGCGTCAGACGAAGCGATTAAATTTCGTTTATTTCCATTCTCTCTGTCGGGCAGAGCGAAGGAATGACTTGATTCCCAAAACGGACTCACCACTTGGCAGCAAGTGGTTGAATTATTTTTAGCAAAGTACATCCCACCCGCTAAAACCGCCAAACTAATGCGAGACATTAGTACATTTACGCAAGGGAATGGTGAAACGTTGTACGACGCTTGGGAGAGGTTCAAGGAACTTCTACGAAAATGCCCTCATCATGGTTTAACAATGCACCAACGGGTGTGAACCTTTTATAACGGCCTCCAGACTTCTACAATGATCCAAGTAGCTGGAGCTGCAGGAGGATCCCTAATGAACAAGTATCCCGAGGATGCATATGCTATCCTTGAAGATCTTTCGTCAAACAATTATCAATCGTTTGACCGACAGGTTCCTTCTTCTTCGGTAGGTGGTCTTCACCAAGTAGATCAATTAACCTCGTTCGCTGCACAAATCACGACCCAATTTAACTCTATGAACAAAAGATTAGATGCGCTGACCTTAAATCATAATCAAATGAACCCACAGGTGAATAACATAATGGCAGCCCCTATTATGAATCCATCATTCACTACAGAACATATTGAAAATCACCCTACTTCAATCTATAATGAAGAAATTAATTATATCGGAGGGCATTCTAGATATAATAATAATAATAATTTAATTCCAAATTATTATAATCCATAGTTGCGTAACCACCCTAACTTTTCATGGAAGAACAACGCCGGTGTGGCACACCCGCCCGATTTCAACTCAAACCCACGTCCAACTTAAAATGTTAATTATAATCAACAAGGATCTTCTAGAAAGTTAACCGATGAGATTCTTATCGAATCTATGCAAAAGAACGATACACGCATTACTAGTTTAGAGGGTTCACTTCGTGTAATTGAGTCTCAATTGGGGCAAATTGCTAACGCGTTGAGCCTTAGACCTCAAAGGACACTCCCAACGGATACCACACCAAATCCGAAAAGAGATAATCAACATTGTAAGGCAGTCACTTTACGAAGTGGTAAGGAGTTGGGTAGTGAGCCGATAAAAGAACAAGTTAAGGTTAATAATGAAAGAGAGTTAGAGGAGTTGACCCCTTGTATCCCCAATGATGGGGCAATACAAGAGGATAATGGCAAGGAAAGAGAAGTAGAAGTGTTAGGAGAGAGGAGGAAAGAACCAAGTGCTGAAGTTAAGAAGAAAAAAGAAGACACAATAATATATCCACCACCACCGTTTCCACAACGGTTAAGAAAAAATAAACTCGACCAACAATTCCAAAAGTTTGTGGAGATATTTAAGAAATTACAAATCAACATCCCATTCGCCGAGGCTTTAGAGCAAATGCCTAGCTACGTAAAATTTATGAAAGATATCCTCTCCAAAAAGAGAAAATGGAACAAATAAGACCGTAGCACTCACTCAGGAGTGCAACGCTATTCTTCAAAAAAGACTCTCACCAAAGTTAAAAGATCCCGGGAGCTTTACTATACCGTGTTCCATAGGATATAAATTTGAAGGCAAAGCGTTATGTGATTTAGGATCGAGTATCAATCTAATGCCATTGTCAATATTTAGGAAGTTAGGTTTGGGTGAGATTTCCAAAACCTCCATAACCTTGCAATTGGCTGATCGGACCCAAGCATACCCAAAAGGGATAGTTGAACACGTGTTAGTAAAGGTGGATAAGTTCATCTTTCCTGCGGACTTTGTCGTTCTAGACATGGAAGAGGATAAAGAAGTTTCAATTATTGTGGGGAGACCATTTCTAGCGACGGGTAGGACCTTGATTGATGTGCAGAAGGGAGAGTTATCGATGCGAGTAAATGATGAACAAATCACATTTAATGTACTCAAAGCGTTAAAATTTACTCACCGAGAGGAAGACAATATGGAAGTGGTCAATCATGTATCTATAAGCGATTATATACCAAGTTCATTTTCTGACGAACAAGATGATTTATTGAATTGTTTATTGACGGAGGATGAACAATCCGAAGAAGAAGAAGTGATTCAAGAATGCTTACAAGCATTCGAGAAGCAAATTGCGTGGTTTCGTTAGCCGGAACCATTAGAGATGCCCGGTAAATCCCTGTCGGTTAAACCGTTCATCGTTGAGCCACCATCGCTTGAGTTAAAACCTCTACCCGATCATCTTATGCATATTTAGGGGATGACGACACATTGCCGGTTATCATCAATTCTAACTTATTACTTGATCAACGAGAACGATAATAAAACTACTTAAGCAATTTAAAACGGCCATAGGATGGACTATTGCTGATATCCGGGGAATAAGCCCCTCACTATGTATGCACAAGATTCTTTTAGAAGAATCGTTTAAGGGGTCGATAGAGCCTCAACGTCTCTTATGTCCGCCAATGAAGGAAGTGGTTAAGAAGGAGATTATTAAGTGGCTAGATGCGGGTATTGTATACCCCATCTCGGATAGCCCATGGGTATCACCTGTGCATTGTGTACCCAAGAAGGGAGGGATGACGGTTATAAAGAACGAGAAGGATGAGTTGGTTTCTACTATAGGACGATCACGGGGTGGAGAATTTGCAGAGACTATAGGAAGTTAAATAAAACCACCAGAAAAGATCATTTCTCTCTTCCCTTCCTCGACCAAGTCTTAGATAAATTGACGGGGAATGATTTTTTTTTGTTTTCTTGATGGGTATTCAGGTTACCACCAAATTACGGTAGACCCCGTTGATCAAGAAAAGACCACATTCACGTGTCCATATGGGACTTTCGCGTTTAGGAGAATGCCCTTTGGTCTTTGTAACGCACCTGCCACATTCCAGCGTTGCATGATTGCCATTTTCTCTTGACATTATGGACCAGGGTATTGAGATCTTTATGGATGATTTTTCCATCTTTGGTAAATCATTTGACGAATGTTTAGGGTGTTTGGAGAAGGTACTTACACGTTGTGTAAAGACGAACCTAGTATTGAATTGGGAGAAGTGTCATTTCATGGTTCGAGAAGGCATAATGTTGGGACATCAGGGATCTTACAAAACATGATGAGATTATCGACTAAGAGAAGGAGGATGATTCCGCTGAAGTTCCTCCTTCGATCAGCCCGGTGAAATTATTGCAGCCCTCTTGTCGCCTCCTCCAATTAAAGTCTCCAAATGGAATAATGTAGGGAATGGAATTGGGGAAGAAGATGAAGAGGAATAGAAAAATCTCTATTAATCCTCAACACTCTCTCACCATAACTGTCATTTATTTCGAAAATCCTCTCTCTAAAAACGTACAAGTTCTGCCCAAGTGACACCTCCTTTCAGATTTGCAAACGGCGGTTAATTTGACTTTAAAATTCTGAAATTCGTCCAGAACAGGTTGCAACCTATTTCAGGATCCTGCAACTCTTTTCCCAGGACAGCATTTTTGAACAAAATCCTTCATCCAAATTGTTCCTTTTGACTTTTCTTGCAACAATACCTAGGAAAAAGACCGATTTAGTCATAAATAAAATAAATATACATTTATTTCATATTATAACTTCAATTAAACTAATTTTTCCCAAAAATGTCAAACAAATAGTCTAAAACAAAGGCTAAATAACTTCTTTTTGAGAAGTTATCAACAGGAAGATTCCGACATTACCAATTGTCTGGCCCTGGGCCTTGTTAATCGTAAGTGCAAAACTTAAACACACTGGAAATTGCTTCCTTGTCAATTCGAATGACATTCTAACATCTTCTGCGCTTTTGAGTGACATGCGTTAAAGAAACACTCTGAGGCTTTTGAAGCTACCTCCCAGGCTTAGTTATTAATGGCTCAAGGTGCACCAAGACGCACATGGGGTATTGGAGCCTAGGCTCAAGACTCTAGACGCAGGCGCGCGCCTAACGAGGTTAAGTCACAACCACAGTCATTTTAAAAAATCAACATCAAACATCAGTTCATCTTCTTGATCAGATTTTTCATCTATTCTACTCATTAATCATTCATTACTATCATTTATATCTCTTAAAAAATAGAATCAGTGTGGTCACTTTCATTATATCTAAGTCTTAACGCTCGATTATGTTTCACAAACACTAAATTATGCAAAAATTGAGTTCTTATTTCTTTTATTTTGAAAAAAAAATTATAAGAAAAATCTTACCCAGGCGCGCCTTTTATGATCTAAAGACGCAAAAAAAGGTGCACAAAGGCGCAAACTTCTGAGCCTGGTGAGCCTTAGGCGCGTCTTTAACAACATAACTCCCAGGATATCTGCTTCGATGACATTTTTACCAAATCTTCTACATATAAGCCTTGTGTCGTTGCACAATCCGATTTTTGGGTCGACATTTCTGAGAAGCATAATATGTGTCTTTCTTAAAGGTCAATTTGTGCGGAGGTAAATTTTCTGGATTAATAGAGTTCCAAGAATTCAGGTAGGTATAAGTTCCTAAAATCATCACTAATAGAGTCAAAAGAGTAGTAAGTGGTCTCAACTCCTGGAAATATATGCAGACACTTCGCATTTAGCTTGTTTATATCCACGTTAAGGGGTGTAATGAGCAATCTTGTCTCCATATAAGTAACGTCATGAGAGTTACTATTATGTTTGTTTAAATTTTGGAAAATGTAGTTTATCAAGTTGATAATAAAGTGCTCGCCTTCCCACAACATAGTCATTTTATCTGGAATTCGAATCATATCATCGTCAATAATAGGCTCCTTACCATCCCCAACCCTAAGCAAAAACTTTGAGAATTGAACATCATTTCGTACTCTCATATTGTCTATTAACTGTAGTAAATGGATATCTGCCCATAAAAATGATTCAACAATGCTAGCACGAATTATTTGCAGTTTGGTACCATTTATTACCACTGACATTACCTGACAAAAATTCTCTCCCAAGATAATTACTTTCCCACCAAATGGCTTCTCCTTCTCTAATACATCCCGAAAAGTACAATCAACGACTTCAAATGTTTTTCGATGCGTCATTGGTGCTTCATCCAATATAATTACAGATGCCTGTTCAACTAATACCCGCATTTTAGACTGTTTACTAATCCCACAAAAATGCACTTTATCTAGGTTAATATAAATTCTTAGCTTAGAATGAGCGTTGCTCCCCCCCCCCGAAAGCAAGTTTGTTGCAATGGCCGATGAGGCAATAACTAGAACAATGATTCCTTCGCATCGAAATGTGGACATTAGTGATTTATATATAAATGTTTTACTCGTTGCTCCTGGCCGATCAATAAAGAAGACCGCCCCTTTCTTCTGTCTTATGTAAGTACTAATAATATTGAAAGCAACAAGTTGACCCCCATTAAGATTGATGATTGTAGTTAATTTGTCGGATGACACAGGGATCAACAATTCGTCTTCGACTAAGCTCGATATGTTAGTGAAATCATGCGTGTCTCCACATGCTTGAGGCAAGTCAAAATTTATTGTACTTTTATTATGTTGTTGGAGTATAGTATCTAAATTATGAATTAATTTGTTTGTTAATAAAATAATATTTGTAGTGTTTGTACTCGGATAATCTTCGATCATAGTAGAGAAATTAGCATCCCATAATGCACACACCAATTGGATCACACTACAATAAAATAGCTGTGAAGAATCTTCGTAATGCGGCAGGCATTTTGAAGCTTCGTGCCTCCTCCAAGCAATTAGAAATGTTATTATCCTCTTTGAGAAGCCCCAAAAGCTCAGCAACCTCCTTGAATGTTGCGCAGTGGTGGTCATTAACTGTGAGAAGGTAATCGAACGACTTGGGTCCAGGAATGTGATTTAGCAGAAGCCGGAGATAGAATCTTTCACCCTCGGTAGGTGATATGGCGTATAACCGGCCCACAACTTTTCGAGTTGTGGACCTTCTTATCCACTTTCGAGATGTGATTAACCACATGCAATGTTTTGCAAAATCTCTCTACAAATATGTTATTTCTTTGAGCTCGACATTGTATACTCTGAAGAATTCTTTTAACATTGATTTGGAATTTCGATCATCGGCCAACACTTCCGAAACAGATTGATTAATCTGATATTGAACTTAGTGTTGATTAGGTAAATGGATCTGCAATTGCACCACTGATGGGTAGGTTTGGTACATCAGATACTTGAATAGTTTTCATAGTACTTCTAGTGCATGGACGATCATCAAATCCATTTATTGTCGACCATCAAATCTGCATTTCGGCTTAAGGCAATGAACCTGTTATCATTTCGACGACGGTATGGTGGATATGAATCTATGCCTTGAACTGTAAATTCTGAGAATTGTTTCAGGAAGCCCTTCTTGCAGATATTGTTTTTTATGTATTGTGCAGTAGACACGTAATGACCGCATGGACCATGTATCATATAGTTTAGAACAACATTGTATAAAACTAGCTCCTCAACTTGAATTTGTATTTTCGCCCCAACGATAGAGTCATAATCATCAGGGGTATTTAACTTATCACCGTCTTAAAAAATAATAAGCATGTGTGCGTGTGGTAGCCCCCTTTTTGAAATTCGATGGCATGCACGCGTGCGATAACTCTACAAAGTACACCTTTATAGAAAATATATCTTTTAAACATTCAAATTTAGAGTGCAAAATTCTAGATAATAAATTTGGATGATCTTGATGTGTTTGACCAGTGCACAACTCATCTGTTATCTCCTTCCAAGAGGGATTGTAGGTTATTGTTAGGAAAACACTTGGTTTGTCATTATTGCGCACTACTGCGATAACATCTTGGTATCTCTGATACATAACATGTGCACTACCAATAAAAGAAGACAGTAGAATAGTTTTTCGTCCAACGACAACTGCAATTAGTTTGCATCACGAATCAAAGATAAGTTAAAGTCATGTTTTATAAAGATGTAGGTGATTATGTGTGAAATGATGTGTCTCAAATTACGTGCATGCATCATTTCCCCCGCTATTTAAGCTATCTTGTAATCCTTGATAAAGCTCTGCTCGAACATCACTTTGTTGCGACCTAATCCATCTTTGTTTCTGTGTTTCGTTTTTGATGTAGTTATCGACTACGTATTGGTGCAACAGACGTCCAGAATGGGGAAGCATTGACGGTATATGTCTGCGGATCTAGAAATAGAATGCTAGCTTAAGGAGTAGAATAAAAAAAACTGAGTAAACACAACATTTAATTATTGGATGTGGAACCTGTAGCAAATACGCATAGTGACTGCAACTTATTCGTTTTGTGCGATTTATTCGCTCGTCACAACGATCAGTGGAAGGAGGCGAGTGAATAAATTACACAGAACAACTAAGCTGTTGTGATTGCCATGCGTATTTGCTACAGGTTCGCACATCCAATAATTAAATACTACATTTACTCTGTTTTTTTATTCTGCTTAAGCCAGGATTCTATTTCGTTAATGCTACAGATCCGCGGACATATACCGGCAATGCTTCTCCACTCTGGATGTCTGTTGCACCAATACGTAGTATGTCAAAATTGAAACACAAAAACTAAGATGGATTAGGGGTCTGTTTGGCGCAGCTCTGGCGGCTGGAAAAGTTCTAATCCAGCCGCCAGAGCTGATTTTAGGATGTTTGGCGCAGCTCTGGGGAGCAGCTTTTTGAAAATCGCTCCCGAATTTTTGCTCTTTTCCGGAATCTGGCAAGGCCCCGCGTTCAGAGCTCCTGAAATCGATTCCGCCTTTTTAGCTCTCGTTCCCGATACCTCCAGAAAACCCATCGTTCACGATCTCGCCCGACGCCGCAGCCCTAGCTCTCGTTCACGATCTCCCTCTCGTTCACGATCTCGCCTCCCTAGTTCACGATACCGATCCCGATCTCCTCTCCAGGCGCTGCTTCCTCCGGGCGTTTCCGTTCGACTCCGATCTCCTCTCCAGGCGCTGCTTCCTCCGGCGATTCACGATCCCGATCTCCTCTCCAGGCGCTGCTTCCTCCGGGCGTTTCCGTTCGACTCCGATCTCCTCTCCAGGCGCTGCTTCCTCCGGCGATTCACGATCCCGATCTCCTCTCCAGGCGCTGCTTCCTCCGGCGTTTCCGTTCGACTCCACAGTCATCACCAACCTCCGGCGATTCCAGATCTGCTTGATTTAAGGTATATACCCGTTTTTTTTTTCATTTACAATTTTTTTTGGCATTCGACTTGCAAGAATGGTGTTTTGTGTTTGTATTTATTTTGGATTTGTGAGTGTTTGTGTGTGTGTGTGTGTTTGGATGAGTGTGTGTGTGTGTGTTGTGTATGCATGTGGATGTGTGTGTGTTTGTTTTAGGATGAGTGTGTGCTTGTTTCATGTGTATGTTTGGATGTGTGTGTGTGTGAGTTTGTTTGTGTGTATGTGTATGTTTGGATGTGTGTGTGTGTATTTTTTAGAGGATGTTGTGTGTGAGTGTGTGTTGTGTGTATGTGTATGTTTTGGATGTTGTATATATGTGTGTGTGTGTGTGGATGTATATATGTGTATGTGTGTGTGTATGTATATATATGTGTGTGTGTTGTGTTTGTTTTTTTGAATGTGTGTGTGTGTGGATGTATATATGTGTGTGTGTGTGTGTTTGTTTTTTTGAATGTATGTGTGTGTGGATGTATATATGTGTGTGTGTGTGTGTTTGTGTGTGTGTGTATGTGTGTGTATGTGTGTAGGTGTGTATGTGTGTGTGGATGTATATATGTGTGTGTGTGTGTTTGTGTGTGTGTATGTGTGTGTATGTGTGTAGGTGTGTATGTTTGTGTGTATATGTGTGTGTGTGTGTGTGTTTGTGTGTATATGTGTGTGTGTGTGAGTGTTTGTGTATGTTTGTGTATGTGTGTGTGTTTGTGTGTATATGTGTGAGTGTTTGTGTATGTGTGTAGGTGTGTATGTGTACGTATTTTTTTAGTAGAAATAGCTTATAAAATTTCATTACTTTTATTAATAGTGTAATGGGTAAACCAAAAGAAGGAGGAATCGTAGCGAGTTGGGAGTCTAGCGAGGTGATGTTATTTTGTGATCTCTGCATAAAAGAGATGTTATTTTGTGATCTCTGTTTGGGTGGTGGAGTTGATTTCCAGTAGCCCAGAGATACGGGCAAACCATGATGTATATTACTTTGCTCTCGACCACATCAGGGGCAAGACCAGTAGAGAGATCATCATGAGTATTCCAGAAGATATGCGTGTTTGGTGGATTATGAAGGCGTATGAGAAGAGGGCTCAGTGATGTTATTTTTAAAAAATTGTTATGTTTTAAGTTTTAAAAACCTTTTATGTGGTATTTTATACCTTTCTACTTCATGTTGATTAACCTTTTTATGTGGTCGGATTTATATTAGTTGTTGTGGTATTTTCTTCACATAGATTATGATAAATGTTATGTGATACTTTAAATGCAGGTACTACAATGGAAGAGCATGACTCCTCTGAGGATTCCGGGGATTCAACAAGTCTTTCGCCTGAGCGGAGACAATATATAGAGTACTGTCGTGTAGTTATGTCATCGATCGAGAGGATGAGTTATCATGTTCGTGACACACGACCATGCATGACATCTACCCAAACAGGTGATAAATGGATTAAAGAGTTACTAGAAGGACATCCAGATAGGATTCATGATGCATTTAGGATGTCGAAACGCATTTTCATAGATTTACTTCATAAACTAGAGGTAGATCATGAACTTCAAGGGTCACAACGGACGTCTTCAAGAGAAGTCCTAGGGATTACATTGTATATCTTAGCACAAGGAGGTTCCGTTAGATTGGCGAAAGAGCGATTCCAGCACTCGACCGAAACAATTAGTAGATATTTTTCGAAATGTCTAAGATCTCTTTTGTTACTCTCAATTGATGCTATAAAGCCTATAGACCGTCAGTTCAGAGATATTCCGGCTGAGATAAGGTATGATGCTCGTTACATGCCATTCTTCAAGGATTGCGTTGGTGCAATTGACGGTACACATGTAGATGCGAGGATACCAGTAGAAGATCAAGTCAGATACATAGGACGTCGCGGCACTACGACGCAAAATGTAATGGCAGTCTGTGATTTTAACATGTGTTTTACATTTGCCCTGGCTGGATGGGAGGGATCTGCTCATGATAGTCGCATCTTCGCACGCGCATTGACAGACGATAGATTGCATTTTCCGCATCCCCCACAAGATATAGTAATCAATATTTTTACATTCATTCAAATCCTTCGAATATCCACCAATGTTTGCTTGTTTAACATACCAAATTAATGCAGGTAAATATTATTTAGTTGATGCTGGCTACCCATTAAAGATGGGTTATTTGAAGCCGTATCCGGATACAAGATATCACTTGGCAGACTTTGCCCGTGGGAGTCGGCCTGTTCAAGGAAGGCAAGAACATTTCAATAGGGCACATTCATCTCTTCGCAGTGTTATTGAGCGAACGTTTGGAGTGTGGAAGAAGAAGTGGCACATTCTGAGCAAAATGCCACAGTACAGCTTCAAGAAACAGAGGTCCATAGTGTTGGCCACAATAGCCTTACATAACTTCATTCATAGACATCCTTCTCGCTGGGACCCTGAGTTTAATGTGTGTGATGCTGATGAGTCTTCTTTCGCTCCCTCAGAGGATGAAGACCCTGCGGCGGAGGATGATATTGGAAGCGATATGGGTGGTGCTGCTGGAGCTGAACAGATGTCTACAGTACGAGATAGCATTGCCGAAGAAATATACGGGGCGCGTGGATAGCATTAACAAAGAATTATGTAAAAGACTATTGTTATCGGTTATCTTTTATTATTTTTCATGTTAAAACTGATGTATTTTTAAGTTCTAAAAAAACAGCTTCCAAAAGTTGTTTCTCCAAACAGCAAAATTAGAAAATCGCTCTTCAAAGCGCACTTCTGCACAGAACACCCAAACACTCTGCAGCTTTTCAAAACTGCTCCCCAGAGAGCTCTTTTAAAACAGCTCTATCCGGACAGCAGCTTTTCAATCCGCCAGAGCTGTCCCAAACAGACCCTAGGTCGCATCAAAGTGATGTTCGAGCTGAGCTTTACCAATGCTTAGCTTAAATAATGGGGAAAATGACGCATGTACGTAATTTGAGACACCATTCCACAGAATCACCTACATCTTTATATTACATGGATTTAGCTTATCTTTGATTCGTGATGCAAACTAATTGCAGCTGTCGTTGGACGGAGAACTATTCCACCGTCTTCTTTTATTGGTAGTCCACGTGATATGCATACGAGATACCAAGATGGCAGTAGTGCGCAACTATGGTAAACCAAATGTTTTCATAACAATGACCTACAATCCCTCTTGGAAGGAGATAACAAATGAGATGTGTGTTGGTCAAACCATCAAGATTGTCCAGATTTAGTATATAGAAAATTTCACTCTAAATTTGAATGTTTAAAAGATGACATTTTCCACAAAAATGTACTTGGTAGAGTTATCGCACACGTTCATGTTATCGAATTTCAAAAGTGGGGGCTACCACATGCACATATGCTTATTATTTTTGAAGACGGTGATACGTTAATGACTATCGTTAGGGCAAAAATACCAATTAGGCAAAGGAGCCAAATCTACCATGTTGTTATAAAACATATGGTTCATGCGGTCATTATGTGCCTACTACACAATGCATGAAAAACAATATGTGCAAGAAGGGCTTCCCGAAACAATTCTCAGAATTCACTATTCAAGGCTTCTACTCAAATAATAGATGGCTTGTTCCATATAACCCTTGGCTCTACTCAGATATGACTGTACATAAATGTTGAGGATGTAGTAGCATTAAGAGCGTTAATGTACAACCCTGTATTCGCCGAGTGGGTCCCTGGGGCCCAAGGTGTCTTTAGGCCTGGTATTTTTTAGCACTGCCCCAGGCAAGGAGGGGGGCATGAGAGTTTCTGGGCGTACCCGGTAAGGGGGGCGAGCGGTGGAGGCGGGTGGCCTCCCGCTCGCCCCGCCCCGTAAGGGGGCGAGCCGGAGAGGCGGGTGGCCTCCTGGGCTCGCCCCACCCCAGCAAGGGGGCGAACCGGTGAGACGGGTGGCCTCCCGGGCTCGCCCCGCCCAGCTCCAGCAGGGGGCGAGCAGGTGAGGCGGGTGGCCTCCCGGGCTCGCCCCGCACCAGCAGGGGGCGAGCCGGTGAGGCGGGTGGCCTCCCGGGCTTGCCCCGCACCAGCAGGGGGCGAGCCGGTGAGGCGCGTGGCCTCCCAGGCTCGCCCCGCCCCAGCAGGGGGCGAGCCGGTGAGGCGTGTGGCCTCCCGGGCTCGCCCCGCCCCAGCATGGGGCGAGCCGGTGAGGCGGGTGGCCTCCGGGGCTCGTCCCTCCCCAGCAGGGGGCGAGCCGGTGAGGCGCGTGGCCTCCTGGGCTCGCCCCGCCCCAGTAGGGGGCGAGCCGGTGAGGCGGGTGGCCTCCCGGGCTCGCCCCGCCCCAGCACGTGGCGAGCCGGTGAGGCGGGTGGCCTCCCGGGCTCTCCCCGCCCCAGCAGGGGGCCAGCCGGAGAGGCAGGCGGTCTCCCGGGCTCGCCCCGCCCCAACAAGAGGGCGAGCCGGGGATGAGGGCGGCCTCCCGCTCGCCCAGCCCAGTGAGGGGGGCGAGCAAGGGATGCGACCTGCCCCCTCCCGTCCAGCCCCAAGAATAGGGGGCGGTCTGCGTTTAGCGCCTCAGAATGGCGGGATTTGGCTGTTGGCAGGCCAAACTGGGGGGTATTTTCGTAATCTCGTAGGCCGAAATCTGGCTATTGGCAGACAAAGTCCAGAAATCTATAAATAGGACCAAGGGGACACCTTTGAAGGCACATCTCTCTCTTTAGGCTACTCTCCCCCTAGACTTCTTTGGTGGGGGAAGAGTGCCTCCAAAGGTGCCCCAAGCTCAGCATGGCTTGGGAGGGGAAGCGCTCTAAGATCTTCCGGGTGTGTGGTGGGACCTCCTCGCCGAGCCCTTGGTCTTGTTCCTAGTTCCTAAGCCTTCAACCTAACGCTCTCCCTTGAAAGAAGTAGGTGTGAGGTCACCCCCTCTTTTGGGGACCCCGAACTCCACAAAGACCAAGTCTTGGTTTCAACATTATGGTGCGGTGAGCGTGGAGAGTGACCAACACAGAAAATCTTAAGCTGAGCTCTATGGCTGGAGGTGGAGGAGTTGGTTCCGACCCGGGCCACTTGGAGTCTCCGGTGGCTGTGGTGACAATGGAAATGTTTGAAGACTTCAAGCGGGAGGTCCTGCAAACCTTGCGGCTAGCTTTCGCCACGAGAGGCGGATGCGAGTAAGGAGGCGGTCCGGAGGTCCCGCCCCAGCAGATGGGCGAGAGCACTCCAGGAAGAAGGTGCCGGCGGAGGCGAGTGGGGAGGCATCCGACCCCCACTCGCCCGACCTCCAAAGGGGGAGTGAGGAGGACGCATTCCCCCACTCGCCCAGCCCCAAGGGGGCGAGTGGGGAGGCGGCATTCCCCCACTCGCCCAGCCCCATAGGGGGCGAGCGGGGAGGCATCCGGCCCCCACTCGCCCCGCCCCAAGAGGGGTCGAGCGGAGGCGGTTTGGCGAGACCTCCCCGGGCGGCAGCTGTTCTGTAGTCCGGCAAGTGCAGAGGTCTGCGAGCCGACTCTGCGAGAGCGAACTACTCGCCGAGCCGGGGAGGGAATTCCCTTCTGTGAGTTGATCCTCTCGGCCCCAGTTCCAGAGGGGTTCAGGGGGCCGGAGATGTCTTACTACTCCGGCAAGAATGACCCGTTCCTGCACTTACAGTGGTTCGAGGACATGGTCTCAGTCAGGCCTATGTCAGATGTCTTCCAGTGTCGGCTCTTTGCCACCACTCTGAAGGAGAAGGTAAGGGATTGGTTCCACCAGCTCCCCGTGGGGTCTATCTATGCCTTCGAGGATCTGCGCCGAGGTTTTCTGTTGCGCTTCTCGACGTCGAAGAAGAGCAAGAAGGAAGCTGAGGCACTTTTCAAGATTAGGCAAGAGCCAAGGGAGTCACTGGATCGTTATGTGGACAGGTTCTAGGAAGAGGTCCTTCAAGTCCAGGAGGTGTCAGGGTTCACCCTCCAACTCGCCTTCATAGTGGGGCTGCGGGAGGGGTTCTTCAAGATGAGCCTGAAGCGGAAGACCCCCTATCCTTCGAAGAATTGATGGAAAGGGCGGCGGAAGAAATCGAAGAGGAGGAGGCCAACCCAGAGTTCGCGAAAAATTGGCCAAGCTGAGTGAGCCGGAGGCAAGGGAGTATGGAGGCTCCCAAGAGGAAGTTCGACCTAGAAGAGGGTAACTTCCAGGGGGAGAGGCCCGACCCCCCAGGGTGGAGGCAGGGACCAAATGCACCCTCTCCACCACCTCAGCAAACCATGACGATTGGCGGGGGAAGAAGGAGGAGAGCCAGGAAAGCAGAAAGGAGCGGAAGAGGAGGGGATATGGTTGCGTTACCCTACTGTGACTTCCATGAGGAAGGTCACGCGACGTCCGCCTGCCCTGAGTTTCTGGAAATGAAGGAGGCAAGTGGTCCGAGGCAGCAATAGCAGCAACCGGAGGGGATCGAGGAAGACCAGGCCTGGGAGTAGGAGACCAAGTTTTGGTTTCCATACTTAGTTTTTTCTTTAAGTCCATGTAGTACGATGGTCTATTTCCATACTTAGTTTTTTCTTGCATGTAATGTGGTAACTAATGTGATGAAAAGTTTCCAAAGTACTTAGCCCCGATGCTGGCCCGCTGACCAGACTCCCATTAAGCTGGCAGGGCCGGGAACCGCTCGGCGGCCGGAGGTTTTCAAAGTACTTAGCCCCGATACTGGCCCGCTGACCAGGCTCCTACCAAGCTGGCAGGGCCGGGAACCACTCGGTGGCAGGAGGTTTTCAAAGTACTTAGCCCCGATGCTGGCCCTCTGACCAGGCTCCCATCAAACTGGCAGGGCCGGGAACCGCTCAGTGGCAGGAGGTTTTCAAAGTACTTAGCCCCGATGTTGGCCCGCTGACCAGGCTCTCATCAAGCTGGCAGGGCCGGGAACCGCTCGGTAGCCGAAGGTTTTCAAAGTATTTAGCCCCGATGCTGGCCCGCTGACCAAGCTCCCATCAAGCTGGCAGGGCAGGGAGCCGCTCGGTGGCCGGAGGTTTTCAAAGTACTTAGCCCCGATGCTGGCTCGCTGACCAGACTCCCATCAAGCTGGCAGGGCCGGGAACCGCTCGGTGGCAGGAGGTTTTCAAAATACTTAGCTCCGATGCTGGCCCGCTGACCAGGCTCCCATCAAGCTGGCAGGGCCGGGAACTGCTCGGTGGACGGAGGTTTTCAAAGTACTTAGCCCCGATGCTGGCCCGCTGACCAGGCTCCCATCAAGCTGGCAGGGCCGGGAACCGCTCGGTGGCCGGAGGTTTTCAAAGTACTTAGCCCCGATGCTGACCCGCTGACCAGGCTCCCATCAAGCTGGCAGGGCCGGGAACTACTCGGTGGCAGGTGGTTTTCAAAGTACTTAGCTCCGATGCTGGCCCGCTGACCAGGCTCCCATCAAGTTGGCAGGGCCGAGAACCGCCCGGTGGCCGGAGGTTTTCAAAGTACTTAGCCCCGATGTTGGCCCGCTGACCAGGCTCCCACCAAGTTGTCAGGGCCCGGAACCGCTAGCCGGGCTCTCACTAGCCGGCAAGGTAGGATGACCTCTCGGGGAGGCTAAGTAGTTTTTCCCCCAAGATGGCTCCGCTAGCCGGGCTCTCACTAGCCGGCAGGATAGGATGGCCTCTTGGGGAGGCTAAGTAGTTTTTCCCCCGAGATGGCTCCGCTAGCCGGGCTCTCACTAGCCGGCAGGGTAGGATGGCCTCTCGGGGAGGCTAAGTAGTTTTTCCCCCGAGATGGCTCCGTTAGTCGGGCTCTCACTAGCCGGCAGGGTAGGATGGCCTCTCGGGGAGGCTAAGTAGTTTTTCCCCCGAGATGGCTCCGCTAGCCGGGCTCTCACTAGTCGGCGGGGCGGGATGGCCTCTCGGGGAGGCTAAGTGGTTTTTCCTCCGAGATGGCTCCGCTAGCCGGGCTCTCACTAGCCGGCAGGGTAGGATGACCTCTCGGGGAGGCTAATAGTTTTTCCCCCGAGATGGCTCCGCTAGTCGGGCTCTCACTAGCCGACAGGGTAGGATGGCCTCTCAGGGAGGCTAAGTAGTTTTTCCCCCGAGATGGCTCCGCTAGCCGGGCTCTCACTAGCCGGCATGGTAGGATGGCCTCTCGGGGAGGCTAAATGGTTTTTCCCCCGAGATGGATCCGCTAGACGGTCTCTCACTCGCCGACATGGTAGAATGACCTCTCGGGGAGGCTAAGTGGTTTTTCCCCCCGAGATGGCTCCGCTAGTCAGGCTCTCACTAGCCGGCAGGGTAGGATGGCCTCTCGGAGAGGCTAAGTAGTTTTCCCCCCGAGATGGCTCCGCTAGCCGGGGTCTCACTAGCCGGCAGGGTAGGATGGCCTCTCTGGGAGGCAAAGTAGTTTTTCCCCGAGATGGCTCCGCTAGCCGGGCTCTCACTAGCCGGCAGGGTAGGATGGCCTCTCGGGGAGGCTAAGTAGTTTTTCCCCCGAGATGGCTCCGCTAGCCGGATTCTCACTAGCCGGCAGGGTAGGATGGCCTCTTTGGGAGGCTTAAGTAAATTTTTTTCCCCCAGGGCGATATGGAGTTTTCTCAATTTCCCTCAGCGCCACTCGCCGAATAGGCAGGGTTGGACTTTTCTTTCCGAGCGTGTAACCCGCTCGAAAAGAGCGGGGATTGTGTACAACCCTGTATTCGCCGAGTGGGCCCCGGGGCCCAGGATGTCTTTAGGCCCGGTATTTTTTAGCACTGCCCCAAGCAAGGAGGGAGGCAGGAGAGTTTCTGGGCATACCCGGTAAGGGGGGCGAGCGGTAGAAATGTCATCGAAGTAGATATCGTAGGAGGTAGATTTGAAGGCCCCATAACGTTTCTTCCATGCATGCCACTCAAAAGCGCAAAATATGCCAAAATGCCATTCGAATTGACAAGGAAGCAATTTCCAGTGTGTTTAAGTTTTGCACTTATAATTAACAAGGCCCAGGGCCAGAAAATTGGTAATGTTGGAATCATCCTGCCAAATCACGTGTTCAGTCACGACCATGTGTACGTTGCACTATCGCTAGAGGTCTCAGAAGATACAACAAAGATTTTGGTCAAGAACTGTACGGTCGACGGTCATGCATGCGTCTACACTAAAAGCATCATCTATAAGGAGATATTTGATCTTATCACGAGAAGAGTGACAAATTCTTAGGGATACATAAAACACAAGGTGAGCGCTACATTAATATTCAGACTATTGTTATTTGCATTATTAAATTAATATTGTATCATCGTCACAACTCATCTTATTATTTTGTTATTGTTTTAATGCCCCTTCTCTATTATCAGGTATAGACTCTACGATGTTAAAGATGTCGACTAGGGAACAACGAGACACGGAATGCAAGGAGTTGAGAGCTTCGTTATCTACAGGTGGATGCTCGGCGTGCTCAGCCGAGCACAAATGAATAATTTTCAAATTCTGCAATCATTCGCATTTCGGCCTAAGGGAAGACGGCTAAGCCAAATTTCACCTCATGACCGCAGATACTTGCGTAATGCACATAGGCGAGAATTGCGTCAAATCCAACGCAATAACAACATAAGCACACAATGTTTACTTAAAAAAAACTACAACTTCATTAGAGCGCATGCACATTTAATAACCTTTACATTTGCCAACCGCCGTCTTAGCTATGTGTGCGTCGGCCATCGAGTTACAAGAATAACTGGTAGATGAAGCTCGTCATGGAACATGTATTAAACCCTTGGAACATGTATTAAACCCTTAGCCCGAAGTCTCATTCATCCATTTTTGAACTCATCTCATTTGATTACAATAATGCACACACTCAATATTCTCACCTTCATACACCGCATTCATCTTCTATCCATTGTTTATTACAATAATGCTCTCTTATTAGGTGACGATTCTACAGTTTCTGTGGTAAATATACCAGATGAAATCGAAGAGGTCTACAGAAGCGAAAACGGAAAGTACCCACCAACTACATGGCACGAAATGCCTGCATCGACCTACCGAGCATGTATAACATTTCAATTTAAGACAGTTATGACTTATAGGCCTAACTAAAGCATGTATAATATTTCTTGAATTATCATAAAATTACACAAACTTATAGGCCTGCAGTTCCTATTAAACTGTCGGCCTGCAGCTATCAAACTGCAGGCCTGCAGTTTTTATAAAACTGTCGGTCTGCAGTTCATAGAAAACTGCCGCCCTGTTATATCAAAGAACTGCAGGCCTGCAGTTCTCTACGAACTGCAGAACTACATGCCTTTAGTTCATAGATAATTGCAGGCCTACAGTTATTTATGAACTGCAGACCTACAATTATCTATGAATTTTATTTCATTTTGTTGCTTTCATTGAAGTCTGACCATCTTATTCTTCTTAAAGATTTTTTGTTGGAGAAGACGATACTTGCAATTTCATCTATTCATGGGAGTACTCATTTTTAAGCTCTATTGATATATAATACCTCATCTATATGTTCTGTGTGTCCTTATAAAGTATTGG
The DNA here is from genome assembly GCA_033032865.1 of Dactylorhiza incarnata. Classification (NCBI taxonomy): domain Eukaryota; kingdom Viridiplantae; phylum Streptophyta; class Magnoliopsida; order Asparagales; family Orchidaceae; genus Dactylorhiza; species Dactylorhiza incarnata. Next base: position 3,197,101 of record JAWHQI010000229.1, on the reverse strand, counting down.
CATATGCGTATTTATATAAGTGTTTGTTGTATTATTAGTTATTTCACTTTTATTCAATCTCTTATCCAATTTTGTATTCTGTGTCTGGAGTGATTATTTGAAAAATCAAAATGACACCAATTAGTTGGATTTGTTTTGTCATCGCATTCCCTAGGTTACTTATGAATTCATTTTTACCGTATTAATCAATGAAATGAATCCACATTACGCAGTAGAGGCGACTACCCGGTTTTTAGGCAAAGTTGTGATGCGGATGTTTGTAGAGGGGCCAAAGATGATTTTGAATCTGATGCATCCGCTGTTATCTCTGATTTTGAGGCTGTTAACTAATGAATTTCTTATGAGATAATGATGCCAACGGATCGACATGATTTTCACATTCAAAATATTTATGAACAGTGAAACACCGGCCCAGACATTCCACGATCATATAGAAATATAATTAAAGACTACTACACAATGTATTTTTAAATTTCGACTAACATCATTTGTGAAGGTCTTCTACCGTGTAAAGGTGGCGAGTACTTCGCACGAAAGGCGAGAATCGTGAGATGGAAGGCAGAAAGTAATACTTCTAGATACAACCTTTAGTTTGTTAACTAAGAAATTTGATACAGGCCATCTTTAGAATGGTGATTTTGTTTCTTATGTTTATTTATCCCATTAATTGTAGTCTTTAAGATGAAATCTTTAGTTTGCTAACTAAGAAATTTTTGTGATATTTTTGTTTACTATTCCATATTATCCTTTGAATTGTAATTAGCGCAGTGTTCATGAATTATATTGTTAATACTCCGGCTGTACATTATAGATGCTTACTCTTTATAACTTCGGACTACATTTTTGTTCATCGTTGAATTACAATGTCATTGGATTGGATGATACATTCTGTTGTTTCTATGTGAGATCGTCGTTAATTTTTAAGTTTTCTCATTACCAAAGAAAGGTATTAAAGCTCCTGGTACCTATTTTTAAAAACTTAACTTAATCCTTTTCACAATGACTTGGCCCTCTCCATTGCCCTTTTGTTTGGTTTCACTACTTTGTGCTCACATCTAATCATTTCCCGCTTTATGTTTACCGGTGATTTAAACTAAAATAAATTTAAAAAATAGAAAATTAGTTGCACCCGATGCTGGCATGCCTGAATGATCCAGATCCAGTGGAAGTTGGTCAATGATAGGAAATTTCAGCGCAGGAACACTATGTCTCATGGTCACGTGCACAATACTGGATGATGACATATAAGGATTATTACAATAATAATCCTTAATCTATTCAATGAAATACTATAATTTGATAAGCAAATGTTTCTCGATGCATTATTAGTTATATATATTCAGACAAATACATTTTATGTTTTCCGTTATGGAAATTTCCTGTAAATTAATACCCATTCTTTATTTCATACTATTTGCCATTATGGCGTTGTGTCAGCACAACATTTGTCCAACATTTATAAGCAATTTTAATGTATATACTTATATATCAAAGAAAGTTTCTAAGGTAATAGTAAGCTTAAAATTCATGTGACAAAAATTTTCATTTTATTGGTTCAGTTCTAGAGCGTCGATATAAGACTTTTTACACGATTTTTTATCCTTTTCTTAAGCTTTTGTCCCCCCCCCCCCTCAAATCGCCAAAATCCAGATCCACCGCCAGGAGAAACATGACTATAAATGCTCACATCTCTATTTATGTCATACAAGTTAATAATGTATACTAACATTACCATATTGGTCAGACTTCGTGTTGACATCCCTGTGATTCTCCTTACATCAGCATATGATCAATTTTTGTAATTGAAAGAATTTCTAAGAATAAAAAAGTTAATTTTGTTGAAGTTAAGCTGAGAAAACACACTCTCATTTGGTGGGAAACACTTTGAATCGATAAAGTGGGGTTGTGCCAAAGAAAAATTCAAACTAGAGACACACCAATAGATGCTCTTTTGGAAATGTTTTTTGAATTTCACATTTGGGGTTATAGGATCCATTACCAGGCCATGTATTTTTTTAAACAGCCTGACAATTAAATGTTAGACCACTACACTACAATCGGTTTACACGACTTAACAACTTCTAATTAGAAGACAGGTTTAAACAATTCTCATGTAAACACAAACATTCGTGTGTGGCAGAAATATTTTCGTAAATGTAGTGGTTAATCTCAAACATTCAAGTTTATGATAATTCGTTCGGCCCATTCTCATTTTTCAACATCATGAGGTTATTCCCCATCCAGGAAGCGATTATGAGAATGTTCATCAAAAAACATAAGAAAATAACAATATTCAAATAAACTAGCAGTTTTATAAGGACACCAAATATCGAAATAAACTACATTAAACAGAGCAGAGCTCCTAGTACAATGAGGGGAGAAGGTAGAGCGATGATGTTTCCCATAGATCTAAGATTTACATGTAAATTCAGAGAGAAAAATCCGGAAGAGCTTTCTTCAGGATCGGGAGAGGAGAATGGTCAAGACGCTGGTGCCAATCAACAAAGGTGACTGAGGTAAGAGCAGTGGTGGGAAGGCCTAGAGTGTAGAGCCCATTTGACTGTCGTCTCCTACCAATGATATTACGCGTCCGTCGATCCTGCACCACAAAAAAGAAGAAGAAAATGTGATGAAGTAGTCATGATCCTGAGTAAGTCGACTGGCATAGATGAGATTAAATTGAGATTCAGGAACATGAAGGACAGAGCGGAGAGAGAGACGGGATGAGAGACACGTCTCCAGAGCCGCAGACAGGCATGGTGTCTTCATTGGCCGCTGTGATAAACTCAGGACAAGCTGAATTCGTTTAACCAGACTTCGAAGATGTTGGAGTCAAGCTTGTAGATTGCGGACGACATGTCCGACATGTCTTACATGTCATTTTTTAGGGGGAATCGACACGTTTTCGCCACATTTGACAATTCTGGCGTTTTCTGTTATTGTGGCGGACATGTCAGACCAATATTGCGGCCAATGTGGCTAATTGCGGCTAACCTAATATTTCTCTTTTATATTTTTATAATTATACTTTAATACTTTTATAAGTTATAAACGTATAAGTTATAAATTTATAATATAACATTATAACCGCCGCTCGACTCCTTGCATTACGTGTGCGGCTTGCCCTAATCTGATACCTGGACGCTCCTTCGATTCTCTCCTTCTCTCGCAATCTTCTTCCTCTCTCGGATGTCTTCTTCTAGGCACTTGTTCTTTGGTTCCCTGGTGATTCTCGCATTTTGGATGTAGTTTTTTGTTTCTTTGGTGTTTGCCGTCTACCGCTTTCTTCTCGGCACTGATTCTCGACACATTTCCTCTGTTCCTCTCATCCTCTGTGGCTCATCCCCTCGGCACTGTGAGTTTTGTATTTATATTTTTAAGTTATTAGTTGCTATCATGTTATGGTACAGGCTCTGCTATGGATCCTTTCACGGCATGAGGTATATAAGCCTATATGGGCTGGCTGACTGCTATGGATAGTTGGATACTACTCTCTTCCTCTCTCCCTTTCTCTATTTCTCTTTCCTCTATTTCTCTCTTCCCTCTTCCTCTCTTTCTCTCTATTTTTCTATTCCTACTCCTCTCTTTCTCTCTTCCCAGTTCCCCTACTACTGTCTTTGCCGAATATGTGATTGTGTTATTGACTTATTGTGGCCTTGTGGGCCTGTGGGTTGTGGCTTCCCTTTCCCCATTTCTCTCTTCCTCTATTGTGGTCAGAACTTAACTTCAAATAGTGGGATTTTGCTAATTTGACTGTAAAAAGCTTGTAAACTATAGCCTCTAAAACTCCCACAACACGAAGTCAATTTTCCAAAAGGTATTATAAGCTAATTTTTGCTAATGTGGGAGTTTTTGCAGTGGCATTGTGGCTTCCCTTTCTCCATTTCTCTCTTCCTCTATTTCTCTCTTCCTCTATTTCTGTAGTGGTTGTGGTTGTTGTGGGAGTGGCATTATGGTTGTTTTTGCACGTGGAATTGTGGCAATGTGTCTGTCTCTATTCCTTATCCTCTCTTTCTCTCTATCTCTCTCTTCCATCTTCCTCTACGATTGTGGCATTGTGGTTTTTGTTGTTTTCATTGCAACATATGATGTGAAAAAACTATTCAGCTATACACTTATGCTTCAACATTATTTTTGCAACAAATGATGAGGATTTTTTGTGATGCTCTATCTAAACTATTTGTTTGTTATCGTAGTTTACATTGAGCATGTCTTATTGAATAATAGATCATTGGTGCTCCGTGCTGTCGTAGTAAAATGACAATTGACAAAATAGGAGGTTATTTTGAAATTTGGAATAATGAATATCGTTGTTTTTTACGTGATGCAAATATGCAATATATAATATTTCTGATGTTGCAAAATTAATGTTGATCCTTAGGTTATTAGACTGATCAATGATCATTGATGAGTGATGATATCAATGTTGCGGGAATCTAAATATAAAAATATCATTGATGTTTTTTTTAATTTGTTCAAAAAATTTATTGTAGAATGAATTCATCAGAAGGTTCTAGCAAGATTCCTAGCGCTTCTTCCATAGTAGGCCGAGATCTGTGTTGGGCATTTGGTGAGAAGGTGACTTCAAATGACACCAATCAGATACGATGCATATATTGCGAGCAAATTGTGAATGGTGGAATTACCCGCTTGAAGCATCACTTGGAGGGGATAAGGGGCAACGTTAAGTCATACCCGACGGTACCATCTTATGTTAAATGGAAGGTTGAGGGATATTTAAACTCTGCACAAGCAACCCAAAAGTCTAAGACTGAAATGTTGTAAACAACTTTGGAAGATGTAGTTGTTGGAGGAGCTGATAGTGACAAAGAAGAAGGCAGGCAAAGGAGTCTTTATACAGGGGTAGGTACTAAAGGGCCTATGGATCAATTTGTCCAACCCGTCGAGAGCTGCAAAGTGGTACAAACCACCATCGATAACAAGTATGAGAAAAAAGCTAGAGATGACGCATGCTTGTATATTGCTAGGTGAGTGGGCATCTGAACATTCCTTTCAATGCCATGTATGCTACATCCTTCCAACAGATGTTGCATGCAGTTGGGCAATGTGGACCAAGAATGAAGAGGCCAACCACATATGAGATGATGGAGAAATTATTGAAGATGGAGGTTCAACGGACGAATGAGATGCTAAGTACATTCACTCAAATATGTAAGGTGCATGGCTGCAGTATTCTTACGGATGCATGGACAGATGGAAAGGGGAGAAGCATCATGAATATAGTGGTGCACACTTATGCTGGGGTGGTATTTTGCTAGGTGAGTGAGCATCTGAGCATTCCTTTCAATGTCATGTATGCTACATCCTTCCAACAGATGTTGCATGCAGTTGGGCAATGTGGACCAAGAATGAAGAGGCCAACCACATATGAGATGATCGAGAAATTATTGAAGATGGAGGTTCAACGGACGAATGAGATGCTAAGTACATTCACTCAAACATGCAAGGTGCATGACTGCAGTTTTCTTACGGATGCATGGACAGATGGAAAGGGGAGAAGCATCATGAATATAGTGGTGCACACTTATGCTGGGGAATGTATCCTCATCCACACATGATGAGAAATTTATTTTTGATTTTGTGAATGAGGGGATTGTCAACCCAGATGGTCCAAGAGAGGAGAATATAATACAAGTTGTGACAGATAATGCATCCAATAATATGGTGACATCAAGGTTGATGGCTTTGAAGAGGCCAAGACTCTTTTGGACTTTATGCGCTGCACACAATAAATTTTCTTCTTCAGGGCATTGCTAGATTAAAACATATCAAGAATGCAATTGCAATGGGATGTCAATTGTTAGTGTTTATATATGGTCATACTACTCCTTTGACATGTTTAGGGAGACTACAAAAGACTTGGAGTCCCATGATCTTGTGTGCCTGGAGTGACCAGATTCGCTACAACATTTCTTTCGTTATAGAACATCCATGAGAAGAAGAGGCAGTTGCGGGAGTTGTTTACATCAACAAGATGAGATGCTACCAAATTATCCGGAAGTGATGCGGGCAAACAAGTACCTTAGTAGTTTGTATCTAATATTCATGTGTAGTAGTTTATTACATATTGATCTATGATTAATCTGTTACTTATCATCTATCTATTATCTTAAGTTGTAGGCTAAAACTACAGTTTTGAGTGGGACTTTTTGGCTGAATGTTGAGTTTGTCATTTTTGTATTTGCCCCATTGGTGAAAGTCCTTAGAAGAGTTGATGAGGACACACCTTCAATGAGATGCTTGTATGGTGATATGAAGAAGGCTAGATCAGTTTAAGGTGAATAAATATCTTCTCATATGGAAGTTGATAGATAGAAGAGTAGAGACTAAGATGATCTGTCATCTGCATCTAACAAACTATTTCTGAATCCCTTCTTTTACTACCCAAATAGGGAAGAGATAGATGGAGACTCAAAGTTTATGGGTGGGTTTATTGACTGCCTCACTAAAATGTATTCTCATGATCCTTCTATACAAGATTTCATTACTGCTAAGGTTGAAGATTATCAGCTAGAGGAAGGATTATTTGCCCTAGACATAGCAAAGAGGCAAAAAGTACTGCCAGAGTTTAATCCAGGTATATTATCTTTAATATAGTTCTTACTCAAATGTTCGTTCATTGATTTCAGGAAAACAATATTATAGATTTATATTAGAGTGGTAGATTTTTGTGGAGCGCTCACATTTTGGTAATAGGTTGAGGTATGACTATATTTTTTAGTTTAATATGATTTTGTGATGTTATATTTACATGATTGAAAGTATGTAACAATTCTTATTTATTATAAATTGGTTAGACACTTGTTAGTAGTTTAATTTTCTCATATGAATTTTAGTTTACACTTAATTAGATAAAATAATTACCATCTAATTAATAAATGAAAAATATTATGAAATATATATATAATTATAATATTACAATCCGACATTTTAAAATGTCTCTGATATATCCCCCGCAATCCGACATCCGACATAAAATACCTAAACCAACATGAGGCCGACATCTGCAACCTTGGCTGGCGTTCCTCGCGCAAGTTGTCAATGTCGGAGCGGGATGTGGTAGGAACATCCACCGCAGGAGAAGCATGATGATCTAAGAGTTGGAAGGATGTGGTGGGAACTCATGTTTCTTGTAACAAGTGGCCTCAGTATGGTTTGTTCAGCCACAATGAGTACATAAGCGAGTGTTTCTATTGGAACGATGGCGGCCATCGTGTCCACCGCCCCGAGACCCATGACGACCTCCCCGGGGCCCAGTAGGAGGAGGACGAGCCTCAGTAGAGTGTTGTAGAAGGGCAGGAGAAGGAGTCAACGATATTTTCGTGAGCGGATTAACCTTCAAAATCATGGAGCACACATCCGAGAGAGACAGAATAGTGGGGCGGCGATAAGATGTTGCCCAAACACTATGAAGATGTGGTGGTAGGTGGGCCATCATTATTGCTATGTCGGCAGCCTCCTTTTGAGCCCATTGGGTTATGAAATCTAGCGTTGGAGGCTGGTGCTGAATCTAAGCCTCGACAAGAGTATTGTACTGGGCCACTAATAATGTTAAGTCACCATCTGAACCAGGTTCGAAGGCCTGGAGATCATGAAAGAGGTCGAACAGATGTTAGAGGTTGTCCTTCTCAGAGTAGAGGGACTTAAGTTAGTCCCACAGAGCCTTTGCGATCTCGTGATGCAGCCATGCGATATGGGTCATGTCCATGGAATTTAAAATCCATGACTGAACTCGCCCATTGTCCTAGAGCAATTTCTCAATAGGCTCAATAGGTGGGTCGTGGGTCAAATGGTGAAGAAGTCCCTTGGTCTGGAGGACACGAGTCGCAGAGTGGACCCACTCGACAAATTTTCTTTCCAGTAAGGGAGATAGTGGTGATTCAGAGTTCGTCACATAGTTCATAGAGTAGAACCAGGGCGAGCGTAGTCGGAGTGATGGACAAGACGAATGTTGCGTTTGCCACCATGATATAGGCAAGCTCTTAGAAGAAGGAATTGGCGAGCACTAAGTACGGGCAAGTCCAAGACTGGAAACTGGGAGTCAGCGAGTTTCGAGCAGATGCTGGAATAAGCGGCAGCGAGCTCCAACCGTAGGAAAGGCAGCAAGTTCCAACCGCACGGGAACGCTGGAAGAAGAGACGTCAAGTTCCAACCGAGGGAGAGCTCCAACTGCACAGGAGTGCTGGATACAGAAGTTGCGAGCTCCAACCGTACGGGGGCGCTGGAAGAAGAGGCGGGGAGCTCCAACCGAGGCGAAATTTTTGGAACCGGGCTCCGTTTCCAAATCTATTTCTGGGTTAAATTCCTAAGCGACACGTGGCGCAATCCTGTAGGGCAACTGGGCAGGTAATTCACGTTATTTCAAAATTTTACTTCGTGCACACCATGGCTTCCTGCGTAAAGGTGTTCTGCGGGGGCTGTTTTCTGGAATCAAGCCATTTTTGATCTGGAGAGAGCAACAGTCATTTCCTGGATCAAAAACAGAAAACAGTCATTTTTTGATCTCTTGGGAGATCAATATAATCTCAACATTACTTTCCTGGATCAAAAACAGGAAAACAGTCTTTTAATCTATTGGGAGATCAATATGATCTCAACATTAATTTTCTGGATCAACAGAGTGATGACTTAGGTAATCAATCAAAATTTGTTAGCGTACATGCATTTTCCCCATTCTTTGTAAATAAGGTGTCAACTGTCGAGCTTTTGCCTCCTTGCAGGTAGAAAAGATGAACAAAGGCCAAACGTAGATGAAATATAATGATTGTTCGTGAAATCAGTGAGGGCACACCATATGGTTGAAGAAATAGTAAGAGCAACAAAAAATAGCGTGAATTACCCTAAGAGAAGGCGAGAAGAACTAGCGCGCGCGAATTTGGGCAGAAATAACGCGAATTACCTACCCTACAGAATTGCGCCACATGTTGCTTGGGGATTTAACACAGACCTAGATTTGAAAACGGAGTCCGGTTCCAAAAATTTCGCCCAGGCAGAGCTCAAGCTGTCAAGAACGGGAAAGAAGGATCGACGAGTTCAGGGTACGGGTGTCTGCGAGTTCGATCGATACAGGGAGAAACCTCTGGCGAGGACAGTCGCGGGCTCCTACGAGTTCAGAGGCAGCGGAGAAGCGGTGACTCCGTGTTTCACTGAGCGTAGGCGCAGGTGTGGGTGTCTGCGAGTCTGATGCTTGCAAGGAGAAATCGCAGGTGAGGACAGGCTCGAGCTTCCACGAGTTCAAAAGCAATCAAGATGCAGCAAGTCCGACATTAACTGAAAGCAGGAGTGGAGGCGGCGAGTTTCGTCGAGCAGGCAGCGAGAGCTGCAGATGTTGGCGGGCCTATAAAAGACGGGATAGAGGGTCTCGGTCCAACAGCAGACGGAGGAGCAGAATCTGGTGAGCTCCAAAGGGACGGTTGCGAGTACTGGAGGAAGAAAAAAATGCAGCCAAGAGAGAACTCAATCGGCTAGAGTTTAGATGTTAAGGATCAAGTTTCTCTGATACCATGTAGGAAAATGAAATGCGGAGTAGAAAAATATTTTAATTTCTTCACTTATCAATCACAATACATGAATTTGTACATAGATTTATAGTATTGGATGAGTGAAATATCAACTCCAATCCAAGATGTGTGACTAATCTATGCATGAGAAATGAGGCCATTACATGGGATTTTATTCATTTCTTCTACAATCTGCATCCGTTAATAATATTTATTTCTTGTTTTTTCAAAATGGACGGCCAAGAGTAAAAAGATGAACTTGGGAGCAAAAAAGAGAAGAAGATAAGGTCCGTTCGTTTGGACGGAATTAAGCCCTTGGAATTAGATTTGGACGTTTGTTTTCATTGAAATCAGACTTTAATTCCATTTCTGAAGCCTCAATTCCGTCAAACCGAACGGATCCTAAAAGATTATGGGAGGAGGGAGGCCATGGAGAGAGTGGACAGGAGAAGAATTCTCATTCATTGCTTGAATCTATAAATTCCTAATTGATTACTCAATTCCTTTCTAAAAGTTTATCTTGGCTGGCACATCCAGATGATATCATTTTTGTTTAAATCTGTCATAGAATTTATTATTTATTCAAATTGCATTCAGCTTGAATTGATCAAACTCCACTCGAATTTGGGGCAGGCACGCGGGAAGTGAGTTCACGCATTTACTCGCATTTGTGTTCGCCTACATCAAACATCATTGGCAGGAGGCGCACGCCCGATCGACCAGCGTGCGGTTGACTAACAGGGAAGTTGACCAGGGCATGAGCCGCCAATGTGGGTCAACCGATTAGTCTTCTTCAAAAGTGCGATGAAAGCTCTATCCTGCAGACATGTGTGAGAAGCTATCAGCTATAAATAAGGTATTTTTTAATAAGTATTTTCTTTCAATTTTTAAACTTTAAAAGTCCAATTTGCACTGGCTGAAGGGGAATTCTAGATACACAAATTAGCGCAATACAAACTGATGTCTGGGGATCTTCTCTAATGGCATCACTTCAGGTCTTATTATACTATCTCGCCTTCGTTGATAATTCGGCCATGAAGCTATTTGTTTGTGACTTTTTCCCCCGAGGGTTCGCGAGTTTCAAGAGACGAGAGGTATGTTAAAAAGTGAGCCCAGCGAAAAGCTCGTGCGTCATAGATCACTTAAGAAAGAAGATTATAATAGTACGGTGCTCTGTTTGTTTGGGCGTTTTTTCTTTGCTGTGTTCCCTTTGAATAGCCTTCATTTGGAACATTAATCACCCAAAATGTAGTTTTATGCATGATTCCAACAGCAAGGTGAGAGCTCCATTCAGGAACATTGTTGTATCTTTCGTCTCCAACTGTCACCACCCACCCAAAGAGGCTCTAAGTGGGATCAATTAAGCGCAAAGGACCGGTTTGCGGGGGCACGACCGTGCAGCCAGGATCTGCGCGCAAGCAAAAAGCTGCGGAAAATCGCGGATCGTGACCGCAACCCAGGAGTTGTGGTCTCGATCGCCTTTGCGACTCAGCAAGTTCGGAGCGCTAAACCCGCCCAAAATGAGAAATATATGGTTCACTCAAATAGGGCTACAGTGGTAGCCGGGGGATATATATATACCTTTTGGCTTAAGCGAAAAGCAGTGCTTATTATTTTGTGACTGCCATTTTGAATATTAATAGATCTTCAGAAGTTGATTGTGCTCTAAAGAAAGTTAAGAAGAAGCCTGTTGTTTTTATACTGCCTTTCCAATGAGTCAGTTTTCTTTTGCTAATTTGAATTTCTTGCTGTCAAAAAGGATATAAATGATATATTTAACTATTTAAAAAAAACATTCAGTCAGTTTGTTGGATATATATCTATTATCTATAGAAATTATGTGCATTGTTCATGTAGAAGTTTTATAAATAATTACAATTTTGCCATTGCTTTATTAGGAATGAAATGAAATGATAATGTTACGGCACTCGACGCGTGGGATCCATATTGGGGGCGCACCTACCGACGTCGCCAACCAACCGAAGCCACCTGACATTGCTATGTTATTTTCGTAGTATCTTTTATTTCGAATGTTTGATCTCACTTGTAGTAAGCCCAAGTGAGGGGCGCGAACTTTGTTTGGGTTTTCTTTTGTGTTGAACCGAGCCGGTTCGTTTTGGTGGAGGGACCTATATGGTCTGGTTGGTTTGGAGGAATGGGTATGCAAGAAGTTATTTCCCAAATCCCTTTCTCTCTCTAACTCCCTCTCTCCCTCTCTTCCGCTCGTTTGCGCTGACGCCCTAGCTATCGCCGCGGCTGTCGCCTTCCATCATCGCTATCGCCGCGCGTCACCAACGCCGGCCTCCGCCTCCCCTCTCTCGATCTCTCTCTCTCTCTCTCTCTCGGCTTCTCTCCTCCTCTCCTCCTCTCCTCCTCTCTTCCGCAGATCTCCACAACGGATCCCTCCCACACGGAAGGTTCTTCCTCCTCACTCGGTCCCCTCACACGAGCTAGATCCGCAGCGAACCGAGCACACAACAACTTGGTATCAGAGCTAAACCCCGGGATCTCCCTTTCCCGAACCTACCGCGCCGCCCTAACGGGTTCTCGCCGGCTGCCCCTTCCGTTACCGCCCGCCCGCGCCTCAGCAGGGCTGCTGCCCTCGCCGAACACACCTCCCCTTCCAATGGCTGATGGGGGTCCTTCCCTTGCTCAACTCATGGGGATGTTTCAGTCCATGCACGCCATCCAAAACGAAAAAATGGAGGCCCTTAATGCGCGCTTGGATGCCGCCAGCGGTGCCCCGCCGTCCCCCGCCGTCCCCCGCCGCAGCCCCTTCCGAAAGTCGGATGGACTCCACACCGCCATCGCGCGGCGACCCTTACAACAACCATCGCTTCGTCCGGATGGATTTTCCCCTCTACGAAGGGCGTGAAGACCCCCTTCCATGGTTAACTCGCTGCGAGTTCTTCTTTACCAACCAGCTCACTCCTGACGCGGAGCGTGTGGGCGTGGCCTCGTTCCACTTACTCGGGCCGGCACAATTATGGGTCACATAACTCCTCTTGGAGCATCCCGCCATTTCATGGACGGATTTTAGAGCCGCATGCTCCCTCCGCTTTGGGCCGGCGATGCCGGGAAATCCTCTCGGCGATTTAATTGCTCTAAAATGCACGGGCTCCATCGACAGCTACCTCGAGCAATTTCAACTTCTACTCTCCCGCGCCACGACCGTGTTACCAACACAGCAGATATCGCTCTTTACCGCCGGGTTACCGGAGCGCCTCCGTTGGGATGTGGAATTTCAAAAGCCCCCGGATCTCCTAACAGCTATGAGCTTCGCCCGCGCTTTCGACCGCCGCCTCGCCTTGGATGCACCGCCGCCGGGCCGCCTACGGCCTCCCACAAATTTTCAGCGGCCACCTCCATCACCGTCGGATGGGGATCACCCTTCCCGCCCAGTTTTCCGCCGCCGCCTCACCCGTCCCGAGATGACAGCCCGCCGTGAGAAGGGCTTATGCTTCAATTGCGACGAGTTATACACTCCCTCGCATCGGTGCAAACGCCTTTTTTGGTTGGAGGTTGACGACCCCACTGAGGACGGCGATGACGGCTATGACGACTCCGGCCCCCCTCATCTCTCCCTCCATGCTGTCGAAGGGCCCCAGGAGGGCTGCACCATCCAACTTTTCGTGACCATCATGGGCACTGCACTCCTCGCCCTCTTGGACACGGGCAGCACCCACAGCTTCATCCGCAAGGACCGCGCCCTCCAGCTTCAACTCCCTTTCATAACACGTAGCCACGTCACGGTAGCCGTGGCCAACGACCAACAAATGCCGTGCCCTGGCGTATGTCGCCGCGTAGCTTTTGATGTGGACGGCTCTTCGTACCAAACGGACCTTTTCCTGGTTGATCTTCGGGGGTTTGACACGTATTGGGCGTGCGTTGGCTGCGCACCTTGGGTCCACTTACGTGGGATTTCGACCGCATGACCATTTCCTGGAGCACGGGCTCACGGGTTGTCCGCTGGCAGGGACAGGCCGCAGGACAGCCCCCCTCTTCCTTCCTCGTGCATACCGAGCCCACCGTGCCAGCCCTGCCGACGGCGGCGGATCAGCCCACAGCCCTGGCGGCTCTCCTTCACTCCATGTCGGCTCTCTTTAGCCCGCGTTTGGGCCTTCCGCCGAGGCGCCCACAGGACCATCGCATTTGCCTTCTTCCGGGCGCGGCTCCGGTCGTGGTACGACCGTATCGGTACCCCTACCTCCAGAAAGACGAGATTGAACGACAATGCGATCTCCTCCTCCAGCAAGGTCTCATCCGTCGCAGCATCTCTCCATTCTCCTCCCCGGTGCTGCTGGTTCATAAGAAAGATAGCACGTGGCGCATGTGCGTGGACTACCGGGCCCTCAACGCTATCACCGTGAAGGACAAATTTCCGATTCCGGTGGTGGACGAGCTCTTGGATGAGCTCCACGGCGCATGTTACTTCTCCAAACTCGACTTATTCTCCGGGTACCATCAAGTCCGCATGGCGGAGTCGGACGTGGAGAAGACGGCCTTCCGGACGCATCACGGCCATTTCGAATTCCTCGTTATGCCCTTCGGCCTGACGAACGCGCCCTCCACCTTCCAAGCGTTGATGAACGAGGTATTCCAACCCTTCCTCCGCAAGTCCGTTCTCGTTTTCTTTGACGATATTTTGGTGTATAGCAAGTCATGGGAAGACCACCTACACCATCTTCGGGAGGTCTTACAAATGGCCCACCGGCACCACTTCGTCTTGAAGCCGTCGAAGTGTTCATTCGGGCAACGATCCATCGCCTATTTGGGCCATGTGGTGGATCATTCCGGCGTGGCGGCTGACCCAACCAAGCTCGAAGGCGTAGCGGCGTGGCGGCAACCGCAAAACATCACCAACCTTCGCGGATTCCTCGGCCTCACGGGCTACTATCGTCGTTTCATCCGCGATTACGGCACCGTGGCCTCCCCCCTGATCAGCCTCCTGCGGAAGAACGCTTTTGCATGGACAGACGCCGCTACCACAGCATTCCGGGCCCTCAAAGAAGCCTTATTGGCCGCTCCCGTCCTCCGCCTTCCAGATTTCACCGTCCCATTCCTTGTCGAGTGTGATGCCTCCGGATTGGGATACGGAGCGGTGCTGCAACAAGAGGGTCATCCAGTGGCCTACTTCAGCCGTCAGACAGCCATCCACCACCGGAAGTTGCCGGCCTACGAGCAAGAACTCATCGGGCTCGCTAAAGCAGTTCAACATTGGAGGCCATACTTATGGGGCCGACCCTTCATTGTGCGGACCGACCACTACAGTCTTAAGTATCTCTTGGAGCAGCGCCTCACTACCGTTCCGCAACAGCGATGGGTTAGCAAATTACTCGGGTTTGATTTTCAAGTGGAGCATAAGGCAGGCTCTCTCAATTGCGCTGCGGATGCGCTCTCCCGCCGGGACGCCCCGCCTCCAACAACGCTTTGCGCCATTTCCTTCCCGACAGCTGACTTGCTCTCCTTACTACGCCAAGAGATCCACGACTCCGTCAGTCTCTCCGAACTGCTACGCCGAGCCGAGTTGGGCATTCTGGATGCCACGTGGTCCGCTCGCCAAGGCCTCATCTATCATCACGGGCGGCTATATGTCGGCCCCTCATCGCCCCTCATTCCCAAGATTGTGGGCGACGTTCACTTCCGCAGCCATGAAGTGGTTCACCGCACTCTTCAACGCCTCCGATCGGAATTTTCTTGGAAGGGGATGCGCCGTGACGTCCACCAATTCATCGCCACCAGCACCGTCTGTCAACAAAACAAGGCGGACCACCTCTTGCCGGCGGGGTTGCTGCAACCTCTACCTATCCCCACTCAAGTTTGGGCGGACCACTCGTTGGATTTTGTGGAGGGACTTCCATCGGTTCGCGGCAAATGTATATTGATGGTGGTGGTCGACCGATTCTCCAAGGGCGCCCATTTCATTCCCCTCGCCCGACCGCTCGTCGCGGAGCACGTGGCCCGTGTTTTCTTCCAGGAGATCTTTCGCCTACACGGCATGCCGGAGACACTGGTATCCGACCGGGACAAAGTTTTCACAAGTAATTTTTGGCGCGAACTCTTCGCCCTTAGCGGCACCAAGTTGGCCTTTTCATCCGCCTAGCATCCGCAGTCAGACGGACAAACTGAGGTGGTCAACCGCACCTTGGAGATGTACCTGCGATGTGTGACCGGGGACCGACCGCGGGAATGGCCGCGTTGGCTACCATGGGTGGAATATTGTTACAACACGGCATATCATACGGCCTTGCGGACCACGCCGTTCCGCCTCATCTACGGTCGCGATCCCCCACGCCTTCTGTCATACACCGGTGGCTCGGCTCGCCTGACGGCGCTAGACCACGAATTGGAGGACCGCGACACATTCTTACAGATGGCCCGGGATCGCTTATTGCAAGCCCAGCAACGTATGGAGATTGCCTACAACCGTGCCATAGGGATCTCACCTTCACGACGGAGGACTGGGTGTGGGTACGCCGCCGCCCCTACCGCCAACTCACGGCGAACCGCCCTCCCTCCAACAAGTTGGGGCCAAAGTTCTTTGGACCTTTTGCCATCACTGAGCGTATTGGCACCGTGGCTTACCGTCTCGCCTTGCCATCCGAGACTCGCATTCATGATGTCTTCCACATTTCTCAGCTCAAGCAATACGTCGGAACCCCACCTTCCGCTCCCTTGGTGCACATTCCAGCACAGCTTGAGGACAAGCTGTCTTCGAACGAGGAGGGTGATGTTACGGCACTCGACGCGTGGGATCCATATTGGGGGCGCACCTACCGACGTCGCCAACCAACCGAAGCCACCTGACATTGCTATGTTATTTTCGTAGTATCTTTTATTTCGAATGTTTGATCTCACTTGTAGTAAGCCCAAGTGAGGGGCGCGAACTTTGTTTGGGTTTTCTTTTGTGTTGAACCGAGCCGGTTCGTTTTGGTGGAGGGACCTATATGGTCCGGTTGGTTTGGAGGAATGGGTATGCAAGAAGTTATTTCCCAAATCCCTTTCTCTCTCTAACTCCCTCTCTCCCTCTCTTCCGCTCGTTTGCGCTGACGCCCTAGCTATCGCCGCGGCTGTCGCCTTCCGTCATCGCCATCGCCGCGCGTCACCAACGCCGGCCTCCGCCTCCCCTCTCTCGATCTCTCTCTCTCTCGGCTTCTCTCCTCCTCTCCTCCTCTCTTCCGCAGATCTCCACAACGGATCCCTCCCACACGGAAGGTTCTTCCTCCTCACTCGGTCCCCTCACACGAGCTAGATCCGCAGCGAACCGAGCACACAACAGATAATTCAATCAAGTGATTTATTAAACATTCTATTTTGGAATCACATATGGAACCTGATAAATTAAACCTTGTATTGGTCGCTAATTGCGACTTTTCATGTAATTATGCTAAATCATAAGCTGCACTCTATTTTTGGAGGGGTGCAAAAAAGAAATCTCTGGAGTGTATTTTTGTGCATACATGCTATGAAATGTATACTTAAAGGGGAGGTTTTTGTAATTTCAAAAGATAGAGGGCTGCAACCTTGTAATTATAATTCGGGGGACATTGAGCGGTGAGAATACCATCGCTGTGGGGGCACAAGTTGCACTTAATTATATGATTTGTGGCTCATTGCAAATTGAATATAGGAGGTCTGCATGCTTTCACTGGCCAGTCACTAGGGAACAAACATTTATAAATTTTATGATACAGTTGTCTTTCTATATTACTCTATGCTTGGATTTTGGCAATCCAAAAGAAAATATCTGGCTTTTGGACTCTTCTTTGAAGTGAAAAAAAAAATATCAACAAGGATGTGGGATTTCATTTGATTAGAAAATTGTTTGGATTATCGTTGGGCCAAGTTATTTGGCGGATCTTCTGGCACCTCTCCCGTCCAAGATCCCTAAACTTTACTAACAGCATTTTAGAAAACTGTGAAAGCTGTACTTTGCTCGAAGTTATATTGCCGTCAGGATCACAAGTAGACAGTTTGCTGCCTTCGAGAAAGCAGGAACGGAGACTCCAGCACGAGATCAAACTAGCCTCATACAGACTGCAATCCTCTTGAGATTTCTCACTACTCATAAATTAAAAAGAAGACACTAACAGGATACACATCAAGATGAATACACCACATAAACCTATGTCATTGCAAGCTACGAAAACATAAAACAGCACTCAAATGAAACTGACTAGAAACGCGAATTAGACGTCATACTTTGTTGGGAATCCGGATGATTCAGACGGTTAAATATATAGTAACAAAAAACATAACTCTGCACAAAATTATCATCAATCCACCGAGGAATAGAATTACTTTCTAAAATTTGATTTTGCAATCAATCACACAAGGTTCATTTCAGAACAAGCTTCTACAATTTGATTTTGCAATCAATCACACAAGGTTCATTTCAGAACAAGCCTTCGTCGTCGTCGGATGACCCAGCACCACTGTTGTAGAAGAAGCCCAAGTTGGAGCTAGATTTTTGCCATACTCTCAATTACCTCGTATTTTTAGAAAAATAACCGAGCACATTATTTTTCTTTTGCAACACTTTTAGATAACAATTATTTTTTTAGGAATTCGAGCATGGGTGTATATATACCAATATAAAAAACACCAAATTTACTAAAATCACTCCAAAATGTGCATCCGCCCTTCTTCGTACACTGGAACGGTTATATGTACACGCGATCAAAACAGAGTAACAAAGGTGCAGCAACTTCGCATACGCCAGCAAGTTGCCAATCAAGATCCGACCCAAACCCGATGCATGGTCAAAATTCGGGGGGACCGACAAATCAACTTTACCAGCTGCAGATCCCAGGTTTCTCCGTCCGGCACAAATCTACCATCTCCTCGTACTTCGACGCATAAACAAAGCCCCATAACTGCACAAAATTGAGACAGGAATTTATGAGAATGTATATAAACATACTATTAATTACCCAAACTCTCTAGGATTGGCATAATTACTAAGTTGCACCTCTCTATCTTTTGAAATTACAAATACCTCCACTGTAAGTGCACATTTCATGATATGCATGCACAAAAACAGCCCCTGGAGATTTCATTCAGAGGATTATTTTTGTGCATGCATATTAATGAAATGTAAACTTACAATGGATGTATTTGTAATTTCAAAAGATAGAGGGGTGGTACCTGTAATTTTGTAAATTTATAGAGGAGATCCTGGTAAACCACCCTATATATAACTATATGTATATAGTTATATATACTTAATATAGTAAGAATATTTTTGAATTATGGAATGATAAAATCTGTAATAGAACTAGGGCTCTGTTTGGAACGGCGGCTGCGGATCAGGAATCCACGCTCCGATCCGCAGCCGCAGTTCACCGCCGTTTGGGGCGGTGGTTGGCGGGCGCGGATCGCAGCGCCCGCCGCTGAAAAGCGCAAAAAAGCCGCTCCCTGGACCGCAGGGGCGCTACCGCGGTTGCGGTTTGCGGTTGCGGATGGAGGATCGGCGCTCCCAACACCCGCGCCAAACAGAGCCTAGGATTTCAATCCGACCCAAACACCATATAAAAAATATATTTTTATGATAATTTTTTATTCAACATTCAAAGAAATATTGCAAGTGACAGAAAGAAAAATGAAATTAATGTTCATGACCACTGCATTGTTATAGCTTGAAATTGGTCAAAATAGATATTCTAGTAGCATTAAAATTTTCAAAAACTTCAAAATAAGATCTAAACATACAATTTCAAGATCCGGAAATTTGGAATAAGAAAACAATTTCTCTGAAATGAAAAAAAAATTGTAATAACGAAATATCTATTTTCGATCAGAAAAAAAAAACAAATCTGAAATCATAAGGAATCAAAACTAAGAAATCCTTGAAATCTTCAAGAACAACTATTTTCACTTGTGTGGTTCATCAGTCGTTCATCTGCACCATTCACCTGCAAAAAAAAATGGGGAACACAACATATGGATGGAAATCGGAGGAAGGGAGAAAATGTTATATAGATTTGAGCAGAAAACGAACTGGAAACTCAAAATAGAAGTGAAAACGGCAGAGAAGAGGAGGAAGAAGTTATAGATTTGAGATAAAAACGAAATGAAAACTCAAAATTGAAATGAAAATGAAAAGGACAACTCGAAATCGAAATGGGTGCTAAACAATTTCAGATGTGAACTAATCAGAGAGGGCACGCCCATTTACCCTGCAGAAAGAAGGCAACCTGGATGTCAGGGTAGTCGGCGCCGTCGATATGCAAAATGGGAAGGCGGCTGCAACCTGGGAGGAAGAGGAGAAAAATATCTTCACAAAGAGTGCGGACCTGCGAAGGCGGATGCTCATGGGCCTGGGGAAGGAGGCTGCTCTTGCGAAGTGCGACATGCGTCCTGCGCTCTCCGTTTATTCCCATTTCTAGTTCGTGCGATGATCGTGTTTCTCGCAGTCGGCAAAAACAGGGGGGACGGGGAAATAACCTCTCGCCTAAATTTCGCAAAAACACACCCGGGCACGTGCCCGGGTGTGTCAATGAAATACATTGTTGATCAATTTGTCACGGGTCCGCCCCTGGATATAATGGTGTAATGATATACCTATTTAACACACTGTTGACCAACTAGCAACAGAAGACGACAACATATAGATTCACCACGATCGAGAAGTGAAAAGATGACGAGCAAGGGGACATCAATGTTGGGGACTGACCGCTACGATATCACTTTGTCAATGAAATTTCACGGAATTGCTTTGGGGACACCCCAAATTAATAGTACTGGTGGGAGTATGTCATTGCGGGGTTACAACTGCTCTTAGAGCACGGGAGGACCTCATGCACGACTACGTGTGTGTGTGCGCGCCTATATAAGGGAAAAAACAGTCGTTGGTGAAACATTCATCTTCTCCAATTTAACCCTTCTTTATCACAAATTTTCAAACTTTTCATAAGACCTCGTTCGTTTGGGTAGAATTGGGAGGAAGGAATTGGACTTGGAGAGCCAATTCCAATTTCGTTGTTCGTCGCTCCAATTTTCGGGCGGAAATAGAATTGGGCTCAATTCCATAAGAATTCCATTTTTTTTCCTAATTTCTTTCCCACCAATTCCGACCTAAAAAGGTCTGAAATCCCGATTTCATCTCTCCTTCTGCTCGCGCGAAGCTTGCGGCTCTTGCAGTCTCGCCGCAAGAGATCTCCTTCCTCCTCAAAAGCTTCTTCTACGGCGACGACATTCCGTGCTTTCCTCTCACCGACACCGGAATTTGTATGTTATTGTAGCCTTGTATTAAGATTTTTTTGGTGGATTTTGTAAATTTTTGTTATGATTTTTTGGATATGGTTTAGATATGTAGGTATCTGTTACGACATTCGACGCATAGGATCCATATTGGGGGCATACCTACTGGCGTCGCCGACCGACCGAGGCCGCATGAATTTATCTATGTTATTTTATCGTCCGCGTATTTTATTTCAGCGTTGTTTCTCACATGTAGTAAGCTCGAGTGAGGGGCGCGAACCTTTATGTGTGAGTTTGTTGTTTGGACCGATTCGATCCGGTTGTGTTGGACCTATATGGTCCGGTTGGTTTGTGTTTGGAAGGAAGCAAGTAATATTTCCTTTTCCCTCTCTCTCTCTCTCTCTCTCTACCCTTCCGATGAATGCAACAGGAATGCCCTAACCAGCGCCTCCCGTATCTCTCGCTGCGCACGTCTTCCGTCGACCGAGCAGCTCGCGCTACCCGTCGCTCCCTGCTATCTCCTTCATCTCTTCCCTTCCTTCTTCTCCACTCCCCTCTCTACCCCGCATCTCCACCATAGCACCTACCGGTTTCACCGCGGGTTCCTCCGAACCTTGGAAATCTTCTTCTACCTCAGAACCCATCACCCGATCTAGATCCGGAAGCCATAACAACTTGGTATCAGAGCTAAACGTCGGGATCTCCTTCCCCGGCACCTACCGCGCCGCTCTCACCGGATTCCGCCGGCCGCCTGCTTCTATTCCGCCTGCTAGGGAGCTCGCCGGACTGCTGCCCTCTCCGGCTCTTCCCCCTCTTTCAATGGCTGACGGTGGTCCTTCTATCGGCCAACTCATGGAGATGATTCGGTCGATATTCGCCACCCAAAATGAGAAAATGGAAGCCCTCAATGCACGATTGGATTCCACCAACGGTGTTCCGCCATCCCCGCCGTACCCAGCAGCAGCCCCGTCCGAGAGTCAGGTGGATTCGGCTCCGCCATCTCGCGGCGACACATACTCCAACAACCGCTTCGTCCGACTGGATTTTCCTCTATATGAGGGCCGCGAAGACCCCCTCCTATGGCTTACACGTTGCGAATTTTTCTTCGCCAACAAACACACTCCCGACGTGGAGTGTGTCGGCATCGCCTCGTTCCACCTCCTAGGTTTGGCGCAATTGTGGGTTACACAACTCCTCCGGGAGCACCCTACCACCTCATGGGACGAATTCCGGGCGGCCTGCTCCCTCCGCTTTGGGCCGGCCATGCCGGGCAACCCTCTCAGCGATCTTATTGCTCTCAAGTACACCGGCTCCATCGACACCTATCACGAGCAATTTCAGATGTTACTCTCTCGCGCCATGACTGTGTTACCGACCCAACAAGTACCATTCTTCACCGTCGGGTTGCCCGACCAGCTCCGTTGGGATGTGGAATTTCAGAAGCCACCGGATCTTTTGACGGCTATGAGTCTCGTCCGCGCGTTTGACCGATGCCTCGCATTGGATGGGCCGCCCTCGAGGCGCCCTCGACCTCCACCAGCATTTCCCCGGTCTCAACCGCCGGAAGGGGACTAGCCCCCACGACCTGCTTTTCGCCGTCGATTGACATGTCCGAAGATGGTGGCCCATCGTGAGAAGGGTTTATACTTCAATTGTGATGAGTTATACACGCCTGCTCATCGATGCAAGCGTCTTTTTTGGTTGGAAGTGGACGATCCGCCGGAGGAAGATGACGATGGGTACGTCGATACAAGCACACCACAAATGTCTCTCCATGCCTTAGACGGGCCACAACAGGGCTGCACCATTCAGCTTTTTGTGACAATCATGGGTACATCACTCCTCGCTCTTTTGGATACGGGTGGTACCCACAGCTTCATCCGCAAGGACAGGGCCATCCAGCTTCATCTTCCTTTTATGACGCGCAGCCACGTCACGGTGGCGATGGCAAACGGTCAACAGATGTCGTGCCCGGGAGTACGTCGACGTGTAGATTTTGATGTGGATGGCTCTTCCTACCAGACTGACCTCTTCCTCGTCCACCTTCGGGGTTTCGACATTGTGCTCGGCATTCGTTGGCTACGCACCTTGGGGCCTCTCACGTGGGATTTTGATCGGATGACAATCTCGTGGCGAGCAGGCTCTCGCATGGTACAAATATACAATGGCAAGACCAGACTCCGCAGCAGTCGTCGTCCTCCTTCTTAGTCCATACAGAGCCGTTGGCCGCTCCCACACACCTGTCGGGGGATCATCCGACGGATATTGAGGCCCTCCTTCAATCGTTGCCAGAGCTTTTTAGCCCGCGCTTGGGGCTCCCTCCGAGGCGGCGGCAGGACCATCGCATTTGCCTCCTTCCAGGGGCGGCGCCAATGGTGGTGCGACCATACCGCTACCCCTTCCTCCAGAAGGATGAGATCGAAAGACAATGTGATCTCCTTCTCCAGCAGGGTCTCATTCGGCGCAGCGTTTCACCCTTCTCTTCTCCAGTACTGTTGGTACACAAGAAGGACAGCACGCGGCGCATGTGTGTGGACTACTGCGCCCTCAACGCAATTACAGTCAAGGACAAATTCCCTATTCCTGTGGTCAAGGAGCTTCTGGACGAGCTACATGGAGCATGCTTCTTCTCCAAGCTCGACTTGTTTTCCGGGTACCATCAGGTACGCATGGCAGAACAGGACGTGGAGAAGACGGCCTTTCGGACGCATCACGACCACTTCGAGTTCCTAGTTATGTTGTTCGGCTTAACGAACGCGCCCTCTACTTTTCAAGCTTTGATGAATGAGGTATTCCAACCATTCCTCCGCAAGTCCGCTCTAGATTTTTTGACGATATTTTGGTGTATAGCAAATCTTGGGAGGAACACGTACATCATCTTCGGGCCGTCCTCCGTCGGGCACACACGCACCAATTTGTCCTTAAGCCTTCGAAGTGCTCATTCGGGCAACGTTCGATCGCATATATGGGCCATGTGGTGGACCATTCAGGAGTATCGGCCGACCCAGCCAAGCTCAAGGGAGTGGCGTCTTGGCCACTGCCGCAAAGCATCACCGACCTCCGAGGCTTTCTCGACCTCACAGGTTACTACAACCGCTTCATCCGCGACTACGGTGTTGTGGCCGGCCCCCTGATCAGCTTACTCCGGAAGAATGCCTGTGTGGACGGACATGGCAACCCGGGCGCTCCATGCCCTCCAGACAGCCTTGTTGTCCGCTCTGGTTCTCCGCCTTCCGGACTTCACCGTGCCTTTCCTCGTTGAGTGTGACGCCTCCGGTTTAGGCTACGGGGCAATGCTGCAGCAGGAGGGCCATCCCATCGCCTATTTTAGCCGTCAAACGGCTATCCACCACAGGAAGTTGCCGGCCTACGAGCAAGAGCTCATCGGGCTAGCCAAGGCAGTCCAGCACTGGAGGCCTTACTTATGGGGCTGCTCTTTCCTCATTCGGACAGGCCACTACAATCTCAAATACCTCTTGGAGCAGCGCCTCACTACCGTGCCACAGCAGTGGTGGGTCAACAAGTTACTCGGCTTCGACTTTCAGGTGGAGCATAAGGCCGGGTCGCTCAACTGCGCTGCTGATGCGCTATCCCGCCGAGACACTCCTACGACTGCCGCCATATGTGTCATCTCCTTTCCGACGGCCGACCTCCTCTCCTTGCTTCGCCAGGAGATCCATGCTTCACCCAGTCTATCCGAGCTGCTGCACAGGACGGAGCAGGGCCTTTCAGATACACAGTGGACAGCCCGACAGGGGCTAATCTATTATCGGAAGCGGTTGTACGTGGATCCGGCATCACCCATCATCCTCACAATCTTGGACGACATTCACTCCCGCAGCCACGAAGGCGTTCCGCACTCTCCAGCGCCTCCGCACGGAGTTCTATTGGAAGGGCATGCGTCGACACGTCCACGAATTTATATCTGCATGTACCATATGCCAACAAAACAAGGCGGATCACCTCCTTCCGTCCGGATTACTTCAGCCCCTACCCGTCCCTACACAGGTTTGGGCGGATCTTTCTATGGATTTTGTGGAAGGGCTGCCGCCGGTTCGCAGCAAATGCATTTTGATGGTAGTGGTGGATCGGTTCTCAAAGGGGGCCCATTTCATTCCCTTAGCCTGACCACTTGTCGCCGAGCACGTGGCCCGCGTGTTCTTCCAGGAGATCTTTCGCCTGCATGGCATGCCGGAGACGCTTGTCTCGGACCGGGACAAGGTATTCACAAGTACCTTATGGAGAGAGCTTTTCTCCCTTAGCGACACCAAATTGGCGTTTTCTTCAGCATACCACCCCTAGTCGGACAGCCAGACCGAGGTGGACAACCGCACCCTCGAGATGTATCTGCGGTGCGTGACCGGGGACCGGCCGCGAGAATGGCCGCGTTGGCTACCTTGGGTGGAATATTGTTACAACACGGCGTACCACACGGCTCTGCAGACTACACAGTTTCTACGGCCGCCCTCCCCCCCCCCCCCCCCCCTCCCCCGTCTATTGTCCTACACGGGTGGCTCGTCTCGCCTAACGACCCTCGATCAGGAGTTGGAAGATCGTGACGGCTTCTTACAGTCCGCCCGGGATCGCCTCCTGCAGGCCCAACAACGGATGGAGATTGCTTACAACCGGGGGCATAGAGATCTCACCTTCGCGGTTGGTGATTGGGTGTGGGTGCGGCGCCGCCCCTTTCGACAAGTCACCGCGGTTCGCACCCCTTCCAACAAGTTGGGCCCCAAGTTCTTTGGCCCTTTTTCCGTCATCGAGCGCATTGGCAACGTGGCCTACCGCCTCGCCCTTCCTCCGGAGCCCCGCATTCATGATGTTTTCCACATTTCTCAGCTGAAGTTGTTCGTTGGCCCTCCGCCGCCGGGTCCCTTGGTTCACTTCCCACCACAGCTTGGGGACAAGCTGTCTTCGGACGAGGGCGGCGATGTTATGAGACTCGACACACCGGATCCATATTGGGGGCGTACCTACCGGCGTCGCCGACCGACCGAGGCCGCATGAATTTATCTGTTATTTTATCGTCCGCGTATTTTATTTCAGCGTTGTTTCTCACATGTAGTAAGCCCAGGTGAGGGGCGCGAACCTTTATGTGTGAGTTTGTTGTTTGGACCGATCTGGTCCGGTTTGGTTGTGTTGGACCTATATGGTCCGGTTGGTTTGTGTTTGGAAGGAAGAAAGTAATCTCTCTCTAAACCCTCTCTCTCT
Source organism: Dactylorhiza incarnata (assembly GCA_033032865.1). Taxonomy (NCBI): domain Eukaryota; kingdom Viridiplantae; phylum Streptophyta; class Magnoliopsida; order Asparagales; family Orchidaceae; genus Dactylorhiza; species Dactylorhiza incarnata. Next base: position 3,171,167 of record JAWHQI010000229.1, on the reverse strand, counting down.
ACCCTTCCGATGAATGCAACAGGAACGCCCTAACCAGCGCCTCCCGTATCTCCCGCTGCGCACGTCTTCCGTCGACCGAGCAGCTCGCGCTAACCGCCGCTCTCTGCTATCTCCTTCCTCTCTTCCCTTCCTTCTTCTCCACTCCCATCTCTACCCCGCATCTCCACCATAGCACCGACCGGTTTCACCGAGGGTTCCTCCGAACCTTGGAGATCTTCTTCCTCAGGACCCATCACCCGATCTAGATCCGGAAGCCATAACAGTATCTCTTAGTGTTTTGTGGTTTTTTGTTCTTAATGACGAATTAAAAGTAAACATTGTGGGTGGGTGTTCATAATGATTTACATGATGAAATTTTATAGGTTTTAACTTGATCTTTAGGTATTATAGTTGTGTATGTTTATGTGTGTGTGTACGTGTGTGTTTGTTTATGCATGAGTTTTAATTTGTGGTTGTATGCGTGTGTTCTAAGTGTGCAGATGTTTGTGCATGTGTGTGAATGTATTAATTTGTACGTATTTACGTTTGTGTGTGTTTTATGTATGTATGTATGTATGCATGTGTATGAATGTACTAATTTGTGGATGAAATTTTGTATTGGTATGGTGTGTGTGATTTGTGTGTGCTCTATGTATGTGTGTGTACTCATTTGTGGATGAAGTTGTGTTTGTGTATGGGCTTGTTCGGTTGTGTGTGTGTTTATGTGCTTGCGTGTAAGTGTGTATTTCTTTAATTATTTATGCATTATTGTTTGTGTAAATGGATGAAATAATCAAACGTTGTAAACGCAGGAGGGCAGCAGTTGCAGCGGCTCAACGATCTGAGATCGTTGATCGACAACCTTCAGCTCTATCCAGCAATCGTTGACCGGTGATCCTAGTTCAATCTGAAGGCTAGAACTTATCTCTGTCATTTCATATTTCAAATGAATCTCTCTCTCAACGATCAGCGATCCTCTTTCTCACTAATCGTTGGTCAAATTCAAAGTGTTCGGCTAAATTCAAAAAAGTTGTTGCTCCCTTGAAAAGAAGGCGTCAGTCACATCGCCGCCCATGCCGACACTGTTCCATTGGTACTTGAACAGAAAAGGAAGACGAAGAAGATATAAAAAAGAGCATTCGTGATAAAAAAAACAATCCCGAGCTTCTCCGTCCTCTAAACTTAAAAAGTTAAGACAAAGAAAAGCTCTCGGAGCCTATTCTCCTCCTCCACCCTCTAAAGTAGACTGAATCTCCTGCTTCTAAGATTCAGATAGTCTCTCCTTCTTAGAGACACTCTTGCTAAGGGCTTTAACACTCGTTAACTCAACTAAACTGTTGTAAAGGGTTATCAGACTCTACCTTCAAAAGAGTTGATGTAGTTTGAATCTCCGGTGTAAAAGATTCACTTGGGTTTCGTCACCTTCGGTTGAAAAAGGCAGACATTGGGTTGGAGCCTTCATGTGGAAAAGGCTCGTCGTCTCTTAAGTGAGCGGTGGATTTCCATGAGCTGTGGAAGAGAGAACGTACCCACGATTATTGGGGAACCTCTATAATTACCTGTGTCGTCTGGATGCTTTACATGCTTTTATTATTTTTGCCTTATAAATTTACTTATTGATTGTGTTAAAAACTACTCATCACTTTACCATAATCATATACAAAACTAACATAGTGTAAAATAAGGAATGAAGAAATATATCACCAAAAGTGGTCACCTTCTGTATTCACCCCCCCCCCCCCCCCCCCCCCGAGAAGTATTCAAGTACATTATTCCGCACTTTCAATTATTCATATAAGAATGTGTTGATGTCATAAATGATACTCATATTGAAATAACAGTCCTCATTAAAGATCAATGTAGATATCCGAATAGAAAACAAGCTATAACAACAAGCATGAGAGTATGTGATTTGAACATGAAGTTTGTTTATGTACTGCATGGATGGGAGGGGTCATCATCGGACTCTGGGGTATTGCATAATGCACTAGAAAGAGCTGGTCGTTTTGAAGTGTCAGTGGGTAATTACTACCTTGTGGATACATGATACACAAATGGTCCGGACTATCTTGCTCCATATCAGTCAACTAGATATCACCTTAAAGAGTGGGCTGCGCAGGGCAATAATCCCTCAAACTATAAAGGGTTGTTTAATCTACAACACTCAAAGAAAAGAAATGTTATTGAGAGGACATTTGGACTACTTAAGAAACGATGAGCAATATTGCGAGGACCATCCATCTTTAATATCAAAGTGCGGGTAATTGAGATCATAATTTGTTTGCTTGTAATCTAAAAATCAATTTTACTTTGAACATATTCAAATTATAAACGCATGTTGCATCCAACATAATTTTCTTATAGAGAGGAGATTAGAGAATGATGTTAGATTACTTGTTGAGATTGACGTAGTGATATTAGTGCAAAGATATAGGTGGTGATAGCTATGAGTACGCATATGTAGTGGGCCCAATTGAAGCAACATCCGAGTAGACTACTTTTAGAGATAGCTTAGCTATGAACATGTTCAATGAGTACTGGGCTCGTCGTGGAGCATAAAATCTAATGAATGTTTTCTGTGGAACTTAAATATATAATATGCTATAATGTTTTGCAAATGAATGTTTCTGGAAAATGACTATTTTGTGCGTGAATGTTTTCCTGCAAAATTTAATTGACTTTTTCTGCACAATCTTAACTTTCCATGTTACACAACTATTCAATGGATCAAAACAAAATTAAAGTTGCCAAAGAGAGTGAGTGGTCGTATGTTCACTGGACAGCATAGATGGATTGCGCTTTATCCTCTGCTCTCCTCGAGCAGTAGGGTTTGTGCAAAAAGGCTACAAATGGTTGGAAAAGTGTAACATTCACAACTGCCATCAAAGCCTTGAAGGATGAATGTGATATTGTGATTAACAAGGAAAAGATAATGGCTCACTTGAAAACTTGGAATAAGAACTATCAAGAAATATTGACAGTGTTGAATACAAGCGGCTTCAGTTGGGATTGTGATCACAATGTTGTGAGAGTAGACAACGAAGATGTTTAGACCAACTATGTTCAAGTAATGTTTTGTTTTTGCTGAAAAACTATATCACTAATATTTATAATTTTTTAGACTAATCTCAACTACACTTGCAGGCACATCCAACTGTAAAGCATTATCGAAGTAAAGTGATCATGAATTGGGGTGACTTAATTTCGTTGTGTGGGGTTGATAGAGCTACTCGAGCTCATGCTACGACCGCATCCGAGGCAATGAATGAAATTAACATAGAGGATTCGGCGGATGAAAATGTTGTTAAGGAGGTCGATCCACGACCAAAGAAGAAGAGAGTTGTTGCAGTTGAAATTATTCCGGATCTTGTTTCGGCAATTGCAAGAAATATGGAACAGAGCAATGTGCATGTTCAGCCTCCAGTAGAGATCTCGAGAGCCAATAAGATATATGTAGTCATTGCAGCTATTATAGATCTGACTGAGTATGAGATCATCAAGGTCATCGATATGTTGAGCGTTAATGAAACGAAGAGCAACGTGTTCATGACTTTATCGATGCCAATCAAGAGGACCCGGCTCCGATTGCATTTGGGAGATTAATTTAACTTTAAGCTAACAAAATTATTAGTTTTGTTATTATTGAATGCAAACATGTTATGTATATGTGGACTTTATTTTTATTTGTTTTTTATATATTAAGCGAACTTATTTTGATTTTGTTGACATTTTGATATTATGCATGTCGCTGGTAATCTAATTTATTATTTGTCTCCACATTTTCGTCACTACTTTAAATTTTAAATCTCAATTCCTGCCACTGAATTCTGACATGTAGTCAAAGAGTGGAATTACTAATTCCAATTCTTGTGACAAAATTTTTGTCTTCAACAGAACAACAAAATTAGAATTAAGTCAATTCAAACTATCACCTCTGAATTCTTTAGAAACGAACGGAGCCTAAGTGAATTTAATTTGAATGTTTTTTTGTTTAATTTTAAAAAAATGTCCTCATCCACTCAATTTTTATTGAATTTTGTATTTGGTGTGACAACAATTTTTACGTGGATAACGAACAGAGGATGTACTATCACACCGAGAATAGGGAGAACACCGTGCACTCCTGTTTGTATTTTTATATATAACATCCGGAAAAAGAAGTAACAACTCTTCCCTGATGCCTTCAGCAAGAAATCTAAATAACACTTGAATTTTCCATTATATTATACATCATCCTCTCAGTTGAGGGAGAAAATTTTGGGTCCGGATTGCATAAATAGCATGTGGGCGGCCAAACGATAGGATGAATGAGATTTGTGAGCATCCCAACTGTCCGCATGTGGTGTCCGTATATTTTATGAACACGCCGTAGGAAGAAGCCACATAGAGAGATCATCCTATTGGTTGGCTATTTACGTAAAACATGGGTAAAAATTCCTCCAGGTCACGACATTTTGCTCTCAAACACCCTCCCTACACACTCCCACCATCCAGAGGAAGTCACCTCGTCCCTTTTCGACAAAGTAATTAAAACTTCAATCGTAAACCTCAATGAACCCCTTAGAAGGAAGCTGGTTTCCTACTCTTCCCAGCCCAATTACCCAAACTTCATGACAACATATAAGAAATGATCCCTGTATATACTGTAATGGTATGAAAAGGGAATGAATGCACAGCTTTCTACTTACCTCAACCTCCTTCACTCTAAAGTCTTCTGAATGTGCAAGGCATGAATTACCAAATGTCTCTGATTTATAACTTGAGCCATTCAACCTTCAAAAGAAAAAGAAAATAACAAGCAAGATAATCAAGATTACCATTCAAGTTAACCATTCAACCTCACAGATCAAGATATTTTTGCAGATATTCTCCTACATTTAGAAAGATGTTGCTCTTTGTGAATCAACATGTGAACAGAAGAGTTCAAACATCAAAATATTATAGGAATAATTACAAAAAAAACTCTCCTTTAACATTGCACAATTACAGAGACCTCCCACCGATCTTTCATAATTACCAAAACCTCCCTTCTAAATTTAAACTGTTAACATACATTGATACATATATAAAGAAAACACCTGAAAGACCTCCAGTGGGTATGTTTGTAAATGTATGTTAGCAATGTAAGTTTAGAGAGGAGGCTTTGGTAATTCTGAAAGATAGAGGGAAGATCTCTGTAATTATACAAAATTAGAGACTAATTACAAAATTAGAGATGTCCTGATAAACAATTCATTATTATATTTAACTAAAAAAGAAGTTCAAGCTCACAAGTCAACGTCCAAGTATAGTGCAAAGTGACTGCCTCCACCCATAGCCAAATAATCAGGAGAGCAGAGTGTGAAATAATGATTAACACCTGAAAGATTGGCAATTTTAGATGTATTTTTCATCACCCTGGAAAATTTTGCAGAAACCTGGGATAAGAACAGAATATCCAGCAAAATTTAATGCAACTCAAAGCAATTTTTATGAGGACAAACTTGTCGTGTAGAAAAAGCCTGAGCTCAGTTGCCCGGTCTGGGTCTACCTGGTCCGAGTCTGCCCGGTTAAAAGCCCAGGCTAAGCCCAGGTTGGGCCTAGGGGGGCTCACCAAACCCCCAATTTTCCTGCTAGGCCTAGCCTTGGGCCCGGTGCAGTCCCATCCTATTGGGCATGTCCAACTATAAAGCTGCATGCTGCCCAACAATAATTACTGGGGGGCAAGCCCAACATTTCAAAATTGTTGAGCTCTACCCAGCATTTTAGCCATCGAGTCAGGCCCGCGCCATACCTGGTCGTTCAGGCCCTCCATTATGGAGGCATGGATCTGGCCTAGAATAAGCCCAGGCCCGGGTTTGGGCCTGCTAAGCCTTTTTAACATCGTTTTTCTAAGGATTTTGACTTCATGATTATTTTAAGTGCAAATTCAATAGGTGGTTTGGGGATAAGAACTATCATCTATTCTTGTTTAGGGATAACATCAGGCTTCAAATTCTACTAAGAACATTTTATTCTGAATAGTGTTTCCGTTCAAGAAAAAATCTGGCAAGCAGCTACTAGTGTGGATAAAATTGAGAATACTCGGTGTAGATGACAGGAGCTCTCAAGTGGATAGACGATTTCCAAACAAACGATAATTGTTGTGTCGGAGCATTAAACATAAATCCCAGACCATTTTTACGATAATTTACTATCCATATTACCATCATTTAACAATTTTACCACCATTTTATAGTTGTTGAGAAAATGAATATAAATGATCAATCGTTTGTTTTTGGGTGAAGTGCAAAAGATGCAAAGACTGAAGACTGACAATAACAATATCCTTATAATGAAATAGAACAAATAAAGTACATGATCACAAGTGATGTTTACTTTGATCATAAATCTTGATTATATAAAGTCACAGATCACAAGTATAGCAGTTAATAGCAAGTAAACTAATTACAATCATAAATTAGAAAGTAAATTGTGATCATAAATGTTGCAACACTACCAACTCGAGTTCACTACAACTCGAGTTGTTGAGTACATTGTTATGGCTCCCGGATCTAGATCGGGTGATGGGTCCGGAGGAAGAAGATCTCCAAGGTTCGGAGGAACCCGTGGTGAAACCGGTCGGTGCTATGGTGGAGATGCGGGGTAGAGAAGGGAGTGGAGAAGAAGGAAGGGAAGAGAGGAAGGAGATAGCAGGGAGCGACGGGTAGACCGAGCTGCTCGGTCGACGGAAGACGTGCGCAGCGGGAGGGACGGGAGGCGCTGGTTAGGGCATTCCTGTTGCATTCATCGGAAGGATAGAGAGAGAGAGGGGAAAAGGAAATATTACTTGCTTGCCTCCAAACACAAACGAACCGGACCATATAGGTCCAACACAACCAAACCGGACTGGATCGGTCCAAACAACAAACTCACACATAAAAGTTCGCGCCCCTCACCTGGGCTTACTACATGTGAGAAACAACGCTGAAATGAAATTATGCGGACGATAAAATAACATAGATAAATTCATGCGGCCTCGGTCGGTCGGCGACGCCGGTAGTTACGCCCCCAATATGGATCCGGTGTGCGAGTGTCGTAACATACATATTCTTCGTACTCAACTTGTCCATAATAATCTCAAACATGAGTTTGGTGTCCCAGTAGAGCTTCATATGATGGTGACGGGTATTTATAACGGGAATTGTTAAAAGCACCGCAGTTTTGGCTATGTGCACCGCAGTTTTATGCGCCTTTTGGAAATACGCTTTGTACATGCATTTTTAGGAAAAGTGTTCAACACGAAAGTTATAGATCTCGTCGAGATCTACAACTTTCGTGTTGAACACTTTTCCTAAAAATGCACGCACAAGGCGTATTTCCAAAAATTCGCTATAGTTACGCCCATATTTCAATCAGGGCGGCAATACGCCTTGTGTGTGCATTTTTAGGAAAAGTGTTCAACACGAAAGTTGTAGATCTCGTCGAGATCTACAACTTTCGTGTTGAACACTTTTCCTAAAAATGCTTGTACAAAGCGTATTTCTAAAAGGCGCGTAATAATTCGTACAAATTGCGGTGCACATAGCCAAAACTATGGTGCTTTTAACAACTCCCATTTTAAACTCTTCTACCATTCTTTTAAGCAAAATTAGCTCACAGGTGCTCTGAATTTAACTTGTGTACTGCTTCTAGCCACAACGGACTATTTCTTGCTTCTTTGTCATAATATTGCTTCAAACTCAAGTATAATATTTAGTAGCCGCAGTTTATCATGAACTAATAATAGCCAAATTTACATCAATGTTCAGCTCAGAAGCAGATTACCAACCAGGCAATAGATGGAAGAAGTAGATTTCCAGCAAAGGAATGGAGATGGCCGCAAATTTAATCTTTCCCTTTAGTCTTCTATTATTTAACTTTCGCAAATTACATTTTTATCCTTAGGGTCAGAGAATCAGACCCTTGCAAAAATGCATGGTAAGGTTTGCCTACATTTCATCCATGCAGTGGGACCCTTCCCCGGACCCTCGCTGCGCAGGGATGCCTTTGTGCACCGGGCTGCCCTTTAGGGTCAGAGAATCAGAGATGTTTAGGGACATAAAATAAATGTAGCCAAATAGGAAGGCACTATATTCTGTTCTTTCATTTCAGACGGATATGTCATTATCCCCAAAACAAGAAGGTCTGCTTTTCTGTGTCAAAAAACTTGATACCATTTCAGTGGTTGGTTTGCATCTGTAAAGAGATATGGTCCACCATTCAATTGAACTGCTTCACGGTTCTAGCAATCAATTTAAGGAGAACAACCATCACAAAGAGACTAAAGAGAGTGAACATCACAGGTATTTCTCTTTTCTATTTTGTATCAGAGCTACACCTCTCCGCCCCCGATCAAAAACCCTAGATCGTTGAATTGTGATTAAGTGGCCTTTTTTGTCAATCAAGGGGAGCCTTCCGGTGACAGGATCGAGCGTCGCTACCACTCGTTCACTTCTCCCGTGATCAATCTACGCCAACCGACTCCCGTATGCTTCGATTCAATGTGCCTGACCTACTACGATTCGAAACGCGATCTATCTGCGCCAACCGCTTCTTCGACAATCACCACCACTATAGAACATCCAACAATGGTTTCTTCTGCTCCAGCATCCACTGACGATCTGCCCGATCACTTCTTATGCTCCTTCGAGCGAGCGACGTTCCTTCCAGCAATTTTTTCCAGACGATTTCATCATATCAATTGAGGGGATTCACCCTTCCATACCTTCCAGCATCGTCTCCTTTTCGACGGGATCGTCTCTTTCTGCAACGATCTTCCCACATAGTGATCGATTTTGGGGTCTTCATGCTCGTCTTCTAAAACCGCAACTAGAGGAACACATCTCATGCATGTCACTCGTCAGGAACACCACTCCAATCCCATCATTACTGTTATTGTGCCTCTCGACGGCACAAGCTACCTTGCTTGGTCTCGATCCATCCACCTTTCCCTCCGACAAAGTCGTTTGCTTGGGCACCTTGATGGGACGATTATGGAACCTCCACGAGATGTTCCCATGTGGAACCGATGGGACACAAATGAATCAATGGTGATGTCTTGGCTACTCAACTCACTGGACAAGTATGTATGTCAGAACAACGTTTTCTGGATACTACAATTCCATAGAATCAGGGAAAAATTACATACTCTAGACAGGGGAACTGCGCACAAGTCTACCAACTACGGTCTCAGACTGCTCGTCTTGCACAGGGAAATATCTCGGTGGCACAATATTATTTTGATTTTGAGAAGTTACACATAGAGCTTGATTATTTTGATCACATTCAACTGAGGTGTACAGACGACATGACCTTGGTTCGTGAGCGGGATGATCGAAACCGTGTATTTCCCTGGCTCCAAGGCCAGAATCCTGACTTTGACCACATTCGTGTTCAGACCCTTGGACGAGGACCTATGCCTTCTATTGACGAGACCTTCAACCTGGGTTCCACAGAAATTTGATAGGCGCAAATCTCTGACCCAGAATATTCTGCAAGAGCGCATGCACTAGCCGCGAGTGAGACTCATGGTTCCCATGTTCCCACTCGCGCTCATAGCATTGTTGAGCTTTTATGTGACTTACTATCACAAGCCTCGACACACGGGGAAGACTTACTACAAATTACATGGCTGCCTCCTCACACTGGGAACACCAATCGTGGTCGCATGCATGACTGATTTTTCAGGATTTGAGTATGAAGCGATCACTTAGCTGTAACACAGCGGTTTACTGTAGGTGCGCTACAGGTCTGCAGACCAGTGACCCCAACCCATCTCAACGGATCTGATTGGCCGCAGCCGCTAATTCCAGTGGCGGGTTGTTGAGGTCGGGGCTTGAACCCCAGACCTCCTGGATAAGGGATCTCTAAACTGGTCCTCATCACCAACTGACATGAGGACCAGTTTAGAGATCCTTTATCCAGGAGGTTTGGGGTTCAAGCTCCGGCCTCAACAACCGGCCACTGGAATTAGCGGTTGCGGCCAATCAGATCCGTTGAGATGGGTTGGGGTCACTGGTCTACAGACCTGTAGTGCACCCACAGTAGACCGCGGCGTTACATCAGCTCTGGTATGATGCAAAATGGCCTCTATGTTTTGGATTGAGCTCCCACTTGTGCTCTTACTTCCACATTAACATTGGGAAGTTGAACATGTCTGGCTCCCATGATCAACTTGAGGGGGCGTAAAAAGAAATGGGTCCAAGGTTTGGTTGAACTGTTTCACAGTTCTAGCAATCTATTTAAGGAGGAACGTCACAGGTATTCCTATTTTCTACTATATCAATTTAGATATTTGTTTTCCTACGTTCGGTGATCCACTCTGACATCAGTACAGCTATTCACATTTGTTCTAGCACTGTGGTTTCGGTCCGGACAAATTCGTCCATTCTTGCATCTTTTTCAGTCATTCTCAACCCCTATGGCAACGATCTAGCATTATCATCCACTTTCGCATCTATCTGGACAATCTCATCTGGGTTATTCCCATGATTACTGTCGCAGGGTCTACCACTAGATTTTTTCTCAAACCCACACTCACCCATGAAATGACCATATATGCTACCAAATTAGCACCCTGGCCCACTATGGTGAGCTACTATCTATTTTTGCTCCACTAAACCTTACGTTTTTGTTCCCAAAAAGTACCTCACCATGATAGACCCAAACCACTATATATAAGTCAAGATATTTCCCTCCCTTGCCGATATGGGGCAAATTCAAAACCCGTCGGTGTATATTGGGTTCAATCATGGCGGGGCACCTTATGTAGACAAAACTATGAGTTCAATGGATCAAAGCAGACAATACCTTTGCATGATGGTCCGGATTGTTACATTTAGTATCATAATCGGTTCTCCATAGTTCGGTGTGGGCTAAGTTCGAGGACAAACACAATTGAAGGTTGGTAGGGCCTTTAGCTAAGTCAAGATGCAAGTCCAAAATAAGTTGGAGGGTCATAGAATTTAATCCCAAATCGGCAAGGGAGGAAGCGATATTGAGTAGTACGTAATGGTTTGGGTACATGGCGAGGCACTTTTTGAGGACAAAAACTTTGAGGTTCAGTGGAACAAAAGCGGACTACCTCACCGTAGTGGGTCAAGTTATTACATCATATACTATACATGAATGTTAAGAAATGTCACTTCATGACTAATCAAGTGATTTTCTTAGGTCAAATCATTTTGAGCAAAGGGCTCGAAATAGATAAATCAAAGATCCAAGGATATCATTAGTTGGCCAGCGTCAACTAACATTCATGAGATACAAAAAATCTATTGTTTGGTTTCATTATATGAATGGTTCATTTGACCCATTTATAATAACATAGCCCCCATAAATTAGTGTTAGAAAGGTGGAGATTTCAATGGACAAAAGAAGCGTTTTAGGCAATCCAGAGGGTAAAATTTAAAGTGACACAAGCTCCTATAGTTGCAATACCTAATTTTGATGGAGTTTTTGAAGTTGGTTGTGATGCTTCAAATGTTGGCATATGGAGAAGTACAAAGTCAAAATAGAAGACCAATCGCTTTAAGTACTCCACATATGCTAAGAAATTTCACGCCATCATTCAGTTTAGAATATTGGCAACGTTATTCTCTCTAGAAGAAATTTGTACTATTTATTGGCCACTAGGACTAAGTACATCAATGGATATCACAAACCCAATCCACGATACGCAAAGTGGGTGGAGTCTATCCAAGTCTTCATGTTTGTATCAAGTATAAGGAGGGGGAACCAAATAAAATGGCGGATGCACTTAGCCAACAGCATATGCTATTATCCACCATCCAAATTAAGGTACTTGGTTTTAAAAATGTGAAGGAAAACTTAGCCTCGTATATTCCTCTCTATATATCAAATACAAGTATGAATACAAATATATAGGAGGGAGAAAGAGAGGGGTAAACCTTATACACAATGTGGGACTAAAGAGAGAGTGAGAAACAAAAGGAAAAACTATGGGCTCCAGAATGGGCCATTACATGGGCTTTTCTAACACTCCCCCGCAAGCTGGAGCGTACAAGTCGTAGGCACCCAACTTGGACAAGAATTGATAAAATAAGGTGCTTGATAGGGTCTTGGTGAGAATATCAGCAACTTGGTCGGTACCCGGAACATGCTTTAATTCTATCTTCTTCATTTGAACTTTCTCCCGGATGAAGTGACAGTCCACTTCAATGTGTTTCGTTCTTTCGTGGAAGACCGGGTTCTTAGCTATGTGTATAGCAGCTTGACTGTCACATAGTAAGATAGCAGGTGAGGAACGTTTTACTCCTAGATCAACAAGGAGACCTTCAAGACATGTGAGTTCAGAAACCACTGAAGCCATTGAACGGTATTCCGCCTCAGCTGAAGATCTAGCAACCACAACTTGTTTCTTACTACGCCAGGTAACCAGGTGACCCCCAAAGTAGGTACAAAAACCACTAGTAGACCGCCGATCATCCAGGTAACCAGCATAATCTGCATCTGAATACGCTACCAATGTTGGAGTAGAGGACGAGGTTTTGTATACCTGCCCTTGACCTGGGGCTGTTTTCAGATATCTTAGGATGCGTTCGACGGTCTGAAGATGGGACATTCGAGGGGAATGCATAAATCAGTTGAAAACCCCAACATCAAAGGATATATCTGGTCGCGTGACTGTAAGGTAAATCAGTTTCCCAACAAGTCGTCGATAGTACTCTGGATTTAAAAGAGCAAGATCATCATCAGAGGTATATGCACACAGCTTGTGATTGACATCCATAGGAGTGTTAATTGGCTTGCATCCAGAGTAGCCACCATCCTGAAGAAGATCGAGACAATACTTCCGTTGAGAGAGGACAAGTCCATCAGGACGTCTCGCGATCTCAAGACCAAGGAAGTATCGAAGGTTCCCCAGATCTTTGGTTTGAAAGACGGAACCAAGATGTTGTTTGACCGCTTGTATTCCTTTTCAATTATCTCATGTGATTAGGATGTCATCAACATATACCAATAGAAGAACCGTGCTTGTAGTTCGATGTCGAGTGAACAGAGAGAAGTCTGCCGAGCTACGAGTAAAGCCAACCGCCCGAACAGCCTTACTGAACTTATCAAACCATGCCCGGGGGGATTGTTTGAGACCATAGATGGATTTCTTAAGATGACATACTCGGGACTCCCCCGTGGTCTCAAACCCGGGAGGTTGCTGCATGTATACTGTTTCTTGTAGGTCGCCATTTAAAAAAGCATTCTTGATATCCAGCTGATGGAGAGGCCATTGGCGATGCACAGCCACGGAGAAAAGGACACGAACTGTGTTGAGCTTGGCCACCGGAGAGAACATTTTCTCATAGTCGAGACTTTGTTGTTGAGTGAAGCCACGAGACATCAGTCGGGCTTTAAGACGGTCAATTGTCCCATCCGAAGCATGCTTGATTACAAAGACCCCTTTGCAACCAACAGTAGTCTGGCCTGGAGGGAGAGGAACCAGATCCCATGTCTAATTGGTCCAGAGAGCTGTCATTTCGTCGTCCATGGTTGCCCGCCAGCCCGGATGTTGGAGAGCCTCCTGCACAGAGTTAGGGATATAAATAGAGGATAGAGAAGTAGCAAAGGTGTGTAGCGGGGACAGACGATGTAAAGAGACATAGTTCGTCATGGGATGAGCGGTGGAGGCCGGTGCCGGATCAGCAGGTTGTAGAGTGTCAAAGGTCGAGGCCGACTACATTGGGGCGACGGAGCGAGGAAGGCGACGAGTGTAGACACGGAGAAGAGGAGGCTTGTTGGGAGCGGGAGCCGGGACAGGAAGGAGGGATGGTGGAGAGGTGACTGGAATTACAGGTCTAGGTAAGGATTGTGGTGGAAGAGGTGGATTTTGGTTGGAGAAGAAAGGTTGATCTTCCCGGAAGGTAACATCAGCCGAGACTGTCACCTTGCGGGTAGTAGGAGAGTAGCAGACATATCCTTTCTGAGTACAGGAGTAACCGACGAACACGTGTTTGGCTGCTCGTGGTGCCAACTGACGGCTATCTCGGAGTCACACAACCTAAGAATGCTCCAGATCGAGAACCTCATTGGGAATCTCAAAACCCATAAGGTAGAACTCTAGAATCAACATGATGAATACAACAAGTAGCCAAAGAAAAAGGTGCTAGCACTAAAATCAAAGAAGGAGAGCAACGAAGATGATGATGAAGATGAAGAAGGTCTCCTAGTTAAGAACTTCAGAAAATTCATTAGAAATCCAAAAAGAAGGAAAACTTTCCGGAAATACTTTCAGAAGGATGATCGACGAAAAGGGTCTTCCTCTTCTTCAAGGAAAGAAAAGGAAAGTGACGATGAAGAAGAAAGACCACCACCGGAATGTTATCACTGTAGGAAGACCGGGCACATTCGAAGCCAATGCCCAAAGTATCTAAAGGAGCTAAAAGAAAAATGATACAAAGGGAAGGAGAAAAAGAAGGTATTGAAATCCGCGACATGGGATGATTCTACCTCTGAAGAATCAAGCGGATCTAAGTCAAGCAGCGAGGAGGAAGCAAACATATGCTTCATGACAAAAGGCAATGATGACGACAACAGTGTTCTTAGTGACACTGAGGTAACTCCTCCCACCTTCGAAGAACTTTTTGATGAATTTGTTCAAACCTATAAAGCCTATGATAAAAGTATAGAAGATAATATTATTTTAAATCATGAAAATGAATCACACATCAAGGAAAATCATAAGCTTACTAAAAAATTAATTTCTTTGAAAAAGAGAAAGGTTTCATGCCAAGAGTGTGAAGACTCCTTATGTAAGGAAAAAGATCTTAAAGTCTCTCCTTCTAAGGCCCTCTCTCAAATCAAAACTCTTACAAGAGAAAATGGGGACTTAGCGAGAAAACTAATAACCTCTCTCTTACAAATTGAAAATAACAAAAAAGGTTTTGAAAAAAAATGTGTTATGCTTGTAAAAGAAAACTCATCTCTTAAAAAACATACCCATGACCTCAATATGGCCATCATAAAATTTGGAATCGGTCAAAAATCTCTGGACATGATTTTGGGGAACCAATGTTATGGTTCTGAAAAATTTGGGCTCAGATATCAAAGTGACAGCTACCGCCCGGCGCTAGCCACTAACACCGACGGTTGCCCCACATATAAAATCATTTATTTATTCCGAAAAACAAACTTCTTCCTGTAAGACCAAGTAAGTGAACGAAGCAGGTACATCCAAAGATGCGAGGGGTGAGAGAGAATGGTGGAGTAGAGGGGAAGATGAGACTGAACGGAGTAGCATTATGAAGGACGGAGGAAGGGAGACGATTGATGAGGTAGCATGTTGTCGACAGCGCAAAGTTTCAATAAGCCTTGGGTACCTGCATTTGAATCATGATGGAGCGAGCAACATCAAGAAGATGTATATTTTTGCATTCAGCAACACCGTTTTGTTGGGGTGTATAGGCACAGGATGTTTGATGAACAATCCCAAATTCTGAGCATAGGTTAGGCAAATTCATGGCTAGTGTATTCGCGAGCGTTATCCGTTCGAAGAGTTTTTATTGATTCGGAAAACTGAGTGCGAGTCTCAAGGAAAAACATGTGGAACACACGGGGAAGTTCGGAGCGATCACGAAGTAAGTATAACCATGTTGTTCGAGAATAATCATCAAAAAACGTGATAAAGTAGCGATAACCAGAAACACTTGTAATTTTATACGGGCCCCAAATATCAGAGTGTACTAAAACAAAAGGAGCAGAGCTCCGAGTACAATGAGGAGGAAACGATGAGCGGTGTTGTTTACCCAGAATACATGAGTCACAACAAAAAGAAGGAAGATAAATCTCTGGAAGAGCCTTCTTGAGGACTGGTAGAGGAGCATGTCTGAGACGTCGGTGCCAATCAACGGAGGAAACTGAGGAGAGGATGGTAGGAGAATCAACAAGAAGGTAGAGCCCGTTTTGCAGTCGTCCCTTACCAATGATATTCCGCGTCCGTCGATCCTGCATCAGAAAAGAGGAAGATATGAATGTTACGGAGCAATCCAAATCTGTAGTAAGGCGACTAACAGAGAGTAAATTAAACGGAGAACCCGGAACATGAAGAGCCGAAAGTAGAGAGGAAGTGAGAGGAATATCAGCAGAGCCGGAAACGGGAACGATGTCGCCATTGGCTACTGTGATGTACTTAGGATGAGGAGCATCAAAGTAGAGATGGGGTGTTAGCGAGGTGATATGGTGGGTGGCACCTGAATCCACTATCCAGCGCGGACTAGTGGAGAGAAGCGATACCTTCATTGGAGATGGAGGCGACAGAGGCAGGCGGGTGGCGGAGCATGCCTTGAAGTTGCTGGAGCTGGAGGCGAACTGTGTCAAGATCAGCACGAGTGGCAGAAGGATTGTCAGCGGCAATATGAGCAGTTGGGTGAGGAGGACGACCATGCTTGCGGTAGCAGGTCGCCTCAAGATGGTCATCCTTTCCGTAGAACGTACACTTAGGACGAGGTTGGCCTCCGCCCCTCCCCCCCCCCCCCCCCCCCGCCTTGGGAGCCTGACCGTCCTCCACGAGTAGCAGGAGGGAGAGGAAGTAATGGTGCAGACGAGTGCTGGAGAAGGACCGGTGAGGGTGGTCCGGTAGTATCAGGAGGAGGTGATACTTTTAGCAGCATTGAACACACATCGGAGAGTGATGGAATAGCAGCAGATGAGAGGATCTGAGCCCGAATGCTCTGTAGATGAGGCGGGACACGAGCCATCATCATGGCAAATACACACTGCTTCTTTCTGAGCAAGTTGGGCTGCAAGATCCGTAGTTGCGGGTTGATGTCGGATCCAGGCTTCGGCCAGTGTCTTTGCCTGAGCAACGAAGAAGGTCAGGTCGGCAGCACCACCAGTGTCAAGTGTCTGTAGATCCGTGATGATGTCATATAGGTGTTGGAGACTGTCATTGCCAGAGTAGAGAGAATGGAGCTCCTCCCACATTGTCTTGGTCGTCTCGTGATACAAGGCCATTCGATAGGGTTCGCCAACAAGGGAGTTCAGGAGCCCAGTCTGAACACGGTCATCGTCCCGTAGCCAGTCATCTGTAGGTGCAGAGGGAGGATCCTTATTGAGATGATGCGGAAGTCCCTTAGATTGGAGGACCCGTCTGACAGAATGCACCCATTCAACAAAATTCTTCTTTCCAGCAAGGGAGATGGTGGTGATCCTTAACTCATCACGCACCTCCGGAGCAGGAGCCATGCGGCCTGCTGGAGAGGGGGTAGGCAGCCCCAAGGAGTCTGTTGAAGATCCCATGGAATTTCAGCGGAGAGGCGACAAGACTAGAGGACTGCGCGAGCAGGGAGCAACGAACAGGATTGCTGGGAGGAGGTCGCACGGTCTTAGGAAGCTTGGTAGAGGGAGACCGTTGGGAGGAGGCCGCACGGTTTGCTGGAGGGAGACCGTTGGGAGGTCGGCACTGCTGCTGGGAGAGGCAGGCCGCAGGGAGATGTCGCTGAAGGAGATTCCGCTGAAGGAGAAGCCACTGACGGAGAGGCCGCTGGGATGAGGCCGCCCGGTCTGCTGGAGGGAGACCGCTGGGAGGTCGGCACTGCTGCTGGGAGAGGCAGGACGCAAGGGGAAGCCGCTAAAGGGGTGCGGTTAGCTTGGCAGGGGAAGCAGTTGCGAGCAGGGGAAGCAGCTGCGAGCAGGGGAAGACGCGACGTTGCTGAAGGGCGTTGTAGAGGCCGCTGAAGAGGCCGTTGAAGGGCGCTGAGGAGGCCGCTGAGGAGGCCGCTGAAGAGGCCGCTGAAGGGCGTTGAGGAGGCCGCTGAAGAGGCCGCTGCGAGCAGGGAAAGGCGCTGAAGAGGTCACTGCTAGCAGGGTAAGCCGCGGCGAGCAGAAGAGGCCGTTGAAGGGCGCGGCGAGCAGGTGGGACCCACGGAGGAGAGGAGAGAATCTATAAAGGCATACGAGGAAGAGGAAGGATTGGAGGTGGATCCACGGGAGGAGCAGACCGCATGGCTGCGATTAGAAGGAGCGGTTTGAGAGAGAGTGCGGTTTAGAAGGCACAGACCGCAGGGCTACGGTTTAGCAGAATGCTAGCTGCCCAGATACGGACCGTGGTGAACTTTCGTAGGACCGAAAGCTATGATACCATGTGAAGGAAAACTTATCCTCGTATATTCCTCTCTATATATCAAATACAATTATGAATACAAATATATAGGAGGGACTAGCAAGGTTGTCAGGATCGAGATTCTAGGTGAGATCGTTTCAAAGTTGGATCGGATCAGATCGTAGGATCGGATCGAGGATCGCAAGATCCTACAACATTCATAAATTAAGACTAAAAATATAAAATTAAATTTTGTATCATCTCAATTAACAAAAAATCAATAAATTAAGCAGCATGTGAATAATTATATTAAATTTTTTTGAATAGCTAAATCAAAAGGATAATATCATGCTAAGTTCATTTTCAGTTTCAGGTAGGACACTCAATGTCTACTAACAATAAAAACAAATCTGGACTGATGTATTGGTGGAAGCCTAGAAGCAGGAAGACGAACCCATACTGTTGGATTGCTCGTACGCTTGAAGCAGTAAGCTTGAAATGCTCGTATATTGGATTTCTAACTGCTAGATTGCTCGTACGCTAGAAAGGAAGAGAAAACGTCGGCCTGAAAGTAGGAAGCATGAAGTCACTGGATTACCAACCACTTGATTGCTCATACGCAGAAATATAAGTTAAGACACTGACACCACTTAAAATGGAACCTGGTAAGGATTGATAAGGAAGACATTGTCTGGACTGGAAGAGACCGAAGACGTCACTCTTGGCCTTCGTTTGCAGTCGACAATCAACACTTGGGATACGGTAAAGCAGCATGATATGATTATGTGATGGGGTATGGGGGCGGGATTGGGATAAGGTTAAGCAATGGGTTATGGGCGTTGGACCGGTTGAATGGGGTCGGGATAGGGTTGGACATGTTTCTAGTTCCCTTTGGACGAACCGGTAGAATCGGGTCGGGATCGCGATCCTAAAGATCCTAAGATCCGGATCGCGATCCAAGCCGTAGATGTGCCAATTTAGATCCTAGGTAAGATCCGGATCGATTTACAAAATCTGGATCGTAGGATCGTAAGATCCTACCATCCGGATCGCGATCCTGATAACCAGGGGAGGGAGAAAGAGAGGGGAAAACCTTATACACAATGTGGGACTAAAGAGAGAGTGAGAAACAAAAGGAAAAACTATGGGCTCCAGAATGGGTCATTACATGGGCTTTTCTAACAAAAACATTTTGAGATTTCCATCAGCATGAACCCTTTTTCAATCATAATTGGAAGAAGTGTCCGCATATACCTTTTCAACAATACTCGTAACAGGAGTGATATTTGTTAAAGAGAAACACTGTACATCCCTTCGACTTCGCTAGGAGAAGCAATCATGGCTAAATATCATGAAAAGGTCTAGCGGGCATTTTAGTTTCGACAAAACTTATAGCCTCCCTATAAGAAAGTTTTTATTAACCGAAGATGGAACAATATGTTATATGATTTGTAGAGTGATATCAGATATTGGACTGCCAAAACCTGTAGCATGAACGTGAGTTTATATACATTGTTGTCTGCACCGCTAGCCATATGGGAGGAAGTCAGTCAAGATCATGTCGGGAATTCCATGGTCATTATTGATATTGGTAGGTTGATAATCGAGGATGGCACTCTTTATTCCTTTTATCAAGTGGCTACAATCGTACTTCAGAGAGATTGTGAAGTTGCATGGAGTGTGTATGTCTCTCTCGTCAGATCAGGATGCAAAGTTCGTTAGTCACATTTCGCACATGTTATATCAAAAGATGGGTTTGAAGTTACAATTCAATTATGTGCATCAACCACAAAAGAATAAGTAAACTGAGATGACTGATCAATGTTGGAAATCTGTTGCGGAGTTTGGTAGGATATAATCCTCAACAGCAGGATCTCACGCTAGCCCATGCTGGATTTTCTTATAATCAGTTACAAAATCGTACTACTGCAAAGAGTTCTTTTGAGATAGTCTAAGTGAAATCCAATCACTCCCTTGGATTTGGATTACATCCTTTCCAAAGGATAATTCTGCACTGATGTGGATGAGCAAGCAAGATTAAAGAGCTGCACATTCATGGTTGGGAGCGCATTATCAAATACAATAAAATTATATAATAAAAAACTAGTGCGCACTGCGCCAGCTTCGGAGAAGGGTTGTTTTCAAGGATGGAGATTTAGTGGGCTACATTTGTGAAAAGAACATTTACCAGTGGGACAATTCAAAAAGTTGAAACGCCAAGCAGATGGATAATCCAGAGATTTTGAGATGTTCAATGACAATGCATGCAAGATTGATTTGCTAGGAGAATATAGTGTGACTTGCTAAGAGAATAGTGTGTCTTGCAAGGAGAAGATAGTCCCAGGAACGTAATGCTCTTGATATATCTAGGTACCACGAGGACAATGACGATGATGAAAACTTAAGGTAGTCTTCCTTAAGGAGGAGCAGACGTTGCAAGGACAGTTGAGTTTAAAAAGCTCAGCAGTAAATTACCAGCAAAGTAGTAGATTTAATGTTTCCATTAGTCTTTTATTATTTATAGAAGGATGAACTTTATTTTGTTATTTCATTTAGCCTCTGGAGAATTAACGCAAAGAACAAGAAGTTTGTTTTCCTGCATCCAAATATTTGATCCATTTTCACTTGTAAATTTTGTATCATATTTGGTCTTTGTTTTTCTAAGTTCGGTCATCCACTCTGGCCTCATTCTGTCTTTTTACCTTTGATTACATGCCTGACAAAAAGAGTTTAATCAGAGTGTCCTTGGAGATTTCCACAACTTCAATTTTTTAAGAAACTAATACTCCACCATTGGTGATTACTTAAAGATATAATGAGATTTCTTCCATCTACCTAAATTTTTTATTTTATTTTTATTTACCTTCTCTTCAAAATTATATGGTAAATCCATATATATTCCTTTAAGCCTTCAATCGATAATGCATTTTACATTCAAATGGTGAAGAGGACAGTCAAGGTTAGAAGGCAGGTAAATTGATACTCCAAATGAGTTAAGCTTTACACGAACGAAGGGTCTATGTTTAATAAATCTCATGATTGAGTGAATCCTTTAACCTCAAGACAAGATTAGAGATGTTTTAGACCAAAACACCACACAGTCATGTAGGTGCGGTTAAGCTCTAGCGGTTGTGAACGGACGGAACCCAAAAAGTAACATTTGGGCCAAAAAAACTATCATGAAAGTTCAAAATACAGGTAAATCGTCACAACTGCTTTTACTACCAGAATTTCATATTGTCGCTGCTCAAACACTACAACTATCTCAAACGGACGACCTTAAGTTAATTTTCATCTATATGTTAATTGTTAAGAATGTATAATTTTATTAGTTATCATTGTTATGAATATTTTGATTTGTTATTATCAGGAATTAAGCATGGTTTGATATTTACTATATTAGTAAATGTAGAGTTAAATTTTGAATATATATATATAATTTATAATTACATATATAATTTATAATTATATATATATATATATTAAAATTTGTCCCCGATATATTCCCAGCAATATGATATTCGGTATTTCAAACTCAAATCAACATGAACCCGACTTCAATCATCCACAACCTTGGAAAGAGGGGAGTATTGCTATTGTCGTAATGTAGGTTTACTATTATGAGTATATTTAGTCGTGTTTGCTTTATTATCGAATTTAGTCTTTTATTTCGTAAATTTGTGAATTTTTATAATTTGTTCGCTTGTTTGGACATTTGTGCAATTTTCTTGTGAGTTGTATTTTTGGCTCCTTGGGGTTTTCCAAATAGTAAGTAAGAAACTGAGTCTTCTCTAACCCTAAAGGTCTTAATGGCTCCCTCCTCATAGTGCCCCGCAGCAGAAAGGCAGCAGTTCCTAGCACCATTGTGACACGGGACGGTCCTATAAGTAAGGATAATGGGTGATCACTACATGCAACAATATGATTCCGACGAATTTTTTTTAACTTGCAATAATTTATATTTATAAAAGCAAACAGAAGAACACCGCAATAGAAGAAAACTTCAAAAATTAGAGAGCACGTGTAGTAGTATTAATGTGAGAGTGCATGAATCATAAATAAGCATGCAAATGAATATCAACATTAGCCACAAAGGGTGTGGAAACAAATATTACAAATAGATATAATGCAAAGTGGGAAAATAATCACAAATTCAACATGTAATAAAAGACCCCAAACTTAGAAACTTACACAACTAGGTGGTAGAGGCCTTGGAAGGTATTCCCGGGCTGAAATCAAAGTAGGCACTGAATTTTGGGCTCCCGGTGAACCTTTGAACTTCTGGACAGCGGGCAGAGGGACTGTTTCTAGAGTCTCTGGGCTGTAAGGGGGCCTTCCGGCTGTGTGGAGGGTATAAAGGGGGTATTGGATGAGGTGGCAGCAGGGGGAAGTAGGCCGCTTGAAGTTTCCGCCTGTACAGGGAGTCCGGCAGTGCAGGAATTAGAAAACTGGGGGATAATTCCAAGCTTCGCACTTTGATTTTCGGCTTCGGCATCAGGTGATCGAAATGAGTAATTTCTTCTTTACTCCAACTTTCGATACACCTTCCAATTGAACCATCTATCCCTATTTATAGACTACGAGATCATCATGGACGGTCATGATTCTCCGATCATGACGGCCCTCACTAATACATGAAATAAAAATAACTAAAAATCTCGGATCGTCGATCTACATAAAATGGACGGCTCTGATAGTCGTGTAGGTCGATGTGTATCGCGATCTCCATCACATTGTATCTCCAATTTTGCTCATCTTCATCCCCATGTCCACATTACAAAATCGATTCATAACACTCATAAAAACTATGCGTTTTTTTAATAGCGTTATCTCCTAGAAATTTAGAATGCATTAGGAAGAACACGAGTTTTCCCAAATGGCATATGAGGTACTTCAATTTGATCAAAATAGTATTCATAAAGTGTGAGAAAACTGTCCGAAATTGATTGAAAAATGAAGCAAATTAGGAAAGACAAATTCATTGCATTTCAAATCTGATGTAAAAACGAACTACCTGTAGGGCGAAAGATGATAGGGTCATTACAAAGATTTGTAAAAACGAAGCTACTATTTGTCCCCTGCAACAAACAAATAAAAATATATAAATGAGATAAATGTAAATATGCAATGGAATAACCGCTAGTTTGCAACTGAAGTTCCATATTATTTTAATAATCAAGCCAAGAAAGTTACGAAGCACCGGTACGAGTACCGGGTATGGTACATATCCGATACGGTGGTACGAGAAAATAAAAAAATAAGGATACGGATACGTTTGGGATACGACGTAATTAAAATTGAGTTATATAAATACACACGCAACGTCCATGTATATGCATGCTGATGTGTCTATGTATATGCACATGTCTCTATGTACATGTAAAAAATGAAATAATAAAATTTAAATCAAATTCTTTATAATTTTAACAAAAAAAATACTTAAATATGAAACACATTTTTGTTACTATAGTAAACAAACACCACTAGTTACATTTACGGGTCACAAAATTTTCTTTTCTAAAAGACATGCAGAAGTTTTTGTTTACTTTAGAAAAGCATACTCCTATCACAATTTTCAGAACGATCTGACAAGTCCAAGTGTATCTATAGACTAGAGTAACAGGTGTATCCACCGAGTATCGAATACGTACCGGTACCGGATACGTATCCAGTATGGGTACGGGGCCCTCACGGAAGTATCGATGCTTCATAGCAAGAAACTCAATTTATCATTAGAAGTTATGCAGAACAGAAAAATATAATATGCCAGTAACCTGATACTTCTTATTCGATGGTCGTAGTGGGGCCTCGACCAAACCACCAAACACAGCTCCCTTTAGATCCCCAACAACCTAAGAAATTCATGTTAATTAACAGAATCAGCACTGATTAAACTTAAACATGTGAGCCAGCTTAATTGTAAGAATAAGATTTAGTTCCCTGGTTGAAGTGACAACGAGCATATGCAAATAAGTAAAATCACGATGAAACAGCATTGCAATACAACACATAACTAAATATGTATTTGTACATGCCACAACACTTGAAAAAAGGACACCAATTTAGTAAATCAAAATGCAAAATAACAAAACACATTTCTATGCAGGGAACAAAATGAATTATGTTTTTCTATAAAACAGCAAACAAAATCAGAACAGTGATTTTCACAATCTATGAGAATGAAAATCTGATACATGCATGTCCATCATGTAGACCAAGGAAGCACACATACAAACGACTGGAGGGATAAACGAACATATCAAGAGCGACACGATCCAAATCGGAGGACTCTCGACGATTGACTTCTCCTCGAACTGATTGAGTCTTTCTCCATTTTGTCTTTGTTTGGGTACTCGCCCCCGGCATCCAGGGTACTCGCATGTTCCATGTTGATCCTCGACCCCTCGATTAAGCCTGCCCGCCCTTTTTTATAGGCACTCTAGACCCTGTTTCTCATAGTTCCTCTTCCTGCGGTCTCGCCGCTCATGATATTTGCCTTTGATCTCGCCGCTTGTGGTGTACGATCTCGACGCTCGTCGCCCCTCAGTCACACGAGAACGATCGCGCCAAGAGCTCGCATCTTCCTCATAAACCTGAGGCTCACATTGATAGTGTGACCCGCTGCTCCCGAGCTTGCGCTCTAAACTCGCCGCCGCTCAAACCTGGAGCGCGCCTCCCTCAGCAATTTCTCTGCCTCCATTGATCTCGCAGACCCTTGCAGGAGCTCGCTGATTTGTTCCTGCGACCTGCAGATATCCCATCTGATGACTTCCTCCAGCGACCTGTTGACCCGCTGCTCATCTGTGGGGCCCCATGGATTCAATCCATCAGAGCTCGCTACAGCTCTTTCTCGGCAATTAACTCCTGAGCACGTAGGACCTCCTGTTTTCTCCTGAACTCGTCGACCCCCTGTTTTCTCCTGAGCTCGCCGCAGCTCTTTCTCAGTTGTTTCCTCCAGTGATCGCGGGACCTCTATTTCCTCTCCTTCTCTAACGGCAGTGCCTCATCACGCAGGAACGAATGCTACGTCTGCTACCTCCACCTTTCCCTCGCTTGCTTTAGAACCTCTTCCTGACATCCAGGACGAACTCCGCATTACAATTATCTCCCTCGTCGGGAAGAAAAACTTTGTTGAGTGAGTACACTCTATGCGCCGCATCCTCCAAACCAAAGATCTCCTTCATCATGTCACTCGCGATACCCATGCTGAGCCTACCGAGCAATGGCTTTGGGATGATGGACATGTATAGTCATGGATCCTCAATTCCATGGGCAGTGAGTCATATCGCATGGTTATGCACCACGAGACCGCTAAAGCTATGTAGGATGAATTGAAGACCCTGTACTATGGGCAGGACGGTCTTCATCATCTGTTCGATATCTTTCGGGATTTTCAGGCCGTTGAACTTGGTTCTGACGGTAACCTGACATCCTTTGTGGCTCAATACAAGACACTCATTGAGGCATGGGTTCAGCATCAGCCTCTGACGTTGGATCTTGCTGCCCAACGTGCTTAGAAGGAGGTTGACGTCATAGCTCTAATGATGGCACGGCTACCACCTCATCTCCACAGTGTCTGTGCGACCATCTTATCCTCTCCCGCTATTTCGTCTCTCTCAAATGTGTGCTCCATGATCTTGAAAGTGACTCCGCCCATCGATATCCCAATGCATCCCTCTCCTACCCTACTCCAACACTCTCTTGACACTCTTCATCCACCTCCTGGGCACCGTGGAGGTCGTCATGGATCTCGAGGCAGTGGGTGCGATGGCCGCAATCGCTCCAAGGGGCAGAGCATTCGCCTGTGTACCCAATGTAGGCGGACGAATCATACTAAGGCCACTTATTATCGCAAACATGGGTTCCCGACGCATCCCTCCACCTCTCAACACCACGCTTCTCCTGCGGTGGATGATCATACCACCTCTCGCTCCGACATTGACACCCTGAGAGTAGAACTACAGCATCTTCGGGGGATGGTTACTTGGACGTTCGGCTCCGTCGCTTTTATCTCCAATGAAGGTATATCATATTTTTCCCATAGTCCCTCTTGGATAGTGGACTCTGGGGCGACGAATCGTATTCCCCGCAAAAGCCTTCTCAGTATACGGACTCCGCTTGTCTGAAGTTTATCACGGTGACCAATGGCGACACCACCTCGGTCTGCGGCTCTGGCGATGTGCCCCTCACTCCATCCCTTTCTCTCTGCTTTGTGTTTTATGTTTTGTCTTTCAATTCAATATTTTCTATGTTAGTCGTCTTACTAATGATCATGATTGTTCCATCACTTTTTTCTCTTCTTCCTTTTGTGGTGCAGGATCGACGGACGCGAAATATCATTGGTAGGGGACGACTGTCAAATGGGCTCTACACTCTGGACCCTCCCACCTCAGTTCTCTCCTTTATTAGCTCTGTGGAATGGCACCGGCGTCTTGGTCATGCTCCTCTTTCTATTATGCAGAATTTCCTTTTCTGATTTTACATGTGAATCATGTACTACGAGAAACGACATCGCTCTACTTTCTCCCCCCCCCCCCCCACTGTACTCGGAGCTCGGCTCTTTTTGATTTAGTGAACTCAGATTTTGAGGCCAATATAAAACTGCTAGTCTATCTGGATTTCGTTATTTTCTTACATTTCATTCTCGCATAGCATGGTTGTATTTGTTGCATGATCGCTCTGAACTACATGCTTTTCGCTCCTTTATAACTAAAACCCATACTCAATTCTCGCGCTCAATAAAAATCCTCTGAACTAATAATGCGCACGAATATACAAGTCACGGACTCACAGCTTCCAGGAAAATTGTGCTATGTTTGGTATTATCCATCAAACCTCTTGCGTCTATACACCGCAACAAAATGGTGTAGCCGAACGATAGAACCGCCACCTCCTCGAGGTTGCTCGCTCTCTTATGTTTCAAATGCAGGTTCCCAAGACCTATTGGCACTTCACAGTTTCCATCACATGCTAACTAATTAATCGCATGTCATCTTCCATTCTTAACTTTGCGACATCGTTTTCCATCCTCTTTCCTTCGCAACCACTTTTCCCTTCGACTCGTTGTATCTTCGGCAGTGTTTTCTTTGTCCATCATCTTGACCCTGTCGTGGACAAATTGGCACCGCGCGCTACCAAGTATATGTTTGTTGGCTACTCTCGCACATAGGAGGGCTATATGTGTTACTCTCCCACTACTCGAAAATTTGTTACATCTGCGGATGCTACCTTCTTTGAGGATTAGCGCTTCTACTCCTCGACTTATAATGATACCTTCTTACCTGATATCCCACGACCTAACGTACCTATCAGCAACACCCCTCCTCTAGTTCCAACACCACCTCTCGTACTCCCACAATCACCTCCTCCTTTTCGTGTCTACACTCATTGTCGTACCTCATTTGATGCCCTGAGACAGTTACCCCCTACTTATGACACTCCACGGCCAGCTGATCCGCCTACAACATCTACCGCTCACCCTTTTTCCCACCATGTTTCCTTCCACCGCTTGTCTCCTGAACTTCACAGGTTTGCAACTTCTCTATCATTTATTTTCACCCCCTCTTTTGTGCAGAAGGCTCTTCAGCATTCGGGGTGGCGGGAAGCAATGGATGAAGAAATGGCTGCCCTCTGGGCAAACATCGTCATTGGTCGTTGCATCAACTCGACATCAAAAATGTTTTCCTTAATGGTGATCTCGTTGAGACTGTCTACATGCAGCAACCTCCTGACTATAAAATCACGAGAGAGTCCCTTGTCTGTCACCACAAGAAATCTTTTTATGGCCTCAAACAGTCTCCTTGAGCATGGTTTGATAAATTCAGTCAAGTCGTTCAGAATTTTGGCTTCACTCGAAGCTCGGCAGACTTCTCCTTGTTTACTTGTCACCGCCTGGCAGGCACGGTGATACTTCTGGTATATGTTGATGATATTCTCATCACGAGAGATGATCTGAACAGTATCTCTATGATCAATAAGCACTTGGCCTCACATTTTCAAACCAAATATTTGGGCAACCTCCGATATTTCTTGGACATCGAGGTAGCTCGTCGAACCGATGAACTTGTCATGTCTCAACGAAAGTACTGTCTAGACCTTCTTCACGATGCAGGCTACTCGGGATGCAAACCTGCAGACACACCAATGGATGCGAACCACAAGCTCTGCCCTCATACGTCCGACTCATATTTGTTTCTCCCTAATTTGGAGTACTATCATCGCCTGGATGGCAAGTTTATCTATTTAACTGTCACACGATCTGATATATCCTTTGTTGTGGGGTGGTCAGACGGTTCATGCATGCTCCAAGCCTTACCACGCTCATTATACCGGCAGTTCGTTTCCAAGCTTGGCACCTACAATCTGTATGATCCAAGTTTACAGGGGAGTGTAGAAAACTTGACTTAGCCCATGTAAAGGCACGTTGTTCGCATGTTTTATTTAGTCACACATCTTGGTTTGGAGTTGAGGTTTCACTCATCCTTCCTATATATTTTTGTACAAATCTTTGTATCCATTGATGAATTAGAAAAGAACAATCATTTTTCTCTTTGTATTTTGGATTTCTACATGAAATCAGAGCGATACGATCCAAATCGGAGGGCTCTCAGCGATTGACTTCTCCTAGCACCGATTGAGTCTTTCTCATTTTAGATTTCTATAGGCATTAAGTAAGCTTAGCAGGACATGTGCTTAGAGAGTTTTCCACTTAATCAGGAGATTAAACTCTTTAACTAAATAAAACTAGAAGTTCACAACTAGAATCTTTTTCTTTTTTAGATTTAAAAGTATACTATATTTCCAGTGTTCGCCTAAACTCCTAAATCTCAATCATGTTTTTAAATATCGTTTGACAATGCCATTACAGGTTTTTGGAGATTCAACAGCAGCTACTAAAGCTAGAATTCTCCTATCTAGCTAAATTTTATGAAAGTTCCACTATTGTCACCTTTAACCATAGGAAAAAAACTATCAATAAATGATGAAGTCATTCAATCTAATAGGAAAGCTCATTTTCATACCACATTCAGAAAAAATTTAGCTTGTAAAACCTAGGTCGTGACCCCTACCAAATGTTGAGGAAGCCTTTATCAAAACTTCATTAAAATAATTATTTTTTATTTGTTGAAGTGTTAGAGAGAAGTAACATCGTCACACAGTTTTACTTTCTGGAAACTATGGAGGTGAAAAGAAATCTGTTGGATATAGAAAAGTAAAAACATTCAATAAGTAAAGGCATCTTAACCAGTAGACAGTAACCAGGGCAAAGCAAGCTTCTTCTGTACATAGTTGATAGTGATATTCCATGCCTCCAAGTACTGCATCAAAAGAAGAAATTCTTACAATATCATTATGCCAGGATAACCAGGTTAAAACTTGAATTGTTAAGGCAGGAAGATACAACAATATGTGTGTGTGTGCACATGTGGGCGTATGTACATATATATCATAGCAAAATATTGATATTCATACTCACCTATAAAGTAAAACCCAGTTCCTCCCTTGAGCCACTGGTGGCAAAGAAAAATACAGAAATCTTCTCAGATCTTCTGACATAATTGGAGATGGTTCGGATATACACGGCAGTTTAAATTTAGACCTTCTGTCATCTGGAAAATTTCCAAATGCTTGTTGAACAAGTTCAGAACCATTTGCAGTAGAAACCTCAGTTTTTGGTTCTGAATTTTGTCTATATCCACCAATTCTCACTACTCTTTGAATGGCTTTTCCAACAGAATGCTTGCCTCTTGATAGTAGACTTTTCTTAACATTATATTCCTGCATTTCTGATCCAGAAACTGCTTCTCCCTTTCCATCTTTCGGCCCCTTCAATTCTTCAGTAACATGGCCACTAGAATCTGTTGAAGAGAGAAGTGAGACGAGGAAAGCTGTAAAGGATGATGTGTCAGGCCCATCTGGTAGCTCAGAATCCTTGTCTGAATCTGTATTTTCTGGACTTGTCATCCCAGGTTCATCCTGATAGCAATGAAGCAAATATCTACAGTAAGTGTAGTGAATAGTTTCTCATGCTCAATTTTTGCCTCAAGGAATATTTTTTTCATTTCAAACAAATTCTCGCAGACTTTTTTTTCATTTCACAAAATTCAATTCATGACAACAGTTATAAGCTCAGATAAGTAATGGAATAGAATCTAGGGGGAACAAGAAGTTGACTCCCATAAATTGCAGAAATATAAAAACGACATTAATGTAAAGTAACTCGTTAAATATACTTCATTCTGAATGTACTAGGCTAACATAAGAGGTTCGGGAAAGTTTTAAAGATTCGAAAAAACGGATTTTCATGATGGAGGAAATAAAGATTTAACAGGAATAAAAGAGTCATGCTTTGTTTCAAAATTGATTGGTGCATCCAGAAACCTATCACCAAATCATAATCAATTCAAGGATAATATTCTTTTATTATATTTATTAATTAATAGAAAGACAAGAAATTATGTCTCAAAACTCTGAATTCGGAAACTATTATTCAAAACGACCATCCCTCAACCACTAACACGCAGCACACCAACATATCGCCATAGACATTCATTTACAGATCCATCATGCAAGCATAAATAAGATGCTTCACATTCAAACATTCCTTGAACAGTATTCTGCCATTTCACTTGCACGGAGAATTTTAACATAAAGCAAGAAAAATGGCCGAGTATGATTCCCTAACATACCAATTTTAAAAAGATCAATAAAATGGATTAACAGTATTTTATTTTCCGTAATTACTTCCTTATGGAGATTGATTACGCATATGTTCGGATATTCGTGAGATTGACATTTTTGGATCGATCACGGCGTATTTTTATGTATTTTTCTTTTTATTTTTGAGGTGTATTTTGAGATTTAGGTTAAGTTATCGGACCGGACGATGATCATGACCGTCGGATATACTTAACCTAAACCCTCCTCATATATATAATCCATTAGGTTTCGGTAGAGGGTATCGAAGATTGGCTGAAACGAAAAACAGCTGCTCGGTCCTTCTTCCCTCAGTGTGATGCCAAGGAAGCAGCGGGGTGCCGACACAGCCGATCCCAACTCTCGGAGGTGTCGATGCCCCCATCTGCCGCCTCCCTCCCCTTCGACCTTCAACAGCCCCGCCGCCACCTCCTCAGCCTTCTCCCACATTCCCAACACCACCGCTTGTTTCCCTCTTCCAACTCTCTTCTAGCCCATATATAGCCCCGCCAACAGCAATCTAGTTCATCCTACCTCCTCCAATAGCCACCTCAAACCTCTTCACCCCATCCCCAACCTCAAGAACCCATAGCCGACCCTCTTGAATCATCTCCCAGTGACCCGGTCACAACCAGTTCCCCGCTGCCACAAACAACACCATACCTTGCCCGATCAGACACCACTACTTCGCCAAATTGCATCCAACATGCTAACGGACACCCCACTTGGTGAGTTTTACATTTTAGTTTTCATTTCCTGTGTATTGTACGGATGCACTTTTATTGTTGGTAACATCTTGTTTAATTAACTGGCTCTTCTATTCTTATGTTTGTATGCCTTAATCGTCTTGATTTATTATTAGTACTCTTATGTAATTGCGTTTATCATCCGCTTACTTACATAGTAATATTTGATAAATTGTGACATTGGTGCAAGGCTTTAAAATTAATGTTGCTTAATTAATTGCATGTCAAAAGTACTCGCATGATTGAGATATTGCATTTGCATTAAGATTTATGTTGTGAGCTTTTCATTCATTAGATTGTGTGTGTGCTAGCCCTTGCACTCTCATTTTAGGGTTGGTCTTAGATACATTTTGTTGTGATTGCTCGCATTGCAATTAGGGTTACGGCATCGCAAGTTTGTCGCCTCTAAATTCGCCTTGCATCGGTTTCACCCTACCTCTAACTTTTAAAGCTCACAGCTTGGTTTTCATAAGAATAACTTGAGCACAATCTCTCAACACTATTGACATATTTAGCTTATTTATCATTAGTGTCATTGGTGATGGTATATCCACATTATGAGGTGAATATATTGTGATGTTTTCCTAATTTGTTTTATATGTTTGACTATATATGGGCCAAGTAATAATTATTATGACAAGTATGCAATATTTTAGGCGTATTCTTTCTTTACCTCCTTTTCTTTGCCAACATAATATTAGAGACCTAGGCTTTAGCTATAATAGCCCCTTCCCTCGAGCATTCTCCATTCTCGAGTCCATTGCTTGATCCATGAAACATGTTAGCCAACATATGTCGTTGGTTACCTCTTTCACATTAAACTACGCATGCACATAGTGCAAGTTCCTACGAAAAAAAAGGGTAAGCCCAATTGTGTCTTCATGCTCTACATCAAAGCAAAGGGCTTGAACAAATGCATCAGCAGGACAACATCCACTAGATCTTGGAGAAAACAACATCACCGCCACCACGAGAATTCACCCAATGAGCTTATCAGTGCATCATCAATGGCCTCTCTTGCCTCTCCAACTCTAATCTTTTTTTGCACTTCATCAGGCGGAGCGCGCCTCCTCCAGCTTTGTCTCCTCCAGTAATATCTACATCAACAAGAATTGTTGCAGTAACAAGGGTTCGTCTCCAACACACATCATTGCCACAAGATTCATTGGCCACCATTAAGCCATATCTTAATCTTATATGGCTTCTCTAGGATGTTCTTGAACTGCATCCCCTCGTACCACTCTATTCCATCAACTAACATCAATCTCTAACTCAACCTTCACCCCTTCAGCCTCCATCTCTTTGGTTTCTATGCCGCAGCCTTTATCCAATCAGCTTCCATCTACTATGGATTTTCTACATCATCTACACCGACTAGATCTAACATGCCATCTTTGAGAAGGTCCCTTATCGTCTCAAACCTCATTTTCGTTGATTTCAACTTCTCTCAGATTTCCAAACATACTCTTAGGTTACATAACCTTTTTCTAAATAAATGAACCTCCTCTCAACCTATGGAACATTTCTCTCAAATTATTGAACCTCCCTTTGAGCTTTTCAACCGTACACTTTAGTTATTAATACTCATTCTCGGATGAATAAACCTAACAACTTTTCAATTTGGCCTCCATCTCCAATGGCTTTCCTATATCATCTATGCGGAGTTGCGGACCAAATATAATGTGCCTTCTTTAGGAAGATCTCTTATTGTCTCAAACCACATATCCATTGATTTCATCTCCTCTCAGGTTTTTGAACCTACTTGTAAGTTAGATAACATTTCTCTTGGGATGCCAAGCTTCTATTTAAAATAGCTCAACAATTAAAATGCAAGGCAAATCCAAAATGAACAACCCTAACTCATATAATTTTAAAAAAAACATCCCTAAATGATTAGAAGCTTTGTGGGGATATTCATATAGAAGAAGAATAAAAAGGACTTAAAAACAGGAAGAGATCTATTGATTTGCATAATTGTTGCACGGTAAGATCATGGGAGTGAAGAAATCATCACATGAAGGCATTTTTGTCACAGTTAACTAATAACCCGTAAAACCCCAGGAGAGCTGATGTCTAACTTCCTGGAGACATTTTTCTCACAGATATGGAAGCATTTATCATGCTTTTACAGCACAAAGAACTACCATATAATTCACAAAATGGTCAGAATCTCAACTCATCTTATCACAATCTCAACTCATCTTATCACAATCTCAACTCATCTTAGCACAAAGAACTACGCAAAGAAAAAGTTCAAGAATGACAACCAAAAGAGCGCCATGACTGAATTTTCGGTTTGCAATAACATAACCTAGCAGCACAAGTTCGAAACACCAAGAAACAGAAACCGACGTCAAAGAAAGGGCTTCGGAAGGGTATAAACAGTGTTTCTCGTAGCAATTGAGCGAAACATAGGGTTAAGCGAGGAAAGGGGAAAACAAAAACTGACTCGTCCCTCGGAGGATTGATCAGAGATTGGATTGAAGATAACAGTGGTGAGATCGGAGACCAGGTGCGCCGCCTTCCTGCGAAGAGAAGGCAAGTAGCCCATTGTATCCACCGCATATCAAAACCGGAGCTTCGAAAGACTGATTCAAGGTAATTTCTACCCTTTCGTTCCGTTCCTCGGGAACTTCATCGCGACCGCAGCAGGAGAGCGGAAAAAAAATCATTTTCTTTTTGTTTTGGGTGATTGTTGTCTGGGTGATTCTTGTCCGCGTTACAGGCATTTTTTTATGAGTTATTATGCGCATAGTCATATTCATGATGAGTGGGCATCCGGTCTGCGTCTAGCAAGTAATATGGTTATGGTATGCGCGTAACCATATCTATCATATGAATACATATCATCCTAAAAACTATACAAACTAATGTGTGCATAGCCATATTCATAATAAATGTGCATATAACACATAAATTGGTTATGGTGTGCGGATAGCCGTCCTAACCACCATAACCACCCTAACCACCCTCAAAAGCTATAAAAGGAACCTCATGGCTTCATTTCAAAGAACTTGGAATTTTCTACACGGGAGAGAGCTCTCTGGAATTCCCTTGAAGATCTTCATCAGCATTCGAAGATCTCCTTCGGAACTCGAAGACCTCCTTCCGCGCTCGAAGATCTCCTTCGGAACCTGAAGATCTCCTTCGGAACCCGAAGATCTCCTTCAACGTTCGAAGACCTTCATCAGCACTCGAAGACCTCCTTCAACCTTCGAAGAACTCCTTCGTCGCTTGAAGACCGTCATCGTCGCTTGAAGATCTTCCGCGAACTCTGAAGACTTCCCGGCCAAGAAAAGTACTTAGTTTTTCTGAGAGGTGGTCTGTCACCCTCAGAGACATTCATTCAACTACAATTGTAACGGGAGCGGCCTGTCGCTCCCGATTCTCGCACCATTACTTGTAACGCTCCGGCACATAGTGAAATTTGGTCGGCGCTGATCCGACCACGTGGTTTTTCACCCTTTCTGGGTTTTCCACGGTAAAAACGTCTTCTTGCCACCTGTTCGTTCTCTCAGTGACTGTTTGCGCGCTCGGTTCACTCTCGGGCTAAGACGGTTCGATTCGCCCGATCTGAAATAACGTTGAGCGACCCACAACAATTATATTAAGTGATTTGAGCATATACCGGAAAAGGTACAAATTACATCAACAAGCAAATTAGTATCGAAAGATTTAGTAAAAGGGTAAACCAAAGACAATCTTGCGAAAAGCTGTGCAGGATGATTTGCACATGTAAAACGAAGAACAAAACTTAATGAATAGATACATTTAGTGTCGAAAAAAATTATGTCGTACAAGAGTAAATTAAAGGCGGCATGTTGAGCTTAATTTGTTCGGGATGATTTTTGCATGTACATCCAAGGGCGGATTCATATATGGCCCAGTGTGAGGCTGCCCACACCGAATTAAAAAAATCACTAATAAAAATTAAATTAGAGTTAATTTTTGTTTTATATATATGGTAACAATTTATGAAATTTTCAATAAAATATAATTGACATAGTGGTCGTGGTCTTATGTTTTTCAATGAAAGGTTGTGTTCGATTCTTCCATCATAATTTGACACAAAAATATTAAAAAATGTAATTATTTTTCTATAAATAAACATATGATATAAAAGATTTCATTAAAAATATAGACATATTTTTTCATGTTTAGAAATTATACAAAAAATAAATTCATTAAAACTATGAACATAATGTAAAAATAAATTTGGCATTAATATAACATATGCATATTATTTTATATTTGTTGATCAATTTTTTAAAAATAAATTAGTACTCCGGCTGCACCGAAAAAATTTTACGTCCTCCACTGGATACATCAAATGGTACAAATAACACCAACGATTAGATTAAGTTCGTAACGAAGAAATAGGTACCACAAGGGCAGAGACCAAAGATAGCATGGACACCAAGGTAGAAATTACACCAACGAGTAGAGAGTTGGCGTCAAGAAATAATTAAGCCATAAAATGGTAGATTAAAGCCGAACTGACTAAAGTTGTTCAAGATAATCCATGCAATTTAGATTTGCCGCAATAAGGACACGAAAAATAAGGATGCATAAATCCGACGTCAAAGCTTAGGATAAGGCGAATGATGAGGATTGATGACGAAACTTAGGATCCGATGAATGAAAATTGCAAATGCATGCTTCACAGAGATAAAAAAAAACCAATACAAGTCGGGTGCAAGAACATAGAGTGGTTACACTGACTACAAACAGAAAGAAAAAACAAAGTTAACAAAAATTTCCAAAATTATGATAACATTAACACATACTAAAGCAGCAATCATCCAAATCCATGCAAGAACAAGTGTATATGAGTAAATTTCAGCATGAATTTGATTAAAAATACTCAAATTATAATAAAGAGAACGCTATTCCAAACTGCAACACTGTCAACAGCAATAACAAACTGGAGAAAGATACAAGCTGCACATCCTGCACATCAAATGAACCCCTCCAATGCATTTCTGCAACATAAAGAGGTGTATAGACCACAAACATGAAGAAAAACAAAATACAACACATCATAATTTCGACCTCTGAGAATGTCGATTAATGCCCGTTTTTTAGAACTCGAGAAAGTATGCGTCGGCAGTGTAAGGTGGCCTTTAACTTAGGAGCAAGACGGCGGATAGCTTGAACAAGTGAAACATACAGAGGAGAACCCTATAAAAAAGTAATGAATAAAATAATACATTATTGTTTTATAATTAAAAATAAAGAATAGTTCATGAGAAGTTCTACCTTAGTATTAGCCAGGGCAGATTGGATGACATAATTTGCAAATGGATCTTGAACCAGCTGCTCGAAAACATCCCTGTGAAGCAACTCTGATACAATTTTCGCTCTCTCGTTGTGATTGAAAACCTTGAGGCATTTCTCGACAACATTACTGCCGAACTTTTGCATCGAAAGATCGACGAAATGCCCTTTCAATTGGGATTTGAGAATTTCATTTGCAGCTGGATTATCAAGATCAAGAATGAATTGTACTACATAATTCCTGAATCAATACAAATGTATTAGCCAAGGTATAAATGTAAGTAGTATAAAATTGGCCACAGACTAAAGAAAACAGTGGATAATAGCCTAAGTATGATCTGCTTGTCGAGAATTTGACAGAGCGTTAATTATTATTTGAACAACACTGCAGAATATTGAATGAACTTGATCAACCGAGTTCGTTGTCAATCTCTGTCAAAAATTTGACCAAACAAGTCTTGAATCGGACCTGCTGAAATCTTGACCAATCTCAAACTTATCGAAACATCGACTGAACACATCATAAAATGGACTCATCGAAACCTCGATCAACTCAAGCTTGTGGCGCTCGTCGTCGTGTTGGGAGCTCCACCTAGACGGGACGGGCGGTGAGCGCGGATTTTCTTGGTTCAAAAACTTCCCTTGGTCCGAACTTGTGAACTGAATTTTCTTGGTTCTAACACTTCGGTGCGGTGAGCGTGGATCGTAATCGAAAGAGGAAATTTCTGGTGCGAGATCTAATGGCGAACAACGATGGGAGAGAGTCGGAGATAATCAACGCGCGAGCTCCGAGCGATTTTGTCACGCGAGCTGACCTCGTGGAGTTCAATCAGAGTATGATGGAGTCACTGCAAACTCTCTCGCTCCTAGTGCTGAGGTCGCAGTGGCCTCGTCGCCAATCGTCACCTCGACGGAGGATGTCGTGTTGTCCAGGCGACATGGGTAGGGGGTCGCCACCCATCTGGAGGAGCGACCTCTGATTGAGCGAGCCCAGTGTGTGACCCTGCATGCTCTTCGCTTCTGAGAGGTCAAATCAGCTCGATCGTTGCCAGCTCGGCAGTTCAGATCGGCGAGCTCATTTTGTGATCAGATTTTCACTGACATAAAAACAGATCCATAGGTCAAATCTCAAGCAGTAAGCAGAGCCCTGATGAATAAATTGATTGAGCAGTTTGGTGCATCTCATCTTAGTGGGCATCTGCCTGCATATGATGAACGCAACATCCTTTATGATGAGGGCGATGCTATTAAAGGCGCGTCTCAGGCGCCATGCGCACCAGGCGCACAGCCCCCTGTCTCTGCCAGTCAAAGGCGTGCGAGGTACCTAAGGTGCACCTAGGAGCACTTAGACATCGAATTCACTGATTTTCAGTGAATTACTAAAAATCAGTGAAGTGGGCATCCGATTCATTGATTTTCAGTGAAATTGGTGCCCAGTTCACTGAAAATCTATGAAATGGACATCCAATTCACTAATTTTCAGTAAATTGGACACCCAATTTACTAAGAATCAGTGAATTGGATGTCCAATTCACTGATTTTCAGTGAACTGGGCACCCAATTCACTGATTTTTAGTGAACTGGGCACCAAATTCATTGATTTTCAGTGAACTGGGCACCAAATTCACTGATTTTCAGTGAACTGGGCACTCAATTCACTAATTTTTAGTGAACTGAACACGCAATTCACAGATTTTCAGTGAAATTGAGCATGGACTTAAGAGCACAAACTATAGATGAATCATTACAACCTTACAAATGTACATTTATTCTTTTTTTTTTTTCATTTTTGCGCCTCACGTGCCTCAGGCGCGCCTTGCGCCTAGGCTCCAGGACCTCTTTGCTTCTCGGTGCGCCTTGCGTCTTTAATAACCTAAGATGAGGGCCCCCTTCCATTCACATCAAATGGTTTCGAATTTCACTTCTCTTACAAAGATGGACGGGAGAAAACTTACAAAGTGTTTATCAAAATTTCAAAAGACTTTGATCAGTATTCTCTAATCCAATTCTGGCAAGAGGAGATTAAGAGATGAATGACCAAGTACTTCGACAAGCACATCAGGATCAAGCAGTTCCAGAAGAGCGACTTGGTCATAAAGAAAGTCGACTCAGTCGCTAGATCAACAACTATCAGAAAGCTCAACCTGAATCGGGAAGGGTCATTCATAGTCCTAGAATCTTTAAAGACCGGAGGATACAGCCTGCAAAATCAAGATGGTGATGCGCCCGTGAACACTTGGAGTGGGGATGACCTGAAAAGGTTCTATCCTTAAATCAACAGATCGAGATGAGCGTCAAGCGCGCAAGGGGTCTCAGTAGCCTTGTACTTTCATATTATCACTGTGATAAAATCTTCTAAGTTTTTTAAAAAGAACAACTCTCACTTGGTTATCTTTTCGACGTCACTTCAAGGAGCGTCCAATCTCTGCAAGCATTATAGATCATGAATCTCCACCTCGCCACTTGAAACCCTTAGTCGAGTAACTAGGTGACGTCTTGGGCTCCGAGAGTCTCCATAAGTCAATGTCTCTGCAATAACGGCCGAGATAAGCTCCCTCGTTGCACGCTGGCCGACTGACCCCCCCCCCCCCCCCCCCCCAAGAGCTCATCCTACTTTCTCGTCTATTGGTTGCTAGAAGGGACGGAGTCATCATCTAAAACGTCTAGACCGAGTCCCCAACAACTGTAGAAGAATGTCCCTCAAAGGATATTTCTAGTGCCTCATAATTCATTAAAATGACTGCGGCTGGGTAGACGTAGGAGTGGGACAATTAGACAGAGCTCACGTCGAGGTTAACTAAAAGTATGGTCGATGACACGCATGCCTATTCTAGACCTGAGTTTCGCTAACATTACCAAATCACAAACGGTATACGCTTCCTTTCCCTGAAGGTGTGAAGCCTCAAGTAGGAGAGTCTACATAATTTCATGCCTCTGTGCTGGCCATCTTCATTCTTCCCCCCTCGAGTGATTTTGTTATGAAACCTCGAGTAGGAGAGTCAATAAGTCCATGCCTCCGTACTGGCCGTCTGACCCCTCGAGCTATATCCATGGAGTGATGGTGTTGTGAAGCCTTGAGTAGGAGAGTCTCCATAAGTCCATGCCTCCGTGTTGACCGTCTGACCCCACGAGTGATGGTGTTGTGAAGCCTCGAGTAGAAGATTCTCCATAAGGCCATGCCTCCGTGCTGGCCGTCTGACCCCTCGAGTGATGATGTTATGAAGCCTCGAGTAGAAGAGTCTCCATAAGTCCATGTCGTTGTGTTGACCTTCTAACCACTCGAGTGATTGTGTTATGAAGCCTCGAGTAGGAGTCTCTATAAGTCCA
Source organism: Dactylorhiza incarnata (assembly GCA_033032865.1). Lineage (NCBI taxonomy): Eukaryota > Viridiplantae > Streptophyta > Magnoliopsida > Asparagales > Orchidaceae > Dactylorhiza > Dactylorhiza incarnata. The sequence goes on along the minus strand of JAWHQI010000229.1, from coordinate 3,131,090 downwards.
TGCCTTCGTGTTGGTCGTCTGACCCCTCGAGCACTAAGTACCCCCAGGGTATGAATCTCTTCGTAGAAAGCTCTTTGTCCTATGAGCCTAAGAGCGCCCTCGCTCTTTTCGACTTATGAGTATAAGCGCGCCCTCGCTCTTTTCGTCTTATGAGTTTAAGCGCGCTCTCGCTCAATTCGTCCTATGAACCTAAAACTGACTGTTCAATTTTTGAGAAAACATCCAACAAAGTTGAAGATACACATAGGAAGATACATGCAAAAAATCATTATCTTTCCTTTCCTTTGAATGATCTGTGTATACATCTTGTAAGAAAGAGCAAAAAGCAAAAGGACCTCACCTGGTCGCGCGGCCTCGCCTCGCCACCTCGCCTCGCTCACACAATGACGACGGGCGACTTGCTCCCTGATCGCTGCGAGTTGAAAGAGGTGCCACCGGACTCGCCAGCCGAACCGGCGCGGTGAGAAGGCTCACCTTCGGATTTGCCGTCGCGGTTAGAGGAAGCGGAGCCGCTATCGCTGGAAGAGGACTCGTCGGGCTTGCCCTCAAAAATCTTGGAAAGGAAGGATTCGACAGTCGTGGACTCGTCCTCTTCGACCAGCAAGCCCATACACCGCAGGAGAGTGTGCATGAGCTCACCACCAGAGCGGACATACTCATGTCGCATAGTCCTCAAGTCAGCGACCGAGTAGTGCAGGCGATCCTTCTTCGCCGAAGTTTCTGAAGGAGGGGGAGCGACTTGCGATCTCGAGGTGGCCAGATCCAGCATTTGATACTCCACCTTGCCCTTGAGCTTTGCGATCTCCTACTCCAAAAGGAAAATCTGCTCCACGAAAAGGACTTCAACTGCCTGGAATCAGAGGACAAAGTCAGAACGCGTCCTCACGCGCAAATGGAAAGCGATCTGAGCATACCTCGGCAACCTCCGTGGCCGATTGCACTTTCTGGAGCTCAGCCTCAACCTTGGCTAGCATATCCTCAGCAACGGCGAGGGCACCCATGGTATCGTGCAACGCCTTGCTGCTGCGTATGTGACGCCTCGCCAAAGCGTGGAGTAGCTCGGTTTCCCCTAACACGGAGTGCGAGGACTGTCACATGAGAAACCACGGGCTAGTCTGGGCAAGCTCCTCGACGTTGTCTCGCCCGTACATCGCATATAGAATATTGAAGGCGTCGTCATCGGGCTCATCGTTCCCGGCCCAGTAGGGCGGGAAGGTGCCGACGGACACGCGGTTCTGAAGATCGTCCCATGCGAGAAGAGGCTCGCCAGAAATATCCTTCCAAGTTCGAGTGGCCCTCGGGGTCATCGGCGTCAAGCGTCACATCCTTGTCTATGTCCCGGTGCGCGACAGCCTTCGTGTGCATCTTTGGTCGCTCAGCAGAGCACGTCGCCAGGTACACGGGCCTCTTACCCTTGAGATTGACGGTCAGCTCATCATTGCCTATCTCAATCAGTCCTGAGATCGCAGGAGGGGTGGGTCAGCTCCCCTACGACGCGAGGACTCAGCCTCGTCAATCTTCACCCCGGCGGGAAGGGAACGTAGATATGCAAAAACTAACGAGTTGTTAGAATTCTTAAAGTCGCCAACGTATGTGCGAGGTAATGAGGACTCGCCCATACCTTCGTCCGGGTTAATAAAAGGAAGTTCGTCCACGCGTCGGCACAGCTTGACGATGTCAAACTGCTTCTGGAAAAACAAGTTGTACATGGGCTTCGATGCCTGGGGCGAGCGAGGTGCCTTGTATGTCGTCGAATCCCGCTGAACGGGCTGGAATGGAAGCGAGCCAAAGGGGCCTCGCACGATGACGAATTTCTCACGCCATCGGTGAGCTTTGTTTTGCATCTCCTTGATCTTCACGGAGCTGCTGCTGAAGTAGGCGACCCCTTCAGAGTTCGCCTTCATAGTCAAAAGTCTCTGAAAGACGGCGAAGTCAAATGTAACGCCGCCCTCGCGGAGAGAACAAACCAAGGTCATATGGTCGCGGTCTCATTAAGGTTTATCTGTGCGGGACGAGGCCGAAGTAGATTAAGATATACTGAACCTCCGGCCAAAGAGGGAGGCGAAGACCTATATCAAGGTGGGCTAGCGGAAAGACGAGCTCGTATGTAAAAAAGATGTTAATGTGCTCGTCTTCCACGGCTCGCCGAGCATTATCCTCAGTCGGCAAGTGGCGAGTACGGAAGACCGCGAGCTCTTCAAGAGTTGTCACGGACCGTGGAAAGGTACTTGCCGCAAAATTGGTCGCGCAATGAAGGCGGCCATCCCCCTCTCTTGCAGGCGAACCCATGTGTGTAAAAGGAATGTGGGAAGAGTAGCGAGCAGAGCTCGACCTCGCAACACTCACGTCGCTAGGAAAAGCTTGGTAGAAGAAAGAACACAATTATTGCGGTAGGTGAATCCCCTATTTATAAGAATTGGCCACCGACATAGCGCGGTCGGGTTGACGGTCTACGCGGCGAGGTCCGTCAGCCGCGTGCAACCCCATGTCAGCGAGCTCGCAGGCCGGTGAGGAAGTCAACGTAAAAGCAAGAGTTGCCCTACTGCTAGCGAAGTGAACCCAATAACGTGAGTCCTTTGTGGACAACTGCAAGGACCTCGCCAAGTAGCAAGGTTGGCACGCGAGCAGAAAAATGAATCGTTACAGCCATCACAGCGAGGCAAGACAATAAATATAAAGCCTAAAATCAGGTCGCAGTATTATTAAAAAAATATATGTTGTCATTCACAACACTACAAATTAAAAGTTATAAATTATTGAAATAAAAAAGAAAGGAGGCGAGGCCCTCAGGGTGTGAAGAAAGGAACCCGGCATTGCGAGACCGAGATATGGCTGAAACGCTAGTCGACATCACGCGCAACACTGAATTCATTAAGCGCCTTGCACGAGCTCTCCCCGTATTGGCAAATAATATCCATAGATCGGCGGATATGCTCCACCATCTTCGCCATATCCCCGGGAGCGCCAACACTTCTAGAAAGGTTGTGAAGATCGTCCTCCAGCAGCTTCTGGTGGTGCTCCACCTCGACCATCCGCATCTCCAAGCTCTGGATCTCGAAGTACTTGCCCTCCACACTCTCGACCCGAGGCGCGAACTCCTCCACCAAGGTTAGTCGCGATTCGAACGCAACTAGGCGGCGATTTAGCTCGTTGGCAGCCAGCGTCTTCAACCGCATCTCCTAGGAAGCGACCACGAAGACCAGGCGGGCCCTGAATTCGATAAAAGACTCGTCTAGGTCGGCAAGGAACTCGCTGACCGGCGAGGCGGCACGTCGGCAAAACGGCTCAGCGGGAGGAGCTGGATTTGAAAAATGTAAGATGATAAGCATTCGGTCTACTTGACAAAAGCGTTCAAATATTGGTCGCCTATCTCGACGACGATTCGGACTCTCCCCGCCTCGGTGAGGAGAGTGAGCGTGAGGAGATGGACGGCGAGGTCTTCTATCCTCACGAGCTGCGCGTGACCCATTTAACAAAGGCATAGAAGGATATTCTTGAGCAAAGAATTTTACTCACCAGGTAGGGCGATAAGGATGGACCTCATCTCGCCCACGGGGGCTTCATCATCCCCTCCTCGCGAGCGGGTGGCGACGTCATAGTCACCTACAGACAGGTCCAAGGCGAACCCGAAGGCGCCCTGAAAAGCCGCCAACGACAGAGCAAGAAATCAGAGGCGATGTCAAGACAGACGACGTTGGGTAAATCCCAAGTTCAAAGTTACCTCGATGGCCTGCTCCGGAAATGGGTCTGGGAGCGAATCAGGGGTTTTATTGCTCAGCGTAGCTACCAATGTATCCTAACCGTCTGAAAGAGAACTAAGGAGCAAGAGGGCTTGAAGTTCATCACCCAACATCATTTTCAATGAAGCCAACAAATTAATGATACTCTGTCATTGAGGTGTTTTGCCACTGAATCACCCTCTTTGTACTTGAGGTTCACCGGACAACGAATGATGTAAGCTTTATTGTCTGCCATTTTTCTCTCCAACTTATTCCATGTACCATAAGAAGTCTCGGGAGGCACATGATGGATCACATTGTCATCCAACCACTGACGAATGCATGTCTTAGCCTTCTTATCCATCTTGGCCCACTCTACATCCTTCATGTATGTAGGTTTCACTCCCGTTTTAAAATAGGAGTAAACAAATCTTTGACACACAACAGATCCTCTGTAACGACTCCTTCCACCTAGCCTTTTGGGCATCGGTCGGTTTAGTACGTTACCGGGCTGCAGCCCAAGCACCCCAACGCCCCCCGCGCCTGTTTCTCAGCAGCGACACGTTACTGAGGCCGAGTCTCGAACCCGCAACCCCCTTGATAAGGAGCCTTCAATCCACTCCTCATCACCAGTTTGAAGCCTCCTTATCAAGGGGGTTGCAGGTTCAAGACCCGACCTCAACAATGTGCCGCTGCTGAGAAACAAGCGCGGGGAGGCGTTAGGGTGCTTGGGTTGCAGCCCGGTAACGTACTAAACGGTCCGAGACGCAAAAGGCTGGGTGGAAGGGGGTGTTACAATAAAAAGTTCACTTATCAAGGGGTTGCGGGTTCGAGACCTGGCCTCAACAACGTGCTGGTGCTAAGAAACAGGCGCGGGGAGGCGTTGGGGTGCTTGGGCTGCAGCCCGGAAACGTACTAGACCGGTTGAGGCCCAAAAGGCTAGGTGGAAGGAGTCGTTACAATAAATGGTTCATTACATCCTCAATCTTCATCTTCTAAATGACACAGTTGATCCAATTTGCATAAATCATCCCGGTTGTGAAAGACTCCATCTTTATAGTCAATCAAAAGTCAAAACTATCAACACCGACCGTTGATCGTGGAGACGACTACTTCAAAGATCATGACCAAAGAGAACATGGAGCAGACCAATCGTCGTCGCATACAACACATGTTCACAAATCAAAAAAATCAAACTGGATGGTCTGAACCTGTCTCTGACGACACTTGTTGAGATTCTACCCCACTTTCGACTTGAGTACCTGTGAGGATCAAAGAATGCACTTGCAATCAAAAAATGTAAATCATACATAGAAAATATGCACATAAATTTTTATGTGAAAAACTCAAAATTTGGGTCAAAAACCACGAGACGATCGAAGTCAAACCTGAAAAATATCACTACTGAATAGAAAAATATATCTGACCTTCTACAGATTTTCCCACCCGATCCTAAAAATGGATCATCAAACTTTACAGAGAGCAAAAAATGTAACGGTGATAAATAAATGTTACCATTGCAAAAAAAATACAGAGACGAACCGACGCGGATCTCACCAAATCTTCCTTTAACATATTCGCGAATGTTGGAACATGTGTTCCACATCTCTTGGTTTGAAAATAACAAATCTCAGTATGTATTTTATCAAACTTGTTTTGTGTTTATAGTGTGCAGAAAATACAAATACAATAACATACGGAATAAGAATAATCAAATGAGACGAAAAGATGGACGTCATGCTCTGAAATGGGTCCTACCGCGGGGTGGTAGTGGACGTTACAATGGGACAGCTGGCAAAAGACATTCAAATGAAAATACTGGTGGGAGCAGAGATCAAATTTGTAAATAAAACATTAATGCGCGGCGGTAACAAAATGGTCAGCCTGACAATCATCTGACTGATTGAGGAGCCAAATGGAGCATGAGATAGATATCGTGGCGGGATCAAATATTGTGTTAACGCGACAAGACGACCTTATCGCGGCGCGGTAGCTGTTGCCTAATATACGAAACACGGCTACCATTTCTGGACGGCTGGAGCGGGAATTTCCTTTCCTTACGGGTACCACGGGGCAGTAACTATACCGCTGGCGCTAGCTCACATAGTCTATTTAAAGACCGCTCTGCTCCTTTCGCGCGAAGGATTGACCAAGCTCCTAAATCAGTCATCACAAGTGCATGCATGAAATAAATTTATAAGGAGCTGACAACCAATTCTTACGGGATCCAAGCTCCAACCCAAGGAACTCAAAGAAAAAGATCAGAGCTCAAAGCATTCAACCGGTGAGAGATCTCACCATGTTTTTCGCTGGAGTTGCGACGTGCGAGTAACGACGAGGTTGCGACATTCGTGAAGGAGGAGCGTCGAGGTTGCGACATCTGTGGAGAAGTGTCGCTGATGCTGAAGTTGGTGTTGTCGGCCCTTGTTGGCCGCGGAGAAGGACCGTGAACGAAGATTCTGTTCGGGTCAAGGAGAAGCTTCGCTAGAGACGCAAATTTTGAAAAGCACAAGTTACGCGAAAATTACATCGGAGAAGATTGTATCGATCTGTCTCGATAGTCACTGCGGTAACCTGTATTTATTTGTGAAAATTATTGCGTAGCAAAGTGGAGGAGATCCTATTAGAAGAGGGAATAGAAAAGAGAAGTGCAATTTTATTCATCCCATATAGGGGCTATTTATAACATTACAAAGGACTCATAAACTCTAATACAAGATGTGGGACTAAACCCACTCACATATAAGGACTCTACTAAAGGATTAATACGCAAAACTCCAACACTCCCCCTCAAGCTGAAGGGGGACCCTTCAGCTTGGACATAACAAACTAAGGGCAAAGGAGGTGGATGATGTGGGACAAAACATCAGATGAGCCACCGGGGGAAATACCAAACCGGGGAATCAAGTCGGGACATAGCCACACACGACACTGACCCACACACGACGCAGGACCCACACACGACGCAGACTCACTAGAAACCGGTCAACCAACATCACCAACACACACAACATGCGACAGAGAACGAAAGATGTGGAGCAAATCATCAACCGGGCAACCGGGGATAATCTGTCGGGGATAATCTGTCGGGGATAATCTGTCGGGGATAATCTGTCGGGGATAATCCGCACAACAATGGTCCCACACGACACAGTCTCACGCGACACGGTCCCACGCGGTACAACCCGCTGAGATTTAGAACAACCAACATCAGACGCGTCCCCAACACACGACCAATCGAAAGAAAACAAGGGGAGACGCAAACGACATACAACAAGCCTAGGGGCCGTGTGGAACGAAGGCAAAAAGTCGGGGAAGATCATCCGAGCCTCCTTCATCCCAAACACTCCCCCTCACGTGAACACCACGTGCATATAGGCATAACAAGACCACTAAGCAAATACAAACAAGGACAATTAAAGACAAAAAATGACTAAAAACTAGCATGAAACTTCATTTGTGGCAAGAGATCATCCCCCGGAAGAGGCGGCAACTACTGGGATTGTCAGAAACCAAGGGCAGCAGCTGGAGAGCAGAGGAGCATCCCACGCAGAGCAGCAACGGCAGAGGAGTAGCAGCAGGAGGGCTGCCGGGCCGGAAAATAAGATGCAGCAGCAGCCGCGCACGCCGGAGAAGAAGAAGCCGCGGCAGCAACAACGTAGAGCCAGCAGCGCACACAAAAGGAGGAAGCGCAGACGGGAGATGCAGACGTCGATGTCGACGGGAGATGCAGGCGTCGATGTCGACGGGAGATGCAGGCGCCGATGTCGACGGGAGAAGCAGGCGCCAATGTCGACGGGAGAAGAGGAAGTCCCGGCAGCAGATGTCGTCGATCGGCAGAGGAAAACGAAGTAACAGTCGATGACGAAGACGTCGTCGAGAAGAGACGGCCCCGCTCCCGTCTTTGGAATCAAGAGACGATCCCATTAACGGGAGCGAGGGGAGAGGGAGCCGTCGAAGCCCTAGCAGCGAGCCGGAAGCGGAAGGAAAAGGTCGGGCTGGGGGGGCTAGGTTGCGGGATGAGCGGAAAAATTATTTTAGGCTTTCAGATCGAAAATGCTCTGATACCATGTTAGAAGAGGGAATAGAAAAGAGAAGTGCAATTTTATTCATCCCATATAGGGGCTATTTATAACATTACAAAGGACTCATAAACTCTAATACACGATGTGGGACTAAACCCACTCACATATAAGGACTCTACTAAAGGATTAATACGCAAAACTCCAACAGATCCTTTGTGGATCGAGGAGGAAAAACCTGTATTTTTTGCGTGTTTTATACACATTTTAGTGGTGGCTTTCCGGGTTGGACTCTGATTGTCCCGTGGTTTTCACACAACTGGGTTTCCACGTTAAAAATGGCCCATGTCCTGTCTCTATTTTATTTTACTTTGGTTTGCTTTTATCCGCTAAAACATTTGTATAGGTGCTATCGCCGAATTAATTTGCAGGTGCTCAGGTCGGGTTTGCGCGCTCTAAAACCCAACAAATTGTTGCGTGATTGCAGTGAGGTGGTGGTTCCAACAAGCAGAGCGAGGATTATCTGTGGTGATTGCTCGTGTCAGCAATCGTTAGTGCATTAATATTGACTATGAGTTCGTTTGACACTACGTTTTTGCTCCGGTGACTTTAGACAAAAACGCCACCATCATATAATATACGTTTGACATGAAAACGGTCATGACCACCGCAAAGAAAAAAAACTAATTTGAACCTAAAAGTGGACGTAGTTCCTTAGGTGTGGTCAGGCGTTCACAAACGACAGTGCATAACCATCACGTTTACAACAGCCACCACCGTGTAATGATGATGAAAGTTCTTAGTGGGCTGATATTGTTGGTTTATATGTACCCTGCACAAATTTATATCATTAATTATTTTACCGAATCTACTTTTCCTTTCACCTTGTGTGAAATTCTTGAGGGAATTATTTTGCTTGTATTTTAGTTCCCAGCCACAAGAAATCATTATTTGCTGCATTAGGATATATAAAAATCTAACTGAAGCTAAAATAAAATAAATAGCAAGCATAAAAAATAATTACCCAAAAGGATCTCGAGCAAGCAGAAGGCCGTTGGTAGAAATTTCATAAATCAGCTTTGTGTAATGATCACCGTTCGAACGAGAAATGCAGCATTGCAAAACACAACATCCGTGTTGATGAGTAGCAATTTCAACGCAATGCCTAGCAGCAGCAGCAAAGATGAACTGTTAGGAGAAAAAAATATTAGGTAAACAAGGTCATGTAACGTTATTAAGCAATTATAATAATATGTTTAAAAATTTTAAAAACGAGGTATGACATGAAATAATAAAACAAGTTTTTAATCAATACCCTCTCAAAATCGTGACAGCTTTTCATAGTTTTCCACCACCAACATAGGAAGAATCACATCTTCTAGATGTACAATCTTAAGTTTTAATATACCTATTTTATTTTATAATGCAAATAAATTAGTTTAATTATCTCCACTTATTACTTATTTTAACCCGTATGGTTCTATTTTTGAAACTTCATTATCTTAACCATCATTTAAGTATTGTTGTGGATCGATCAATACTACTTGGATAGATTATGTTTGACTTAGCTCGTGGGTCGAACAAATGGGCATACAATCAACTTAGAGTCGACGACAGATTTTTATGTGGAAACCCGAAAAGGGGACAAACAACGGAGTTTGACCCAATTTAGGAGAAATTCACTAGTAATATCATCAGAGTACGCAACTATTTTAGTAAAGGTTACATGCCACCACTCGTTTTACAATGTTAGCAAAGAATCATCCAGTTGTGCAAATCGGGGACACTCTGGGGAGCCACGTGCGGGGCGCATCCCGGAGAGTGGCGCGCAGGACGCACACTGGAGAGCGGGGCGCAGACTGGATAATGGGGCGCAGACTGGAGAGCGGGGCGCAGACTGGAGAGCAGAGCATGAGACATACACTGCAGAGCGGAACACGGGGGCGCACAGTGGAGAGCAGGGAGAGCACCGGAGAGCGGAACGCTAGGGGAGGCACTGCAAAGTGGAACACGTGGGGTGCGCACTAGAGAGTGGAGCACACTCTATAGAGTGGAGAGCGGGAGCGCACACTGGAGAGCGGAGCGTGGGGGCGCGCCTTGCAGAGCAGAATGCGGGGGAGAGCACTGGAGAGTGGAGCGCGTCGGCGCGCACTGAAGCGTGGAGCATGGCGCATTCTGTAAGGCGAAGCGTGGGAGCGCGCATTGAAGAACAGAGCACGGGGGCGCGCACTAGAAAGCTGAGCGCAGGAGCTCACACTAGAAAGCGGAGCATGCACTGGAGAGCTGAGCACACTGGAGGCACACTGGAGTGTAGAGAGCGGTGTGTATGAGCGTGCTCTGGAGAGGGGAGCACACTGGAGAACAGAGCGCGCACTGGAGAGCAGAGTGCACACTGGAGAGCTGAGCTTGTGGGCATGCTCGAGAGCGGGGCACGAAGGCGCTAGTCGCTACTCGTTGATGGTTTCTTGGTTACGCAACGCACATTGCATTATCCGTCATATATCTTCCTCCAATTACCGGCCCCTTAAAAAAAAGTAACCCCCCCCCCCCCCCCCCCCCCCCTTTATAGATTTGAGTGGCACACAAAAAATTTGTCCTTTTAATTATTCGAAGTACGAATATAAATGCTTGGTTTATGTTCCTCGAATCACTAACTTTAATGGTCGGACAATTTTACCACCCAGACGGATCCGGGCAGCCTAGTCAGGTTTGTCGGAGTAGTGGCCAACAATGTCGCCACCTTGCCAGAAAAATAAAAGTGCTTGAAACTTGATGAAAATTACAGGGAAGCTTCGTCTCGTGTCCACGAGCCTGCTAGTGGTTACATTTTCTCGAATGGAGATTGGGTGCTCCAGCAATTGTCGGCGGAAGAGACGTTTAGGTGAAATGGTCGCACGACCAAAATTCAATCAAAATCTTCGATTGAATAACTTATCTTGTAGCATTTTTCAAGAGGAATATAGTACCTCTTTCAGATATACGTTTCATTTAGCGGTTGAGGAGATATTTCCTCCCGAAGTTTCAGATCTAAAACTTCATTAATGTAGTTTTCAAAATTTGAGGAAGAAGATGAGCATGGGGGCTCGCCATCCTTGGGCACGACTCCCTAGGCCCCTCGGTGGCCGGCGGCGGCAAAGGGGGTGGGGCGGAGAGGGCCGACGCCCTCCCTCGAGCGTGAGGAAGGGGATGACCGGCCCTGCCCGGATCGGGCAGGGTCGGGTCGTTTCTCTTGTGCTTCTTTTGATGGACTATTTGAGGGGTCAAACAGACTTGGAATCATGTAAAATTGGGCCCGCTAAAATTGTCTCGGCGAGCAGGGTTAGAGCCGTGGTCTTCTTGGTCCAATCCGATGATTTTAATATTTTTGGGGAACCCACAAGTATAGCTCTATGTTTCATTCAATAATAAAGATTAATAAAATTATATTTTCCTAATTTATCTATTAAGCAATTTTCTACTTCATCTTAATCTACCAATATAAATTAAATGTTAATATATTAGTATTCGGACATATGATATAAATCAAATTATATGTTTGTCAACTAATTAAATTATATTTTAAGAACTAAATGATTTTCTAATTTATCTAACAGAATCATCTTGTTAGAAAGTCTCATTGAATCATAATAATAGTTTAGATCCTTAAAACAAGACTAACATCACAAAAATATTGAAATTTATAATTAAATTCTCTTTCTGTAATTGAAAATACGGTGGATATGTGATTACAGATATTGTAAAATATTTGTAATTTAACATATCGGGTTACCATTTTTAAATAAGTAAACAAATGTTAAGATATTACTTATATGACTATATATACTTAATATATATTAAGGAAATCCAGCATTTTTAACTTTTTTTGTACTTTTGGTTTTATCTATTTCATTTCTTATAATCACATCGGAAAAATAGAAAAAATAAAACTACGACTGACTCGTGCGCAGTTCATGTCGACAATAATGTCTATCTAGTGCTTAAACCCCATGAATACTTGCTTTGTATTTTTGGTTTTATCTAAGGCTTGAATGCTGCAAAATTTTCGGGAAGGTTCTGGAGGGGAGTTTTAGGAAAAGGGGGGGGGGGGGGTGCAGTACTGCACCGTGCAGTGCGGGAATCGCACCGTTCACACACATGCTTTGAGATATGTGCGATCATCGCACACATCTCAAAGTTTATTGAACGGTGCGATTCCCGCACTGCACGGTGCAGTGCGGGAAACGCACTTTACACCCCCTCCCCCGGAGTTTTAACCTTACTTCGAAGTACCGCCCAAGTAAAGATTCTTGAAGTCAAAGATCCTAAATTCTTAATGAGCGTGTTATAGGTCTACTCGGAGGTTGTCGGAGGAGTGTTCAGAGGTGGAGACGACGGTGACGGAGATAGTACGACGCCTTGACCATGGCTGCTTAAGCGGGGAGTGCTCGAGAGAGAGCTTCCAAGATCTCATTCAAAGATGGGAAATATAGTATTTCATTGCTTACTCATACAAGACCCTCAGTGTCCTTTAAATAGGACTTACAACAGACTTTTAATGGAAATAAATGACAGACATGGACATGCAACTAAACAGGACACACATTAAGACAAAACATAAATAACGACATCATATAAGGATGCGACTTTAAGACAAAATAAATGCATATCAAGAAATAAATGCATAATAATAATAATAAATAATATCATAATAATGCCCATAACATCTCTCCCGTCTTGCAAAAGGAGCTTGACCTCAAGCTCGATGGAGATTAATGATGTCCGCTTTATCCAACACCTTCATCATCAGAGTCCTCGACGTGTGGAAAGAAGAGTCGTTTGCATCGGTGACCACAAGTGTACTGCTTGTCGCAGTTATAAGATAAGCTCTGCGAGCACCGTTCCATCATATCAGCCCGAGATAGTCTGCGGACTGGTGGGGCTGGATGATCCTCAGTGTGGCACTGTGTAGTACCAGATTCGGTGAGCGAGTAAGCCTCCTGCACCAACTGGAGGTGACAGTCGCATAGGCTGACCAGACACATAGCATTCACTAAGTCTGAAGGGGCCTCAAATTCGAAATCCAATCGGAGGCGGGCGCGAAGTCCGGCTGTGAAGATGGTGATTTGCATCTCTCGGGAAAGCGTGACGGTGCCAGAAGAAGCTGAAATTGTTCTAGGTAATCATCCACAACGTCTGTCTGGCGTAGTGTCGTGGGGCGTCGAGGGGGTTGCTACAAATGGGAGGGTCGAAACACAGGTTGCAAAATCGCTTGAAGTCGACCCACGTTAGACCCGGATGGTCAGTTAGGAGACGCCCACAACAAAGAAGAGCCGAGAAGGTAGAAGGAGGCCAGAGGGAGTCGTACAGCTGCCGGAGTTTGTTGGTGGCCAAAGAATTGCTCGCACCAGAATAGCAGCTTTTCCATCGTGGATGGAGAATTCCAACCGGGTATAGCGCAACAGAATAGCAACTTCGGGGCGTAAGAGAGTTGGTGGTGGTGGCTCATGGATTAGTGGCGGTGGCGGGACTTGACTGCTGCTGGAGTGATCCGTTGGTGGGGTGGTAACAATGGGAGGAGCGGTTGTTAGTACATTAAGCTTGTGGTGAGGATGGTCATGTCGTCCCGATGACGTGCGTCAGCATCCTGAAAGAGTGTCTCTACTCCCTGAAGGCGTGCATCCATGGCAGATATAACTGCGTGGAGCCGGTTCATAGCATCCAAGAAATTGGGCGAGTTTTCCATATGATGAGCGGAGCGAGAGAAAGAGCAGGTAATAGGTCGGCTAGATTGCTCGGAGGCAGCTGGTTATGTGTTGCTGCGAGAGCCGCGTCGCCTCCCAATGGTGGCAAAAAGACTCCAAGCTGATGGCGTGGGACTCAAGGAAGGACGAGAATTCGGCTTACTATGGAGCTAGAAGTAATTAAATCAAAAGTAATTAATTAACCCCCACCCCCCCAATCGGCCCGGCCCAAAAAGTAAACCGGTTTATTGGCACGGGAAGTAATGGACTGCGTGATTTGAGGGCTTTAACAGGAAGTCGTGGGCTCGATGAAGAAACCACAAGTTGTGTGCTGGAGTGGACTGGCTGGAAGAGCGAGGGATCCAAGCGCGTGGACGTCGAGCGGCGGAAGCCTTGCGTGACCTAAAGAAACGGCGGCAGAGCCCTTGTTCTAAAGGATGGCAAGCGTCGTGCGATCTAAAGACGTGGATGCAGCGATCGTTTTCGTCGATCAGGGGGCATGCAACCCTGTCGAGGAGCGACGAAAGAGGCCCAACAAAGGCCCCGTCGTGAGCGCTGGATGGAGACGATTTCTCCTGTGGGTCCAGCAGTCGAAGGAAACAGAGGGTCGTCCCATTGCAGACCCTGCTTTCGACGCCAAGGAAGTTTTACTCAGTGGCAGCAGGGGGATCGATGATCGTCGGGCAACAACAAACACAGAAATGCTTTGACAGTGGGAGATTGTTTATGGGGAGTAGGAAAACCTCGCAACCGTGGATGGTGAAGGTGGGTGGAAGGATCAAAGGTTCACATACCAGGTTGTTATGGGCATACTCGGAGGTTGCCGGAGGAGTGGCCGAAGGTGGAGATGACGGTGGCGGAGATATGACTTTTGCGCTACGATAATTTACATAGTCGTAATCATGCATTTTTATGAAATTATGACGAAATTTTGTTGTGCTTACAGGAACAATGAAAACATTATTTTGTGAGTTCTCTACGGTTAGTCTATATTAATTGATGGCGAAGGAATGTGGTTACACCCTACGTAGTGTTCGACAGTCTAGGGGTTGGATGTCGTTGTGCACCCCTAGATATTCCTTTTGGAATGTGCCTAGGTCAACGTCTTATAACATGAATGGACAGACCTAGGGTAGTGTATGTAGTGAATAGTGATACTCCGACCAACACCTCATGGTCCAAGGGCGAGAAGCTAGATATGCTCAAATGAGGGTCCAATGCTCCTCTGTAAGTGACCAGGCCCGGGCGACTGTTTACCAAAAACACAGGTCTCCGCAAAGTCGTAAGACTATGTATGGGGGTTGACGCCTGCCCAGTGCCGGAAGGTCAAGGAAGTTGGTGACCAGATGACAGGGGAGCCGGGGACCGAAGCCCCAGTGAACGAAGGTCGTAACTATAACGGTCCTAAGGTAGCGAAATTCCTTGTCAGGTAAGTTCCGACACGCACGAAAGGCGTAACGATCTGGGCACTGTCTCGGAGAGAGGCTCAGTGAAATAGACATGTCTGTGAAGATGCGGACTACCTGCACCTGGACAGAAAGACCCTATGAAACTTTACTGTTCCCTGGGATTGGTTTTGGGCCTTTCCTGCGCAGCTTAGGTGTCCCGAATTACATTTGCGCATATAAGGCAAATGATTATAGTACCACTTTTTTTAATTCGTTTCATACCTTTCCCTAAACTACTCAATGTATTCATCATACTACTCCTTTGGAGTAGGCACTTTGAGATTATCCCTATAGTAAGATGTAGCATTCAGACCGGTTGACTCTATGAAATTATGTCGATACTTCCACATATCAGGTAACGTATGAGACATCTCTCTTTTTCCCCGGGGGTCTTTCTAATTACCACTGCTTAGCTTTCAATTCGCCTCTGACCATCAAATGAAATGTGAATAACCCATCCTCCTCTCTTTGAAACAAGGGGCGCTTCCGGCTCTGTGCGCGCTTCAAACAATTTTGTCTTCTCCATATTACCATATCTCTAGAGTCAATAATTTTCTATGAGGAACTACTAAACTCAATCACTTGTTGTTGTTACTCAACAGTTTTCTGTTGAGGTCTATCCCGTAGAGGTACTCCAATTGGATCAATGATCGATTTCTTGGTTTCGTCGTAGTTTCACCACCAAGTTCGGGATAGATTGGTGTGGTTCCTCTACGCCTAGGACACCAGAATATCGAACCATGAACGATGAAAGGCATGAGATAAATATTGTCTAGTGATTGTGAGGCCTCGATTCTTGACTGGAAGGGACGCCAAAGGCCTCTGCCTTCCATCCGATAGAGAGGGAGGGCAGAGGCCTTTGGTTTTTTCATGTTGTCAAACAGTTGAACAATGAAAATAGATGGCGAGTGCCTGATCGAATTGATTGGGTCGTGTAGGAACAAGGTTCAAATCTCTCAGTCTGTTAGGATGCCTCAGCTGCATACATCACTACACATCCACTTGGCACCTATCGTAATGATAAGCGGCTCGTCTCGCCGTGACCTTATCTTGGATTCTCAATACTTCCGTCGCTCCATCCCCGCAGGGGCACAAAACCCGTCACTGTCTCGGTTGTGCTACCGGAAACTCTGGGGAAGTCGGAATAGGAGAGCACTCATCTTGGGGTGGGCTTACTACTTAGATGCTTTCAGCAGTTATCCGCTTCGCACTTGGCTACCCAGCATTTACCGTGGGCACGATAACTGGTACACCAGAGGTGCGTCCTTCCCGGTCCTCTCGTACTAGGGAAAGGTCCTCTCAATGCTCTAACGCCCGCACCGGATATGGACTGAACTATCTCACGACGTTCTGAACCCAGCTCACGCACCGCTTTAATGGGCGAACAACCCAACCCTTGGAACATACTACAGCCCCAGGTGGCGAAGAGCCGACATCGAGGTGCCAAACCTTCCCATCGATGTGAACTCTTGGGGAAGATCAGCCTGTTATCCCTAGAGTAACTTTTATCCATTGAGCGACGGCCCTTCCACGCGGCACCGTCGGTTCACTAAGGCCGACTTTCGTCCCTGCTCGACGGGTGGGTCTTGCAGTCAAGCTCCCTTATGCCCTTGCACTCGAGGGCCAATCTCCGTCCGGCCTGAGGAAACCTTTGCACGCTAGACAGACGTCTGTTGGCATTCCAGCCTTCCTTCTCATTTCAGGGCCTATCCGAAAGAGGATCCTACCTCTTGGTCGTGAATATCTGAATAGAACGAACCCGCCTTCGTGGGCATCTTTGCTTCGTAACAAAACAATGAGAAGATCCATCGACCTGAGACGAAGAGAAAAGTCTATATATTTTATTTAGTTATTCAATGAAACCAATGATTCGTTATTGGAGCAGATAGCAACAACCATTTCAGCGGACATGTGTATTTTCCGATGGATTTACATAGTTTCATTAGTAGAAATTGTTTGATGTAGCGAGTAATAGGCACTTTCGCCATTCAAGAATTCTTGTTTAGGCAGTTCATATCATCCACACATAGTGATCTAAGATTTCAATTCTTCCATGTTTCAGCAGTAGCATATTTTTCCATGGAGCTAAGGTCAAAAAGATGGAAGAAACAAGTGTTTCCACGACTCTACCATCCTGCCAATTCTACTCCACTGAATTCCCCCCCCCCCCCCCCCTTTCATGGGCACATATCTTTATGGCAAATCCCATTCACATATCTTTACGGCCAATTCTGTTCCAATTATGTTTCAACAAGTGTTTCCACATATATGTTTCAAGATTTTTTTTGATCCAAATCAATAGAAAAGGCAAATCCCCTATGATACACCAGATCCGTCTCGGTTATTGATAGAGTGAATAGATCCGCCATTTCTGGGAATCTTACAAAAAAACGTGGCGTAACGCGTATCCCCCTTTGTTCCGGTCATGGAGTAGATGAAAGAAATCAAAAAATGGTTTTTTTTTTCAAGATTGAAATCTTATTGGAACTGTCCATATCCGGTTTATCCTTTGGAACCATATCACATCCCGGATCTGGTTCCGAAGGATGAATTGAGACGGTATTTTGTAAGTACGTAAAAGGATAACGGTAACCCCACCATGAACTACTTCATTTTAATTTATGAATTGAATAGTAATAGAAAGACATGTCCTACCGAGACAGAATTTGTCACTTGCTATCCTCTTGCCTAGCAGGCAAAGATGGACCCCCGTGGAAAGACTGATTCATTCGGATCGACATGAGGTCCCAACTCCATTGCATTGCCAAAATCCATGTTGTATATTTGAAGCAGTTGACCTCCTTGCTTCTCTCATGGTACAACCCTCTTCCCGCGGAGCCCCCTTTCTCCTCAGTCCACAAAGACAAATGTAGGACTGGTGTCAACAGTTCATCACGGAAAAAAGGACTCGCCGAGCCGGGATCACTAACTAAGACTAAAATACTACAACCCAGAGGTGCGTCCTTCCCGGTCCTCTTGTACTAGGGAAAGGTCCTCTCAATGCTCTAACGCCAGCACCGGATATGGACCGAACTGTCTCACGATGTTCTGAACCCAGCTCACGTACCTCTTTAATGGTGAACAACCCAACCCTTGGAACATACTACAGCCCAAGGTGGCGAAGAGCCGACATCGAGGTGCCAAACCTTCCCGCCGATGTGAACTCTTGGGGAAGATATGTCTTTTTTCTTTGAGGCAATGTGATACCGCTTAGGTATCGAAGGGCGGCGAGGTATCGCCGGCGGCAGCAAATGTCGTAGGGGGGGGGGGGGTGTCGTGAGCGGTAGCGAGAGAGAGATAGAGAGAGAGATAGAGAGAAAGATAGAGAGAGGGATAGAGAGAAGGAAGAAGGGGAGCAGCCCCAACAATACTCAAGTGCTCCAAAGATGAAAGATAGGTTTTTAGGAGGACCTCTTATACTATGAGGACACTCCACATACAATACCCAAAATACCCATACACAAAATAGTAAATTACTAAGCCTGCTCTTGCATCCGGACCGCGCCCTCCCTGCTGTCGCCCAGGGTATCGCCGGGCGGTAACCCCGTGTTGTCGCCTGTCCCGCTACCGCCGGCCCTGTCGCCCGGCGATATCAATTCCGGTGCTGCTCCTATGTCCCTTGCTCCGCTCGATCGTCGGGTGTACACCCGCCAAGGCGGTTCCTCCTCCCGCGAGTCGGTAACAATGCCGCCATCTGGGAAATTGGCCTTGTCCTCAAGGCAGTAATCCGGAAACTGGCGGCGGAAGTCGTCGCGAACAAGCCACGTGCTCTCGGACTGGGGTCGATGTTGCCATGCTACCCGGACTTCCTCGGGAAAGGGCGTCCCGGAGTGAGACGAGCGGCGATCGATGATGGCGGCCGGATAGAGGGGGGCGGTGCTGGAGTAGTCCAAGTCGGCGGGGAAGTGGTCCACGGCCGGGTGGTCGCCGATGACGCGACAGAGCTGCGAGATGTGGAAGACGGGGTGGATCCGACTGCCGTCCGGTAGGTGAAGGCGGTAGGCAACTGCTCCAATACGGCCGATCACCTCGAAGGGGCTGAAAAAACGCGGGGCTAGTTTTGGGCACGTTCGGCGAGCGACAGACAGTTGTCGGTAGGGTTGTAGCTTGATAAACACCTTCTCCCCAACTTCGAGTTGTAGGTCCCGGCGTTTGCGATTCGCAAAGGATGTCATTTTGGCTTGGGCGCGCCGCAAGTGATGCTTCAAACTGTCCAAAATAGTGTCTCGATCTTGCAAGTGGACCGCGAGGCCGTCCACATGGCACTCGCCGGGTAAGTATCGTACGATCGATGGGGGTGGGCGGCCGTAGACCACCGCGAATGGGGAAGTGTTGGCGGCGTAGTGATACGCCGTGTTGTATGAATATTCCGCCCACGGAAGCCACTTAGCCCAAGTTCCCGGTCTTTCCCCAATGAAACACCGGAGGTAGGTTTCCAGGCACCGATTGAGAACTTCGGATTGCCCGTCCGACTGCGGGTGGTAGGCGGTGCTCATGCGAAGCTGAGTACCTTGGAGCCGGAATAACGAAGTCCAAAAGCTGCTGAGGAACAGGGGGTCGCGGTCGCTCACAATGGAGCGCGGAAACCCATGAAGGCGCACAATGCCGGAGATGAAACTGTCCGCTACCGACTTTGCGGTGTACGGGTGGCGAAGGGGAATGAAGTGGTCGTACTTTGAAAGGCGGTCGACTACCACCAAAATACAGTCAAACCCATCCGACCGGGGTAGCCGGGTGATGAAATCCATGGCGATGTCCTCCCAAATGCGCTCCGGAATCGGAAGGGGTTGTAGGAGACCGCCTGGGAACAATGCCTCATACTTGGCCTTCTGACATGTAAGGCATGCGGCAACGTAAGCCTTGACCTGGCGGAACATGTGTGGCCAAAACAAGGAGGCCGACAAGCGGCGATATGTCCGGTAGGCGCCGGCGTGGCCGCCGGTCGGAGATGCGTGGAACTCAGCAAGCAATCTAGGAATGCAGGCGGCGGAGGCGGAAAGGACCAAACGGCCGTGGTAGAACAACCGGCCGCCAATGAGGGAGTAGGGGGGGTGTGCCGCCGGGTCGGCGATGAGAGCCGTCCTGATTGGGGACAAATACGGGTCCTGTTCGACCCCCTCCTGGATGTCCGCACCCTCCTCCCAGAAGGGCCGAGAAATTGCGGTCAACTCGGGCGCGTGCGGTTGGCGAGACAGTGCATCCGCCGCCCGGTTGGTCTTCCCGGAACGAAACTCGATTGAGAAGTCGTAGCCCAATAATTTCGCGATCCAAACTTGTTGAGCCGGCGTGGCGATTTTCTGCTGGAGGAGATATCGGAGGCTGTGGTGATCCGTCCGCACCACGAACGACCGACCGAGCAAGTACGGGCGTCAGTGTTGTACTGCCAGAACCAAGGCCATCAGTTCATTTTCATAGGCCGAACGGCTGCGAACCGTGGGAGAGAAGGCCCGGCTGTAGAAGGCGATTGGGCGGCCGACCTGCATCAGGACCGCGCCGACCCCGGTGCCCGACGCGTCGCACTCGACCACGAAGGGCTGGTGGAAGTCCGGCATCGCCAATACCGGCCCGTGCACGAGGGCCGATTGCAATGCCACGAATGCTGCCATGGCCGCCGCCGACCACACGAAAGGGCCCTCCTCCGATAGTTTGAGCAATTGGGTGAGGGGGCGGGCCAAAGTCCCATAGCCCTGGATGAACCGGCGGTAGTAGCCGGTCAAGCCCAAAAATCCGCGCACCTCGCGAACCGATGTGGGCGTCGGCCAGTGGAGAACCGCCGCCACCTTGTCGGCCTCCATGGCCACCCCGTTGGCCGAGATCGTGTGGCCCAAATAGCTCACCGCACGGGCGCCAAACGAGCATTTCTTCCGGTTGAGGACGAGGGCGTGCCCGCGAAGGGTGCGGAGGGTGGACCGGACGTGCTGGAGGTGGTCCTGCCAAGTGGAACTATACACCAAAATATCATCAAAAAAAACAAGCACATGTTTTCGGAGTACCGGCCGGAAGATGTCATTCATCGTAGCTTGGAAGGTGGCCGGGGCATTGGTCAAGCCGAACGGCATGACCAAAAACTCGAAATGCCCGTCGTGAGTCCGGAACGCCGTCTTGGGAATGTTGGCCGGCCGTACGCGAATCTGATGATAGCCGGAGCGGAGATCCAGCTTCGTAAAGAATGTGGCGCCGTGGAGCTCGTCCAATAGCTCCTGGATGACCGGAATCGGATATTTGTCGGCGACGGTGGCCCGGTTTAGTTCCCGATAGTCCACGCAAAAGCGCCAACTACCATCTTTCTTTCGTACCAGGAGGACCGGGCTGGAAAAGGGGCTCGCGCTTGGCCGAATGATGCCCCCCAAAAGCATCTCCCGCACGAGGCGTTCGATCTCGTCCTTCTGCAAGTGGCCATAACGGTACGGTCGTACCGACACGGCTGATGTCCCCGGGTGAAGGACGATGGCATGGTCGGTGGGGCGGGCCGGGGGTAAACCGGTCGGGGCCACGAAGATTTCGGCAAACTCGTCCAAGATGCCGCGGATGTCGTCCGGTACCGGCGGCGGAACCTCCGAGGCGCTGGCCAAGAGCCAAAGGCAAGCGGAAAAGTGGACATCCGACGTGCGTTGAAGGGCCCGGAAGGACACCGGCGTGCGGCGGAGAGTGGAGTCGCCCGTAAGGCAGCACGGCGCCGCCCCTTGCTGAAAGTGCATCGTCATTTTGGCCCAATTTACGCGAACGTCGCCCAACGTTTGTAACCAAGCGACCCCCAAGATCGCGTCAATGCCTCCCAATTCGAAGAGATAGAAGTCCGCCGTGATGGAGCACGAGCCCGCGGTAAGCGCGAGTGCTTGGCATAGGCCCTGCGTCGGCCGCCTCCGGCCGTCCCCCAAGCAAACAGTGAATTCCGCGGATGGCAGGTGGGGAAGATCGAGCTCGCGAGCCAAGTGCGCCGAAATGAAGTTGTGGCTCGCGCCACTGTCGATCATGAGGATGACGTCCCGCTCCCGAATGCGGCCGTGGAGTTTCATCGTGCGAGGACCCGTGATGCCGCCGACCGAGAAACAGGGCAACTCCAGGCAATGAAATGGTTCGGTCGGGTCCGGAAGGGGTTCGGTGTCCTCGGAACCGAGTGGTGCCAGCTCCTCCTCCCGCAAGTCGGTGGGTGTGTCGTCGCCAAACAGGGCATGAAACTCTTTGACCGAGCATACGTGGTTGGGCGAGTACGGTTGGCGGCACCTGAAGCATAATCCTTTGCGGCGGAGGTCGTTGTACTCGCTATTCGAAAAACGGTGGGTCGTGGGGCGGCCGGGGCGCTGGCCGCCGTGCGGACCCGGCCGTGTCGCCATGTCACGTGCGGGAGGCGGCCGAGGCGGCGGGTGAGAAGCCGGTACCGGTTGGCGAATGCCCAAGTCCGCCTCGACGGCGCGAGCCAGGTCGATCGCGGCGGAAACGGTGCGGGGATTGTGGGTCCGGAGGCGAGAACGAATGGCGGGCCGCAACCCTTGCAAGAAAAACCCCAAGTAGTGATCCGGAGGCAGTCCCGGGACATGGGAGACCAAGGCGACGAACTCATCAATATAGGTGTCAAGGTCGGACGATTGGCGTATGCTGCAGAGGCGCTCGATGGCGGAGCCGGAGTAACGCGCGTCATAGCGCTGAATCATTTCATGCTTGAGCTCATCCCAGGAAATCTGGGGTTGCACCTGGCGAAGCCACCGTGCCCAGTGCAACGCGGAGCCCGAGAGGCCGACGACCGCCGTTCCCACCTTGTCGGCTTCCTCGGTCAAATGGAGGTCGAAGAATTGCTCGGCGCGAGCTATCCAACCCATGGGATCCACCCCAGTGAAAGACGACAACTCCAGCGCCAACGGGGGACGGTTACCGGGCGGCATTGGGGCAGCTTGTCGCAGATTGGGCCCGACAGCCGGCGGGTGAGGTGCAGCCGGGGGCTGCCCGAGGATGGAAGTGGACGATGCGGCGGCTGGTGAGGTGACCGGAGGTTGATCCAAGCGGGCGAGGATGGCGTTGTTGGTCGCCTGGTTGCTGAGGGCGAGGGCTTGAAGCGCGGCGGTGGTCGTTTGGTTGTTGAGGGCGATGGCTTGGAGCGTGGCCACGGCGGCCCGGAGGTCGGAGATGTCGGATTCGGCGGCATCGGCGCGGGGGTGAGCGTCGTGCGGCTCGTCGGCGGAGCCGGCGGAGTTGAGGCGGGTGGAGACCGGCATGGCGGGGACTTCCGGCGGCTTGACGGCGGGCGGAGCGGCAGGTCGGACCAATGATACCGCTTAGGTATCGAAGGGCGGCGAGGTATCGCCGGCGGCAGCAAATGTCGTAGGGGGGGTGTCGTGAGCGGTAGCGAGAGAGAGATAGAGAGAGATAGATAGAGAGAAAGAGAGAGAGAGGGATAGAGAGAAGGAAGAAGGGGAGCAGCCCCAACAATACTCAAGTGATCCAAAGATGAAAGATAGGTTTTTAGGAGGACCTCTTATACTATGAGGACACTCCACATACAATACCCAAAATACCCATACACAAAATAGTAAATTACTAAGCCTGCTCTTGCATCTGGACCGCGCCCTCCCTGCTGTCGCCCAGGGTATCGCCGGGCGGTAACCCCGTGTTGTCGCCTGTCCCGCTACCGCCGGCCCTGTCGCCCGGCGATATCAATTCCGGTGCTGCTCCTATGTCCCTTGCTCCGCTCGATCGCCGGGTGTACACCCGCCAAGGCGGTTCCTCCTCCCGCGAGTCGGTAACACAATGTGTGGTTGTGAGGTGTTGCTTTCATATGACATGAATCAAGTCATTATGGTTAAGCCAACCGGCGTATTGTTGTAAGTGACGACATAATAAATAATAATACATAGAGTTAGATCTTTTGGACATAAGGTAAATTTGAGTAGGGTAGACGCCTATAAAATTGAGACAACTAAAAAATAATAAATTATGACGCTTGTGACGTCGAAATTTAACTAGTTCAATTGGTGTCTAGAAAATGGTTAGAGATGAACCAATATACCTGAGAAAAGTGTTGTATAACAGTACATAGTGCAACCATTGATCTTACATAACCCGATTAATGAGCTACTTAGACGAGAAAAAACAAGTATGAAATTACTGTGTTTCTATGATATGAGTATGTACTCAAGCAATTACTCAAGTAATGTTCGTATTACTTTTAACTGTATATTGCTCTTTTCATATTGCGTATTTAAATTATATTATTGAAGGTGGGTCGGTGGACTCGGTGCTTACAAATTCTCCTTTTAGATACTTCATGAGAGCACTACAAGGGGTAGTAAAGGAAAAAAGAAGAAGAGAAATATATATATATATGTACATCCTTTTATGAGCAATGTAAATTATGTGCGAAATATTATTGTAAATTATGTAGCAAACATGTTTAAATAAAATAAAAAATTTGTTTTAGTTCTCATGTGCAATACTTATTTGTAAATTTTGGAAAAAGTAAAATATCCTTCATCACATTTCATGTACCCGCCCCGTTAATTACGAGTCATCGGGTCAAGGGTGTATTTAAAATATATATTAAAATTTTTAAGCATCCTTAAAATGTCTTATTAGACAGTCATGCAGACGACAACGTTCAAACTTATCTTATGCTTGTAAACGACCCCCCAACATTCTAGAGACAAAAATAATGGATGGAGTGGACCTAGCCTTGCAAAGTTGTGATCACAATACGAGCAACACTCGTGGACACTTGTTATAGGCCTAGGAGCATATGAAACAATATTACGATGAGCACTATTATGAGGTTCAGTCTTGACCTTAAAGACCCACTTGCAAGTAATAGGAACAGCACCAGGTGGAAGAGGAACAAGCTCCCATGTACGAGTGTGCTCAAGCGCCTCCAACTCAGCAGACATAGCAACCTGTCACTCAGGTAGTTGGGCAGCCTCACGATAAGAAGTCGGCTCTGGAGTACTGAAAACAGTGGCGGAGGGCGGGTAGGTCCAGCGGTAGGGTAGCAAGGCTAAGACGGTCGGGAGGACGCCTCTCACGAGGTGGGTTGCGGCGCACAAGAGGATCATCCATAGGGCACTCGCTGGAAGAGGTAGGCACTGAGTATGGGGGCACTGGAGGCGAGGAGATAGGAGGAGGACGATGAGTATAGTGATAAGGAAGAGAGACACGATCCCAAGTGGACAGCTCATCAGAGGGAGAGGAGTGAGGAGTTGGAGGTAAAGTAGACTGCGGCAAGGGAGAAAGAGGTGACGGAGTAGACTGTAGCAAGGGAAGAGGAGGGGACATACCGGAGGGGAGGATACATGAGGCGAAGAAATGGGAAGAGTGAGAAACTGCACATCAGAGGGAGTAACAGATGAGTGCGAGGTCGGGGAAACGGGGGGCACAAAGAAAGGGTGAGACTCATCAAAAGTGACATCACGTGAAATGCGAAGTCGACGTGCAACAGGGTCATAGCATTGATAGCCCTTGTGCTCAGCACTGTACCCAAGAAAGGTGCAAGGGACAGACTGAGCAGAGAGCTTAGTACGCTCACGTGGAGAGAGAAGAACATAACATCGACAACCAAAAACACGAAGATGAGTGTAACGTGGGGGTCGAGAGTATAGACACTCACCGAGACACTGACCCTGAAAGAAAGTGGAGGGCTGCAGATTAATAAGATAGACAGCAGTGGAAACATCCCCAACCAAGTAGTGAGGAGGAACGTGAGAGGAGATAAGAAGGGTGCGAGTTGTCTAAATAATATGACGATGCTTTCTTTCAGCGATGTCATTCTGAGCATGGGCACCGGGACAGGCAAGCTGAGGGAGAGTGTCGTGAGTAGCTAGCAAATCTCGAAAAGCATGAGATTGATACTCCCCCCTGAGTCAGAACGGAAAATGCGTGTGGAAGCAGAAAACTGTGTGCGCACCATAGCAGAAAAAGTAACATAGATCTGAAAAAATTCAGATCGAGAACGCATAAAATAGACCAAACAATAACGAGAGTAGTCATCAATGAAAAGAACATAGTACCGGTGTCCACCCTTGGATACAAAAGGTGCGGGTTCCCAGACATCAGAATGAACTAGATCAAAGAGACGCTGAGATCTGGACTCACTAGACTGATAGGGGAGTTGTAATTGTTTACCGAGCTTACAACCTAAACATGAGTGAGACCGATCAATAGAAACACGACCAAGGAAACCATGACTAATGAGAGAAGCTAGACGTGAACCACTGGGATGACCAAGACGGTGGTGCCACTGAGAGAAACCCACCGAAGGAAGACAAAGGGAGGAAGTTGCAGGTGACCACGAAGTGGAAGGAAGGTGGAGACGATCAAGGACGTACACCCCGCAACGACGACGACCAGCCCCAAGGAGTGCCCCAGTCAGACGATCCTGCACACGGCATGTGAACTCATCAAAGGTAACCAAACAACCATGGGATGTGAGCTGGCTGGCGGATATAAGGTTCATGGAAACTCAGGTATGTAGGCAACATCAGGAATGTGAAAATGGGTGGTGTGAAGGAGGCCACAACTGGTGATGGGGTGAATGGTGACATCTGCTACCATGATACTAAGGGCAGGAGTAATGGGCTGACATGATAAAAGGTGTGTAGCATCATAGGTCATGTGAAAAGAGGCTCCAGAGTCAAGCAACCAGTCGGAGGTAGAGATACCTGCAGGGGCGGAGGCGGCCGGCTGAGAGACAGAGGCAGGAGAGCAGGCCGGAGAAAACCGCTGGACAATCAGCTGCACAAGCTCAGAGACAGAGAGAGACTGCGTTGGAGCCGAGAAATGAGCGAAAGGAACACCAGGAGCACACTGCTGACCAGACTGTTGAGCCCTCTGAAGCTTGCGACACCCAGATTGAACGTGTCCAAGGCACTGACAATAGTGACAGCAGACCGGATGGCGACGAGGAGCACCGGACTGAGTAGTAGAGGGCGCAAGAGAAAGAGTCCCCTCAGCAATCACCAAGGCCTTTTGGAGGAAGGCGGAAGAGGAGTGAGGTGATGCCATTGAAGAGCAAGCAGGAGGTTCCAGCGGGCTGCGGGAGCAGCGGACAGGCTCGGCGAGATGAGCGGGGGCAACGAACGGGCTGCATGGTAACCGGAGAAGCGGACGACGGGTGCGGCGAGATGAGCACGAGCGGCGAGATGAATCGACGGAATTGTCGGGCTCGGCGAGATGAGCACGAGCGGCTTCGTCGATCGGACTGGAACAACAGAGACGATCGAGAGCAGCAACAGATAGGAGCGGAGAGCGTCGTCGATAGGAGCGGAGAGCGTCGTCGGTAGGAGCGGAGAGCGTCGTCGTCGATAGCAGCAGCTAGGAGCGGAGAGCGTCGTCGATAGGAGCGGAGAGCGTCGTCGTCGATAGCAACAGCGGAGACGTGAGACGGCGAGATCGAGAGATCGAGAGATACCACCTTAGAAGATTGTGAGACGGCGAGATCAAGAGATCAATGAGGAACGAAGATCGGGAATCACGATCGGCGGAATCTGGCGAGCGGATGGAGCAAGATCGGCTTGTGGGCAGAACAGAGATGTCCTAGAGCTCTGATACCATGATAGGAAAATGGATCTTGTGTGTATTCACAGTTGAACAAAGTAATACATATACATGAATAACGGAGGGTGATCCTAACACCCGATGTGACTATATGCTAACATTAATACTCAATATATAACATATCTAACACTTTGCAAGGTGGGCGAGGTAGCATATCATTGAAGGAAGCTAAGCTTCATCCAAACTTCCAAGTATTACTACTGCCATCAGGGTTACTCCTCCCCCCTATTCATATCTCCGCATTGCCACAAATTATTGAAGGGAGGAGTGTCTGACAGTAGATACAAGACCTTGCACATGTGATTGAATTGTAGAACCACAGACATTCTCATTCAGTGTAAGGATGCATCAGACTTGGAGACTACATGGGAATGGCTATATATTTTTTCTTATACCTACCCCACCTTTGAGCATATGGCCAAGCTAATTTTGGAAGTTGGGTAAAATATTATTGTTGATTTTGTGAATATGCATTATCTTAATTGTACATTAACGAAGGATGATGTGTATTAAATAATTATGTGCATGATATGCATGCACATTAAAATAATGAAAGTGTGATATGCATGCATATTAAAATATTATGTGTGTGATTTGTATGAGTATTAAAATATTATGTGTGTGACATGCATGCATATCTATACATATATATAAAGATATTCTGGGTTTCAACAGTGTTGTTTTGTATGTCGCAAGCAAAGATTTCCTTCGCATTCGTTCGCGTTCGTTCGCAAACAAAGATCGGCCCAGAAAATCTCTCGCCCAAGCCGCTGCGCGCTAGGTCCCTCCTCCTCCACCTGCGATTCCCAAATTCCGCCGGACATTTGCCCTTCGCAAATAAAGGTCCGGGAAGAGAGAGTTGGGCGGTGAGAGAGAAAGAGAGAGAGGAGTCTGTCCACCAAGCCGTAGCTCTTCATTCCCTCAGTTCGCACCTTCCTCTCCATCTCGCATCTGCAGTACCTGTGAGTCACCGACGGACGACGCTCTGCGTATCCGGTTACCCTCTTCCCAGCTCTTCTCCCAGCACATCACTGGCGCCGATGAACCTGCACGCAGGCTCCTTCGGAACGGCGAGCTTAGGGAGGTCGTAGTTCGGTGTTCCGTTGTACTCAACAGAAAAAAGGTTCATCCTCTTCCCTTCCTTCTCCCTCATCTTGCTCTCCTGCTCCAACGACTCGACCTACATCGCGCAACAATTGCCCATTTTTGATCGGGATCGGTTGCTTTCTAGGGTTTTGATTTACTGTCAATACTGGATTTAGTAGAAATCTGTGGGGAAGAAGGGCTTCAGTAGACATCTAAGGGATTGTGGGTGGGGCTGTAATGGCTGAATTGGGGGATGGGCTCGGAGAAGGAGAAGGCGATGCAAGAAGGGATAGCAAAAGGGGTTTGAATCGGCCATTTGTGGTGGGAGGAGACAGTCAAAGCATAGTCTTAAAGCCAATGTACTAAGTTCTCTTTTCACTTGACAGGAAAATTTGATGTTGTACAAATTTCCTTTGCCTCTAATGAGTTCCTTTCCCATGCTATGAATTCCTCAAATCAATTCCTCACCTCAAGTCAATCAATCTAGGTAGCTCCAAGGAGAGTACAAAATGAAAATATAAAATGAGAACCGTGGTTTGGTGACTTTGATCAATCTATTTGTGAACACCTCAATTTGGACTTGGTTCCTTCCAAGGATTTCATGGAACACCTCAATTTACTCAGGTAGTGACCAAATTAGCATCTAAAATGCATAAAAATTTCCTATTTATATTCATGTTGAAGTACTTGCTGGAATTTTCAGCTCCTGTTTTGCTGCAGCAATCATACGCTGGAGAATCCCATTTAGGCCAGGTATCCATGTTGTTTGGAAGTTCCATAAAAATATACCATGCATGATTGGTTGTTTATTATGACATTTTAAAATGTCATCTAGATTGATTACATCAGAATTTATATAGCTTCTTATATATCTTCATTTTAATCCATTTTCAGGCTCCTGAGATACAACATGCTTCTCAATTTGCTGCAAAGAACTCCCAGTTGGAACCTCAGGGTGGAGACCAAGGCCACTTACCCCATTCCAGTTTGATTTCTTATGACACAAGTGTTCTTAAACATATTAAGGTAGAATTGAGTTCCATCATTATTTATATCTTCTTTTGTTTAATTTTCAGTTACTCCTACATCACTCTATTTCTATCTGCTTTTGTTTAATTTCCACCATTATTTCTATATTCTTTTGTTTAATTTTTAGTTACTTCTACAACAGTGTTGATTGAGCCTTTCTATGATTGGAAGGCTTGACAAGTTCAAATGATCATTCTGTGTAGGATATTGAGATATGCTGAGTTGCTTGGTATTTATTAGTTTTTGGTCTTCCTACATTACCTAAAAATGAAAATTTTAGTTAAGCCATTATTTTATGCTCATCAAAATGTAGAAACCGGTTTGAATTTATGTTATTTACTACTGTGAACAGTATTCAGTGTCCATCACAAATAAAGATCCACGGTTTCCCGTCTCTCCTCCCGCTCCCACGCGACATCGCCGGTGGTGTTCAAATTTTCTGGCCTAGGGCAAAGGCGGGCTGCGTAGAAGTTTCAAGCACCTGTCTGTCGCAAACAAAGGCTTGGTGGATGCCTTCTTCGGCAACACCCGTTCATTCCCTGTCGGAATCTACCTGCACCGCTCCCTCCCCGGGAGCCCTGAGGTCAGGCCTCCACCTACTTATGCCAATATCCACTCCGCTCCCGCAAAGGCGGCCACATCGTCTTCGTCTCTTCCTCCTGCGAACCCAAGCACATTTTCTCATCCGCACCTAAAGAATCCCCGCTAGGCAGGGAGGAAGAGGGTAGATCACTGAAAGTAGAGGCGGCGGACCAAAAACATTCACTGAGAAGAGGATATTTTGACCTCCATCGCCCTCCACCGATACTCAACAAGATGACGATAAGGAGAAACGGAGTTCTCTGCCCTCCGCAACTAGCGATCGCCGGCGCAATAGCATGCGCAAGTCCATTTTCTAGGCGCAGCTTGCGATCGACAGTCTGGGTGAGCGCCAATGTGACACGAGCTCTCTTCCAGATTGTTGTTCCATCACATTCATCCACTAGACCTTCGTCTTTGCAGACGTTCACCCAGGTGTTTGTTCTCCGCTCTCCTTCTTAATCTTATTTTGTTCTTCATTCATCTTATTTTTTAATCCCATTCTTATTTGAGAAGCTTTTTCAGATTTGTAGTCTTTGATTTTAATCAACTGTTATGTTCTTCTGATCGATCTATACAGTGACACTTGGATTGAACTTTGCGCTTTCTGTTTCTCTTTTGCTTGGATTCTTAGATTTTAGTCGATACCAGTAAAAAAAAAGAAGGTTTAAGAGTGAAGGAAACAGAAGTGCAACTAAGAAATTCTGCGACCTTTTCACTTGCATCAACATCCTCTTAAGCTGGACTACCATTACTTTTTTCATTACAACTTCCCAAAGAGGGAAGGATGTGAAAAAATAATGGTCTGTGATATGAAATTGGTGGAATAGGAGAGAACGATGGTCAACTACAACTGCATTTAAAGTTAAATTTGCTCTGGAAGATCTAACAGGAAAAGTTCCAAAGAATCACCCATCAGCCTAAATTCTCACCGAGCGTTCTAAGCTCCATATGGATCACAACTCATGATTCAAAGGTCTAATTAACTGAGGAGTGTTTTCCAAATCCATTCATTTAAGACATCTTTTTTATTAGTATTATTATGTGTTTTCATATTTGGAGAAGTAAAAAAATGTTTTCGTTAATTTCAAACTGAATAGCCTGAGTATCTATCATGATATATACTATCAGGAACAGTAATTTCAATTGAACTTCGATGCTTTATTTTCCGAAGTGCTTATATAGTGTTGTCGGCATCTATCTAAAATTTGTTTACCTGACAGCCTATGTAGTTGGAGAAACTGCATAATTGAAGCAATGTAAAGAATTAATTATCTGTTGCCGTTTTTTTCGGAAGCTTACTCCCATAAGTATATGAATCTTAGCGGAATAAAGTGGTCACAAAATGATCATAATTTTTTATATTTTTGTACAAAGATATGCATAATTCTGAATAAATATGCATAATTGTGAATATAATTCAAGGAGACTTGCTCAGCTCTTTGAAGCTTATCATAACCCCTTTGAAAATTACTATTTTTGTATGCCTTATTCAGGGTAATTCCAGGTATGTTTTGGCTGCATCTATCTAAAAGTTGTTTTACTAGATTTGATGTGATGCTGCTTTCTATGGGTAAGTTTGAGTTGAATGATCTTCAATTTTGCTCTTAGAAGTTTATGTATTTTTATCTGAGTATGAACGCATCGGTTGACACGTCAATCTTCACACTGTCGAGGCGGGGGTACTGCCGCGCGGGGCACGTGAATTTTGTTAAAAGCATTTTCCCTAGAATACGAGCATCTTCGCACGGGCTACCGCCCGTGCTCGATGCTCTCCGCTTCGACAGTACCCCAGCAACGACGGTACCTCCACCCAAACTCGCCCGCTCTAGGACGTGCGGTCAATTGACAGTGCATGGGTAGCCCCAGTGCCCCGCGCGGCAGAGCCCCCGCCTCGACAGTGTCTCGACGCGAAGGCGCTCCCACCGCTCGCGAACCCCCGTGCGCACGACAAAATCAGGATGTGGGAGAGCATCGGGCACGGGGGTTCGCGAGCGGCGGGAGCGCCTTCGCGCCGAGACACTGTCGAGGCGGGGGTTCTGCCGCGCGGGGCACTGGGGCTACCCATGCACTGTCAATTGACCGCACGTCCTAGAGCGGGCGAGTTTGGGTGGAGGTACCGTCGTTGCTGGGGTACTGTCGAAGCGGAGAGCATCGAGCACGGGCGGTAGCCCGTGCGAAGATGCTCGTATTAAAATAAAGAAAGTGTGATACATGTGTATATTAAAATATTAGGTAAAGAGCCATATATAAAAGGGATGAATAGTTCATTTATAAGCATAAAGTTTGAAATAAGATCTTGAGTTCTCTTCTCTCTTGATCTCTTGTGGTCTTGTGCTCTTGTTTTGATTGTTCTCTCCCGCTCTTCTCAAATTTTAAGGTGAAAATTATTATGTGCATGATATGCATGCACATTAAAACTATGGACTTAAATGGCTTCAACAAATTTTAAGGTGAAAACTTTTTCTGGGAGAAATAGCTTCAGCCTGTGGAGGATCAAGATGATTGCTCTATTGAAGCAACAAGACGTCTACAAGGTCGTGTTCGAACCAGAGAAATTGTTGAAAGAGATGGCGGCGGATATGAAGAAAGAATTGGAGATTAGAGCTCACAATACTATTCAACTTTCTCTCGCCAATGAAGTTCTTTGTGAAATCGTCGAAGAGGATACTACGGCAAATTATGGAAGAAGCTCGAAACACTCCACTCAAAAAAGTCTCACGAATCGGTTGTACTTAAAGCAATAACTCTACACGTTCAAGATGAAAGAATATACGTCCATTAAGCCCAATTAAACGAGTTAAATCAAATAATGGTGGATTTGAAGAACATCGATGTGAAGATAGATGATGAGATTCAAACGATGATCCTCTTGTGCTTACTCCATTTGGGCAATTCATACCTTCCATCAAAGACGTGAAAGCAGGTCTGCAATCGGAGGTGTTGCGTTAAAAGGTGTCATCAGACAGATCAAATGGGCATGATGATGGATTATTCATGAGAGGACAATCACACAAACGAGATTGGAAGAGTGACAGAGGAAGGTCAAGATCAAAGTCGAGAAACCTCAAAGGAGATCAATGCAACTACTACATGAAGAAAGGGAATTGAAAGAAAGATTGCTTTATACTCAAAGAGTAGGAGATGAAGAAATCTTCAAATTCTGCGAGCATTGTGCCGGAGGCATCCGAGAGTGATGTCTCTGTTTTCTTGGTGTGTGTGTTACATGACATAAAAGATTATTATGTACTTGATTTCGACTGTTCTTATCATATGACTTTAAATCTGAGTTATTTTACAATATATTATTCCTTTGATGGAGGCTATGTATTCATGGATAATGATACTGTGTGCAAAATAATTGAAATTGGAACGGTCCAGATTGTGATGCATGATGGTGTTGAAAGGACTTTTAACGAATGTCCAACATATTCCGGACTTGAAAAAGAACCTTCTTTCTCTTAAAGCTTTGGACACGGGTTGGGGTTCAGACAAGGAGAGCCCAGTGTCACGGACTTAGTATTTTACACTAAAAGCGTGCAGCACTTGGCTAGACTTTCCACCAACTTTTGATACCCAAGTAAGCTTTTCTTCAATGATGCAGCGGAATGAAAAGAAATCTTTTGATTAACCTTCTGAATAAAGTTACAAAATAATTTGAAAGACAATTGAACAAGACATACAAAAGATCAAGGCATACAACAACACTCAACACTCAATGCTCACGAGCACACAACCCTCACAAGAGGAGACTCGCTAGCAAAACAAGCTCAAAGCAATGGATGATTGAAATGAGGATAGGTCCTCCTTTTATATAGGCCTCCTCCCCTTTTCCCTCCAAAACCAAAGAAGAATCTAAATTCCTCCACATAAAGAGGAGACTAGATCATTCCACACTCTTCTACACTATTTCACATCTCTCATGCATGATCTTTCTCCAGCATTCTAGAATATTCTCAACATATGTAGTACAATCTTGAACAATGGTCACGAGGCGAGTGAGTTAACCTTGGCACCGTGACACCAGGCTTTGGATTATGTTCAAATATGTGCTTAATTGCTCATGAATCAAAGTTATATTTCTCAAATTCAACTAGAAGAACACATAATCATTGATAGTAAAACAAGAACAGCTTGTAGATCCGAGGGAAATAAACAATGCGAGTGAGAGGTTTTCTCCGCGTCAGGCGGCTAGGGTTCCTCTGCATTGCTCGGCGGCTGGGAATGAGAGCAGCGGCCGACTGAAACGGGAAGGAGAGCACCAGCGAAAAGAGAGCAGTCTTCGACGAAAGGATGCAGTTAGATTCCTCTGCGATGGTCGGAACTGGATTCATAAAGGAAAGAGTTTTGGGGTTGCGATTAAAGAAGCTAGCGA
The DNA here is from genome assembly GCA_033032865.1 of Dactylorhiza incarnata. Classification (NCBI taxonomy): domain Eukaryota; kingdom Viridiplantae; phylum Streptophyta; class Magnoliopsida; order Asparagales; family Orchidaceae; genus Dactylorhiza; species Dactylorhiza incarnata. The sequence continues at coordinate 3,096,578 of JAWHQI010000229.1, read as the reverse complement.
GGAAAAGAAGGCCTAGTTTTTTAAGTTTTGGGGTGCGGATAGCTAATTTCGGGTTGCGGTTAGCAATCACCTTAAAATATTATGTGTGTAATATACATGAGTATTTATATAATGGAGGTATGATGCATGTGTATATTAAAATATTAGGTGGAGAGACTTATATAAATGGATGTATAGTTTATTTGGTAAGCATCAAGTTTGGAATAAGATCTTCAATTATGTTCACTTTTGATCTTTTGTGGTCTTGTGCTCTTATTTTGTCCGTTTTCTCCCGCTCTTCTCTCTTCTGCACGCTAACGATTGCGAATAATTATTTTTGGTAAGTAGATGCTTATGAGTGTTAAAATGTAATTAAGTATTGAAAAAATATTTCCCATGCACATGACAATCTAGAAGATTAAATGTAGTTTAGTATTGAAAAAACTTTTTATGTCATATGACAATTTAAAATGGTATAATTTCAAGGAAAATATTGAATTAAATTATCTGTTTAAACAATAATTATAATATATTTAATATATGTCTTGAAAATCGATATGTCAAATAAGTTAACAATCTTTCAAATAATGTACTATTTAGCCCATACATGTTAACTTATATATATATATATATACGAGTGACAGTGCACGGGGGCCCCCCGTGCTCCGCGCGACAGTACTTTACGCGCACCCGGCGGGCTTCGCCCGCACCCGGCGGCCTTCGTCCGCAACCGACGGCGAGTGACAGTGCACAGGGTCCCCCCGTGTCCGGCGCGACAGTACCCTGCACGCGCCCCCCGGCAGGCTTCGCCCGCCCCCGGCACGCACGCAGTTATATATAATTTATTTTTATTTTTCTTTTTTAAATAAAAAAAATGAGATTGAATATATATTATACATATAATATTATCTGTTATATATATCATATCTAAATTAAATGTAATTTATAATTTTATATATATACATTATAATATATATATTAAATGTAATTTATAATTTTATATATATACGTTATAATTTTTTTTACAGAATTTTTTTTTTAAACGAAGTCCGCTGCCCTGCCATTGCCGTCCGCCGGACCGCCGCCGGTGACCCTGCCGGACCGCCGCCGGACCAACCCCGCCGAGTTCGCCGGGGTCCGGCGACCTCGGCGGTGGGGTCCGGTCAGGCCGGCGGTGGCTCCGGTGGCGGCGGCGGCGGACGGCAAAGGGGGGAGGCGTGAAATCGGGTTTTGATCGGGAGGAGAGGAGGCTGAAAAAAATCTTATATTGTTATTCGCAGGCCAGGTAATTTCGAATATGGCTATTTGCAGCCCAGATCACCGGGATCGAACGGCTGAGATTCAATCTGCGGTTCTATTTGAGCCTCAAATGGTCTTATAAGTTTTCCTTTATATAATATATATATATATATTAAATGCATTTATGTCATTTCATTACAGAGATAAACAATTATTTACATAGAAATAGCAAGTAGGATTGACATTTTTTTGGAATAATACCAGTTTTTGTAAACCTAAGCTTAGCAACATAAGTAAAATTATCCTCATAATACATCTATATATATTACACAAACGGAAAAACTTTCCTTTGATGAAAAGTTGTGCTTTCACATTCTGCCTCACTTTTTCCTCATTTGATATATGTAATAATAATTTATTTATAAATCAAATTTATTTTATTTTAATTAATCATTTATACTAAAGTAAAATGAAATAATTTTACATATTAATAGTTTTGCGCATGTCCCTTTATGCGCAGCTTGCCGCTCAAAGTACCCCTTGCAAAATTGATTTTCACCACCCATATGACCATATTACAGTAAATATTGAGCGACGAAGACGGTTTTGTATATCAACAATGCACACTGCACAATGTGAGGCCTCGTGCACATCTACTAGTATAACACATTAGAGAATGTGCACGGGTCCCCACATGGGAAGCGTGCAATGAGGCCATTATTTCGATGGTCGATTGTGATAGGAAAAGGCGAATGCCTAACCTGTACACTAATTCAAGGGGTATAAATACAAAGGAGGGTGGTCACAACACCCGGAGTAAACCTAAGTTATGTTCACCATGAAGAGATATACAAAATGTCTAACACCCCCCTCAAACACACTGGGGATCATACATCGAGAGTTTGGATGATAGATAAGCATGATGGGTCTGTGTCTGTGGCTTGGTCATCAAGTCTGCAAGTTGCTGCTCAGAAGGATCAAACGAAGGAGCAATAGTGTCACGACCATACTGCTCACGTAGGAAGAAGGCGTCCACTCTGATATGCTTGGAAAGAGAGTGCTTCACCGGATTCAGAGTAATCTGAATAGCACCAGTGTTGTCACAGTGGAGTGATGTGGGATCCGGAAAAGAGACACTAAGGTCCGCAAGAAGCCAGCGGAGCCAAATAATATCCTCAGCAGTGGTAGTCATGACACGAAGTTCAGCCTCAGTGCTGGAACGAGAAACTCCGGTCTGCTTCTTGGACTTCCAAGCAATGAGTGAAGAACCCAAGAACAGACAGAAACCAGTGACGGATCGGCGGTCAACAGGATCACTGGCCCAAGTAGCATCTGATTAAGCACGGAGTTGTAGAGAGCTACTACTGGAAAACAAGAGGCCACGTGAAGTCGTCCCCCGAAGATAGAGCAGGAGCCGCAGTAGATGGTCATAATGCACAGAAATGGGTGCACTAACAAACTGGCTCAACACATGAACATCGTGGGCAATGTCAGGCCGAGTAATTGTAAGATAGACGAGGCTCCCAATGAGGTGACGATATCGAGTAAGATCAGCAAGTGGAACCTCATCATCCGGTCGTAGCTGAAGGTGAAGCTCCATAGGGGTGCCCACAATGCGAGAGTCAGAGAGAGCAGCCCGAGCTAAGAGATCTGATGTGTAACGCCGCTGTGAGAGATGAAACCCACGGTCTGTAGAGGTGACCTTAAGACCCAAGAAATAGCTCAGTTATCCAAGGTCAGTCATCTGAAACTGTTGTTGAAGATGATGTTTGACGAAGGCGACATGAGAAGGATCATAACCAGTAATGATCATATCATCTTCATAAAGTAACAGAAGTGTCCGGCCGCGAGAGGAGTGCACAAACAGGGTTGGATCATGCGGGCTCGGCTGAAAACCGGCGGCAGTAATGGCTGAGCTGAAACGGGCAAACCACGCGCGAGGCGCCTGCTTGAGCCTGTAAAGAGCTCGTTTCAAGCGGCAGGCAAGTCCTGGAGGAGAGGAGAGGCTGGGAGGAGGGAGCAGGTACACCTCCTGCTGAAGACTGGAGAGGGCGGAGGTGGTATGACCGATGGCAAGCAAAGAGGAGGTGGGAATACCGGTGGAGAGAATGAGACATGAGGCGGTGAGATGGGAAGAGTGAGAAACTGCACATCAGAGGGAGTCACAGAGGTGGACGTGGTCGAGGGGACGGATGACACAAAGAAAGGGTGAAACTCATCAAAGGTGACATCACGTGAGATACGAATTGGACGTGCAACATGATCATAACATCGATAGCATTTGCGCTCGGTACTATAGCCAAGAAAAACACATGGTACGGACTGAGCAGAGAGCTTGGTGCGCTCACGTGGAGGTAGAAGAACAAAACTTCGACAACCAAAAACACAAAGGTGGGGTATTGTGGGGGGTCGAGAGTGCAAACACTCATCAAGACTTTTGCCCTGAAGGAAGGTGGAGGGTTGCAGGTTAATGAGATAGACATCAGTAGAAACAGCCTCAGCCCAGAAATGAGGAGGAACGTGGGAGGAGATGAGAAGAGTGCGGGCTGTCTCAATAATGTGACGATGCTTCCTTTCAGCGGTGCCATTTTGAGCATGGGCACCAGGGAAAGCAAGTTGAGGGAGAGTACCGTGGGTAGCGAGCAAATCTCGAAAAGCATGAGAGGGGTATTCGCCCCCTAAGTCGGAACGAAAAATACGAATTGAAGCGAAAAACTGGGTGCGCATCATAGCAGAAAAGGTAATATAAATCTGAAGAAATTCAGAACGAGAATGCATAAAGTATATCAAACAATAGCGTGAATAATCATCAATAAAGAGAACATAATATCGGTGTCCACCCTTGGAAACAAAAGGCGCAGGACCCCATACATCAGAGTGAATTAAATCAAAAGGACGCTGAGACTGAGACTCACTAGATGGATAAGGGAGTTGTAGCTGTTTCCCAAGCTTACAACCCGTACAAGTGTGGAAGCGATCGACAGTAACACAACCGAGAAAACCATGACTGATGAGAGATGCAAGACGCGAACCACTAGGATGACCAAGACGGTGATGCCACTGAGAGAAACCCACCGAGGGAAGACAAAAGGTAGACGCCGCCGATGACACTGTAGACGATGGAAGATGAAGCTGATCAAGAACGTCCACCCCGCTACGGCAACGACCAACTCCAAGGAGTGTCCCTGTCAGACGATCTTGCACACGACACGCAAACTCATCAAAAATGACAAGTCAACCATGAGATATAAATTGGTTGGCGGATATAAGGATCATGGATAGCTTGGGAATGTAAGCAACATCGGGAATATGAAAATGACGGGTATGAAGGAGACCACGACTAGTGATGGAAGAATGGTGTCGTTGGCGACCATGATACTGAGATCAGATGAGACAGGCTGACATGACAAGAGGTGAGCAACCAGTCAGAGGGAGAAATACCTGTAGGGGCGGAGGCAGCTGGTTGGGAGGCAGAGGCGGCAAAAGCATCCGGTGGGAGTACTGAGGCAGGGGAGCGAGGGAAAGAACCATAAGAGAGCTGCTGGGCAGGCTCAGAAACGGTGAGTGACTGCGGCGCAGTCGAGAAGGGAGCTGAAGGAGCACGATGTTGTCCAGACTACAGAGGCCGCTGAAGCTTGCGGCACTCAGATTTGACGTGACCAAGACACTGACAATAGTGACAGCGGACATACTGGCGGCGAGGAGCACCGGATGAAGCAGTAGAATGTGCTGAAGGACGAGAAATAGGGCGCACCGGAGCGCTATAGCCCGGCGAAGGCAGCAGTGGATGGCTCACAAGAGAAGACTGTGGAGGAAGCTCAGGAGCAGCAAGCACAGCATGAGACAGCACACTAGAGGGAGCAGCAGCGTCCAATGAGTGGAGACGAGTCTCCTCGGTGATCACCAAGGTCAAGGTATTGCTGAGAGACGGAGGAGGATCCCGGTGCAGAAGCTGGGCACGAACAGGCTCAAACTCTGGGTGGAGGCGCATAAGAAACTCATACATGTGCTGACAGTCACGATTCCGAGAATTAGCAACACACTAAGGACAGGTAGCACAAGGGGAAGGACCTATCTCATCACACTGACGCCAGAGATCAAGGAACTCAGCAAAGAAGGCCAAGACAGATCAATCACGCTGGTAGCAGGCGCCAAGGGTCTGAAACAAAGAGTATCGCAGGGGCTGACTAGATGGCTAGTAGAGACGACGCAGGTGATCCCATGTCGCTTTGGTCGTAGGTAGCTCGTAAACGACCATGTGAATGGGGAGCTCACAGGACTGACAAATGACGGCGATCGCGCGAGAGTCGTCCGAGCGCCACTTCACCCCTTCGGAGCGCTGAACAGTGGAAGAGGTGTCCACAGGGGCAGAACCAGCTGTGCTGACAGTGGAAGAGTCGGCCGCAGGAGCAGCAGTCGATGGTGTAGGGGTAGGCTCAGAACCGTCAATGTGGCCCCACAGATCGAGGCCACAGAGGATAACGCCAATAGTGGTGGACCAAGCCTTGTAATTTCGCCCATCGAGAATGACATCGGCCTTCTGGAGAAAGGCAGAGGAGTAAGATGAGGCCATCGAGGCTGCAGGATCAACCGGAAGAGGATCGAGAGGACGAGAGCGGCAGGAGACCAGCCGGCGACGGGATAGGGAGCAGCGTGAACGTCCTGAACAGGAGCTGCGTCGATCTGGGATAGGTCGGGATCGATCGGGATCTAGCAGGGAGAGCTTCGTTGAGTGGGAGGTGCGTCGGGAGAGCTTCGTCGAGCAAGAACGCAGAGCGGGATCGATCGAGATCGATCGGGATCGGAGCCGGCGGAAGAGCTTCGTCGATCGAGAGCTTCGTCGATCGGGAGGTGCAAGAGCTTCGTCGAGCAGCCGACGGAAGAGCTTCTTCGACCGAAGGAGGTGTGAGGTCGGGAGGAGCGGCTAGGGTTCCTCTGATACCATGATAGGAAAAGGAGAATGCTTAACCTGTACACTAATTCAAGGGGTATAAATACAAAGGAGGGTGGTGACAACACCCGGAGTAAACCTAAGCTATATTCACCATGAAGAGATATACAAAATGTCTAATAGATCGCTCGGTGCCCAACCATGTAATGATATATTAATATCCCTCGTGCACGGACATCAACAGTACTTGTCGCTCCAGGTGCACAATATGCAGTGATGACAAAACAGGGAGCATCGAACAATGACACAACACTATCACCACTACAATACACAGGGGGATACGAGCGATGCTGAATCCCGTTGTCAGCCCACACTAAATTCGCGCCTGATAGTTTGTGTGTGTGTATAAATATAGCAACCTGAGCAAACTTTTCTTTAATTTTCATAAACAACCTGAGGCTAGTAAATGTCAAAACTAGGCTACACTTATTCTCCATTGAGAAGCTAGCCAAACTAATGTCATGACATTCTAAGGAATAGATCAATAATGTCCCCCAGAAAATTTCCATATATAATTCTAAAATTATGGTCCTAATTTCAACTAATAGAATGCATTCATTACAGCTAAACCACAAAAAGGTTGATTCCCAGCACCAAGCACTTAATCATATTAAAAATGATTGTAAACTTAGCTCATACACACAAAATAATGACCCTAAACCCTACTAAGATGGGACTTGATTTGAGCACAGCTTATATAGGAAAGTATATATACATGTATATGAATGTAGATATATAAGTAATATGCATTTATTTATGTATATTTATTTACGTTTAAATTTATAGCGTACATGCTTCTATGAACTTACCTCTGAAGATCAAAAATATTGTCGTATAAGATGCATTTGTGATGTTGGACTAAGAATATGACTAAGTAGATCATGCCTCTCTTCAGTACTTCATTTTTTGCTTGGATCAAAAACATTTGATTAGTATCCATTTCTCTGGTGCTGGGAGAAAAAGCTAAAATCTCAATTTTCAACTTCATGTCCCACCCCAGGATAAGAGCTTCATTTCTGCTCCATTTTTCATCGCATTTTTTTGCTTTATTTGAATATAAAAGAAGTGAAACCCTAGCTTAATGGTGATTGATGTTCTATTTGGTGCAATTTTTGTAGACAGAATGTCAAATGCTGTTATGCAACTGCAGTTGTTCGGCGTTATACTGTTTTTTTTTGCCGGGACTGATTCAAACAATTGTTACCCTCCCAAATATTGTACTGTTGGGATCCTCTATATTTTGGACCTCAAACGGAGGCCCATTTCATGATTAGAATTGATTCACTTTATCTAAAGATGCGTAATTTTTTGATTAAATGAAAAATATAAAATGATGGGATTAATAAATCCGTCAGATCAGCCACGAATTAATCTGGATCGTGAAATGAATACTATCTATTTGAACTCAAACGAAGAGGATTCTGACACCCCCAACAGAACTTGAATCTAACCTACCCTTTAAATGTATTGGTAGTATTTTTTTCTCTTTGGGAAAATAAATCTCTAAGAATTGAAAAACAAAATCAGGTTGAATAGCAATTCGTGAAGCAGAAATATGAGCTGTTCATGAACTAAAAAAAACAATATACTACTTAAAAGTTAAAGCCATACCTTGTTATCCTCCGGCTCCAGAGACAAAAGGCACTTTTGCACAACATGATTACCGTTGATATCTTTGATGAGTCTCAAAATGCCTGACCCGAGAGCAGCAGTAACCAACAGAATCTCTTGCCTTGTTTTAATTTTTTCAATCAGCTTCTGCACAGCCCTAGTCCTGAATATAAAAATCAAAAGCACTTTTAGCTTAATTTCACCACTGGAATCTAAAGTCTCCGTTTGGCACAGCGTTCCTGACCGCACCTAAGGAACCTCAACCACTTTTATGATCAAAATTACTTTTCTAAACTCACAGGAGCGAAAACTCCGTGCCAAACTGAGCCTCAAATAATTTAAAATCTTAAAACACCAGCAACAAAAAAACAATTAAGGTGGGAAAAAACATCACCCATGACTGTTCTGTGAGATTCTAATTAGTTCGAACGGGTTCTCTGTCACGAGGAGGACGATGGCCATCCTCTGTTGTAGGCTGCAGACATCGAGGAGTTTCTGCATGAGATAATTGCCAAATGTGTTCTCCATTAGCTCCACCGCGTGATCAATTACCCCACAGAATATCAATTCAATCGGTTCAGCTCTCCCTTCCTCCATTTTTTTCTGTAAGTATATGCAGCCATCTTGATTCCTAGACAGATTATAGATTATCATCTTCACGTGGAGATGATTGAGCCTTTGACATCTCTGAAAGGTCTCCATATTAGCATTGTTGATCTGAGCCATCCTCCTATCTCCGTGGACATTTCCAGTATGCCCTTTGGATGTTAGAACCCTTTCCGGCATGATGAAACTATTTTCGAATCCAATAGCTTCAGCACGCCGTGGAAACACCAGAGAGGGATGAACTGCTGCATTATTTGATCTTCTATTAAGGATTGGAGATCCATATTGCAGATTGTTATTAAGTGCATTTACAGAGATCTCATTGTCGATCAAACCGAGAGTCGGATTGAAATGAAGACCATTAATCCTATGGAGGGGGTATGATTCAGTAAGCTTGGCATCGGTAGAAACATCTGGGTTTTTCGTCATAGGAAGAGGCGGATAAGAGAATCCTCGCTTATGACCGGTCCAATCAATGGAATAACCCATTGGACGTGTTCTTCCCTCATCTGACGACAAAGAATTTCGAAGAACAGAGCTACGGAGATACGGAGCACCGCCATTGCTTGAAAACGAGGAATAGGGGTCGGCCGTCACAGCATCGGCAGGGGCTAAGCGTATTTTAGTTTTATTTTCTTGAACCTGCAATAGAGGGAACTTCTCAAGCAGCCCGAGCTCCTCCAACATCAACTCTGGCACCGGACAGCAGCTGTCGAACTCCGGCGACAAGAGACGCGGGTCGTCTTCACTGGGAGTCAAGCTCGAACTAGAAGATGTCAATGTCTCAGTGAACCCACAAGTTCCGGGGGCATAGCTATATCCACATTCGTATATTCCCTCCAAATTGCCGTAGAAAGGAAGGCGGTAACTAGTAGGGGCGTCGAGGTCGTATCCACGCCGACCGTGGCCGTTAATGGAGATACATCCGACCGAAGGGTTGTGAGAGGTGGAGTTTGAAATCTCTCCAAATATCTTATACATCTCCGATTTAGTAAAACTGATCTAGTTTCAAGCTTCGATTTCCAAAAAATTCGAGATAAAAATCTGACAAATAAAGGAGGGGAGACGACTATGAGATTAGGAGAAAGAATGACTCGGTGGATTGGATTTGATGGATGGAAGCAAGAAAAAAAGAGGGGAAGCTTTCCGCCATTGATGAGCAGAGAGGGAAGAAGAGAAAAAGGCAAGAGGAAGAGAGGCGTGGAGAAGAAGAGTCTGGGAGTGAGGAATATATATAGAGCGATGTTAAACGCAGGCCAGTTTTGGCTATATGCAGGCCACATATTTTTTAAAAAGAGTTTACATCGCAGATCGATTTTAACTATATGCAGGCCACAGTTTTTAAAAAAAATATATCACTTTTCCTTTTAAAACTTCAGGAAAAATGTTTCTAGTAGTTTAATACTTCGTGTATGTGTTTTTTCCTTCCATGTAATCGTGTCCCCAATGAGTTTACTCGTTTGTCCAAGTCCGATGTGTTTTTAACAATGTTTTAAATGTCGGACGACATGTCTTGTTTGAGGACAAAACGACTTGCATAATAGAATTATATAGGTTCTGTCGTTTTTAAATATGTCGGACGTTATAACGGATTAAATCCGTTATAACGGCCGACAGCGTTTCATTAAAAAATCGCGATTTTTGTACGGTGCACTGATTATATATGAACGTCTTTTCCCGAGCCAGCCGATCGTGACCTAAGTTTTCGTCTTCGACAATAGAGAGACCGAAGAAACCCCAGCAGCCGCGATCGAAGCTCTCCTCGCGACTGAAGTTCTCTCGTCGTCGTCGACTCCTCGTCACTCGTGAGTTCCTCTCCTCTGAGTCCTACTCCTCTCTCGCCTTTATCATCTCCTCTCTCATGGCGACTTGTTCTTCTCCAGAGAGTTTGGAGACGCCGAGGCTTCTTCTTGCCTTATTTTCTCATCTTTGTCCTCTGAGTTCTTGGCTTTTTCTTGGCTTCTTCTTGCCATTTTTTACTTATTCTTCTCCTCTGAGTCCTCTCTCGCCTGTACAGGTTCTTCTTGCCTGCTCTTATTACAGTTATTACAGGTTCTTCACTTCTTCTTACCTGCTACAGGTTTATTACAGGTTCTTCTTACAGTTCGAGTTCTTCTTGCCAAATCTAAGTTATTACATCCTTATTACAGTTATTACAGGTTTATTGCAGGCTCTTATTTTAGTTACTCACAGTTGAAATTTTTGCAACCTAAAGCACAAAACAACTTAAACATATCCCATTTCTCCCAAAAGTCTGAGCCAAATCTAAGTTGAATGAAGAGGATAACTTGATCAGATGTATTTTTTAATCTATAAACTGCTTTAAGTCGCTTGGATTTTTTGGGCAAACATAATAGTTTCCTATTGGCATAGACTCTAAACGGTTTATTTGATTCATGTTAAATAAGTGACAATGATTCAATATGATTGTTTCCTACCAAGACTACCATGCTCTTTCCTCTTGTTAATTTGTATGTTAATTTTACAAATTAGTTAGATATCATTTGCACAATGATTCACTATTGTATTATTGTTAGATATCACTTAATATATTATTTGTAATTTTGCAGTAATTAAGATTATTAATTAAGATTCAATGTCTTCTCAAGGCTGCTAGCAAAATTGTAAGTGGAGACAGAGATCCTTTTTGGGCACATGGGGAGAAAGTAGAAGAGAAAGATACCAATCGAATCCAAATTAAATGGGTACTCTGCTTTTTAAGGATAGATGAATGGTTTAGTTGATAGAGCTAACCTAAGATAATATGTTATAATTTATAATATAAGTAGGAATCCGACATTTTAAAATGTCTCCGACATCCGACATCTAAAAACTCAACCCGACATGTCCCCGATATCCGACATTTAAAACCTTGGTTTTTAAATTACAACTGGCCTAAAGCTATTCATGCATGGGTATTTGCTACGGCGATGGCGACGGCGGCGATGGCGACAATCGCAACGTCGTCGGTGTCGTCGGCGATGGCGACGATGGCGGCGATGGCGGCGATGGCGACGATAGCCGTCATGGCGGCGATGGTTATACTTCGGGTAATTACGTCGCTAGTGGGGGTTCTTTGGATAACCGCACCCCCATGGATGGGGTGCGGTTAGCGCCTTTAGGGACACTTCATCAATAACTCTCCCAGATTTACTGATGAAACAGTGACATTCAACGTAACCTCGCACGCATGATATTTTACTTATTTTATGAATGCTATTTTGGTTGGTGATTTATTTAGGAAAATATTAATTTGATTTTTGAATATGGTATTTAAATATGAAATTTGGCATGCATGAATAATTTTTTTGGTCTGCATATATTTGCGGCCTGCATATAGCCAAAACCGGCCTGCATTTAACATCGCTCTATATATATACACACACGAGTGACAGTGCACGGGCCCCTCATGCCCCGCGCAACAGTATCTGTCCTGCGTCGGCGTGCTTCACCCGCCCCTAATCGGGAGGCTTATTTTAATTTCTTTATTTTAATTTATTTTTTTAATAATTTTTTGCATTTTTTTAATATTTTTTTGCACTTTTTTTAATTATTTATAAGGTATTTACATATAATTTTTCAGAAAAAATTCTACGCAAGTTGTCTGCGAATAGCCAATCGGCACAAAATTGTTTGGCTACTCGCAGACTACGGTGGTCTGAGAATAGCCAACCAACGCAAAACTGAAAGGCTATTCGCAGACCACCTGTGAATGGATAAGATCATTTGGATCTTGATCCGACGGCTCGTATTTGTTTGTCGACCATGTTACGCCATAACGTGATATCTTTATATATTAGTATAGATATATCTTTAACTACTATATACAAGAAGTTGTCTTTGGTGCAACATTCAAAATTGTCAAATATAGCCTCATTCTTTTATTTCATATGTATAGGTTCCGACGGGGGCGGGCGAAGCCCGCCCGCGTGAAGCTCGTCGTGGGACGGGCGAAGCCCGTCGGGGGCGGGCGAAGCCCCCCGTTGCCGGCCGGGTACTGTCGCGCTTGGCAGTAGGGGCGGAGCCCCGTGCCTGTCACTCATATATATATACACACGAGTGACAGGCCCGGGGCTCTGCCCCTACTGCCAAGCGCGACAGTACTCGGTCGGAGGTCTAATGAACACCTACTGATGGGTTCCCCCTATTTATTGAAAAAATGATAACCACCGCACATCGGATCCCATTCCCGCACACCGAATCCCACCTTCGCACACCGGATCCCGAAAACCGCCGCACACCGAATCCCACCTTCGCACACCGGATCCCACTCCCGCGCGGCGGATCCAAACCACCACGCACCGATCCAAACCACCTCGCGCGGGATCCCAACCGCCCCGCGCGGGATCGCAACCGCCGCCAACCTCATGCCGGTCGCCGCCGGCCGGCCGCCGCCCGCCGCCGCCCGCCGCCGCCCACCGCCGGCCGCCCGCCCGCCTGCCGGCCGCCGCCCGCCGTCGGCCGCCTGCCCGCCTGCCGGCCGCCCGCCGCCGGCCGGCCTCCGCCGGCCGCCGCCCCCTTCATGGCCGGCGGCCATGGCCGGCCACCCATGGCCGGCCACCGCCGTCGCCGCCCTTCATTCTGCTACGCCGTTCAAGACGAGCACCCCGAACCCGAGCAGCAAAGTCAAGGCGCTCCGTGAAGTGCTCACCCAGCAAGCGCGCAGCCGCACCAGACGCGCAGCAAGGCAATCAACTCCTAAGTGGTGGCCTGTCGCCCACGGAGTTCTTTCTCTCTCTCTCACAATTGTAACGAGGCGCGGCCTGTCGCCCTCGCATTCTCCAAGAAAGCCCTGTAACAGCGCAACATAGTGGATTTCGGCCGGCACCGTCCCGGCCACGTGGTTTTTCACCCTTTGGAGGGTTTTCCACGCTAAAGATCTGTGTGTACCGTTTTCAGCATTTTCTCTCTGCAACATTCTGACTGTGTGCGCACTCGACCGCCCGGGCTGAGACGGACCAAATTGAAACCGGTCTACCGAAGGCGTTGAGAAGCCGCAACAGTTTGGCGCCGTCTGTGGGAAACGTGTTCCCCAAGCTCTGCAAAAGTTCTCTGAAGACAGTATTCGCCTCGCGGCAATACTTATGACCGCCAACAATGGCGAGAAGAAGTGCTCGCACCACTAATGGCTCCATTCCTGAAGGACGCGTTGAGCCCGCTCCATCCCATTCACTCATCAACGCACCTCCCGTCGAAGAGGTCCCTTTGGCACCTGTCATCCCACTAGAAGGACGCATGCGTCAAATAGAGGAACAACAAGCCGAAATGCTGGCTCTTCTCAGAAACCTTGAAGCACCTGCTCCACCTGCCGCTCCGGTCATCCCACCTCCCTTGGTCCCTAATCGCGCCCCCCTTGGGGAAGCCGCTCGCGAAGAAGAAATGTACGAAGAAGACTACTCAGATGCAGCCAGCTCAGCGCATTCAGCCCGTCCTGGCAGAGGAACTAGGGAAGAACCCCTGTACCATCAGCAAGGAGCAGGGATCAACCAAGCCATAAGAGGGCCCACCCGCGAGGAGATCCGCGATGTAATCGCTGAAGAGTATGGACAAGTCGGACGTCGGGGCATCTTTGCCCGCCGCCCTCTACATCACGGCTCCCCCTTGGCGCAACAACTCCTGGCCCATTCGGTTCCGCACGGCTTCAAGCTTCCTAGCATCGAGTCGTTTGACGGAACGGAGGATCCGCTGGAGCACATCAATCATTTCACCACATCATGAGGATCTACAATGCTGCCGATCAGCTCCTTTGCCAAGTGTTCCCAGCGACACTCAAGGGGCAAGCCCGCACCTGGTTTCACTCCCTGCGAGAAGGATCCATCAACAACTTCACCGAGCTAGCCCGACGGTTCACAGATCAGTTCGTCGCCAACCGAAGAATCGTCCGAGATCCCTCTCATCTCTCGAGGATCCGCCAAAACGAGGGAGAGACCCTTAAAGAATTTTTCCGTCGCTTCACCACTGAGGCGCGGCAAATACCAGGGGTAGACCCCGAGCTTCTGCGCGGTGTTTTCCTGGGAGGGCTCCGCCCGGGAGGCTTCTATTCCGCTCTAATGAGGGAGACAATTCCAAATTACCCGGACCTCGTGCATCGAGTGGAGGCATAGATAGCAGCGGATGAAGCCATCGAGGCGCATCGCCAGCAGTTCGAAGGAAGTCTGAAGAGGAAGAAAGGATCGGAGCAAGCTCCCAGAAGGCAGGAAGAGCGGCGTACAGAAGAGTGTCGGAACCCTAATCGCGGTCGGGATCTCCGAAGGGACCAGGGTCCCCGACCACCGCTGAATTACACTCCCCTCAACACGTCGCGAACCAACGTGCTTTACGCCATTCAAGAAAATCCGGCATTCCGTAGGACGAGGCCACTAAACCAGAATGAAAGAACCGACCACTCAAAGTATTGTGAGTTCCATAGAGGAGCTGGACACACGACCGAAGAATGCGCGAGGTTAAAGGAGGAAATTGAACGCCTCGTCAGGCAAGGACTCCTTGGAAGGTTCCTGCAAGGCCAGCTACCGAATCAACCACAGCAACCCAGGCAGCCCAGAGATCAGCCTCCTGCACCTCACGGCCCAGCAGCTGGGATGCCGATGGTAGGGCAAGTAAAGACTATAGCCGGGTCTCCTAACCTCGCCGCGCAAATTCTCTCTATCGCTAGGCCAGAGAAAGGCCATGAAGATAAGAAGTTAAAGCAAGACGCCGCCATCATCTTCGGAGATGAAGACCTCGAGGGGTTACGGCTGCCACACCAAGACCCGCTCATGATCAGCGCCGGGATCGGGGATCCCTGTTTCAACGTCAAAAGGATACTGGTCGACAACGGGAGCTCAGTTGACGTTCTATTCCTCTCCACTCTGCAGAGCATGAACCTCACCAAGCAGCACCTCAGCCCAGCGGCAGGGCCCGTCTACGGTTTTGATAATCGCCCCGTCCCGGTCCAGGGCATGATCACCCTTCCGGTAACACTGGGCGAGTTCCCCAGGCAGATAACTCACAGCATCCAGTTCGTAGTTGTGGAGTCAAGCTCCGCCTACAACGCAATTTTCGGGAGACCGCTCCAATCCGTCTTCGGAGCCATCCCATCAATCCCGCATTTAGCCATGAAGTTCCCGACCGCCGCCGGAGTCGGAGTCGTTCGTGGAAACCAGGAGGCAGCCAGGACTTGTTACCTGAAGCAAGCTCAACCGGCAAGGGCGACGGCTCTCAACATCGACAACTTCGACCTTCGAGACGAAGCCACCCTTCAGCGAGGAGCACCCGTCGAAGGAGTAGTGAAAGTGCCGCTCTCCCAGCAAGATCAAACCCGGACTGTCCAGATCAGGTCCCTCTTGACATCCGAAGAACGAGAAAGAATCACAACCTTCCTACAAGAGAACGAGGACATTTTCGCCTGGAGCCCGGAGGACATGCCTGGGGTAGATCCTGAAGTCATTTTTCACTCGTTAAACATTAACCCCGCCTGCAGGCCCGTAATCCAAAAGAAGAGGAACTTCGCCCCCGAGCGAGTAAAGGCAATCGAAGAAGAAGTAACAAAGCTCCTGGAGGCGCGGTTCATCCGCGAGGCAGATTATCCCACGTGGCTCGCAAACGTGGTGATGGTGAAAAAGGCGTCCGGAAAATGGCGGATGTGCGTCGACTACAGCAACCTGAACCAGGCGTGCCCGAAGGACAGTTTTCCTCTTCCGAGGATTGACCAGCTCGTCGACGCAACGGCCGGCCACGAGCTGCTCAGCTTCATGGATGCATACTCAGGCTACAACCAAATAAGAATGAATCCCGCAGACGAGGAGCACACCGCCTTCCGCACCGATAAAGGAGTCTACTGCTACAAGGTGATGCCGTTCGGCCTTAAAAACGCCGGAGCAACATACCAAAGACTGATGAATAAAGTCTTCAAAGACCTCATCGGGAAGACGATGGAGGTATATGTGGATGACATGCTAGTGAAGAGCGTCCACCGTCGCGACCATTTGAAAGACTTGGGAAAGTGCTTTCAGCTTCTTCGTCGCTTCCAGATGCGGCTCAACCCCAGCAAATGCGCGTTTGGTGTGACGTCGGGGAAGTTCTTGGGTTTCATGGTAACCCATCGGGGAATCGAGGCCAACCCTGAGAAGATCAAGGCGTTGGAGGACATGTCGCCGCCTCGCTCAATCAAGGAAGTGCAACGCCTGAATGGGAGGATCGCCGCACTATCCCGCTTCCTGTCAAGGACGGGGGACAAGTACCTCCCTTTCTTCAAAGTTCTCCGGGGAGCACGCCACACTGGGTTCCAATGGACGGACGAGTGTCAGACGGCTTTCGAACTCCTCAAACAGTACCTGGCCTCGCCGCCGCTTCTCTCAAAGCCAACCCCCGGGGAGACCCTGTTCTTGTACCTTGCAGTTTCGCCTACGGCCCTCAGTTCAGTTCTTGTGAAGGATGAAGGAGGGGTGCAACGGCCGATCTACTACCTCAGCAAGGTCCTCGCCGATACTGAAACCAGATACCCGGCAGCAGAAAAAACAGCCTTAGCGCTCGTCTTCTCGGTGCGAAAGCTTCGACCCTATTTCCAGGCACACACCGTGAAAGTACTAACTCAGCTCCCGCTACGAGCAATCCTCCAAAAGCCAGAAGTCTCAGGGAGACTTGTAAAGTGGGCAGTAGAACTCGGCGAGTTCGACATCCAATTCTTGCCCCGGCCGGACATCAAGTCGCAAGTGCTCGCTGACTTTGTTGTAGAATACACCATCCCACCGGAAGCAACTCCTGTCAAAGATATTACCACATCCCGTTGGACTCTCTACGTCGACGGCGCTTCAGGAGCTGAAGGAGCTGGAGCGGGACTGCTCCTTATAAGCCCCGATGAGATTACCCTAGAATATGGCCTCAGATTGAAGTTCCCAGCAACCAACAACGTCGCGGAGTACGAGGCCTTGATCGCCGGCCTCCGGCTCGCCATCGATGTAAGGTAGAAAGCTTGACAATTCATGCCGACTCCCAGCTTGTAGTCTCGCAAGTTGAGGGAGATTATGAGGCCAAGAGTGACCAGATGGCGCATTACCTCACATACGTAAAGTCGCTCCTTCAGAAGATCCCGTCATACCAAATCCTGCACGTGCCCCGGGAGCAGAATTCTAGAGCAGACGCGCTCTCTAAGTTGGCAACTTCACCATCCAGCTATCAGTCGCGAAGACGCTGCGTGGAAGAGATCATGGCCCCAAGTATCCCAGGGCCGTGGGAGATTGCAGCCATCAATGAGGAAGAACCTTCTTGGATGACCCCTCTACGAGCTTACCTCGAGCAGGGGCACCTCCCCGAGGATCGCCTGGAAGCACGCAGGTTACGAATGCGGGCAGCATCGTACACCATCATAGATGGGGAACTCTACAAACGGGTATTCTCAGGTCCCTATCTAAAGTGCTTACCAGCCGGCGAAGCAGACTACGCCTTGCGAGAGGTACACGGAGGGGTCTGCGGAGAGCACCTGGGAGGAAAGGCGCTAGCCCAAAAAATCTTGCGCCAAGGTTTCTATTGGCCAACAATGAAGAAAGACGCGGCAGAGCTCGTTCAGAAGTGCAGGAGCTGTCAGCTTCACGCAAACATACCTCACCAGCCCCCAGTTGCGCTCACCACGCTCCAGAGTGCATGGCCCTTCGCACAGTGGGGGATTGATCTCCTCGGCCCCCTACCACTGGCATCGGGGCAGAGAAAATTCATCATCCTGGCAATTGATTATTTCACCAAGTGGGTGGAGGCTGAGCCCCTGGCGAAGATCACGGAAGAGAATGCTAAGCAGTTCGTCTGGAAGAGCATCATCTGCCGCTTCGGAATCCCAGCATCAATCATCGCCGACAATGGCACCCAGTTTACTGGGAAATCTTTCACCAAAATGTGCGATGACCTAAAGATCAATCTCCGCCACACCGCCGTAGCACACCCACAGACAAATGGGCAGGTATAAGTCACCAACCGCACCATCCTCAAAGGGCTAAAGACGCGTCTTGAAGAAGCCGGGGGGCAATGAGTGGATGCGCTCCCAAATGTACTATGGGCATACCGCACGACGGAGAGGACTCCAACAAGAGAGACCCCGTACAATCTCTGCTATGGGACCGAAGCCGTCATTCCCGTCGACATCGGAGTACCAAGCATCCGGGTACTGACTTTCGATCCCAGCACAAATGACGAACTACTCCGCCAAAATCTCGACTTAATCTATGAAACTCGAGACCGCGCCGCCCAGCGCATTGCCATCTATCAGAGGCGTGTAGCCCGGCTCTACGACAGAAGAGTGAAGCCCAGACCAATCAACGTCGGAGATCTCGTCTTACGCAGCATTGAAGCAGCCGGGAAAGGCCCGCAGAAAGACAAACTCTCACCAGCATGGGAAGGACCTTATGTGGTCACCGCAACAGTGAAACCAGGAACCTTCAAGCTCAGGACGACGGAAGGAAAGACACTCCCACGCACCTGGAACGCGCAGAATCTGCGCCGCTTTTATCAATGATTCTATTTCATCTTGTCATGTAAAAGTCGCGAGCCTTGACTCGCGCAAACTATCTTACTACCATTTTATGTACAAGACTGGCACAAACTATTTGACTACACTTTTATGTGCAAGCAGCGAATCTCGATCCATGCAAATCACTTCTCATCAATCATTGCAGCTCAAAAGACCACCTCGCCTCAGCGTTGCTTGGGCACATTGCCTCAACGTTGCTTGGGCACCTCGCCTCAGCGTTGCTTGGGCACATTGCCTCAACGTTGCTTGGGCACCTCGCCTCAGCGTTGCTTGGGCACATTGCCTCAACGTTGCTTGGGCACCTCGCCTCAGCGTTGCTTGGGCACATTGCCTCAACGTTGCTTGGGCACCGTAGGGGCCTGCCCCCCTTACGGCAAAGCCGCGAGCCAGACTCGTGCAAAAAGCCATGAGCCAGACTCATGCACCGTAGGGGCCTGCTCCCTTTACGTTTACCCCCGGTTTGAATATAAACATTCACCGGCCAAGCCGCGAGCCAGACTCGTGCAAAAAGCCGTGAGTCAGACTCACGCACCGTAGGGGCCTGCCCCCCTTACGTTTACCCCCGGTTCGAATATAAATATTCACCGGCCAAGCCGCGAGCCAGACTCATGCAAAAAGCCGTGAGCCAGACTCATGCACCGTAGGGGCCTGCCCCCCTTACGTTTACCCCCGGTTCGAATATAAACATTCACCGGCCAAGCCGCGAGCCAGACTCGTGCAAAAAGCCGTGAGCCAGACTCATGCACCGTAGGGGCCTTCCCCCCTTACGTTTACCCCCGGTTCGAATATAAACATTCACCGGCCAAGCCGCGAGCCAGACTCATGCAAAAAAGCCACGGGCCAAACCCGTGCACCTATTTTATAAAAGCCGCGAGCCAGGCTCGTGCACCTATTTTAGCCGCAAGACAGGCTCGTGCAAAAAATCAGCGTGCCAGATCCGCGCACCTATTCCATAAAAACCGCGAGCTCAAGCCCGCGCAAACTCATCTGTAACTTTGAAAATAATCAAACTATGCAGATGCTAACAACCAGACTAACAAGATCGTGCAGATGACAAGTACGATAAATACAATCAAAGAGATACAACCATATCCGGCAAACACGGCCGCAAGCAGCTAAAGAAATCACTCCTCATCAGGGCTAGGGTCCTCCTCCTCTGATAAGTCATCAAAGCCAAGGCCACTGACATCATAGCCCCGCTTCCGGGATACCATCCGAAGAGCCTTCGACGCTCCCTGTCGAAGGGCAAGCTCTCGTGAATCCTCCAGATGAGGCTCCACCTCCTGAGTCCAGATCTCATCTCGGACCTCCTCGGCAACCAAGCAACGGTCCCGCAAGTAATCAATCGACTCCAAGTACTCGGCCAAGCCAGCCGCCTTCAGCTCGATCTCCCGCTCCACGGAAGAAAGACGTGCTATCTCGGCTCGGCACTGCTCCAACTCTGCATCCCGGCACACTACGTCACCACGGGCTGCCTCTAAGGATCGCAAGGCCTCCTCCAACGCCGCCTTCTCCGCACCGAGACCGGACTTGGTCCTCTCCAGCTCTTCCTGCATCTCCGAGCCAATCCGCCTGAAGCGCGAGATGTCGCGATCTCGCCGTCTCTCCGCCTCCACAAGGGCGCTCCTCGCCTCCCGAAGCTCACCCTGAATGGTCATAAACCCGTCCTTCAAGCTCACATAATGATTGTTCCATGTGTGCGCAATCGATGCCTGAGTCTCCATCTGCAAAAGAAAAGTTATAAGTCAGAGCCGCAACCACAGAATGACGCTATACAAGAGGAAGTAAGAAATCCTGCTTACCGCTTGGCTCATGGCCTCCAGAGAGGAAGAGACCCTCTTTCCTTCTGGCACCTTTCGAGCTGCGCCTCCGGAGAAGCCTGGGGGGCAGTAGATCCCAGGACCTCGACCTCCTCATCAGCCGGCTCGCCATCAGCTCCAGATACACAAGGAGCCGCCTCCTCCGGAGGAGCATCCTGTACCGGTGAAGGAGCAGGACCTGGCTCCTCCAGACCTTTAAAAACCAACTTCCTCTTTCTGTCTCGAACAAGAGGAACAACAGCGGCACGACCAGCATCAACGGACAACCCGCATAGAAGCAGACGCTTCTCGTCTACGAACAGGGAAATACTGTGCAGAATATTCCCCAGCTCTCGAGCATCTGAAAATCCGAGGACAGGAGAAAACTCCCGCTCACGCCCTTTGAGGCGCCGACAACGATCGGGTAAAGAGTTCCACACCTCCGGTAGTCCCTCCGGGTTCCTGACATAGCCAAATAAAGTATTCCCGTGCCGACGGTCCACACGGGTCTCGAACTCCAGCCACATCTTGTTGCTAAAGACTTCAATACGACCTCCGACATCAACCCGCACTTCGCACCATTCCTTGAAAAGGCCCAGGGAGAACTTCGCACCGTGCTCGCGGAAGAAGGCGATCAGCCCCATGATCCGCACCATCCCCTGAGGCGTAAACTGTGACACTGGGACGCCGCAAATTTCAGGATTTGGATCAACTCCTCGCACACCGGGAGACGAAAGCCACTCCGAAGTGACGACTCTCAAAGGGTCATCCAACCCCTAGGCGGATTCTGTACTCGCTCCTCAGGACCTGTACACGCTGTCGCCGTGTGACAGCCCGCGCGACAGCCCCCGCGCGCGCTGTCGCCGCGCGGCAGCCCCCGCGCGGCAGCCCCCGTGCGTGCTGTCGCCGCGCGGCAGCCCGCGCAATGATCCGTGCGGCAACTCACGCGCGCGCCCCGCCGCGCGAGCAAGTGCGGGTGCGGCCCTCGCACGCACCCCTCCGAGCGAGCACGCGGCTGCCCGTTCCCTCCACGCGCCTCATGTGCGCCCGTTCGCCCGCCTTTGGGGAAGTTGGGCCTTTCACCCGCACGCTCACCTTGGCACCGCCATCATCACCGCCAACCTCCGCATCCGAGCTCACTCCGGCCATCACTCACGAATACAAGTCGTAAAGATAAAATCCTATCGCTCTCCGTGCGCTCCAAGCGTAGGATTTGGGGGGCAAATGATGGGTTCCCTCTATTTATTGAAAAAATGATAACCACCGCACACCGGATCCCATTCCCGCACACCGAATCCCACCTTCGCACACCGGATCCCACTCCCGCGCGGCGGATCCAAACCACCACGCACCGATCCAAACCACCTCGCGCGGGATCCCAACCGCCCCGCGCGGGATCGCAACCGCCGCCAACCTCCTGCCGGCCGCCGCCCGCCGCCGGCCGGCCGCCGCCCGCCGCCGGCCGCCGCCCCCTTCATGGCCGGCCACCCATGGCCGGCCACCGCCGTCGCCGCCCTTCATTCTCCACCGTCGGATCTCTCCAAGGCCCCCGCGGCCCTCCGATCGTCTCGCGCGATCGCGACCCTTCGATCGTCGCCAACGATCTCGGCCCTCCATTTGGTGGTTATCCGCGATAACCACCGTAACCACCGTAACTTCCACTTCCCAAGCCTATAAATAGACCCTCAAGGGTCTTCATTTGGAGCCCGATCTCTCATTCTCTCCCAGACTCTCTCTCTCTTCATTTCCTCCTCTCCTCAGAGCCTCTCTCTCTACACTCCTCCGTCTCTTTTTACTAACTGACAGGTTCTCCCTGCGAGCGCCTCTTACCGAGGAGGAAGTGCTACGCCGTTCAAGACGAGCACCCCGAACCCGAGCAGCAAAGTCAAGGCGCTCCGTGAAGTGCTCACCCAGCAAGCGCGCAGCCGCACCAGACGCGCAGCAAGGCAATCAACTCCTAAGTGGTGGCCTGTCGCCCACGGAGTTCTTTCTCTCTCTCTCTCTCACAATTGTAACGATGCGCGGCCTGTCGCCCTCGCATTCTCCAAGAAAGCCCTGTAACAGCGCAACATAGTGGATTTCGGCCGGCACCGTCCCGGCCACGTGGTTTTTCACCCTTTGGAGGGTTTTCCACGCTAAAGATCTGTGTGTACCGTTTTCAGCATTTTCTCTCTGCAACATTCTGTCTGTGTGCGCACTCGACCGCCCGGGCTGAGACGGACCAAATTGAAACCGGTCTACCGAGGGCGTTGAGAAGCCGCAACACCTACCATAATAGGCGTAGAAGGTCTACTAAAAGCTTTTGGATTTGATGAATTTTCATCATTATTTTTATTATAAGAATATACTGTAATTACACAAATAGCTATTATATTTGATGAATTTCCATTTTTTCATAATATATGTTAAGTCATTGGAGTAAAAGAATGAGGCTATATTTGACAATTTTGAATGTTGCATCAAAGACAACTTCTTGTATACAGTAGTTAAACATATATGAAGGTTTTGTTAGAAATTTTAATTATAAAATATTATACTTTAAATATTTTGATTGGAGCTAAATGATGTCTGGTGTTTGAGTTCCTCATTATGATGGAAAAACTCAAAACCAAACTTGGAGGGAATCCAAATATTTGGAGGGAAGCATTTCATGATGAAATGGTGTTCTTTAGTCCCACCTTGCCATTCTACTTCTTCCATTAAGTGTATATAAAGAAATTCACACCTTCTTATTTGTTCAAAAGAACATAAGGAGAAACTATGAACCACACACGCGAGCGTGCGCACCGCACCGGATCCGGATTCGGGGAATAATTGAATTGTATTTTTTGTACAAAATAGTTTCAGAGCTTTTACTTGGAGTTGCGTCGAATAGAAATCGGAGCTGCGTCGAATAGATTTCGACGCAACGTCGACAAGCCCGCTGAAGTTGGAGGCGTCGAATGGAATTCGACGCACCCGACTTGCGTCGATATGTTTTCAACGCTTGCGTCGATAAGACCTGCGTCGACTTGCGATTATCAGCCTTCAAATTATAACCGTTCGTATTCATTGTGCCTTTTATTTTATTGTCGTTTTACGAGATCTTAATATACAGGAGATCTTGCAGTCCAAGTTCGATATATATACTCGTTCTTTCTGCAGTTCTCAGAGAGGATATACGCTCTTCTGCTCTCTCTCTGTTTTGTGACGATCTTCTACGTGTGTTCTTTTCTTTACATTTGCTTCATCAAGTGGGAGTTCGAGTGCTCTGTGCTTCTTCGGTGTCCGCGCACATCGGAGTTTCGGGATCTAGCTGGGTGTTGTACCTTGGAGGAGTGAGCATCGGTTGAAAGCCCTGTCGGAGGGTGGTGCAACTTCTTTAGGGCAGTGATCACACGCCTTACCTAAGCTCGATTCTAAACTATCATTTAACTAATCTCTTTTGATTCTCATCTCTTCTGTTTTAAAGTTTTAATAATCTAGTTTTCTAGATTTGTTCTCATATTTTATTTTCTGCAATTTTCAAATACGAAAATTATACATTATTTTGGAATATATTAGAAAATATTCCTACAGGTTTAAAGAGGTTTTTTCTGTTTATGATAAATAAAAATAATAATTATTTTTCGTCTTAACACTATTTTTTTGCTCTAGTGAGTTCGACAAAAAAAATCATTATCATAGAATGTATGTTTGACATGATAGCTATTATAATCAACACTAAGAAAAAAAAGCTAATTTTAAACATAAAAAGTGGATGAAGTTCCTTAGGTTAGGTTGGGCGTTCACGAATGATAATTCATAACCACCGTGTTCATGACCTCTACCGCTATGCCAAACGCTAAACGGATCCTTTATAAGGGTCTGTTTGGCGCACCGTTGGGGCTCCGGCACGGCGGCAGACGGAGGCGACCCAAACTCACGAGCGACATTTGGCTAGGTCTGCCACTGCGGAAAAGCTCTTCGCTCAGAAGCGAGCCGGAGACTCCATTCCAACGTTGAGGACCGATTGAAATGCACTATTTTGCAACAGTAAGTGGGCCCCACTGACTTCTGAATTTCTTTTCGCCCCGACCCAAGAATTTTCCCCCAAAAAAGATACTAAATTTGTTATATAAAATATTGAAATTTGTTGATATTTTTATTTTAGAGATTTTCCAGTTTCCACCACCCGCACGACATTCCGGGCAGAAGAGGCGGGTCTCCGTACAGGTAGTGGAGACGGGAGAAGATTCGCAATTCTGAAGTTGTATCCTTCCATTAATATTTTCTCAGTAATTCTATAAATTATTATATGCTATTGAAATATAATAAATTAATAAAGGAATTGTTATTCGCAGACCATGAATGTCTATCGCAGGTAAACTTTCTCTAGTTTACAAATTATTATCCGCAAATCAATTTTAGACTAGAGCATTCGATATCGTTGTTCTCCTGAACAGGGTCCATCTTTGACGACCTTCTGCACTTCAATGCGTGCATGAATCGTCTTTCTTCCTCAACTCGGTTTCTATCCGCACATTTTTTTTATGAATCACGATCCGTGCACACAATGAAGTGCTCAGAAGATCGTCAGAAATATTCCTTCATTGTCGGGTCATTTGGAATGGCTTTCAAGAAGATATTTTGAAAACTTTTCTATATTTTATTATTGCTCGGCAACATTTTTTTTATTATAGAAAATATATATAGGATCTCTATAGGCTTGTCGGCGAAGCGCGAAAAAGAGAGGGAGAACGACGGTTTTGGAAGGGTGCGCAACTGCTCGATTCAGGTCCGTTTTCCATCAAAAAAAATGGAGCGTTTTAAGCGAAGCTCTCCAAACACTCCTCCCACCCGATTAGGACGAAATAGAGCCACAAAGGAGTTCCGAAAGTGCCCATAATCCCACGGGTTAAAAAGAACTCACATTGCCCTCATTTATAACGAATTAATTTTAGCCAGAAGAATTAGGTTCTGAGATAATACTATTGGAAAATTTCATTCGATATATTTAAGTGCATTATTCTAAGGTGCTCAAAAGAGTTAAGCAGAACATTAATTATTATCATTCAAAACGGAGATGGCGATTAATCAGTCCAACAGTCACTGTTGCCATCAGGGGTGATGGTGGTGGCAGCCGCCTGATTGAGATCACGTGTCAGGCCACCAGAATGTGCCTGCAGATGCAGCGAGGGCGGGGAACTTTCCATAGCAGGTCATTCCAATGAATATTCGCCACGTGGATGTAACTTGCCCTTCCGTACGATCCCTTTCCGGCCCAGCTTACCAACTCAGCGACCCTCGCACACTTTTATTAAAAAGGTAAAGTAATAATGAAATAGCAAGGGACAAATTTGATATTTCCTATGTACATAATAAGTGGAAATCTTTAGCGATAAAACTCAAGGTTTTAAGAACCCGGCCCGTAACCGAAACGGCTAGACAAAGGATAGTTGTACCGATCTTTTTCGAGTTGAAACGTAATATTATAATAAATAATAAAAATATATAAAAATTATTTATAATTGATGGCGTCAAACAATTAATTATGGGATCCCCGCTTATGGAAAGATTAACAAACAAGGAAACTCAATATTTATGAAATTCTCCCCGCAAGGAAAGCTCGGCCCCGTACGCGATCGGCGCACCGGATACCCCAAGCAGGACGCGATCCCCGCACGGCCCCACACGCCCGAGGTTGGCCACGCAAGGGTCGGCCGCCCGGGGCCGTCCATGGCCAGCCGCCCTAGCCAAAGTGCGACGCCATAGGCCACGCCCGCCTAGGGCGCCGCTACCCATGGCGGCGCCGGCATTGGGCGCGGCCGCCCAAGGCCGCCGCCCCGGCCTACGGCACAGTCACCCTTGGCCGCGACCGCCTAGGGGGCACTGTCGGAGGCCGTGCCGGCCTCGGGCGAGGCCTCCCTAGGTCGCGGTCGCCCGAGGCCGCGCCGGCCTCGGGCGAGGCCGCCATAGGCCGCGACCGCCAAGGGCGTCGCTGTAACACCATGTCAGTACAGATAATATAACCGTAGGTACGACCGGGACCTCATGTCATACTATGCATACTAGTTAGACATCATATGGTGATAAACAGAAAAGAGCTACAATTACACCAGAGTAAATAAAACGTAAGAGGAAGTATTTGATTAAAACATCTTTTAGAACTGTCCACTATCCCATGAATGAAACAATAGAGTTATGGCTTTAAAGCCTTACATTAAAATAATATCTCAAAACTCCAAAACATACATCGGTACGCAGGACGACAATTTAAGGAAAGCAAAAGAGGGGAGGTTGGCCTTCGAGGGCCAACACATCATAAGCTCCAGCAAGCTATTTCCCGCTTGGCTCACCTGCACCTGCAACAACGATCCACCAAAATGTGGAAACAAGTAACCGGTCAGCTAAAGCTGACCAATATTATAACGACCACACCCCTACAGACGGGGTGGCGGTACTCCTTCCCTGCAGGCAGACAGCATAAGCATAGATTGTCAAGGTGCGTTCAAGCAGCTCATGTATAAGCAATCAACACCAACGTTGGCACGCACGACCATAGGTTTCGTGCTCTCAAGGCACTCTCACGGTGTACTCCCTGAGCCACACCTAACAACTCCTTAAACAAAGAGTTCGCATGAGCTTTGGTCGTCAAGACTACCTTGTCTTACAGACCCTTCCCAACTTCTTACGGTGCACCGAGGGGCTACCTCTTCACCGATCCGGTATGGGGGCGGGTTTGGATCAACTTTGCCCGTGCTCAGCTCGTCGGCATCAATCATCTGACGCGGGTACGACTTCACCTCAGCCCGAGCAACGAAAGGAGGCTTCACACCTCAACAAACAGCTCCCCGAGAGCTACCGCCGGCACTAGCCCTAGCGCCGGGCGGTAGTGACAGATCATCGAATCCGCCCACAACTTCGGGTATTTCCTGGAGGTTAACTCCAGGACTCCATGCAGTACCCTACAGTACACAAATCCCGAAAATAACGCATATAAGATCACGGAGTCTTCTCCGGCACAATCGACAATATAACCATCACCAATCCAGACCAACCTGTCCGGATGGATTTCACACACAACGCCTATGTCTGTACTACGATTTCGGATGCTATATGCAAGTAACCAAAGGAGATCAAAATGATCAACCCACTAGAAAACTTCCCTTTCTCCACCAATTGGTGGGGGGTTTCCATGCAATCATGCGAATAAAAAGGAGGACTTCACTTGTCCAAGTAGAAGATCATTACCCTTGTCGTTTTCTTCGGCATCACGAGAATCCAAGATTCCAGTCGGATGGAAAGGACCGCACCGGGCTGCTCTCCGTGGATCTATAAACGGCTCGCGATTCGGAGCTTCGAAGCTCGGTCAATGGCGGAAGATGCCTTCTTCTTCCTCCTTGATTTTCCTCTTTCTCAAGCTTGAAGAGAGATAAAACTTAGAATAATAATGATAAACCCTCCTCTGGTCAAGGCCTAAGAATTCCCGGAATAAATCCCAACCATCGGATCTAAAACCCTTTGGATTTGGCGGACGTGAATTCAAATCACGAATCTGTATCGCAAGCTACCGCCGACGCTAGTACTAGCCCCAACGCTAGCTCTCGACGGTTGCCTCACTGTCTCGACGGTTGCCTCACGGTCTCGACGGTTGCCTCACTGTCTCGACGGAAAGACCTACCGCCGGCGCTAACGCTAGCTCCAAGTAGCAGATTTCTCTGTTAGGGTTTTGGGGTGTTACAGTCGCCGCCCGAGGCCACGCCGGCCTTGGGCAACGCCGCCCGTGGCCGGGTTGCAGCCGCCAAGGGCGTCGTCGCCCGAGGCCTCGCCGTCCTTGGGCAAGGCCGCCAGTGGCTGGGCTGGCCGCCCTCCGTCCCGACCGCCATCTTGGTCGGCGGCTGCGCGCCGTCTCCTCTTTTCGGCTATGCTCGTTTGGGGTTTGGGGGTAGGGTCGTCATTTCCAGGAATTTGGTGATCCGCGTAATAGAATCCGGGCGATGTTATTGACCAATCCAATAATTAGCGGGTATAATTACCGGACCGCCCCTTCAAAAGCCTATAAATGGACCCCTTCTATTCACTAATCCCTTCACTTTTGGGAGGAGGGATTCTCTCTCCATGTCTCTCTTTCTCTCTCTAGCTTCCTCTCTCTCTCTAGAGATTGGAGACTTGGAACTCGCTATCAGCAGACCGCTGGGAGACTCGGAACTCATTATCAGCAGACCTCTTGGAGGTTTGGAACTCGCTATCAGCAGACTGCTAGGAGGCTTGGAACCCGCTATCAGCAGACCGCTTGGAGGCTTGAAATCCGCTATCAGTAGACCGCTTGGAGGCTTGGAACTTGCTATTGGCAAATCGCTTGGAGATCACTTGGAGCTCGTTATTGGCAGACCAATCGAGGAGCCAAAGGCTCGTAGTGGTACAGACGAAGCTTGGACCCGGGGGGGGGGGGGGGGGGGGGGGGGGGGGGGGGGGGGGGGGGGGGGGGGGGCAAACCCGCCTTGGAGCAAGGCAACAGACTCTCTCTCACCTCCATCATTGTAACGAGGCACGACTTATCGCCCTCGCTCTCTCAAGAACGAATCTGTAGAAGAACTCAAAGCATAGTGAAGGTTATGCCGACACAGCTCCGGCCGCGTGGTTTTTCACCCCGATTGCGGGTTTTTCACGTCATCATCTCTTGGACTCGGTCTTCTCAGGAGACCCATTTATCTGTTTACACGTTAGGGCGCCGCTACCCATGGCGGCGCCGGCCTTGGGCGCGGCCGCCCAAAGCCGCCGCCCCGGCCTATGACACAGTCACCCTTGGCCGCGACCGCCTAGGGGGCCACTGTCGGAGGCCGTGCCGGCCTCGGGCGAGGCCTCCCTAGGTCACGGTCGCCCGAGGCCGCGCCGGCCTCGGGCGAGGCCGCCATAGGCCGCGACCGCCAAGGGCGTCGCTGTAACACTCTGTCAGTACAGATAATATAACAGTAGGTCCGGCCGGGACCCCATGTCATACTATGCATACTTGTTAGACATCATATGGTGATAAACAGAAAAGAGCTACAATTACACCAGAGTAAATAAAACGTAAGCGGAAGTATTTGATTAAAACATATTTTAGAACTGTTCACTATCCCATGAATGAAACAATAGAGTTATGGCCTTAAAGCCTCACATTAAAATAATATCTCAAAACTCCAAAACATACATCGGTACGCAGGCCAACAATTTAAGGAAATCAAAAGAGGGGAGGTTGGCCTTCGAGGGCCAACACAACATAAGCTCCAGCAAGCTATTTCCCGCTTGGCTCACCTGCACCTGCAACACCGATCCACCAAAATGTGGAAACAAGTAATCGATCAGCTAAAGCTGACCAATATTATAACGACCCCACCCCTATAGACGGGGTGGCGGTACTCCTTCCCTGCAGGCAGACAGTATAGACATAGATTGTTAAGGTGCGTTCAAGCACCGCACGTATAAGCAATCAACACCAACGTTGGCACGCACGACCACACGTTTCGTGCTCTCAAGGCACTCTCACGGTGTACTCCCTGAGCCACACCTAACAACTCCTTAAACAAAGAGTTCGCATGAGCTTTGGCCGTCAAGACTACCTTGTCTTACGGACCCTTCCCAATATCTTACGGTGCACCGAGGGGCTACCTCTTCACTGATCCGGTATGGGGGCGGGTTTGGATCAGCTTTGCTCGTGCTCAACTCGTCGGCATCAATCGTCTAATGCAGGTACGGCTTCACCTCAGCCCAAGCAACGAAAGGAGGCTTCACACCTCAACAAACAGCTCCCTGAGAGCTACCGCCGGAGCTAGTGTAACATCCCGACTTTTATTGGGTCACTAGGCCCTAGTGAGCCCAATAAAAGTAGGCCCGAACGGTAGACATAAGCCGATGAGGGGTTATGTGCTACGAATTCCGAATTGACCCCTGTCGGATCCGTTAGACTCGTATGACCAATACGAGCGTAACGGAATTCGTTGCACCCCGATCCGAGGTCGTTTGGAGAAAACGACCATTTTGAGTGTCGTAGCGCAGAATAGTGGTCGTACGAACCCCGAATTGACTTCTGTCAATTCCGTTAGATTCGTATGACCAATTTGAGCGCAACGGAATTCGCTGCGCCTCGATCCAAGGTCGTTTGGAGAAAACGACCATTTTGAGTGTCGTAGCGCGCCAATACCTCATAATTATGAATAATGGTCATACGAACCCCGAATTGACTTCTGTCAGTTCCATTAGACTCATATGATCGATACAAGCGCAACGGAATTCGTTGCACCCCGATCCAAGGTCGTTTGGAGTAAAGGACCATTTTGAGTGTCGTAGCGCGCCACTACCTCATAATTATGAATAATGGTCATACGAACCCCGAATTGACTCTGTCAGTTCCATTAGACTCGTATGATCGATACAAGCGCAACATAATTTGTTGCACCTCGATCCGAGGTCGTTTGGAGAAAACGACCATTTTGAGTGTCGTAGCGCGCCACTACCTCATAATTATGAATAGTGGTCGTACGAACCCCGAATTGACTTCTGTCAATTCCACTAGATTCGTATGACCGATTCGAGTGCAACGGAATTCGTTGCGCCTCGATCTGAGGTCATATACAGAGTATGCCATTTTAGGACTATGCAGACCACCTCAGTGCAACGCACGAAATGTGAAGCACACAAACTCGGCATCGGCCCCGACAAATTTTGATGGACCCCGGGACCATGAAGGACCCCGCCCTAAGTTGACCTCGGTCACCCCCCCCCCCCCCCAAGCTTGAAATCTATTGAGAGAAGAGAAGAAAGGGGGGGGGGAGAGAAGCCCCTCCCCCAAGGGAGGGGGCTGCCCATGGATAGGCAGCCACCTATTGGGGCAAGGGGGCAGGAGAGAGAAGGGGGGGGGGGGAGAAAATATCTCCCCCCACCCATCCCTTCCTTTTAGCCATGTGGGCTAAAAGGAAGGAAAGGGGAGGCCACCCCCTCCTCTATATAAGGAGGGGCTCAGCCCCCTCCCTGAGTGCAACCCCCCCCCCCCCCCCCCCCCCCCCCCAGCTCCTCCTCCTTCTTCCCTGTCGGCTAGCCCAGCTAGCCCTCTGCCGGAGCCCTGCCCAACCTCAAACCGCCGCCACCTCCTTCCCCACCATGGCCGGCCGCCCCTAAGCCTCTCGAGCTCCACCACCCCTACAAGTAGACATCTCCCCCTCCTCCTTCCTACTCCCCTGAGCCAGGCCAACCCCCTCCCCGCCGCCGGAGCGCAGCCAACACCACCCCGAGCCTTGCAAGGCTCGAGTTCGAGTGGAGACACGGCCGTGGAAGCCAACACCCCCCCCAGCGCCGGTGGTGGCGCTGGGGGAGCAGGTCCCCCCCCCCCCCCTCGGGGACCCTTGCGTCGGCGAAAGGAGGCGGCCGGGCCGCCGGAGGACGCAGCCCCGGCGGCGCCCGTGGCCCAGGCCCCCCTTCCTCTGCTCTTTATTCCTGTACGGGGAAATACCCCACCCCCGGCGGCGGCCGGCGGCGCCAGTCCGCCGGACCACCACCGGAGTGGTCGCCGGCCCCCGGCGCACCGACCGGGGGCGACACCGGCAGCTCTCCCCGTGGAGGCGGCGGTGCGGCGAGCATGCATGGCGCATGCAGGCCACGCCACCGTCTCCCGCCCCCTTCTTACCTCCTTTCCGGTGGCAGCCGGCGGCGACAGGCCGCCGGACCACCACCGGAGTGGTTGCCGGCCCCCGACGCATCGACCGGGGGCGGCGCCGGCCCCAGCCGGCCGCTGCTCGGCGGCGGCAGCGGCCGCCTTCTGTCTTATAGACGGGAGCCGCACAATTTCCCCCAGGAGATCGGGCGGCTCCCGTTTTCTGGATTCCCGCCTCCCGCCTCCACATGTGTGCCTCCCCACAGCGGATCCGCCGCAGATCCGCTGTGGGAGCCGCGGGAGGGCGCAAGGTGCAAGACCCCTTTGCCTTCTCCCTGCCTCTAACCGCACCCCAACTGCCTTTCCCCCTTCCCCATTTTTATGAGGAAAAATGGGGCAGTTTTGACAAAAACTTTTTGAATGAAAAATGTGCCCCACCCTAAGGGGCACCTCCTGTAATTTTTTGGGATTTTTAGGAAGTCATTTGCTATTTTTAAAACCCTACCAAAGGTTTATTTTGAGAAAATTAAAGGCCAAATGAGTTGGGAAAAAACACCAAAAATCATAGGCTCTAATTAAGGGTATTTTACAACTACTATTAGAGTTGGGGAGTGTGACATATTATTTTGGTCCTCTAAAAGCTTTTACAAGCAAAAATAAACGCCCGAAAGGGAGCGAAATTCATCGGAATAAATCGGCGTCCTCGCGACGCGCATTTTAGCGGTATAATAAAATTACGCGTATCGATCTGAGGAATCGATTGGGTTTAAAATATCGACGCGAAAATTGGGACGAGATCGCGGCCGACGCCGCAATACAGCAACGCCGAGATAATAATTAAAATGAATCCACGGCAAAAGAAAAATACTAAATCTCATGGAACGTAAATAAACTCCTGGGAACAGAGTAGAACCCCTATGAACGGGGAGAAAGCAGAACCTCCTCCTACGAACGGAGTCGATGTTGAAGCCTCCTGTTATGGAGTGATTGGACTACTAACCCTTTATTTATTTACTGCTTTCAGTACCTTCATTTCTCCAGTCTCGCACTGGTCCTTATTTACTGCTTTCAGTATTTTCATTTCTCCAGTCTCGCACTGGTCCGCATTTACTGCTTTCAGTATTTTCATTTCTCCAGTCTCGCACTGGTCCGCATTTACTGCTTTCAGTATTTTCATTTCTTTAGTCTCGCACTGGTCCGCATTTACTGCTTTCAGTATTTTCATTTCTCCAGTCTCGCACTGGTCCTGTTATTATGGCCCCCTGCTTCCGGCCTATTTTACTGCTTGATATTATGGCCCCCTGGTTCCGGCCTATTTTACTGCTTGATATTATGGCCCCCTGCTTCCGGCCTATTTTACTGCTTGATATTATGGCCCCCCTGCTTCCGGCCTATTTTACTGCTTGATATTATGGCCCCCTGCTTCCGGCCTATTTTACTGCTTGATATTATGGCCCCATGCTTCCGGCCTATTTTACTGCTTGATATTATGACCCCCTACTTCCGGCATATTAGACTGCTTATATTGCACTTTCTAAATCAGCGCTGACTTCGGTCCTACGCTAGCAAGCGGTGCTTATCCTCCCTTCTGCGAGGCCTTAGTTGGGGAAAACCCGGAGTTGAGCCCCTCCTCCCAGGTTAACCCCAAGCAAGGAGCCCTCATACCGCTGAGCCTGCCGGTCAGAGGTCGTATGACCGGTTGAGTAAGTTGTTGCGCGTCTTAAAACGCTTTTTCTGTAGTTCAGTAGTTGAAGATGGTTTGGAAGTGGCGGGTCGGTCACGCCCGCAGACCGTTCGTACCGGTGCGGGTGGGTTGACGACTCATAGCGACAGGGAGATGTGCACAGCAGGTTATCACCACTCCGAACCTGCAGTTTTGCCTCCGCTGGTCGGCCTAAAAATCGGTTCGCCGGATGTCGCTCACATCCAGTTAGTACACCAGGTTGTGCAGGAGGGCCTGAGTGATACGGTACGACTACACTCAGATGTGGCAAGACTGGCCACTGTCACCGACGACCACATCGGTGAGGCCCACGGGGTTAGCTCCCCTGCTTGAAATAAAGCGGTCTAAACTGTGTCGACATAGGGTCTTTTGTGTGTGTACATATTTGAATACCATAGTACGAGTATGCGCGAGATAGTGTTGTGTATTTAGTATACTGCGCGATTATGGATAGTAGGGCGGAAGGCCCTATTTATAGATATATATAAAGGTGTAGATATCTATGATTACCTGCTGCTAACCCCTTCTTTGCTTCGACTATTTATTTCTGTACTTTAGCCCGCCCCCGGATATGGATCCGGGGAGGGGATGTGTTTTCTACTTAGCTCTGTGACTAACGGTTATTTCTTATAACCAATCACATGAGATGGGACAACGCGTAGCCCCAACACCGCAGGATGAGTTACCAGCCTTAGAGATGGATCGATCGGACACTCCAGCCTCTCCCCTATCTTACGAGACGTGAGTCCTAGAGTATAGGACTAGCTTAGGGTCTTTGTTATAGTCTATGTAGCCCCCGAGGCAGTGGTTGTAAACATTAGGCTTCAACCCTATTTAAATATGTAAATATAAGCAGTATGCTTGGTTCTGTTTATTTCGATTGCTTCCGCTGTGCGTTCTGATGTGATGTTGTGATTCTCGTGCCTGATAAGGAGACCACTCAGTGCTTGAGAGGGTGGGTCGTTGCCATCCGGGAAGCTCTAGTGGCCCTCTTTGGGCAGTAAGATCCCCCTCCCTGAACCCGGTTCAGTTTGGGGAGGGGGGGTCTTACAAATGTATCAGAACCACCACGATCCGACCACATGGGGCAGTCTTTCAATCCTCCCTTCCCCGGTTCCACTTCTTGGTTCGGGACGAACCAGGCAGCGGAAGCCTGGTGGACCCTTTAGGTTTAAGGTTAAGGATTAGAGACTGCATGGTAGTACACCAGCACGCTTTTCGCTTTCTTTTCATTTCAGTTCTGCAAAATCCCCTTATTTTTGCAAGTACTGATGTTCGTTTGTTACTTCTCCAGATACCGGAGTCGAGTAACGGAAGGTCCTCCTCTAGGGATCAGTACCACCCTACCACTCCACCACCAGCCCCGGCCACTCCAGCCGCAGTTCCGTTTGGGGATACAGATCTAGGACGGACCCTGACAGCTTTGTTAGCCGCTTTCTAGACGGCCACCGTACCCACCGATCTTCTGACGACATTCCGGGGGCTAAGACCACCCCACCTTTCGAGGTACCGAGTCAGCCATTCAGGCCGAAGAGTGGGTGGAGAGGGTAGAGGAGCTCTTAGTCGGGATGATGTGCCCCGCCATAGCCGCAGTGTCCTTGATGGTGACCATGCTAGAGGGCTATGCCCGAGATTGGTGGAGAGCAGCCAGCCGCTCCACGTTTAGAGGGCGACCACTCAGCACAATCCTCTGGGGGGAATTCTCAGAGGCCTTCCTAGAGCACTTCATCTCGGACGCAGACAGGATCGCACTTCAGGAGCGTTTCTTACAGATCCGGCAAGGAGAGAGGACGGTACCCGAGTACCAACGAGAGTTCATTCATTTGACCCGCTTCGCCGGGACTCTAGCAGTTACGGACAGGATAGAGCGACTAGATTTTACCGAGGACTACGAGACGATCTCCGTCAGGCTCTGATCATGATTTCTCAGGCATCCTTCCACACGATTGCCTCGCACGCCGCAACTTTAGAGTTAGATCAGAGGATGGTGGCCCAGCAGCGTAGGGGACATGCGGAGGTTCCCCGGGCTCAGGGCCGAGAGAGAGGAGTAGGTCCTCGCAGACAGAACTGGGGTAGGAGACAGCGTCAGCGCCACCAGCCATATGGGCAGGCAGCCCAGCCCTGACCAGCACCCCCAGCCCCAGCACCTCAGGCCGTCCCAGCCGCACGACGAGATATCCCCTTTGCAGGGAACTGCTACCTATGTCAGCAGCCTAGGCACATACGAGCTTTTTGCCCTCAGGCTATAGGGAGACCCGGTTTAGGAGCAGTACAGAGAGCTGCGAAGAGAGGACGAGGTGGACGCAGAGGACGTCCCACAGGCAGGAGGGAGCCAGCTAGGCAGGTCTGAGCAGCACCGCTCGAGGCATACACATTAGATCTCCAGCACGGTCCTACACCAGATGTAGTGATAGGTATCTACTTTCAGTTGTTACGATATCCTAGGAGCATGTTATAGTCATATATATATGTTGTGACCTTTTGTATAATCTCTACTCCTTATTATCTGTAAAAAGTTTATGATCATAGTATATACATATTATCAGGTTTACTTTTGGTATAAGGTCATCCCGCTAAAACCCTGTTCGATACCGGTGCCACGCATTCCTTCGTCGCACAGAACTTCATCGCTGACAAGGGAAA
The DNA here is from genome assembly GCA_033032865.1 of Dactylorhiza incarnata. Taxonomy (NCBI): domain Eukaryota; kingdom Viridiplantae; phylum Streptophyta; class Magnoliopsida; order Asparagales; family Orchidaceae; genus Dactylorhiza; species Dactylorhiza incarnata. The sequence goes on along the minus strand of JAWHQI010000229.1, from coordinate 3,059,942 downwards.
CACTGTACGATCATCCGGGATGTCAATACGAATACGACTCCCGGATGGATCAGATATGTCATCCACAGAAAAGTATTCCTTCCATGCAATGCTAGGAGGCATAGAATTCGAAGTCAATACAACCGTTTTAGCGATAACCGGATTCGACATCATTTTAGGGATGGGTTGGTTAGCTGAGCACAGCGCCCAAATCAATTGTTCGACTCGAGAGATCCATCTCCAGAACCCAAATGGGCAATTTATCACACTAGCAGGTATACCATCTGTCACCCGCATTATCTTAACTTCCGCACAAACAGTCAAAGCAGTCCGGCGAAAGGACGAGGTGTACCTAATCTACTTCGAGATGGAGGACAAGACGCAAGTACTCGCTAGAGTGCCCGTAATTAGGGACTTCCCAGACATCTTTCCAGAATCCCTTCCTGGGTTGCCCCCACAACGGGAAGTAGACTTCCAAATTGAACTTACTCATGGAGCCCAACCCGTCTCCCGAGATCCATACCGAATGGCCCCGAGGGAACTAGCCGAGCTCAAGATCCAACTACAAGAGCTAGTTGACGCAGGATTCGTCCGCCCAAGTACCTCGCCCTGGGGAGCCCCAGTGCTATTCGTTAAAAAGAAAGATGGATCCCCGCGTCTCTGTATTGACTACAGAGAACTGAATAAACTCACTGTCCGGAATAACTATCCCCTGCCCCGAATAGATGAATTGTTCGATCAATTATAAGGCGTGTCCGTCTTTTCCAAGATGGATTTAAGATCTAGCTATTATCAGCTCAGAGTACGAGAAGAAGACATTCCCAAGACCGCTTTCAGCTCCCGCTATGGACTTTATGAATTCATGGTAATGCCATTTGGATTGACCAATGCTCCGTCCACCTTCATGGCTTTAATGAATACGGTGTTTAAACCCTTCCTAGATCACTTCGTGATAGTCTTTATAAGCGATATACTCATCTACTCGAAGAACAAAACTGAACATTCCAGGCATCTCCAAATGGTTCTGCTCAAGCTAAGGGAACAATCGCTCTTTGCGAAGTTTAGCAAATATGAGTTCTGGATGGAAGAAGTCGGCTTCCTTGGACACACAGTTAACAGGAACGGGGTAGCGGTGGACCAAGCCAAGGTACAAGCAGTACGAGACTGGCCGCCACTTAAGTCAGCAGCAGACATCAGGAGTTTCCTTGGCCTCGCCGGCTACTACCGTAAGTTCGTAGAAGGATTCTCTAAGATTGCGTTACCACTTACCTCCCTCACCAAAAAGGACGTGACATTCCAGTGGTCTCCCGAATGCGAAGCAACGTTCATAGAGCTAAAGAACCGACTGATATCGGCCCCGATCCTGACAGTCCCCTCAGGTACTGAGGGCTTCCAGATCTATGCCGATGCCTCACTAAAGGGATTGGGAGCCGTGCTAATGCAACACGGCAAGGTAATCGCCTACGCCTCACGTCAGCTAAAGCCTCACGAACTAAACTACGCCACCCATGATCTAGAACTGGGTGCGGTAGTTTTCGCATTAAAAGTTTGGAGGCACTACCTCTACGAAGTGCGATGCGAGATCTTCTCCGGTCATAAAAGTCTCAAATACGTCTTCACCCAGAAAGAGCTAAATCTCCGACAGCGCCGATGGTTGGAGTTTCTGTGCGATTACGACTTTGCCCTTCAGTACCACCCCGGCAAAGCCAATAAGGTTGCAGATGCCCTAAGTCGGCAACCTCCGAGGACCGGGAGTTGGCTAGAGATGATACCGGAGGAGTTAGTCGAATCCTTTGCAGAATTGGATATTATTCTCATCGCCCGTAGAAACCCGATGGAATACCATGCCCAGCTTTACTGGATGGAGATACAGTGCGACATCAGGGACAGAATTCGAGAGGCACAGAAGATCGACGTAGAAGCAGCCCCGATCATTCAGGCCTTGCAACACGGTGCACAAGAAGACTACAATTTGTATGATGGCATCCTACAGTATAGACACCGCATATTCATCCCCGCTGCAGAGGGAATACGGGAAGAAATACTCCGCGAGGCACACCAGACAAGGTATTCAATACACCCGGGGGTAGTAAAAATGTATACAGACCTGTGAAGGACACTATGTAACATCCCCCCAATAGCTAGACCCCTAAGTTGGTTTTTTCATGACTAGGTCATGACAAAACCATAGGAAGAGCCCAAGACCATGTGAATTTTGGTGAGAAGGAGAAAACCCAAGTGGTTTGCAAATAACAATCTTCAGATACCAAGCCTAGGGTTGGACTTTAGGGCCCCACCTTGAACCTTGACCCCACCATAGCATCCCTAACCCATTAGGGGTCTCCTTGAAGCACCAGTGACCCATTGGGGTCAACCAAAGAGGCCAAATTGACCAAAGTCAACCCTAACCCCAAATTGGTCAAAGTAGTCTAATTAGGGTTAATTGACCTCCACCTTGCCAAATTGACCCTACCTAGACTTTCCTAACCATTAAGAGAGACCAATAGGTCACTACCCACCCATTGGGGTCAACCGAAATGGTCAAATTGACCAAAGTCAACTCTAGCATTGTTTTGGTCAAACCAACACCTTTTGGATTAATTGGCCCAATTGGGGCACCACCATGAATCAACCAATTTTGGGTGATGTCAAGGGAATCAAGACACACCACTTGGACCAGTCAACCCATCAGTTGACCAAGTCAACACATCAAGTCAACACTTGGCCAACCTTGCCCAAAAAGAGGGGAAAAGGCTAACTCAAGCCCAATCCACTTGGGCTAGGCCTAATTGGAGTATCCGATTAACTTAGGAGGATGATAATTACCAGGAGTTACCACTCAATTTTTGGAAATGATGAGTAGGGGAGATAAAGTGCAATTTCCCCAATTTTGAAGAGAGATAAAGAAGAGAGAGAAGGCCATTAATGGCCATGGGAGGCCAAGGGCCTCCCCTCTTCATCTCCAATGGCTTTGTACCTCCCCCCTCATCAGTTTTGAGGAGTTTAATAGTCATGGCCGGCCACCCAAGTGGCTAATTTAATGGGATTTTAGTTTTGGTTAAAAATTCTTAATGGCCATTAATGGTGAAATTGGAGGTTTCACCTCTCCCCCTTCCACAAGTGGCTCTTTAAAAAGCTTCACAAGGCTGTGAGGATGAGTTTCCCCCACTCACCTAAAGATTTCGAGCAACTTGGTGTGGAGGTTGCAATGGCGCCAAAGCTTGAGGCCGGCCATGGAGGATCACCAAATCGGCAAGGAATCAACCCTCCAAACAGGTTTGGTTCTTCTCCTCTCCCTCTATGGATATATCTTAGATAAAAATAGGTGAGAAATCGGGCTCAATTGAGCCCGATCCAAGTGAGAAAAATCTAAAATTTCCATGGATTTTCTTCCCGTTGGGTTCGCCGGAATCGGCCCCTCCGGCGGCCGTTCCTCTGCCCGGCGATAGCCACCACCTCAACGGAGGTGGTGGTGGTGGTGGCCGGTCAGGGAGGTGGTCGGATGGCCGGGAAAATGGGCTGGAAGAGGCTACAGGACGGGCTGATCTGGACCCTTGGCTGGAGGAGGAAGATGAAGGGATGCCCCACGTTTTTGCTTCAAGATATGTGCAGATCTTTTATATTAAATGTTATGTATTGTATTTTTCTGTCCCTTTACTGGCAGCACTTAGAATTAATTATTAAAAATACTTAGGCCCCTCTACAGAAAAAGTGGTCAACACCAAAGTTGTAGCCCTTATAGTCTACTTTATTTTAAAACTAATTTCACCCCAAAAGGAGTTTTGTAGCTCCCTGTAGGTCCATTTTGGTGGGGCTGGTCCCTAGTGTAGGACAGCCACCATTTCTTGAATAACTTTTGATTGGGAAATGATATGGACTTGAGATTTGAAACATAGCCTACTTATACCTACACACACATCATATCCAAAGATGGGAATTTTAGGAGAACATTTTTATAAGGTTTTTGTAATAATTTCATAAATCACATATTAATTAATTATTGGGTCAAATGATCTCCAATGCCCTCCAAAGTTTAGTGGGAACTTTTTAGGGTTATCACATGACCCTGGTAAAAATCTCAGCCCAATTGGGACTGATTTAGTTTGGAAATTGGTTAACCTAAGTTGGGTCTAATTAGGTCAAAATTAGGGCATGATGTTTATCTTGGGGTATTGTGGTCAAATCTTGTCACCATGAGATGAAACCTTGTGTTGAAACCGATTTCTCGGTCTCGTGTGGAGCTCGGGGCCCTCACCGAAATGAGGGGCAGCTAGCCCTTACCGGTCCCTCGGGAGAGGTAAGGCCGAGGATTTGAGCAAAGAACAAAGACCCTAGTCTCAGCGAGGAGGTCCCTCCACTAACCCGGAAGATCGTTGAGCGCTTCCCCTCCCAAGCCAAAGCTAAGACTCAGGCACCTTGGAGAGCTAGAGAGCCCAAACCAAAGCGACCTAGGGAGAGAAGAGCTCAAAGATAATGAACCGCCCTTCTCCAAGGTGCCCTTTGAGGTCTATTTATAGATTTTAGTTTTGTGGTCTGTCAATAACCAAATCCCGCTGTCCATTCTCACTATCCGCACACCGGATTGGTCTGCTAACAGCCAAACTCCGCTGTTCGGAGAGGCTAAATGCAGACCACCGGGGGCCCCTTGGTAAAAATCCCTTCCTGGACTTTTACGGGGCGAGCCAGCCCGCTTCGCGACCTCCCTCGCGAGTGGAGCTCGCGAGCCTCTGGTCGGCGAACCCCAGGGGTATTATCGGCACATTACATGGCTCGCTCGCCTGCACTACCTCGGCGAGTCCCCGGATGACTATCTGCTCTCCCTCTAGGCGGGCTCGCCTAGCGAACTCCTTCCTCGACTGGTTGGGCTCGCCAATAGCGACCCGGCCAAGCCCCAAAATGGCTATCCGCACCCCAAAATGGCTAACTATACCCCAAAATGGCTAACTATACCCCAAGGTTCCGGGCTCGCCTAGCGAACTCCTTCCTCAACTGGTCGGGCTCGCATGCACTACCCTTGCCGAGCCTCAAAGGAGCCGGTTACCTTCCCTCCGCTGGGCTCGCTCGCCTGCGCAGTCTCTTGCTCTTCCTTGGCCTGCCTCGCCGGAGTTCAGGGTTCGCCCCTCTTGGCTCGCCTCCTCGAGCGCGAGCTGCTGATTTCTTCCTGGCGAACATCGGGGTTGTACACAATCCCCGCTCTTCGCGAGGTTGCCCTAAGCTCGCGAAGATACATCCAACCCCTGGTGTTCGCCGATTCTGCTGACGTGGCGGGAATCTTTTGGTGGGTCCCCTGCCCGAGACTATAAATACTGTCCACCGTGGCTAGTGATCAAGCCTTCCCTTTTGCTCCTTTCTCGCCGAAATCGTTCTCCCTTCAGAATGTCTACCAAGCAGAGCGCGTTGGAACGACTGAAGGATTCTAGGGAGATGGCGAAAGCTCGGGCCGCCGAGCGCAACGCCTGGATGTTCAACCCTGCCACCTCTCCCCAGACCAAGAAAGCCATGACGGTTAGGAGGTCGCCGGGGGAGGACATGACATTGCCTCCTGATTCCCCCCCTCCGCCGAATACCGTGCTAGCACAACAGGTATCCTCAGTCTAAATTCTTTACATCGGCCCCTTGCTCATTTCCTTTCTTCTCGCAGAATCCTCCACCTGAGGACCGCCTGGCGAGCCTTACGCTGACAACTTTCTGTGCTCCGTCCCCCGCGAGGCTGGGATTGCTAGATGCTGGGGTCGGGACTTCGTCCCAACATGCACCTCTCTCGCAACCTCGTAAGTCACTCGCACCCTACTTTATCTCCGCTTAAGTCTGTGATATCTACACGTTGGTGGCCTATGCAGATACCCCATCGTCGAGTCCCAAGGAGAAAGTCTCCACCCCGGTGAACTCGCCGGTCCCGCCTAAGGTTAACGTGGCGACCCCTGGCTTCGGTCTGATGGGCAGGCGAAGTCCAGGCGGCTCGCTTCTCGACGGCGCCCAAGTCGCGGAGAGAGTGGTATACCCTCCTGGTCTGGGGAAACCCCACGTCTCGGGTTTCCGCGAAAACTTCCAGGGTCGGCCGGAGTCTTCGCGCAAGCCCCGTCGCGAATCCCCCTCCTCGCCAGGTTAGCATGTTTTCGCGAGCTCCCATCTCTTGCTCGCCCTCGGACCCTACTAACTCTTCCTTCGTTGAAATCCCAGGAGCCACCCCTGAGTCAGAGCATGGGAGGATGGAGATGTCACCACCGCCTTCGCCTAGCCAGATTGAAGACTTCTTGGGTGACCCTGGCGACCCCGTGCGGATGAAGAGTCGGGTGTCCGAGGTGCTTCAGAAGCACGGCATGATGTTACGCGAGTTGGAGGAGCGGTATGACGCGGACCGGGCTGCCTTTGACGAGAGATTCGCCGTGTTGGAAGACGCGAATGCGCGCTTGATCGCCGAGGCGGAGCCGGTGCCTCGCGCAGATGTTACCTCGCCCGACGTGCACATCTCGCGGGGCGAGGATCAAGCGCACCTAATCCTGCGCGAGTTTAAAGCGCTTCGCGAATATCATTATCCGAGAGTGCCGCCGCGTGCGGGCAAGCGGGGTCGGGGTCGCTGGAAATGGCTTCCTTACCCCTGAGGCTGCCGCGGGTTTAATTCTACTATCCTTTTGCTTTTATTCCTTTCATGACGTCTGTTGAACAATATCTGGTGTGGTAATATTCGCGAGTCCGTCGCGACTCGCCTTTTATCGTTTTTCCTTTTTAATTTCCCTTTATTTCTGTAGTGTGCATGTGGTTCATTCGGTTCGTCCGCTGTGTTTGATATGATCGCCCTCGCGGAGCGCTTGCGAGCTTCTGTGCAACGCTATGTCCGGACCCCCTTTTCCTCACGGGCCGGCCTTGGGCGGGACTTAATTACCGCGCGACGGCGAGCCCTGGCTCGCAAGACTGCAGTCCCTTTGAGCAGAAATCAACTTTATTTTAGCTATCCGCACTCCCGACGCTTCGATTCCCGTGCCCCTCCGAATTTCTTATAAATAGTTCGGATTCACTCTCCTACCCGTCGCATTTATTTCTCCAGTCTTCTCGCGTCTACGCTCATCTCCGTTCTCGCAAGATCGTGCTCGCGTTCGCTGCTTGTAAGTTGCCTCTTCCTGACCCGATGCGGACGAATCAGCAAATGGGAGCGGAGGGCGAGAGCGAGGGGCGGTCAAAATGCGCCTCAGCGTTTCAAGCCAACGAGTTCTACTGCGCGAACATCACAGCCGAGGAGTATAAACTCGCTGTGGACCGCTATCTCCCGGAGGGTTATTCAGCTCGCTGTCCGAGTGAGAGATCTACATTGAACGAGACCGGGGCCGACGAGCTCGCGATCCCCATCGCGCACTTCGAGAATGGGTTGCAACTCCCTTTGTGGCCTGAAATTCGTCAGGTACTTCGCCCAGCCTTCTCGCTGCTTCGTGCCCGCCATAGCAACTTTCTTATCGTTCTTTGTAGGTGTTGCGGTATTATGGGGTGTTACCGAGCCAGTTGACCCCAAATGCGATCGCGGATATCGTCGCGTTCGCCAGTTACCTGCGGGAGGAGAGGATCGAGTTCAGCCTCCTCGTCTTCCGCAAGGTATTTTCCTTCCGCGCCTTCCGAGACAGGACTACCTATTTCGCGAGTCAGCACGTCACCGTCTGCGAGACGGTGAACAAGAGTCACTATTGGACCCAGAAGTTCTTCTGGTGAAGGGACCCTTCGGCAATCTCCACTTCACCCCCCTCCAGCGGGATGACGCTACTTACCGCCCTCCGAGCTCGCTGAGCGGCTCCGACGCCAAACTCCTCCAATACCTCTCCGGCAAGAGCTTTGAAGTCGCCTATCTGCGGCGCAATGTCGACTCGCTACTCGTCGTTCCTCAAGGGGAAGGTAGGGCTCGCTCTCGCCCCACTCTCCTCTCCTTTCTTCGTTGTATAACGCTCTTATTTTACAGGCGAGCGCGAGATCCCTGTTAATCCCCCGCACGCACAAGGCATCACTCTCACGGCGGACGCCCTCGCGACTGCGGCGGCAGAGGCTTGCCGCGATCTTCCCGCCGCCGGGTCCGGCAAGAAGCGGCCCCCTTCTGCGAGTCAGCCGGGTTCGCGGTCTTCCAAGAAGTTGAAGGGAAAGACCCTCGCTACCAAGGATAGGAGCGCGGTCGTCTATCTAAGCGAGACCGACGGCTCGCCTCCTTCCCCTGCGAAGAAGCCTGACCCCCCGGTGGACCAGGGCGCTGGGAGTTTTCCCGTGACCCCTCAACCCAAAGGCCACAGGAACTTCGGTCTGGGCGAGAAAGTTTCTGACATCCTCGGCGAACCCCTGCTCGCTTGGGACCCCAATGCCAACCGGATTTCCTGCTCCACCCTCCACCCCTCCTGGGTGGAGCTTGGTAAGGCTGGGGAGGAGGCGTTCTCTCTCTCCTTCGGCTTATATGGCCGCGAGGACGCCACTGCTTATAGAGATATGGGGCCACGGCAACTGGTCTATGAAGAAATGCGAGCCCAGTTCCGCTCGACGGAACTCGCGCATATGGCGGGGCGCCGCTATCTGCAGGCAGATAGGGATATCCGCGCGTACCGGGAGGAGCTCAAGAGAGCTCGCGAAGAGATCAAGGGTCTTAAGGAGAAGGAGGAGGTGACGGAAAGCCTTCTCGCCGGGATGCAGGGCAAGATGGTAAGTGATCCTTGGGTCTCTTTTCTTTGCCGTTCGCGACCTCTAGCCTTCTCCTAACTCGTTTGACGCTCAGGATGCCGACGTAGCCACCAAGCTTCTCGCTCGCAACGACGAGCTGGAGTTGGAGAATACTATGTTGAAGGCTCGAGTGGATGAGCTGGTTCGCAGCGTGCTACCTCCCTCTCCTGGGCGAGTCGGCCCCCAACAGAAGGCTGCCGAAAGTGAGGAGCAGAGGCGGCGAGATGCACAGGAGGTCGCCAACCTTGTCTTCACGACCCTTAAGGATGCGAGCCTGCTGGCCGAGGACGCGATGGAGTTCACAGCGGAAGACGTCTGCCCGGACCTCTTCGCCTTGGCTCCATGGTTGGGGGCTCGCAAAGATGGCGAGGGCCCTCCGGAATGACCTCCCTTTTTCCTTCCCCTCTTCTTGCGAATGTATATTATTCTTTTTGGGCTGGCGAGATTGCCGCCGAACATAGAAGGACCTTGTGATTAGTTTTTCTTTCGTTAACATTTATGATCATGCTTGTGTTCATTTCTTTCCTCGCATTGGGTTTCTTTTCAACCTCTCCTAGCTAATTGTTACGCGGTAGTGTTCTCGGAGGGCTCGCGAACAGGCATGTCTGGGCTCGCCTCGCCAAGGTTTTCTTCTCACGGACCGCGTGAACCCGGGTTGTCGTTGCCCGCGGACACTGCCCGGTGAACCTAACCTTGGCGAGCATGGACACTGGCATCCCGCGAGCTGAACTTCTCTGACTATAGTATTTCAACACGCTACCTTAGGCTTCACCTGCCTCGATCCAAACCCTTCTGGCTCTAACACCTCAACCTATTAACATAGCCCTTGACCTTTGTTAGTAGCCTCTCCAGAGATCAACCAGAACCCCCCGTCTAGGTGAGAGCCCGGGGGCGGAATCGATCTGGGGCATTCCAGCACCAATGTGTCCAACCTTGCCAGCCTCTCCAGAGATCAACCAGAACCCCCCGTCTAGGTGAGAGCCCGGGAGCGGAATCGATCTGGGGCATTCCAGCACCAATGTGTCCAACCTTGCCAGCCTCTCCAGAGATCAACCAGAACCCCCCGTCTAGGTGAGAGCCCGGGAGCGGAATCGATCTGGGGCATTCCAGCACCAATATGTCCAACCTTGCCAGCCTCTCCAGAGATCAACCAGAACCCCCCGTCTAGGTGAGAGCCCGGGAGCGGAATCGATCTGGGGCATTCCAGCACCAATATGTCCAACCTTGCCAGCCTCTCCAGAGATCAACCAGAACCCCCCGTCTAGGTGAGAGCCCGGGAGCGGAATCGATCTGGGGCATTCCAGCACCAATGTGTCCAACCTTGCCAGCCTCTCCAGAGATCAACCAGAACCCCCCGTCTAGGTGAGAGCCCGGGAGCGGAATCGATCTGGGGCATTCCAGCACCAATGTGTCCAACCTTGCCAGCCTCTCCAGAGATCAACCAGAACCCCCCGTCTAGGTGAGAGCCCGGGAGCGGAATCGATCTGGGGCATTCCAACACCAATGTGTCCAACCTTGCCAGCCTCTCCACAGATCAACCAGAACCCCCCGTCTAGGTGAGAGCCCGGGAGCGGAATCGATCTGGGGAATTCCAGCACCAATGTGTCCAACCTTGCCAGCCTCTCCAGAGATCAACCAGAACCCCCCGTCTAGGTGAGAGCCCGGGAGCGGAATCGATCTGGGGCTTTCCAGCACCAATGTGTCCAACCTTGCCAGCCTCTCCAGAGATCAACCAGAACCCCCCGTCTAGGTGAGAGCCCGGGAGCGGAATCGATCTGGGGCATTCCAGCACCAATGTGTCCAACCTTGCCAGCCTCTCCAGAGATCAACCAGAACCCCCCGTCTAGGTGAGAGCCCAGGAGCGGAATCGATCTGGGGCATTCCAGCACCAATGTGTCCAACCTCGGCACCGCAGCAGTTAAAAGCATAACAAACGAAAGTAAGATATTGATTGAATAACATAATAAAGTTTTCAAGGGTAGAATCGTTTCAAATCATCCCCACTCCGAGCCCGGTCAAGAGGTATCCCTTCCACATCCTGGAGGTGATACCCCCCTGACTTGAGCACCTCGCTTACAATATATGGGCCTTCCCAGTTGGGGTTAAGCTTACCCACTATGGCCCCTCTGCCGGCCGCATCGACCTTCTTCAGGACTAGGTCCCCTTTCTGAAAGTGCTTGATCCTGATATGTTTGTCAAAATATCGAGCCATCCGCCGCTTGACCTCTTCCTGCCTGATGGTGGCCAAGTCCCGAAGTTCTTCCACCAGGTCCAAGGACAGCTTCTGCTCTGCATTGTTACCTTCCAGCCATTCTTCATCCCCCTCGCTCGCGGCGATCACCCGGGGGGTCTTCACCTCAAATTCTATGGGGAGAACGGCCTCGGACCCGTGAGAGAGCTTGAATGGAGTCTCCGCGGTGGCGGTATTTGGAGTAGTCCGCATGGCCCAGAGGACGGAGGGTAGTTGTTCCACCCAACTTCCCCGTAGGTTCTCCACTTTCTTTTTTAGCAGGTTGACGATTATCTTGTTCGCCGCTTTCACTTGCCCATTGCTCCTCGGGTGGTGGACTGAAGCGAACCTGAGGTTGATGCCGAGCTGAGTGCAAAAGCCGACAAACTCTTCACTCGCGAACTGCGGCCCATTGTCCGTCACTATAGCTAGAGGGAGTCCATGCCTGCAAATTATTTCTCCCCACACAAAATTCCTCACAACCTGAGAGGTTACCTTAGCAAGTGCTTTCACCTCTACCCACTTGGAGAAGTAGTCGATCATGACCAGCAGGAACTTCCTCTGGCCGCTGGCTTGGGGAAAGGGGCCGACCAGGTCTAACCCCCATATGGCGAAGGGCCAGGGGGCCGTGATGGTACGGAGCCTTTGAGCAGGGAGGAGTTGGAGCGGAGCGTAGAGTTGGCACTTCTGACACTTTCTTGTGAACTCTGATGCATCCTTGCTGAGAGTGGGCCAGAAGTAGCCTTGCCTCAACACCCTCCCTTCCAGGGTCCGACTCCCGGAGTGACTGCCGCACTCCCCGGAGTGGATTTCTTCCAGCACTCTCGGGACTTCCTCCTCGGAGACACAACGGGCCAGGAGTCCCGAGAGAGTCTTTCTATATAGCCCCCCTGCATGCAAAGAGTAATAGGTGGACTTGTACCTGAAGCGTCTCTTGTCCACATCCTCTCCAGGGAACTGCCCGGAGGATAGGAAGGTGATGAACGGATCCATCCATGAGGCTTGTTGATCTACTTCCATCAATTCTCCTTCCTCGATGGAGGGCCGGAAGAGTTCCGAAGTCGTCCCCCCCGCTCGGGGACCGAACTTGGCTAGGAGGTCCGCCTGGGTGCTCTCCTCCCTCGGCACGTGCTTGATTGAGAAGGTGTGGAACTGCCCGATGATTCCCTTAACCTTCTCCAGGTATAGTAGGAGGGTTGGATCCTTTGCTTCAAACTCTCCTTTGATTTGGCATGCTACCACCATGGAGTCCGTGGAGACCTCCACGTCCTGCACACCCAGTTCCCGGGCCAGCCGAAGGCCCGCTATCACTGCTTCGTACTCCGCCTGGTTGTTGGTGATCGGGAAACAGATGTTTAAGGCTTGCTCAATCCGAGTCCCCTGAGGACTCACCAGGACTATTCCCCCCCCGAAGGAGTATTTTCCCGACGCTCCGTCCACCAACATCTTCCATGCTTCTGGGGGAGGTGGCTCGTGCTCCCCTACTTCGGCCGCGTAGTCGGCCATGAAGTCTGCCACCGCTTGAGCCCTGATGGATGTCCTGGGTACGAAGGTGATATTGAATTCGCTTAACTCCACGGACCACTTCGCCAACCTTCCTGAGTGCTCCACCCCTTCCATGATTTTGCGGAGCGGATGGTCCGTCACTACTTTAATTGAATGGGCTTGAAAGTAAGGTCGGAGCCTCCGGGCCGACACCACCAATGCGAATGCTAACTTTTCTAGGATCGGGTACCAGAGTTCGGCCTTCTTCAGCACTCGGCTGACGTAGTAGATTGGGAACTGTTTCTTCCCCTCCTCCCGGGCCAGCACGGAACTTACTGCTTCGGATCCTACCCCTAGGTATAGCGATAGGTCTTCCCCTGGCCTCGGTCCCTGGAGCAGAGGGGTTTGGGTGAGCTGTTCTTTCAGAGCTTGGAAGGCCTTCTCGCATTCTGGGGTCCATTCAAACTTCTTGTTTCCCCGCAGTACTTTGAAAAAAGGTGCACATTTTTCTCCCGCCTTGGAGAGGAATCTGCTGAGCCCAGCCAATTTCCCTGTGAGGCTCTGGACCTCCTTCGGATTTCTCGGCGACTCCAACTCCATCACCGCTTTAACTTTGTCCGGGTTGGGCTCCACTCCTGTGGGGGTGAGCAGGTGGCCCAGGAACTTCCCTCGGCTTGCCCCGAAGACACACTTCAAGGGATTGAGCTTCATCTTGTACCGCCGCAGGGTCCCAAATGTCTCTTCGAGGTCGCGGAGGCGAGTCTCGAGGTCTCGGCTCTTAACCATGAGGTCGTCGACATAGACTTCTAAATTTCTTACTTTCTGCTCGCGGAAGACCCTATCCATCATCCTTTGGTACGCAGCCCCTGCGTTCTTGAGCCCGAAGGGCATCATCTTGTAGCAATAACATCCATCCCCCATGATGAAGGAAACATCCTTGATGTCCGGGGGATGCATGCGAATTTGATGGTAACCTGAAAAAGCATCTAAGAAAGACATTACAGAAAAACCAACGGCTGAGTCAACCAGCGCGTCGATCCTGGGCAGGGGGTAGCAATCTTTCGGGCATGATTTATTAAGAAGCGAAAAGTCGATACACATACGCCACTTACCTCCTCCCTTCTTCACCATAACGACGTTGGAGACCCAGCCTGGATACTGGATCTCCGATACAAACCCGGCCTGCAGGAGTTTGCCCACCTCCTCGCAGATGGGCCCTTCTAGCTTGTCCGCGACTACCCTCCTCTTCTGACGGATGGGGCGGGCACCGGGGTCGAGGTTGAGGCGATGGCACGCCACATCCGCGTCGATCCCGGGCATTTCCGCAACGCTCCAAGCGAAGACGTCCACGTTCTTCTGTACGCAAGCCAGAATCTCCGCTTGATCTCCTGGGCTGAGTTCTCCGCTGACCCGGACTTTTTCCACCACCCCCAGCCGGGTGGTGACCTCGAGCTCCACGACCTCGTCCACAGCCTCCAACCGGGACTGCTCTCCCCAAGCCCTTTCCTCTTCGGCACAAGCGGGAGCTTGGGTCTCTTCCTTGACTTCCTTCCCTACCACCATCAGCTCTTCCGCCCTTCCCTCCTGGGCCTTCTCCTCTTCTTCCTTTCTCTCTGCCCGGGGTACCTCAGCTACCCCTTCCTGGGCATGAACTTCATCTCCCTCCTTCTCTTCGGCTACCTCCAAACCTCCGGCTTCGGCCACCTCCTCCATCACCTTATCCCACTCCTCAGCTTCTCCCATCCAGGAGACGGTGTTGATAGCCGTCACGTAGCACTGTCTTGCCACCTTGGGATCCCCCCTGATCCGCACCTGGACCCCTCCGTCGTTGAACTTGAGGCACTGATGAAAAGTGGAAGGGACGCAGCGGAACGCGCTGATGAGTGGCCGTCCGAAGATGGCGCTGTAACTGCTCGGGGCGTCCACTATGACAAAACGACAGTTCCGGGACTGCCCACCCAGGGTCACATGGAGCCCTACTCCTCCTTCTACTTCCTTCCTCTCCCCCGAAAATCCGAACAGAGGGCCATCTGAGGCCAACACCCTTTTGGGTTCCACCTCCATCTTGTCGAATGCCTTCTTGAAGATGACATTGACCGAACTCCCGTTGTCCACTAGGATTCGGGAGACGGTGAAGTTCTCGATCGCCGTCTGGATGACTAGCGCGTCGCAGAACGGGTCCTCGTAGCTCGGCATGTCCTTTTGGGTGAAAATAATTTTTTCGGCCGGGGGTGGAGCGGTGGATGTTGACGCTACGCTCCGGCGGTAGATGGTATGGAGACTAGCCTTGCGGGTTGCCTCCAACCCTACCCACCCATGGATCACTCCGATCCCTCCTCTATTCCCCAGATCTGCTCTATCCTCACATCTTTCCTCCTCCTCCTCTCGAGGTTCCACCTCCACGATCCTTAATGGTTGCTGCTGTGGCGGCGCGGGCGCTCTGCCCCTCTTCACCTCCAGGAACTCCGGACAGGTGTCCGTTGAGTGTCCTTCCACATCGTGGAAGATGCAATATGGCACCGCCACTTCCCTTGCCCCGATCTCTGCTATCCTGTTCCTTCTTCTCCTAGCGGCCGCCGTCTCCGCTTCTCCTCCCCTTCCCCTTCCTCTTCCCCGACCAATTTCCATGGCCTGTTGAGGTGGGGGAGGTAACTGCATCGGGCCCTGCCTCCACCCCAACTGGGGGGGTCTCCATTGTCCTTCGAAACGGTTACCCCTTCCTGGGCCGTAACCCCTTCCCTGCCCCTGCATTCCTCCACCTTGCGGCCTCCATCCCCCCTCCGGGGCCCGGGGCTCTTCCCTTCTTCTGACCTCTTGTTGCCTCATCTCAGGCTCACTGAGCTTTGCTAGCCTCTTGGTGAGCTCTGGGTTGGCTTCTTCGCTTGCTACCTCCTCTGCCACCCTCTCCATCAGCTCCTCATAGGATACGGGGGCCTTCCTCTTCAACGCCATCTTGAAGAAACTTTCCTTCAACCCGACCGTGAAGGCGAGTTGAAGTGCAAACCCAGGCACCTCCTGAGTGAGCTGCACTTCCTCCTGGAACCGATCCGCATACTGAGCCAACGTCTCCCTGGACTCCTGCTTCACCGCGAAGAGGGAATCAGCGTCCTTCTTCCTCCTTTTTGAAGTTGAAAATCTCAACAAAAAACTTCGGCGCAGGTCCTCGAACGCATAGATAGAGCCTGCCGGAAGTGAATGAAACCAGTCCCTGGCCTTCTCCTTGAGAGTGACGGCGAAGAGCCGACACTTGAAGGCATCGGACATCGGCCTGATGGAGACCGAGTCCTCGAAAGACTGCAGATGCTGAACTGGGTCGTCTCTGCCATTGTAGTACACTCTATCCCATTCTCCGAATCCCGCTGGAACGGGTGCAGACAACACCAACTCGCAGAAGGGACTTCCCCCTCCTGCCATCTTTTCTCGCTCGGCTCGCGGACCTAGCTCGCTCGCCAAGTTTGGGATCGCACTCGCGAGGACGACGCTCGCCTGAACCACCCCGACTGTCGCCGCCTCCTGGCGCGCTCGCCTGCGCCGCGCTTGCTGGGGCAGAGCTTGTCGGCACCGAACTCGCCGGCGCGGAGCTCGCCAACACCGGGCTCGCCGGACTGGCAAACAGCACTCGCCCTTCCCTGTCATGACCTGGTTCAACGGCAACTTCTTTTCCAGCCCTTCCTCCTGGTGCCCTCTCGCCGACTGCTGTTGGGGGAGTGCTCGCCTGAGGTGTCGGGGTCGCAAACTCATTTCGCAGAGCCGTGACCGTGAACCCCAAGGTGTCGAGCACCTCCTTCCTGAAATCCGCAAACATCCTAGCCATTGCTTCCTGAGGGGTCACGCCGAACTCCTCGCCCTGCTCTTCATCTCCAGCCATAACTCTTCTCTGGGACTTTCTTGAACCAGCCGCGCTCCACGCTTACCGCACCAAAATGTTGAAACCGATTTCTCGGTCTCGTGTGGAGCTCGGGGCCCTCACCGAAATGAGGGGCAACTAGCCCTTACCGGTCCCTCGGGAGAGGTAAGGCCGAGGATTTGAGCAAAGAACAAAGACCCTAGTCTCAGCGAGGAGGTCCCTCCACTAACCCGGAAGATCGCTGAGCGCTTCCCCTCCCAAGCCAAAGCTAAGACTCGGGCACCTTGGAGAGCTAGAGAGCCCAAACCAAAGCGACCTAGGGAGAGAAGAGCTCAAAGATAATGAACCGCCCTTCTCCAAGGTGCCCTTTGAGGTCTATTTATAGATTTTAGTTTTGTGGTCTGTCAATAACCAAATCCCGCTGTCCATTCTCACTATCCGCACACCGGATTGGTCTGCTAACAGCCAAACTCCGCTGTTCGGAGAGGCTAAATGCAGACCACCGGGGGCCCCTTGGTAAAAATCCCTTCCTGGACTTTTACGGGGCGAGCCAGCCCGCTTCGCGACCTCCCTCGCGAGTGGAGCTCGCGAGCCTCTGGGTCGGCGAACCCCAGGGGTATTATCGACACATTACATGGCTCGCTCGCCTGCACTACCTCGGCGAGTCCCCGGATGACTATCTGCTCTCCCTCTAGGCGGGCTCGCCTAGCGAACTCCTTCCTCGACTGGTTGGGCTCGCCAATAGCGACCCGGCCAAGCCCCAAAATGGCTATCCGCACCCCAAAATGGCTAACTGTACCCCAAAATGGCTAACTATACCCCAAGGTTCCGGGCTCGCCTAGCGAACACCTTCCTCAACTGGTCGGGCTCGCATGCACTACCCTTGCCGAGCCTCAAAGGAGCCGGTTACCTTCCCTCCGCTGGGCTCGCTGGCCTGCGCAGTCTCTTGCTCTTCCTTGGCCTGCCTCGCCGGAGTTCAGGGTTCGCCCCTCTTGGCTCACCTCCTCGAGCGCGAGCTGCTGATTTCTTCCTGGCGAACATCGGGGTTGTACACCTTGTCCACTGGTTTAGGATCACCTAAAACACCCCCATGAGTGAGTTGGGGTGGTGTGGAGGTGGATATGCCCTAGGATCCTAGATTTACCCCTTGGGGTGCATATAGAGCTTTGTGAAGGACATGTGGTCAAAAGCTATAGAATGGTCATGACACTTGGTGGATAAGTTTATAGGGTGTAAATAGGCACTAGGTAATTTTATAAGAATTTTAGGAGCAATAATTTCCTTTGGATTGAGTCATAATCCCTTTAGAGAAATTTCTTATAAGAGATGATTATAGGATCAAAAGGTCTTGGATGATGATGAAACTTTGGTTATGCCCTTATAATCATGTTTTAGACCTCTGGTAATTTTTGTGAATTTTATAAAATGATTTAATCAGTACTTCACAAGGCACTTGTTTTGATTTAAACTTAAGAAAAATATTTGAGGGTCCAAAACTCTTTGTTAATTTTTGAAAATTGGTGATAGGACCTTTCTGAACATTAGGAAGCTCTGTGAATTTTTACAGAATTTTTGAAGACTTAAATCAGTAGGCTACTTCACAATTTATTTAATTTGAGGTTTTCTTAAAGTATTTATTTTAGTGAGAAAATGATTTCCTTAAATCCTAAAACTTAGTCAGTGGCCTTTTCTGGTGAATACAAGAGTTTGGTAATTTTTCCCATAATTTTAGTGTTGATCTTTGTGGTGGTTCCTTCATAAAACTATGATTTTGGATAGATGATAAATAATTAAATTAGAGGAGAATTTCTTACTGTAAAAATATGATATGTTGTTTCTGATGTTATTTAGTCACCATAGATTTATCATAATTTTTGGAAAGCCATATCATAAGATTTACTTATAGTTCATGTTCATTTTCATGCTTGGCAGATGTTTGGAGAAATTAAAATAAATATTAATTAATTAGGGAAAAATATTATTCTCTGGAATTAGTCTTATAACATCATGATAGACTTCCAGTAAATAGCTTGGGTCAGTTGGGTGAATATTTGGAGTACCTCTAGTTGTGAGCTTCATATAATTCATTTGGTCTGCGTATAATAAACTGTGAAATTTGAGAATCAAAGTGGATCCTTAGGAGGGAATGGGAGGTAAGTGGTTTACCAAGTTTAGTTGAGAAGGTATGATGGTCAACAAGAAGGATTATAGATGGTAAAGATGTGCTTGGTGAGTGAGAGGTAAGTTGCACTCGGGGTCGACGAAAGATCGTCCTGGAAAGTCATAAGTCACTTAGGGTTAATTCAAGAGTAATGACGATGAGGGTATTCTTGTGGGTAGATACCAACAACACTAAGTGTCTTGAGAAAGGGAACTTTGGGGTGTCATCCCATTATAGTTACTAGTACCGTAGCGAGCCCCTTACAGGGCAATCCTCGGGAAGTCCAAGATTAACCATAAATTATAGGGATAAGATGATGTACAAGATGAACTTGATAACGCACACACGCACACCCCGTAGTTACGGGAGGTTAGTTGGTTTGGTTGTACAAGCGGTAGGCTCGGTGGTTGTAGCAGTAGATTAATTAGTCTGGTGAGCTTGTGACTCAGTAAGGTTTGTTGTTACGGACGGGTTGGTCCGGCGAGCCGGTGGCTCGGAAGGTTATGGTCACGGGCAGGTTAGCCCGGGGAGCTTATGGCTCGGAGATAGATAGTAGAACATGTTTCATGTGCACGAAAGTGGTGGGTCTTCGGTATTGGACGATCGTTCACACCGACGTCAATACGTTGACTCGGCAAGTGTGGAATTTGCACTTAGCCTTGAAAGTCTGGTGGTCCAGCCAGTAAGAGTACGCAGATGCTCCGCGGTTTTGCGTTGAGGCGTACGATAGGTCTAGGTTAGGTAGTGTGAATACCAACCTAGAGGTGGGCGAGGCCCAACCCACCGCTTCTGTTTGCCACTACGGGAGTATCCTGGGAGTCTAGCTCGCTCCAAAAAGGGGGGAACTAAAGGTCTATGCGCATAGAGTCAAAGTGGGTGAGTTGCACTTGTATGAACATAGCATAACAACATACCTTGCATGTCATAGCATAAACATTGCATTTCAACCCCTACCCCTATCATATAAGTCGGTTATGGGACTTCTTATACGATAGGCCTTGCTAAACGACCCCTTGGTCTATAGGTTTGTATGGGCATTCCTATAAATCAATGGTTACTTTTCTATTGCTATTGTCTTTACTTACTGCACTTTACTTATTCTTTACCTGCTCTTACTATGCCCCTTTACCGCTTCAGTTATATATATATACACATGTGTAGTGTAGAAACATTTCCTGTACCACTGTCACCTGCTCTTTGTTATACCCCTTGCTGTCCTCCGCTTCATCCTCCCGCACGGTGCCTAGGAGCCATTGGGGGTGGGGTGGGGAACATAAGGCTTAGTCTTTTTGACTAACGGTCGGTGGACCATATCATTTTAGGAGATCGAGGAGACGCAGCAACACCAGAGGCCGGTGCAGACGGAGGTGGGTCAGCCTATTATAGGAGCACCAGGTTCAGGATCAGTGAGTGATTAATAGTTAGCTTCCACGAGTGATCTTGTAGTGAGGACATGATGTACAGGGCATGTGCCCTTTATTATTGTAACAATCTTCTTATTCAGTTATTATCCGTGGACATTTACCTTTATGGTTTTATATTTCATGTTGATTTTGTGGACTTGTCTTCTTTAATGCAATTTTCTTTGTGATCGCTTTGGCCGGCAGGATCAGTGTTTTGTAGTGGTGACCTTCCCGAGTGAAGGTGTCACTGCAAAGCGGCGGTTCTGGGCCTAAGACCCGATGTTTACAAAAAATGGGGTCTTACACACTGTACTGTCCAGGAATAAAGAAGGACGTTACCAATTATGTAGCGCACTGCCAGACCTGTCAAATGGACAAGGCAGAATGTCGTAGCCCAGGAGGTTTACTACAACCTCTGCTCGTACCAGAATGGAAGTTCGATGATATATCCATGGACTTCGTCCATGGCTTACCCCGATCTCGTGCAGGGAACGACTCCATATGGGTCGTAGTAGATCGCCTTACTAAGGTAGCCCGTTTTATCCCGAACCGGCAAGGCGACGACGTCGACATATTAGCCCGGCTCTTTATAGAACAAGTGGTACAATTTCATGGGGTACCCAAATCGATCGTCTCGGACCGCGACGGGCGCTTTACATCAAAAGAATGGAGGTGAGTGCAAGCTTATCTGGGAACCAGATTAGCTTTTAGCACCGCCTTCCACCCCCAGACCGACGAGCAAACGGAAAGGACGAACCGGACGAGGGAAGACCTCCTCCGATTATGCATAGTGGAACACAATGAGCCGTGGGAGCAGTTGCTGCCCTTGGTGGAGTTCTCGTACAATAACAGCTTCCAGGCGAGCATCAAAATGACACCTTACGAAGCCCTCTACAGAAGACGCTGCCGAACACCACTATCATGGGCACAAGATGAAGATCCTGAAGCTTTAGGAGTCACCTACATAGATGATACCACCGCCGCAATAAGGTTAATTCGAGAACGTATGCTGGAGGCACAGAGCCGACAAGCCAAATATTACGATGCGCGTCATCGCCTCGTGGAGTTCAAAGTAGGAGACATGGTCTTCTTAAAATTTAAGCCTATGCATGGGATATCCCGAATAAAGAAGCAGAAAAAGCTAGATCCCCGCTATCTGGGCCCATATCAAGTCATAGAAAGAGTTGACCCGGTGGCTTATAGGCTAGCTCTGCCAGTTGAACTGGGAAACCTCCACGACGTATTTCACGTCTCTTCACTAAGGCGTGTACTTCGCCAACCAGAGCAACATCTTCCCGTGCCGCCAGCATCAGTGCAATCTGACCGATCTGTTCAACTTGAACCAGTAAGGATAGTAGATTCCAAGCCCAAGGAATTACTGAACAAAACCATCACGATGGTCAAAATATTATGGTCAAACAGGGGACGCGAGGAATTCACCTGGGAACCAGAAGATCTCGTCCGAGAAAGATACCCAACACTGTTTCCCCAGGTATGCCTTTCTAACCCCTACTTTAAGCAATTTTCGGGGACGAAAATCCCTTTATTTTTATTAGATTGTAACATCCCGACTTTTATTGGGTCACTAGGCCCTAGTGAGCCCAATAAAAGTATGCCTGAATGGTAAACATAACTCGATGAGGGGTTATGTGCTACGAATCCCGAATTGACCCCTGTCGGATCCGTTAGATTCGTATGACCAATACGAGTGCAACGGAATTCGTTGCACCCCGATCCGAGGTCATTTGGAGAAAACGAGTGTCGTAGCGCACAACTACCTCATAATTATGAATAGTGGTTGTACGAACCCTGAATTGACTTCTGTCAATTCCGTAAGATTTGTATGACCAATTCGAGCACAATGGAATTCGTTGCGCCTCGATCCGAGGTCGTTTGGAGAAAACGACCATTTTGAGTGTCGTAGCGCGCCACTACCTCATAATTATGAATAATGGTCATACGAACCCCGAATTGACTTCTGTCAGTTCCATTAGACTCGTATGATCGATACAAGCGCAACGGAATTCGTTGCACCTCGATCCGAGGTCGTTTGGAGTAAACGACCATTTTGAGTGTCGTAGCGCGCCACTACCTCATAATTATGAATAATGGTCATACGAACCCCGAATTGACTTCTGTCAGTTCCATTAGACTCGTATGATCGATACAAGCGCAACGGAATTCGTTGCACCTCGATCTGAGGTTGTTTGGAGAAAACGACCATTTTGAGTGTCGTAGCGCGCCACTATCTCATAATTATGAATAGTGGTCGTACGAACCCCGAATTGACTTCTGTCAATTCCGCTAGATTCGTATGACCGATTCGAGCGAAATGGAATTCGTTGCGCCTCGATCTGAGGTCATATGCAGAGTATGCCATTTTAGGACTATGCAGACCACCTCAGTGCAACGCACAAAATGTGAAGCACACAAACTCGGCATCGGCCCCGGCAAATCTTGATGGACCCCGGGACCATGAAGGACCCCGCCCTAAGTTGACCTCGGTCAATCCCCCCCCCCCCCCCCCCAAGCTTGAAATCTGTTGAGAAAAGAGAAGAAGGGGGGAGAGAAGCCCCTCCCCCAATGGAGGGGGCTGCCCATGGATAGGCAGCTCGGCCTCCTATTGGGGCAAGGGGGCAAGAGAGAGAGGGGGGGGGGGGGGGAGAGAAAATATCTCCCCCCACCCATCCCTTCCTTTTAGCCATGTGGGCTAAAAGGAAGGAGAGGGGAGGCCACCCCCTCCTCCATATAAGAAGGGGCTCAGCCCCCTCCCTGAGTGCCAAACCCCCCCCCCCCCCCCCCCCCCCCCCCCCCCCCCAGCTCCTCCTCCTTCTTCTCTGGGGGCTAGCCCAGCCAGCCCCCTGCCGGAGCCCTGTCCAACCTCAAACAGCCGCCACCTCCTTCCCCACCATGGCCGGCCGCCCCTCAACCTCTCGAGCTCCACCACCCCTACAGGTAGACATCTCCTCCTCATCCTTCCTACTCCCCTGAGCCAGGTCGACCCCCTCCCCGCCGCCGGAGCGCCGCCAGCACCACCTCGAGCCTTGCAAGGCTCGGGTGGAGACACGGCCGTGGAAGCCACCCCCCCCCCCCCCCAGCACCGGTGGTGGCGCTGGTCCCCCCCCCCCCCCCCCCCCCCCCCCCCGCCCCCCCCCCCCCCCCCCTCGGGGACCCTTGCGCCGACGAAAGGAGGCGGCCGGGCCGCCGGAGGACGCAGCCCCGGCGGTGCCCGTGGCCCAGGCCCCCCCTTCCTCTGCTCTTTATTCCTGTACGGGGAAATACCCCGCCCCCGGCGGCGGCCGCCGGACCACCACCGGAGTGTTCGCCGGCCCCCGGCGCACCGACCGGGGGCGACACCGGCAGCTCTCCCCATGGAGGCGGCGGCGCGGCGAGCATGCATGGCGCATGCAGGCCACGCCGCCGTCTCCCGCCCCCTTTTTACCACCTTTTCGGTGGCAGCCGACGGCGACAGGCCGCCGGACCACCACCGGAGTGGTCGCCGGCCCCCGACGCATTGACCGGGGGCGGCGCCGGCCCCCGACGCATTGACCGGGGCGGCGCCGGCCCCAGCCGGCCGCTGCCCGGCGGCGGCAGCGGCCGCCTCCCGTCTTATAGACGGGAGCCACACGATCTCCCCCAGGAGATCGGGCGGCTCCTGTTTTCTGGATTCCCGCCTCCCGCCTCCACATGTGTGCCCCCCCCCCCCCCCCCCACAGCGGATCCGTCGCAGATTCGCTGTGGGAGCCGCGGGAGGGCGCATGGTGCAAGACCCCTGCGCCATCTCCCTGCCTCTAACCACACCCCAACTGCCTTTCCCCCTTCCCCATTTTTCTGAGGAAAAATGGGGCAGTTATGACAAAAACTTCCTGAATGAAAAATGTGCCCCACCCTAAGGGGCACCTCCTGTAATATTTTGGGATTTTTAGAAAGTCATTTGCTATTTTTAAAACCTTACCAAAGGTTTATTTTGAGAAAATTAAAGGCCAAATGAGTTGGGAAAAATCACCAAAAATCATAGGCTCTAATTAAGGGTATTTTACAACTACTATTAGAGTTGGGGAGTGTGACATATTATTTTGGTCCTCTAAAGCTTTTACAAGCAAAAATAAACACCCGAAAGGGAGCGAAATCCATCGGAATAAATCGGCGTCCTCGCGACGCGCATTTTAGCGGTATAATAAAATTACGCGTATCGATCTGAGGAATCGATTGGGTTTAAAATATCGACGTGAAAATTGGGACGAGATCGCGGCCGACGCCGCAATACAGTAACGCCGAGATAATAAAAAAAATGAATCCACGGCAAAAGGAAAATACTAAATCTCATGTGTTGGAACCCGGATACCGGTCCAACTTGCAAAATGTTGGAACCCGAATACCGGTCCAACTTGTTCGAGACTTGGGGAGTAGCTTGAGTTACTTCTCTCTTCGTCGGATCCCTAGAACTAAGTATTCCGAGCTAAGAACTAACCCTCACCGGTTGGTAGGTAGCTCCCTAAGAACGACCCACTGGCTGCAGCGAGGAGATCCCGCCACTAACCCGGAAATCTAACTTGATTTCCCCTCCCGAAAACCAGAAGCTGAGCCTGTCTCAGACAACACAAGGAAGAAAGCACATGCTCTCTAAAGGGGGGGGGGGGGGGGGGGTGGATCTGTGCTGATCTGAGACATAATTGGTCCTATTTATAGGCAAACTCTTATAAGGGTAAAATGGTCCGGATGGCCTGCGGATAGCGTAGTTCCGCTTTACGTTTCCGCTAAACGCACCCCAAGTTGGTCTGCTGATAGCCGGGCTCCGCTGTTCTGAGGAGCTATGGGCAGACCACTAAGGGCATCCAGGGGACTTTATCTCAAAAGATCTTCCTAGGCGAATTCTCCCGACCTGGTCTCGCCTGAAAACGGGTCCACTCGCCTGGAGGGGTCGGCCTACTCGCCGGACGCCCTCAGATCTACTCGCCAGGGGGTGCCAGCCTACTCGCCGGACACCCTTGGCTCTACTCGTCAGGGGGTGCCAGCCTACTCGCCGGACACCCTTGGCTCTACTCGCAAGGGGATGTCAGCCTACTCGCCGGGCACCCTTGGCTCTACTCGCCAGGGGATGCCAGCCTACTCGCCGGGCACCCTTGGCTCTTGTCTGCCGAATAGTGGTTGTACACAATCCCCTCTCTTTGCGAGCTCGTCAGAGGTCGGAAAGAAGAGTCCAACCTCCTATTCGGCGGGCTGCGCGCTGACAGGGCCTTCTTCTATAAATAGGGTGAGGGTGTACCATGATCCCCTCATTCCAAGATGTCTTCTGGGGCGGGTTCTTCTCGGGCTGATAACCGGGTTCTCGCGGACGACGAATCCGAGGCGGCCGCGGTCCTAGACATCCTTGACGAGTTTTCGACGCCTGGCCTCCCGGGTTCCGCGAGAAAAAGGAAGCATAAGAGAAAGAGGGCGGAACCCGAGATGCGTGATAAGTCCTCTATCGATCTCGACTCTACGGCCCGGTGTGATCCCCTACTTAAGAGGCCTACCGCTTCACCGATCCCTGAAGAGCCCCACGCTGACGTTCCTCGCCGAGAGAATGAGGGAGGGGTCGAAGTCACCACCGGTGGGACTGAGGACGCGAGAGCGCCTCCAATCCTTGCGACCGGCCTGCTGCTCCCTCCTGCTCCTACCGTCCTGACGTTGGGTAAGGCTATGGTTTTCTTCCGATTATATCTACCAGGTCTTGACTTCAAGCTCCGTGCATCGCTCTCTACTCGCCCTCCTTCACAAGGGCAACCTGCTGCGGCACCCTCAACGGATTTAGCGACCGCGTCGTCTTCAATTTTGGGGCGGGCTGGTTCAACTCCGGCTCCTCCCTTGCAACAACCGCTGTCTCAGTCTGGGATAGGTCAGCCCGCCCGCCCAACCTCTGGAGGGAAGTCGCTGACGATGGGCCCCTTGCCGGGGAGGACTGGTGTGGTTCTTCGCCTATCCACCTCCACCGGGGGGTTGCGGACAGATCCACCTCGGCTTCAGGGAGAGGACAACGCGTTGGAGGGTACTTGCCTCGCTTACCTCGTCTCTATTCTTCTTTCTGTCTTACCCTTCTCGCCTGACTTCTCGTCTTCAGGCAGCCACGGGTCCCTCCCGTCTAGTCGTCTACCGTCTTCTGACTCGATTCCGGGGTCGCCGCCGCCAGCGGCATCCACTCCCTTGAGGGAGTTTCTCGCAGACCCCCCTGCCTTCAACGAGGAGTCATGGACTTGCCTGATGGCTGTCCTTCGGGCCCATGATTCCTTCTTGATGATTATGCCGCCGGCCGAGGTGAAGGCCCAATTTGTCAACCTTGGTGATCGCCTCGCCGAAGTGGAGGGACTTCACGACAACCTGCAGGGTGAAGACGGCCTACTTGGCCAGATGAATGATGTGGAGGCGAGTTTATATGAGGTGGAGACTCGCCAGAAGGCTACCGATGACGATCTTCATCGCTTTGCTCAGGTGGCGGGCACCGTGGGGGAGGCCTCCCTTTTGGAGGAGCACATTAGGCGAGGCGAGGAACATCTCCGCCAAAGCGAAGGGATCCTGGAGAGGGCTCGCGAAGACTTGCGTGCGGCCCAAGGAATCGCCTGGAGAGCTCGCCACCCCCAACGTCCTCGCCGTCGGGGCCGCGGCCCGGTGCATAGCGGTTGAGATCTTCAGGGATAGTCCCTGTTCTTTCTTTTGATTTTTTGAGAGCCTGCTTAACAATCTAACTCGCGACCCACGGGTCCTTGTAATCCTCAGGCGTCCTTTTATGTCTCTTTACTTGTACTCGCGTTGGGCGCCCCAAGAATGTCTATCATATATTTACATGTGTTCTTTTTTTGCTTGTATGGTGAGCTTCCTTCGTTCGTTATTTTTCCTTTTTCTGATGGGCATGCATTCTTTCTATATCTATTCGCTGCTTAGGGCCTACTCGCCACGCTAGGTGATCTGCTTGCGTGCGGTTAGGCCTGGGGGCAGGGTCTATAAACAGAGGGTCCTCCTGCGCTGGAAGGTACGCTTCCCCACCCCTCCCAGGCATCCTATCTCTGAACCTCCCCCACCGAATTCCCTTGCTCCTACTCGCGGCCCGCTATGGGGAAAGAACCATCCGAGGAGGGGCGCGCCTTCTGCGTCCGCAATTTCAGGGCGCACAACTTTCCCAGCTCGCAGACCCTCGACGAGGAGTTGGCGGATGTCGAGAAGCGTTACCTGCCTCCGGGCTACACCGCGAGGCGGCCAGGGCTGGGCGAGTTTCTCAACTCGCTGTTTAGTGGAGAGCTCGCCATTCCCTTGGCCCACTTCCAGGTAGGGTTGAGGCTGCCCCCGTGGCCTGAGGTCTGTCAAGTCTTCCGGTATTTCGGGATGATCCCCACGCAGGTCAACCCTAACGCGATCAGCGTCCTGGTCGCTTATGCCTGCTACCTCCGCGGAGAGAAGATAAAGTTCAACCTCTCCACCTTCCGCAAAGTGATGACCCTGAAGGCGACCAGCGACGACACCTTATTTTTCACCAGCGTGTGCGTCAAGGTTGCCGAGACCTTCAATAAGGTCCACCATTGGACGGACAAATTCGTCCTGGTGCGAGGCGACTACGGCAACATTCCCTTCGCCCCCATCCAGAAGACGGAGGCAGAGTACCGACCGCCTCGCCTGAGGGGGGACGCGCTCGAACTCTACCATTTCCTGAAGGACAAGGTCTTGGACGTCGTTTTCCTGCGGCAGGGCGTGGATCAACTCGCCTTCGTTAATCCGGGAGTGGGTAAATCTTACTCGCCTCGCGGTGTTGGTTATCTGTTCCTGGTGGGGGTGGTTACTAACTGCCTCGTGTTTAAATGCAGGAGACCGCACCGTCCCCCTCTTACCCCCTCATGATGCTTCTCGGCAACGGTCCAGTGAGCCTTCCAGGGAGGGGTCCCTCGCAGGGGTGGTGGTCACGGTGGACAGCGGGCCGGCCTCGCCGGTGGACAAGGGCAAGGGGCAGGTGGATCCCGAAATCGCCTCGGCGAGCGAGCCGAGGCTAAAAAAGCAGAAGACAGCGGGTTCTTCCTCCCGCCTTCTGGCGAGTCCCCCTCCCGACCCTTCCACTCACCCGCATTACGGGCTGGGGATGCGAGTAAGGACTCCCGGGGTGACCCCCTCATGATATGGGATCATGAGGCGAACCGGGTTTCCGTGAGTTCGCTCCTCCCCTCTTGGGAGGATTTCGAGGAGGTCGGCGATCAGGCGTTCAATCTGATCTTCGGGTTGTATGGGCGAGATGACGTCGAGGTACTCGCGGAGGTTCCTATCCGCGAGTTGGCCAACCTGAGTTGCCGCTCTGAAAGGAGAGGTTCTAGTTCTTATTTATCTTTTTGAAAGATCTTGATTAAGTTTTTGATTTCAAAATAAATGATATGTATATTTATATGTGTTTACTGAGTGAGTAATTTTCACAAACAGTAAGAGTGCACAGCAAAAATAAAAACATAAAACATAAGCAAACAAATACAATCCAGATGACACAAGAAATATAGTAGTTCCCCAAAACTTGGGTACATCTACTCTTCTACCCACTGGTAGGAATCCACTAGGATTTTTGATCAGGTGCCCTTACACCATTGGAGGTTTGATCAGGTGCCCAATTCACCACAGTCAGGTTTTTGCTAAGGTGACCTGTCACCAGGAGTTCACTTTTGAAGGGAGTAATAACCCTGTACAAGATGGGGGTAGGGAATAAAATAACACAGAAATTGAAATGTTCTTCTCTGT
The DNA here is from genome assembly GCA_033032865.1 of Dactylorhiza incarnata. Classification (NCBI taxonomy): domain Eukaryota; kingdom Viridiplantae; phylum Streptophyta; class Magnoliopsida; order Asparagales; family Orchidaceae; genus Dactylorhiza; species Dactylorhiza incarnata. Next base: position 3,031,413 of record JAWHQI010000229.1, on the reverse strand, counting down.
ATAAGAAGACTCTTGAAGATCCAGATGTGGTGCTGAATGGATCTGATATTGAAGAGCTCCCCCTGTCTGATACAGATTGTTGACAGTTCTGGAGGTCTCTTCTTTCACACACTTCTTTCCTCTGATGCAATGGTAATCCTGAGCAAGTAGTTGTGATTTGTGTCTCAGGATGTTCTTAATCTGCAGGAAGATGTTAGCAACCAGAGTGTGCTGTGTTTTTGTGTTGTCTCTATATCTCTGTCTGTATATCTCCTTCTCTCTTGTATTTATAATCCGAGAAGTACTTTTTGAATTCTTGCCCGGGAAAATGGAAAGAGATAAAGTCTCTTTAATTTCATTCCTTGGGAAGATAAGTATGTCGATTTGACACATCAGAAACGGCTATGAACTTTAATGCTGCAACGGCTAGATTAGTCAAAAGATATTGTATAATATATAAGAGAGCCGTTTACTATAAATCATATTTTAGTCGAACTGACAGAGGTATAGAATTTCGTCGAACTCAGCTTTGCTTTCGTCGAGCCGAGCTTATCTTTTGATGTGCTAAGCAATTCTCTTTATATAAAATATACTTGATTTGATCTGAATAGATTTCGTCGATCTTGATTTATCTCGTCGACCTGCTGAGCTTTAGAGAAAGCGTCGAGCGCTGAGGCTGATCGTCGAACGCCGGTAGCAGTTCGTCGAACGCAGATAGCAGTTCGTCGAGCGCAAGAAGACTTATGATAATTTTATCTTTTCTTCTCCGATTCGATCGCATTATATTTAATTAGATGTTTTCTTTAGAATGATGTGATTTAAGTTATCAGATAGATGAACTTTAGAGATTAGATGTTGATCCTAACTCAAATCAAACCTATGGTTCCAACACGCTCCGCCCTCCGGACAGCCGAGCTGATTCACCAGACAGCGCGGCGGGGGATTCAGTCGAACAGGCGGCTCTGCGACCTGGGCGCCGCCCACGCGGAGTTGGAGAAGAAGATGATTGAGAGGGATAGGGAGATAGCCGAGCTCCAGGCCAAGGAGGTTCCCCCTCCCGAGGTATTTAGCCTGCCTCGCCTCCGTCCTACTTGCTTAACTTGGGGTTAGCTAATGTCTCGTTTCTCAGGAGGCCGCGGTGGCGCTAGTGACACGGATATCCGAACTGGAGGAGCAACTCATCGCCTCGCAGCGTCAGGTCGATTATCTCGGTAATCGCCTCGCCGAAGCCGAGTCTGAAATAAAGGAACTTCGCCACCCCAGCCGGGGGGAGTCGTCGAACGCGCCAACCCTCCTCCAATTTACCCCTGCTCAAATCGCCGAGACGCGCCGGAAGCTGGCGATCGCAACCGCGGTGTTCGTGCGGGAGCGCCTCTGGCGCCGCTTCATGCTTACTACTGATGGGGCCCAGGTTGATCTCGCCACCCTTCTTCCAGAGTTATACCACGAGGTGGTGAATCCTGCTCCCATCGAGGCCCAAGATGAGGACTCCTCTAGCGGGTCAGAAGAAGAGGGTCCGGACGTCTAACCCTTTTGGCTTTGTAACAATAAACTTATCTTGGCGTGTTTATTTTGGGTGTACTCGCCCTTCTCCTCGTATTTGCCTCGATGCGTTTTGCTTTATTTTATTCTGCGGTTATGTTGCTCATGCTTAGGATCAATTTTTACGCATACGTATTTTCTACTCGCCCTTAGGGTGTACTCGCGCGTGACTGTGGCTTGCACAGGAGGGTTCTTTTGTAGATTCGGCGCCCAGGCCCCCATTCCCTGGCCATTAACGCGAGGAGGCTGGCGGAAGACTCGCCGCACTGGTTGCTCACGCGTTCGCACTGGGACTTCCTGCGAGGCGGTAAGATGGCGGCGGTGTCGAGCTCGGCTCGGAGGGATTTTGATATCACTCGCCTCGCCCACCTGTTCATCCTCCCCTGAAGTGGTAACAAGGTTCTAGTACACTATAGGGCACAACCCTCACTCGAGGGGGCAAGTAGTCAGCCTGTAGGGGAGGAGCCTAGTGCTACGGCTTGGTCCACGGCGATAACACATCTCGAGGACTTAGAAATCACTCGAGGGGGCAAGTAGCCAGCCTGCAGGGGAGGAGCCCAGTGCTACGGCCTGGTCTACGACAACAACACATCTCGAGGACTTAGAACTCACTCGAGGGGGCAAGTAGCCGGCCTGCAGGGGAGGAGCCCAGTGCTACGGCCTGGTCTACGGCAACAACACATCTCGAGGACTTAGAACTCACTCGAGGGGGCAAGTAGCCGGCCTGCAGGGGAGGAGCCCAGTGCTATGGCCTGGTCTACGACAACAACACATATCGAGGACTTAGAACTCACTCGAGGGGGCAAGTAGCTGGCCTGCAGGGGAGGAGCCCAGTGCTACGGCCTGGTCTACGGCAACAACACATCTCGAGGACTTAGAACTCATTCGAGGGGGCAAGTAGCCTACGTGCAGGGGAGGAGCCCAGTGCTACGGCCTGGTCTACGGCAACAACACATCTCGAGGACTTAGAACTCACTCGAGGGGGCAAGTAGCCGGCCTACAGGGGAGGAGCCCAGTGCTGCGGCCTGGTCTACGGCAACAACACATCTCGAGGACTTAGAACTCACTCGAGGGGGCAAGTAGCCAGCCTGCAGGGGAGGAGCCCAGTGCTACGGCCTGGTCTACGACAACAACACATCTCGAGGACTTAGAACTCACTCGAGGGGGCAAGTAGCCAGCCTGCAGGGGAGGAGCCCAGTGCTACGGCCTGGTCTACGGCAACAACACATCTCGAGGACGTAGAACTCACTCGAGGGGGCATGTAGCCAGCCTGCAGGGGAGGAGCCCAGTGCTACGGCCTGGTATACGGCAACAACACATCTCGAGGACTTAGAACTCACTCGAGGGGGCAAGTAGCCAGCCTGTAGGGGAGGAGCCCAGTGCTACGACCTGGTATACGACAACAACACATCTCAAGGACTTAGAACTCACTCGAGGGGGCAAGTAGCCAGCCTGCAGGGGAGGAGCCCAGTGCTACGGCCTGGTCTACGGCAACAACACATCTTGAGGACTTAGAACTCACTCGATGGGGCAAGTAGCCAGCATGCAGGGGAGGAGCCCAGTGCTACGGCCTGGTCTACGGCAACAACACATCTCGAGGACTTAGAATTCACTGCTCGATGTCTTTCTCCTAGGTGGTGAGGCGTTATAAGTTTGCCATGGAAATCGTTATTATTTTTAAGCATAACAAGGATCGACTAAGTATTACATTAATGCTAGGAGTAGAAACGCTTCAAGTCGTCTCCACTCCAAGTGTTTCCTAAGAGTTCTCCCTCAACGTTCTGCAGGCGGTACCCGCCAGTTCTCAACACCTCGAACACAATGTAGGGGCCTTCCCAATTGGGATGAAGTTTGCCCACCGCGGCGGATCTTCCTGCGGCGTCCACCTTCTTGAGAACCAGGTCTCCCTTGGTGAACTGCTTGACTCGGACCTGCTTGTCAAAGTGCTTTGCCATCCTTCGCTTGATCTCTTCTTGTCGGATCGTGGCCTGGTTGCGAAGTTCCTCCACGAAATCCAAGGCGAGTCGCTGCGCCCCTTCGTTCTCGAGTCTCCACCCTTCATCCCCGTCTTCTGCTGCTACCACCCTGGGACTCCGGACTTCGAACTCTATCGGGATGAGAGCCTCCGAGCTGTGCGATAGCTTGAATGGTGTTTCGCCGGTTGCTGTGGTGGGGGTGGTCCTCGGGGCCCAGAGGACCGAGGGGAGCTGCTCCACCCAATTTCCCTTCAGGTTTTCTACCTTCTTCTTGAGCAGGTCGAGGATGACTTTGTTGGCTGCTTCAACCTGGCCGTTGCTTCGCGGGTGATGAACTGAAGCGAAGCGGAGATCGATGCCAATTTGACTACAGAAATCGGTGAGCTCAAGGCTTGCGAATTGCGGGCCATTATCGGTGACGATGGCGAGGGGTAGGCCATGTCTACACACGATCTCCCCCCAAATGAAGTTCTTCACTACAAGGGAGGTTGTTTTTTCCAGGGCCTTCACCTCTATCCACTTGGAGAAATAATCGATCTTCACCAGGAGGTATCTCCTTTTCCCGCTTGCCGGGGGAATGGTCCTACCAGATCCATCCCCCAAATGGCTAAGGGACAGGGGGTGGTGATTGACCGGAGACATTGGGCTGGCTGTAACTGGAGCGGGGCATAGAGTTGGCACTTTGAGCATCTCTTTGCGAACTCTTCGGCGTCTTTCCGGATGTTGGGTCAGAAGTATCCCGCTCGGAGTACCCTCTCCTCCAGGGTTCGGCTTCCCGAATGACTGCCGCACTCGCCTGCGTGAACCTCCTCCAAGACCCGGGAGGCCTCCTCTTTGGACAGGCACCTGGCTAGGGGACCGGATAGAGTCTTCCTGTAGAGCACCCCGTCAGTTAGTAAACAATAAGCGTACTTGTACCTGAACCGTCTCTTGTCTTGAACCTCCGCGGGCAAGCATCCTGTGGTCAAGAAGGTGACCAGGGGATCCATCCACGAAGCGGGTCGGTCGATGTCCATCACCTCTCCCTCCTCGATCGAAGGCTGAAATACCTCGGTGATTGCTTCCCCGACCAGGGGGCCATATTTGGCCAGCCGGTCCGCTCGGGCGTTCTCCTCCCTTGGCACGTGTTGTATGGAGAATGACTTGAAGACGCCCACCAAGTCTTTGACTTTTACCAGGTAGCGTTGCAGTACCGGCTCTTTTGCTTCAAACTCTCCTCGGATCTGGGAGGTGGCCACTAGTGAGTCGGAGTGGACCTTGATGTCATGGATTCCCAACTCCTAGGCTAGGCATAGCCCCGCGATTACAGCCTCATATTCTGCCTGATTGTTGGTAACGGGGAAGCGAATGCTGACGGCCTGCTCAATTCTGGTGCCCTGTGGGCTGATCAGGATGATGCCTCCTCCACATTAGTTCCTCCCCGACGCTCCATCCACGAACACTTCCCACGCCACCTGCTGGGGTATCTCCTCCTTGCCTACTTCTGTGGTATAGTCGACTAGGAAGTCTGCCACCGCTTGGGCCTTCATGGCTAGTCGGGGCACGTAGGTGACGTCGAACTCGTTAAGTTCTACTGACCACTTCGCCATCCTGCCAGAATGCTCTACTCCTTCTAGTACATTGCGGAGAGGGTGGTCGGTCACTACCTTGATCGGGTGGGCCTGGAAGTAAGGTCGGAGTCTCCGCGCCGATACAATCAAGGCAAACGCCAATTTTTCCAGGATGGGGTACCGCAGTTCTGCTTTCCGCAGGACCCGACTTACGTAGTAAATGGGGAGTTGGCGCTTCCCCTCCTCGCGGACCAGGACCGAGCTTACCGCTTCCGACCCCACCCCTATGTATAGGAAGAAGTCCTCTCCCTCTCTAGGCCCTTGTAACAGGGGTACCCGGGCCAACTGGAGTTTTAGGATTTCGAAGGCTCCCTGACACTCTGCCGACCACTCGAACTTTTTATTGTCTCGGAGGGTTTTGAAGAAAGGTGAGCATTTCTCTCCTGCCCTGGAGAGGAACCTGCTCAGCCCGGCTAGGCGACCTGTCAGGCGCTGGACTTCCTTGACGTTCCTGGGTGCTTCCATCTCCATGATCGCCTTCACCTTGTCCGGGTTTGGTTCTACTCCAGCCGGAGTCAAGAGGTGTCCCAAGAACTTCCCCTTTCCAGCCCCAAACCCGCACTTGGCCGGATTTAGTCTCATCTTATACTTTCGCAGCGTGGCAAAGGTCTCCTCCAAGTCATGGAGGTGCTCCCCGACGCTCTTGCTTTTCACCATGAGATCGTTGACGTATACTTCCAAGTTTCGCCCCTTTTGCTCTTTGAACACCCTGTCCATCATGCGCCGATAGGTTGCTCCTGCGTTTTTAAGCCCGAATGGCATCATTTTATAACAATAGCATCCGTCGTTGGTAATGAAGGATACGTGCTCACGTCGGGTGGATGCATGCGGATTTGATGGTAACCAGAAAAAGCATCTAAAAAACTCATGACAGGGAATCCGACGGCCGAGTCTACTAGCTTGTCGATTCTAGGCAAAGGGTAACAATCCTTGGGGCAAGTTTTATTAAGGATAGAAAAGTCGATACACATGCGCCACTTCCCCTCTCCCTTCCTCACCATTACAACATTGGAGACCCAGCCTGGGTACTGGATCTCCGACACAAACCCTGCTTCCAGCAGCTTCTTGACCTCCTCCCTGATGGGCTCGGCTAGGGTGGTGGTGGTTGCTCTCTTCTTCTGTTGGATGGGGTGGACTCCTTTATCCAAGTTGAGATGATGGCAGGCGACGTTCGCGTCGACGCCTGGCATATCGGCTGCGCTCCACGCAAAGATGTCCGCATTCCTCTGGATGCAGGACATGATCTTCTCCTTGTCTTCCTCTTCCAGCTCCATGCTGATCTTCACCTTTCCCGGCCTCCCGCCTTCAGCTAGGATCTCCTTCTCCTCCACTTCTTCGGCTGCCTCCAGCCTTGCCGTCTCCTCTGCTTCTTCGGCCGCTTCCTGCCTCGCCATCTCCTCCATCACCAGGTCCACCGCCTCTGCCTCCTCCTTCCAGCTGATCATGTTGACAACGTTAAGATAACACTGCCTTGCCACATTGGGATCGCTTCGGATCTGGATCTGCACACCTCCTTGGTTATACTTAAGACACTGGTGGTAGGAGGAGGGCACACACTTGTAGGCGCTGATGAGCGGCCTGCCGAAGATGGCATTGTAACTGCTGGGGGCGTCCACGATGACGAACCTGCAGCACTTGGTGGTTCCTCCCAGCGTCACCACCAACTCCACACCTCCCTCTACTTCCTTTCTTTCTCCCGCAAATCCAAAGAGCGTCCCTTCCGTCGAGGTAACCCTCTTCTCTTCCACCTTCATGGAATCAAACGCTTTCTTGAACACGACATTGATGGAGCTCCCGTTATCCACCAGGATGCGAGAGACCGTATAGTTTTCTATCGCGGCCTTGATCACCACAGCGTCGCAGAAAGGGTTTTCGTTCCCCAACATGTCTTCCTCCGAGAAAGTGATCTCTCCTGACGGTGGCGGAATCTGGGAGGTAGAGGTCACGCTCTTCCGATACACGGCGTTGAGGCTCCCCTTCCGGGTCGCCTCCAACCCTGCTCCTCCGTGGATGACCCCTATCCCCCCATGAGCTCCCAGATCCCCCCTATCCTCACACCTCCTTGGGGCGGGGGCTCCTCCCCCTTCGATCCTCAACATGTCTCCTTCTCGCCTCTCCTGCCCTTCCCGGGCTCCTCCAGCTTCCCTCCTCAACTCCAAGAACTCAGGGCACGTGTCCGTCGTGTGGCCCTCCAACTGATGGAAGTCGCAGTAGGGCATCGCCCGACGCTCTTCTCCACCTCGAGGCTGTCGCGGCTTTCCTCCTCTTCCTCTTCCTCGTCCTCTCCTGATCACATTAGCTTCTCTGGGCGGTGTTTGGTTTTGCCTCCACTGACCTTGCCTCCGCTCGGGGGAGTGACAACGGTCTCGTCGCTCCGGGGAATACCTCCCTCCCGGTCTCCCTTGGTAGCCTCCTCCAGCAGGTCTCCAGGCCGGCCGGCGAGGCGGGGCCTGGAACCTCCTCTCCTGATCTCGCTGATCCCTGTTCTCCCGGGACCCTCCCTCTTCTCGCCTTCTCGGCTCACTCCTCCTCTTGGACTCGCGCCGGCCGCTTCCATCTCCTTCCTTCTCTCCCCCTCCAACCTTGCTAACTTGGCCACGAACTCCAGGCTGGTTGCCTCCCCTTCGATCTGCCTCGCGGCCCGATCGACCAACTCCTCGAACGATAGGGTAGGATTGCGGGTGATCTCCATCTTGAAGAACCCCGGCTGCAGCCCCAACTTAAACGCCAAGATCAGGGTGTGCCCTGGGACCTCCCGGACTAGGAGGATTTCTTCCTGAAAGCGATCTAGATATGACCCGAGCATCTCCTGGGGTCTTTGTTTGATAAGGAAGAGGTCTTCCGAACCCTTCCTCCTCTTCTTGGAAATAGAGAAGCGAAGCAGATAACTCCTGCGCAGGTCCTCGAACCCGTAGATGCTTCCCGCTGGTAATTGGTGGAACCAATCTCGGGCTTTTTCCTGGAAGGTTATGGCGAACAACCGACATTTGAAGGCGTCCGTCATCGGCTTGATGGAGACCATATCTTCGAACCACTGCAGGTGCTTGACGGGATCATCTTTTCCGGAATAGAAACTCATGGCGGGCTCTGTGAACCCTACAGGGATGGGGGCGGACAGCACCAACTCGCAGAACGGACTAGGCGGGTCGAGCTGGCGGAGGGGACGAACTCGGTCATACTCGCCCTCCGACTGGCGAGTCTCCGTCGGGCTTGCAAAGAGCACTCGTGCGCGGAGCGGCTGGTCTTCCTCCCCTAGGAGCGCCTCCATGCCGAGGTGCTGACTCGGTCCCGCCTCCGTGGGCGAGGCGGCTGCGACACGGGGGAATACTCCCACCTCGGTGCGAGGTGTGAGTAACCTCCAGATGGTATCCTCCATCGCCTTCATCCCCTGCTCGAAGACACTCTTGGTCATGAACTCGCCCAGGGTCGGTGAGTTCCCCTAGCTGGTTCCCAGCTCGTCACGTTCAGTCATGGGATCGTCAGATGAGATTTTCTTCTCTTGCTACAGTCCACGCTCACCGCACCAAAAATGTTGGAACCCGGATATCGGTCCAACTTGCAAAATGTTGGAACCCGGATACCGGTCTAACTTGTTCGAGACTTGGGGAGTAGCTTGAGTTACTTCTCTCTTCGTCGGATCCCTAGAACTAAGTATTCCGAGCTAAGAACTGACCCTCACCGGTTGGTAGGTAGCTCCCTAAGAATGACCCACTGGCTGCAGCGAGGAGGTCCCGCCACTAACCCGGAAATCTAACTTGATTTCCCCTCCTGAAAACCAGAAGCTGAGCCTGTCTCAGACAACACAAGGAAGAAAGCACAGGCTCTCTAAAGGGGGGTGGATCTGTGCTGATCTGAGACATAATGGGTCCTATTTATAGGCAAACTCTTATAAGGGTAAAATGGTCCGGATGGCTTGCGGATAGCGTAGTTCCGCTTTACGTTTCCGCTAAACGCACCCCAAGTTGGTCTGCTGATAGCCGGGCTCCGCTGTTCTGAGGAGCTATGGGCAGACCACTAAGGGCATCCAGGGGACTTTATCTCAAAAGATCTTCCTGGGCGAATTCTCCCGACCTGGTCTCGCCTGAAAACGGGTCCACTCTCCTGGAGGGGTCGGCCTACTCGCCGGACGCCGTCGGATCTACTCGCCAGAGGGTGCCAGCCTACTCGCCGGACACCCTTGGCTCTACTCGTCAGGGGGTGCCAGCCTACTCGTCGGACACCCTTGGCTCTACTCGCGAGGGGATGTCATCCTACTCGCCGGGCACCCTTGGCTCTACTCGCCAGGGGATGCCAGCCTACTCGCCGGGCACCCTTGGCTCTTGTCTGCCGAATAGGGGTTGTACATCATGGAACGTAAATAAACTCCTGGGAACGGAGTAGAACCCCTATGAACAGGGAGAAAGCAGAACCTCCTCCTACAAACGGAGTCGACGTTGAAGCCTCCTGTTATGGAGTGATTGGACTACTAACCCTTTATTTATTTACTGCTTTCAGTACCTTCATTTCTCCAGTCTCGCACTGGTCCTTATTTACTGCTTTCAATATTTTCATTTCTCCAGTCTCGCACTGGTCCGTATTTACTGCTTTCAGTATTTTCATTTCTCCAGTCTCGCACTAGTCCGCATTTACTGCTTTCAGTATTTTCATTTCTCCAGTCTCGCACTGGTCCGCATTTACTACTTTCAGTATTTTCATTTCTCCAGTCTCGCACTGGTCCTGTTATTATGGCCCCTACTTCCGGCCTATTTTACTGCTTGATATTATGGTCCCCTGCTTCCGGCCTATTTTACTGCTTGATATTATGGCCCCCTGCTTTCGGCCTATTTTACTGCTTGATATTATGGCCCCTGCTTCCGGCCTATTTTACTGCTTGATATTATGGCCCCCTGCTTCCGGCCTATTTTACTGCTTGATATTATGGCCCCCTGCTTCCGCCTATTTTAATGCTTGATATTATGGCCCCCTGCTTCCGGACGTGATTTCAAATGACGGATCTGTATCGCAAGCTACCGCCGACGCTAATACTAGCGCCAACGCTAGCTCTCGATGGTTGCCTCACTGTCTCGACAGTTGCATCACGGTCTCGACGGTTGCCTCACTGTCTCGACGGAAAGACCTACCGCCGGCGCTAACGCTAGCGAGCGCTAGCTCCAGTAGCAGATTTCTTTGTTAGGGTTTTGGGGTGTTACAGTCGCCGCCTGAGGCCTCGCCGGCCTTGGGCAACGCTGCCCGTGGCCGGGCCGCAGCCGCCAAGGGCGTCGTCGCCCGAGGCCTCGCCGGCCTTGGGCAAGGCCGCCAGTGGCCGGGCTGGCCGCCCTCCGTCCCGACCGCCATCTTGGTCGGCGGCTGCGCGTCGTTTCCTCTTTCCGGCTATGCTCGTTTGGGGTTTGGGGGTAGGGTCGTCATTTCCAGGAATTTGGTGATCCGCATAATAGAATCCGGGCGATGTTATTGACCGATCCAATAATTAGCGGGTATAATTACCGGACCGCCCCTTCAAAAGCATATAAATGGACCCCTTCTATTCACTAATCCCTTTACTTTTGGGAGGAGGGATTCTCTCTCCATGTCTCTCTTTATCTCTCTAGCTTCCTCTCTCTCTCTAGAGATTGGAGACTTGGAACTCGCTATCAGCAGACCGCTGGGAGACTCGAAACTCATTATCAGCAGACCGCTTGGAGGCTTGGAACTCGCTATCAGCATACTGCTAGGAGGCTTGGAACCCGCTATCAGCAGACCGCTTGGAGGCTTGAAATCCGCTATCAGCAGACCGCTTGGAGGCTTGGAACTTGCTGTTGGCAAATCGCTTGGAGATCACTTGGAGCTCGTTATTGGCAGACCAATCGAGGAGCCAAAGGCTCGCAGTGGTACAGACGAAGCTTGGACCCGGGGGGCAAACCCGCCTTGGAGCAAGGCAACAGACTCTCTCTCACCTCCATCATTGTAACGAGGCACGGCTTATCGCCCTCGCTCTCTCAAGAACGAATCTATAGAAGAACTCAAAGCATAGTGAAGGTTATGCCGACACAGCTCCGGCCGCGTGGTTTTTCACCCCGATTGCGGGTTTTTCACGTCATCATCTCTTGGACTCGGTCTTCTCAGGAGACCCATTTATCTGTTTACACGTTCGGGCGCTAGCGGGCTAAGACGGTCAAATTTGACTCGGGGGGCAAACCCGCCTTGGAGCAAGGCAACAAACTCTCTCTCTCTCTCACCTCCATCATTGTAACGAGGCGCGGCTTGTCGCCCTCGCTCTCTCAGGAACGAATCTGTAGAAGAACTCAGAGCATAGTGAAGGTTAGGCCGGCACAGCTCCGACCACGTGGTTTTTTCACCCCGATTGCGGGCATTCCACGTCATCAGCTCTTGGACTCGGCCTTCTCAGGAGACTCATTTATCTGTTTGCACGTTTGGGCACTAGCGGGCTAAGACGGTCAAATTGCCCGATCTTCCCGAGGCCCCGAGCGATCCGCACAATAATTATATAAAAATATTACGTTGTGCACTTTTATACATATTCTTAATTTTGTATAGTTATTGTATACTTTTGGACATACGTGAATAGTTTTATATATTACTTTATATATATATTAATTTATTTATTTTATATTTATAGTTATTAATTTAAGAATAATCAAATTAAAAATCATTTGATAAATATCAAAATTTTAAATCTATACTAATATATAACGAAATCGTCTTATCGGTGTAATGCCCAACCAATTAATATCTATCGTTCAATAAGGAGAGAGAAAGAGAGAGGGAGTGGGGCCCACAATTAAAAGAGAGAGGGAGGAGAGAGGGGGGCCTGAGTGGGGTTTTGTTTAAAACTATATATCTTTTTATATAATTTTAGCATATTATATTAATTGTATTTGATTTGTTTTTGCTTTAATTTATTTTTGTCTCAGTAGAAATTACGGGGTCAATAATTAAATAAATATGATGGTGATATTTGAATTAATTGTGCTTGATTACAGCTTTACAGGGAAGCTGGGAAGAAGAAGCTTGATGGATTCACCTTCTGAAACAAGTTCTGGTCCTGGAGGTATAGTATCAACCACTTGACGTCCATCTGATGTATCAACTATGGATATTTCATATCCCCCCTTTTCTCTTACTATACCAGCTGATGTAGCATTATAAATTGTATTGATGTGTTCGTATGGAATGATGATCGATAATAATTTTTTTTAATAATAATTTTAGAATAAAAAATTAATATACTCCAATTTTGAAGCCAGAGAAAATTAAATACTTAAAGTCTAATTTAAATTATTTATAAAAGTGTAATATTGACATTTTTTACGGTCATTTAAAGTACTCATATGTATATGTTGCGAGCGCAGCCCGCCTTGATACGGGCTCAGCCTGAGCGGAGGCGGACGAAGCCCGCCTGGATGCGGTCGAAGGCCGCCTGACAACAACGCGTCAGGGGAGGGCGAAGCCCGCCTGGATGCGTCTGAAGGCCGCCTGATAGCAACGCGTCAGGGGCGGGCGAAGCCCGCCTTCTCGGCCAGGGTACTGTCGCGCGGGCCCCCCCCCCCCCCCCCCCCCGTGCAATGTCACTCGTATATATATCTATAATAATATATAAAGATATTTACCCTGATCTACAGTGTCCTCCGCGTCCGTCGCAAGCGTGATGCCTTTCCGTCGCTGCATGATGTAGAGAGAGAGCGGGAGAGAGAGCGGTCCGTTCCACGAACGGGAGCTCGCTTTCGTCGAACGGAGCTCCTGTTCGCCGAACGGGCTCTATAATACATTACGGAACGCAGAGCTCGCGTTCGACGAACTGCATTAAGCTTGAGCCCTGCGTTCGTCGAACGCAGGGCTGCTGCAGTTCGTCGAACGCAGGGCTCCAACAGTTTGTGAGCCCTGCGTTCGACGAACTGCAGCAGCCCTGCGTTCGACGAACGCAGGGCTTAAGCTTAATGCAGTTCGTCGAACGCGAGCCCTGCGTTCCGTAAATGTACACTTATATATGTATATAAGTGTTAATTTTGTAAATTTTTATTATATTTATATAAATCTGTTAATTTTGTATTTTTATTGTTAAAGACAAATAAAAAATGACTATCTGCACACTGACAATATAACTTAAAATCCACACTTTGTATTTTTATTGTTAAAGACAAATCAAAACTGGCTATCTGCACACTGCCAATATAACTTAAAATCCACATTTTAAATTAGTTCTGATTTTTTTTAAAGGCAACCCAAAAAATTGTTATATTTTTATAATAATATATAAAGATATTTACCCTGATCTGTAGTGTCCTCCGCGTCCGTCGCAAACGTGATGCCTTTTCGTCGCAGCGTGATGTAGAGAGAGTGAGTGAGAGAGAGAGAGAGAGCGGGAGAGAGAGTGGTCCGTTCCACGAACGGGAGCTCGCGTTCGTCGAACGGAGCTCCCGTTCGTCGAACGGGCTCTATAATACATTACGGAACGCAGGGCTCGCGTTCGACGAACTGCATTAAGCTTGAGCCCTGCGTTCGTCGAACGCAGGGCTGCTGCAGTTCGTCGAACGCAGGGCTCCTGCAGTCGTAAGCCCTGCGTTGGACGAACTGCAGCAGCCCTACGTTCGATGAAAGCAGGGCTCAAGCTTAATGCAGTTCGTCGAACGCGAGCCCTGCGTTTCGAACGGGTGCTCCGTTCGACGAACGTGAGCTCCCGTTCGACAGTTTTCGTTTTTTTTTTAATCTTCGGCGCTGTTGTAATAAACAATTTGTAAATCTGTTAATTTTGTATTTATTGTTAAAGACAAACCAAAAAATGGCTATCTGCACACTGTCAATATAACTTAAAATCCACACTTTGTATTTTTATTGTTAAAGACAAACCAAAATTGACTATCTGCACACTGCCAATATAACTTAAAATCCACATTTTAAATTAGTTCTGATTTTTTTTAAAGGCAACCCAAAAAATTGTTATCCGCACACCAACATAGCTTAAATTTCTCGTTTAAAAATAGTTCATAAACATTTATAGTACATCATATTGCACTTCTTTGTCGATTAACATTTATATGTGCATGCATATACTCAATAAACAAATCATTATATGATGAGAGAAGGGTCCGTTCGACGAACGTGAGCCCGCGTTCGTCGAACGGAGATATTAAATAAATAAAAATATATATATATATATATATATCTATGGGATGCGGGGTCCGTTCGACGAACGTGAGCCCGCGTTCGTCGAACGGGGCGCGAGCTCCCGTTCGTCGAACAGAGATATTAAATAAATAAATAAATTTATATTATTATAGATATATATATATATAATTTATACGTTATATACACTTATATATATATATAATTAATAAATATACGAGCATCTTCGATGCTCTTCGCTTCGACAGTACCCTAGCATCGACGATACCTCCTCCCAAACTCGCCCGCTCTAGGACGCTCGGCTGATTGGCGGTGCATGAGTGGCCCCGGTGCCCCGCTCGGAAGTACTCCCGCCTCGACAGAGTTTCGGCGAGACGGCACTCCCGCCGCTCGCGAACCCCGGTGCTCTCCCCCATCCCCTAAATTTTGGAGTTCGTTTTGTTCCTCTTCATTTAATTTTCCTAAAGCTCTGAAATTTTATTTCTTCTTTCTTACTCTTCTTCATATTTGTGGTTCCATTTCCCAACAAATTATTTTTTATGTGATTGTGTTTTTTTGTTGTTTAAATATAGTGGAAATTACTCAAATGAATGGTCAACCCATGATGTAGCTCTGTTTGGCACGGTGGGGGCGACTGAAGAAGCAGTGGTGGAAAGCAGTGGGGGAATAATCAGCTGTTTTGCAGAGTGGTGGCAGAATCTGTGAAACTTTTTGGAAGAACAATGTTTGCAGTGGTGGAAGAACAGCGTTTGCAAAATATATATAACTTATATTAATATAATTTTTTTATATTATATTTAACTTATATTAATATAAATTATTTTAATATTATATTATATATTATATATACCCAATATAATATATTATAAAGTAATATATACAACGTAATATATAATATATATAATATATATAACGCCAAAAATATAATATATATGTAATATAAATAATATATAATTGATGCGTGCTCATATTTATAAGCCGGTTTGAGGTGGTTAGTGGGCGGTTTTCCAAACCCCCACTAACCCCACTCTCTCCATCATGTCCGGTCAAACGGCGCAACCACCACGCGGCGTAACCGCCCACTACGGCGTAACCGACATTCGGCGTAACCGCCCACTACGGCGTAACCGCCACGCGGCGTAACCGCCCACTACGGCGTAACCGCCCACTACGGCGTAACCGCCACTCGGCGTAACCGCCACTCGGCGTAACCGCCCACTACGTGTAACCGCTCCTGAAGAGCCAACCGCCGAGCCCAACCGGGGCTAACCGCCGCCTCCTCTCTCTCGAGAGGAGGCCGGCAACCGGCCGCCGCCCCCCTTGCGGGAGCCGGCCGCCCCCTCCTTGGAGGGGGTCGGCCCGGCCGGCCGCCCCCTCCTTGGAGGGGATCGGCCCGGCCGGCCGCCCCTCCCTCTTCGAGGGAGGAGGCCGGCCGCCCCCTCCTTGGAGGGGGTCGGCCCGGCCGGCCGCCCCTCCCTCGAAGAGGCCGGCCGCCCCTCTCCCCTTGAGGGAGGGCGGCGGTCGGCCCTTCTTCCCCGCGAGGAAGAAGGCCGCCGCCACCACCGCCCATTTCTGGGAATCCGGCGGTGGCCGACGCCGCCGCTCCGGCGAGATAACCACCCGGCGGTTACCAAACCGCCCGATCATGGAAGGGACGCGTGTGGACCGTCCGATCTTTCTATTTTCCTATTTATTTAATTATTATTATTATTTATTTAAATAGAAGGCGCTATCCGCACACCATAACCACCATAACTACCCTGGAATCCTATAAATAGGACCCCAGGGGTCTTCATTTGGATCCAGGCTCTCTCTCTCTTGGGAAATCCCTCTCTCTTTCTCTCTCTACAGGGACTCTGCCACCGGAAAATCTTCCTACGGGCCTCCTCCGTTCCGCGGAAGTGAGCCTTTCTCGTTCCGCTGAAGTGAGCGCCACCCACACTCCGCACCGACGTGTGCACACCCTCAACGTGTGCACTCTTCCCAAAGGCTCGCGCTCTCCCAGTGCACCTTGAGACTCCCGCCCAAGGCAAAGCGTAGAGCGCAAGTGAAGCCTCGATCCTAGAGGAGTCCATCTCAGAAACTGAAGAACCCAGGACTTAGAGAATTTTCCCAAGCTATTCAGCATCGCGAGAGGTGGCCTGTCACCCTCCGAACGTCTCTCTCTCTCTCTCACCCAAAACTGTAAAGAGGCGCGGCCTGTCGCCCTCTATATCTCTAAAGGTTGTAACCTCCAGCAAAGTAGTGAAGTTTGGTCGGCGCAGCTCCGACGACGTGATTTTTCACCCCGCCTTGGGGTTTTCCACGGTAAAAGTCTCCTTGTCCATTGCCGTCCACTTTGACTGTTTGCGCGCACCGGTTCGACTTTCGAGCTAAGGCGGTCGATCTAGACCAGACCACGGAAGAGCCGTGTGCGTCCCGCAACAGTTTGGCGCCGTCTGTGGGAACTCGTTCCCAAAAGCTCTAGAATTCAGAGGACAGTATCCCAGCACAGTGATACTCGACCGACGGAAATGACAAGAAAGACTGCACGAGCGACCGAAGAGCCTGCTCGCGAAGGGCAGCCGGGGTCTGCACCCTCGCCCTCAGGCGCCAACGTTGCTCCCGTTGGAGAAGTGGTCGTCACGCCTATGGCAGCCATGGAGGAACGGATGAACCGGCTTGAAGAATTCCAAACCGAGATGCTCCTGCTCCTCAGGAACGCCGCAGCCCCGCGTGTTCCCAATCCGCCTCCACAACCGAATGATGTACCACCTCCGGCAGAGAGCCAACCCCGCGGCGGGTACACCACCGACATACATCACGCTGCGAGAGATGGGCAGTCCGACACTTCTAGTTCCACCCATCCGCTCCACCACCATCATTCGGCAGCTACAGCCCCCGACCAGGAGATGAGGAGAATCACGCGGGAGGAAGTCCGTGAGGTGGTGGCAGAAAAATGCAGACATCTGGGACGGACCCCCGCCTATGCTCGGGGGGCACTCGGACGTGGATCCCCGCTAACTCCCCAGATCCTAGCTTATCCGGTCCCTCATGGGTTCAAGCTACCCAGCGTGGAAACCTTCGACGGGACCAACGACCCCCTTGAGCACATGAATCACTTCGCAACGGTAATGCGCATCTACAATGCCAGTGATCAACTCATGTGCCAAGTCTTCCCAGCGACACTCAAGGGGCAGGCCCGGACGTGGTTCCACTCGCTTAAAGAAGGGGTGATCAACAGCTTCGTCAAGCTGACCCAGGTGTTCGTCGAGCAGTTTGTAGCAAACAGAAGAGTCGTCCGGGATCCCTCCCACCTCTCCGGAATACGTCAGAACGAAGGAGAAGCGCTTAAGGCCTACTTCCGCCGATTCACCACTGAGGCTCGACAAATCCCCAGGGTAGACCCAGAGCTCTTGCGAGGGGTTTTCCTTGTCGGACTTCGACCCAGTGGTTTCTACTCAACTCTGATGAGGGAAACCGTCCCAAGCTATCCCGACCTCATCCATCGGATAGAGGCTCAAATTGCAGCTGACGAAGCGATAGAGGCTCATCGCCGGCAGTTCGAGGGAGGACTAAAGAGAAAGAAGGAAGAGCCGAACCCGCGGCAGCCAGAGAACGTAGGAACAATACCCGACGACAAGATCGGCGCGACAATAAAGGATCCAACGCATACCGAGAGTATGCTCCACTCAACACTTCTCGTGTTAACGTGCTTTATGCGATTCAGGACAACCCGGCGCTGCGAAGGCCGCGGGAAATCCAGCCGAGCAAGGGAGATCCCTCAAAATACTGCGAGTTCCACAGAGCACCAGGGCACACAACGGAGGAGTGCGTAAAGCTCAAGGATGAAATTGAGCGCCTCATCCGTCAAGGCGCCCTCGGAAGGTTCATACAGGACCGTACCCGGAACCAGCCACCAGCTCCCCAGGGGGGACCAGGGAACAGAGAAGTGGTAGGGATCGTAGAGACCATCTACGGATCACCTTACGACACAGTCAACTCCATCGCCGAGCACGAGGAATGGGGCAAAGACCGAAGCATTCAAACCTCGGGGACAATCTCCTTCGGGGACGAGGACCTCGAAGGGCTGCTCACGCCGCACCAAGACCCCCTGGTCATAAGCGCAGAGATAGGAGATCCCAGCTTCCGCGTCAAAAGAATACTGATCGACAATGGTAGTTCGGTGAACGTCATCTTCATGACCACTCTCCAGGGAATGAAGATCCCGAGGGAAAGGCTTCAGCAAGCTCCAGGGCCCATTCACGGGTTCAGCGGAAACCCGGTTCCCGTTGAGGGGACCATCTCCCTCCCAGTAACCTTGGGAGAGTTCCCGAAATAGGCAACTCACAACGTTCAGTTTGTGGCAGTTACAACAGAATCACCGTACAACGCGATCTTCGGTCGTCCGCTCCAGGTAGCATTTGGGGCAATCCCGTCCATCCCGCACCTCGCTATGAAATTTGTCACCCCCGCCGGAGTAGGAGTCGTTCGCGGAGACCAAGAGACGGCACGAGCATGCTACCTACAGCAAGTGCAGCCCAACGTCCGAGCAACCTCGCACGCCGACACTTCAAGCACTAGATGAATGACCTCCTCGGCTTCACCTTTTATTTTATGAACTAATGTTTGTATTATGAACAACCACAAAACTTAAAGGTCGCAAGTAGCCACTTGCGCATGAACCGTCATTTCGTTGTATGTGAACATATGCTTGCTCGTTCTCCTTGCTTAGTAAATGCATGGCTATTCACAGAGCTAATTTACTTACAAATCGAGCACATGCAAAGTCGCATTATCTCCAAGGACTAACCCTGGGGGGCTCCACACCAATACAACAAACGGCGAGCAAGCGACAGGACCCTCGGTCCTCCCTTGGTGGCAAGGTCGGTCAAAGGATCGCACCTACACCTGTAGAAGACGGACGACCGGACCCCCTCGGTCCTCGTCTAAGACAAGTGGCAGGACCCTCGGTCCTCCCTTGGTGGCAAGGTCGGTCAAAGGATCGCACCTACACCTGTAGAAGACGGACGACCGGACCCCCTCGGTCCTCGTCTAAGACAAGTGGCAGGACCCTCGGTCCTCCCTTGGTGGCAAGGTCGGTCAAAGGATCACACCTACACCTGTAGAAGACGGACGACCGGACCCCCTCGGTCCTCGTCTAAGACAAGTGGCAGGACCCTCGGTCCTCCCTTGGTGGCAAGGTCGGTCAAAGGATCGCACCTACACCTGTAGAAGACGGACGACCGGACCCCCTCGGTCCTCGTCTAAGACAAGTAGCAGGACCCTCGGTCCTCCCTTGGTGGCAAGGTCGGTCAAAGGATCGCACCTACACCTGTAGAAGACGGACGACCGGACCCCCTCGGTCCTCGTCTAAGACAAGTGGCAGGACCCTCGGTCCTCCCTTGGTGGCAAGGTCGGTCAAAGGATCGCACCTACACCTGTAGAAGACGGACGACCGGACCCCCTCGGTCCTCGTCTAAGACAAGAGGCAGGACCCTCGGTCCTCCCTTGGTGGCAAGGTCGGTCAAAGGATCGCACCTACACCTATCACAGCGGACGACCGGACCCTTGGTCCTCGTCTAAAACAAGCGACAGGACCCTCGGTCCTCCCTTGGTGGCAAGGTCGGTCAAAGGATCGCACCTACACCTGTAGAAGACGAACGACCGGACCCCCTCGGTCCTCGTCTAAGACAAGAGGCAGGACCCTCGGTCCTCCCTTGGTGGCAAGGTCGGTCAAAGGATCGCACCTACACCTATCACAGCAGACGACCGGACCCTTGGTCCTCGTCTAAAACAAGCGACAGGACCCTCGGTCCTCCCTTGGTGGCAAGGTCGGTCAAAGGATCGCACCTACACCTGTAGAAGACGGACGACCGGACCCCTTCGGTCCTCGTCTAAGACAAGTGGCAGGACCCTCGGTCCTCCCTTGGTGGCAAGGTCGGTCAAAGGATCGCACCTACACCTATCACAGCAGACGACCGGACCCTTTGTCCTCGTCTAAAACAAGCGACAGGACCCTTGGTCCTTCCTTGGAGGCAAGGTCGGTCAAAGGATCGAACCTACACCTATCACAGCAAACGACCGGACCCTTGGTCCTCGTCTAAGACAAGCGACAGGACCCTCGGTCCTTCCTTGGAGGCAAGGTCGGTCAAAGGATCGTACCTACACCCAACTCAGCGGACGACCGGACCATCGGTCCTCGTCCAAATCAAGCGACAAGACCCTCGGTCCTCGTCCAAATCAAGCGACAAGACCCTCGGTCCTCGTCCAAATCATGCGAGGTCGGTCAAAGGAACGTACCTACGCCTATCCTAACAGACGACCGGACCCTCGACCCTCGTTTAAGACAAGAGGCAGGACCCTTGGTCCCTCCTTAAGCAAATTCGGTCAAAAGATTGCTACTACGTCAATCAAGACAAATAAAATCACCACGGAGCTGATTCACAATCGTACCTTTCCAGGTGTCCTTTTAAACATGTCATCACAAAAACAAAGTAAGATGATATACAAACCCAGTCAACAAACGGGGACAGATATCGCGACAAACATAAAAACGCGCGAACAACACACAACTGGGCATAAGTACAAAGATACAAATGGCTACGCGTCAGACGCTGACCTCGCCCTCCGAGGCATCGACATCATCTTCAGACAGGTCGCCTACCCCAAGGCCCTCAACGTCCGCACCACGGACTCTAGCAATCAGACTGAAAGCCTTCGCCGCTCCTCGACGGAAGGCGATCTCACGCTCATCCTCCAGCTGTGGCTCCACCTCTGAGCTCCAGATCTCCTCACGGATCTCGTCGGCATAAGTCACGCGATCCTGCTCGTAGTCAAGCGAGTCCCGGTACTCTGCAACTCCCGCAGCCTTTAACTCAGCAATCCGCTCCTGTGACGAAAGGCGCCCTATCTCTGTCTCCAAGCGAGCAACGTCTTCAAGGGCCGCCGCCCGAAGGCGGGCAGACTCATCGGCCTGCTCCTTCTCAGCACGAAGCTCCCCCTGTAACTGCCTAAGTTCGGCACGCAGACCTGCCTCAACCTGACGGAATCGCGACACATCGCGCTCCCATCCGCCCCTGGAAGTCAACAGGGACTCTTGGGACTCCCGGAGCTCCTTTTGAAGCTGCTCATGGCTATCCTTCAGGCCAACGTAATGGTCATTCCAGGTATGGGCGATACTCGTCTGGACACCAATCTGCAAAAGACAAGAAAATGCTTAGAACACGAATGACATTAAAAGAGGAGAAAAAAGAGGATCGAAATCATGCCAACCGCAGCTTTCATCGCCTCCAACGAAGACGATACTCGTATTCCCTTTGCCGGGCGCCGGCGAGGGGCCTCATCAGGAACTCGGGGGGCAGGAGACTCGAGTACCTCCACATCTGAAACATCAGGCGCACCCGTGGCCTGAGACTCGCCAACCGCCACATCCTCTGCTTGCTCTCCCCCTCTGTCCGGGGAACGAGGGGCCGGAACGCGATCAACATTGCGAAAGACAAGGCGCCTCTTCGTCCCACGACCCAAAGGAGCCGCAGCAGAGCGTCCTGCGTCGGAAGATATCCCACATAGGAGCAAACGTTTATCCTCCACGCCCTTCGACAGATGGAAAAGGGCCTTCGATAGCGAACCCGCATCCATAAAGCCAAGCACCGGGACAAACTCATGCTCTCGTCCAGAGATTCTGCGACTACGACCGGGAAGCGATCTCCATTCCTCTGGAAGAGACCAGGAATTGCGAACATATCCATATAAAGTGTTCCCGTGCCGACGATCGACACGGCTTTCAAATCTAAGCCACCGCTTATTGCTGTGAACCTCGATGCGCCCGCCGCCATCTGATTCCACGAAGCACAACTCGCGGAACAAGTCCAACGAAATTCGGGATCCGTGCTCTCGAAAGAAGGTGGCCAAACCCATCATCCGCATCATGCCCAATGGCGTGTACTGAGAGACCGGACACGCAAAGAACCTCAGGATCTCCACCACCTCCTCGCAAGGAGGCAGGCGAAAGCCAGATCGGAGAGAAGAATCGCATATGGTCATCCATCCAGATGGAGGATTTTGGGCCCGCTCTTGGACCCCCGGCACCCTGATCTCTAAGTCGTCGGGTATATTGTACCGCTTCCTCCAGACAGCAATACCCTCGACATTCAGAAAAGAACGACTTCTCATTGGGCGCCCGGAACCTCCACGCTTGGATCCCTGCAAGAACAAAGCAGAAAAATAAAGATCAGAATCGTCCAACATTAGCCCCCGCACACGCGCCCTCGCGGATCGCCCGGAGCAGGCAAACCCACACACGTGGACCGTGGATGCACTCACCCACGAGTGCTCGCCCACGCGCGCACTCGCGCACGTCCACGCACACACTAGCACGCGCGCGCTCGCGCACGAGCTCAACCGCCCGTGCGCGCGCACCCAAGCACACGCGCGCTAGCACGGGCGCGCACCCGTGCGCGCCCCGACCGCCCCGACCGCCCCGTGCGCGCACGCGAGCTAGCTCGGGCGCGCATCCGCGCGCGCGCGCGCTAGCTCGGGCGCGCATCCGCGCGCGCGCGCTAGCACGGGCGCGCTCCCGCGCGCGTGCTAGCACGGGCGCGCACCCGAGCGCGCGCACACCCGGTCACCCCGTGCGTGCACACGTCGGCCCGGGGCGCGCGCTCGCCCGGGGCGTGCGGGCGCCCTCGCGCGCTTGCCCGGGACGCGCGCTCCCGAGAGCACTCCCCCGGGGCGCGCGCCCCCGCGCACACTTCCCCGGGGCGCGCGCACCCATGCGCACGGTTAGGAGCGACGGCCCGGGGCGCACTCACTTGCATCCTGGCGGCACTCCGCTCACCACGCTCGCCCTTTCTCCCGCGACCTATCCTTACGAATGATTCACTTACCTCGCGAGCAATCTCCTCGCATCCCGCCATGATGGAAGCAAACGTCCGTAGAGGAAAGACCTTCTCCTTCTTAAGCCGAGCGTTCTCCCCGTCAAAGGTCTTGGGGGGCAATTGATGCGTGCTCATATTTATAACACGGTTTGAGGTGGTTAGTGGGCGGTTTTCCAAACCCCCACTAACCCCACTCTCTCCATCATGTCCGGTCAAACGGCGTAACCGCCACGCGGCGTAACCGCCCACTACGGCGTAACCGCCACTCGGCGTAACCGCCCACTACGGCGTAACCGCCACTCGGCGTAACCGCCCACTACGGCGTAACCGCCACGCGGCATAACCGCCCACTACGGCGTAACCGCCACTCGGCGTAACCGCCCACTACGTGTAACCGCTCCTGAAGAGCCAACCGCCGAGCCCAACCGGGGCTAACCGCCGCCTCCTCTCTCTCGAGAGGAGGCCGGCAGCCGGCCGCCGCCCCCCTTGCGGGGGTCGGCCGCCCCCTCCTTGGAGGGGGTCGGCCCGGCCGGCCGCCCCCTCCTTGGAGGGGGTCGGCCCGGCCGGCCGCCCCTCCCTCTTCGAGGGAGGAGGCCGGCCGCCCCCTCCTTGGAGGGGATCGGCCCGGCCGGCCGCCCCTCCCTCTTCGAGGGAGGAGGCCGGCCGCCCCCTCCTTGGAGGGGGTCGGCCCGGCCGGCCGCCCCTCCCTCTTCGAGGGAGGAGGCCGGCCGCCCCCTCCTTGGAGGGGGTCGGCCCGGCCGGCCTCCCCTCCCTCTTCGAGGGAGGAGGCCGGCCGCCCCCTCCTTGGAGGGGGTCGGCCCGGCCGACCGCCCCTCCCTCTTCGAGGGAGGAGGCCGGCCGCCCCTCCCTCTTCGAGGGAGGAGGCCGGCCGCCCCTCTCCCCTTGAGGGAGGGCGGCGGTCGGCCCTTCTTCCCCGCGAGGAAGAAGGCCGCCGCCACCACCGCCCATTTCTGGGAATCCGGCGGTGGCCGCCGCCGCCGCTCCGGCGAGATAACCACCCGGCGGTTACCAAACCGCCCGATCATGGAAGGGACGCGTGTGGACCGTCCGATCTTTCTATTTTCCTATTTATTTAATTATTATTATTATTTATTTAAATAGAAGGCGCTATCCGCACACCATAACCACCATAACTACCCTGGAATCCTATAAATAGGACCCCAGGGGTCTTCATTTGGATCCAGGCTCTCTCTCTCTTGGGAAATCCCTCTCTCTCTTTCTCTCTCTACAGGGACTCTGCCACCGGGAAATCTTCCTACGGGCCTCCTCCGTTCCGCGGAAGTGAGCCTCGCTCGTTCCGCTGAAGTGAGCGCCACCCACACTCCGCACCGACGTGTGCACACCCTCAACGTGTGCACTCTTCCCAAAGGCTCGCGCTCTCCCAGTGCGCCTCGAGACTCCCGCCCAAGGCAAAGCGTAGAGCGCAAGTGAAGCCTCAATCCTGGAGGAGTCCATCTCAGAAACTGAAGAACCCAGGACTTAGAGAATTTTCCCAAGCTATTCAGCATCGCGAGAGGTGGCCGGTCACCCTCCGAACGTCTCTCTCTCTCTCACCCAAAACTGTAAAGAGGCGCGGCCTGTCGCCCTCTATATCTCTAAAGGTTGTAACCTCCAGCAAAGTAGTGAAGTTTGGTCGGCGCAGCTCCGACGACGTGGTTTTTCACCCCGCCTTGGGATTTTCCACGGTAAAAGTCTCCTTGTCCATTGCCGTCCACTTTGACTGTTTGCGCGCACCGGTTCGACTTTCGAGCTAAGGTGGTCGATCTAGACCGGACCACGGAAGAGCCGTGTGCGTCCCGCAACAATAATATATAATATATATAATATACCTAATATAATATATTTAAAAAAATTAAAAAAAAAAACTAACGCCAAAAAAGGGCGTTTCTCCAGCCGTGGGTTTACACCCACGACTGGATTATTGCGGTCCCCCGCCAAAAATTGCGGGGGACCGCAATAATCCAAATAGAATTCTTTTTTGTTTGGCGCGGCGTCTCAAATTTGAGCGGTCCCCCACTCCAAAAACGCCGCGCCAAACATAGTCGTACTTCCATGCAGTCTATGATTTAACAAAAATGCATGACATGAAAATGTCATAAAATTATTTACTGCCTGCCGAGCATATACAGTACTTGGAAAGTATGTAATTAATGCAACAGTCTCACTCAAGTTCATAACTTATACCTTCGCCACACAATCATTGAATTCCAGCACATCTTCAAACATCTCTAAAAAAGATGCCCACCATCTAATCTCACGAAAAACTTTCACATGAAAACAGTACAAGCTAAACATACAAGAATGCTAAATAAAAAAATGTGTAGCTCAAAATAACAAAAAGAGGTCATGAACGATGACGCATATGAAATTCTCAGCACATTTTAGTAGTAGAAAAGCAAAATTAATGTCGATAAGCAAATTTGATAAATTAGGACTGTGAACACCATGGATGTGCTGAAGTGATGAGTTTCAAGTCTCTAAAAAAGATATGTGCTTATACAGAAGTATATCCTTCCAGAATGAAAAAAAAAAACGAAAAACTGAAAGTAAGGTAAAATAATATATTCATGTTTTTATAAAAATAAGCAAGTTTGACAAAAACAACAATCATATTTCAACCAGATAGATAAGTCATAATGCCATGTAATGAATTTTAGATTGTCTTAGGTAATGCCGGATGAATCTATAGGAGACTTGATATTAACCCTGTAAACGAAAATGCAAACGCAGGCATGCGCATAATAAGTAAACACCATAGACGAATAACTAAACAATAACGCTGATGCGATGCAAATAATTCAACCATGCGGATATTTCCGACGCACAGTTAATTAAAATAGAAATTTAAAATCAGCACAAAAAACACATTTGATTACAATTATTTCTAACCAGACCAACAAGTAATAATCACATGCAACTGAAAATGCTAAAAATATTGAATGCAAAATGAATAAAAATGCACATATATTAAAAGAAAATTAGTAAAATATCACAACAATAAAGAGTGCATTCGTACAATGTAAATAACATTAAAATAAAGGTGGGAACTCACCATGTAATCAAATCCAAAGTGGAACTGAGAAAATGGGTGGCTTTGGGGAGGTATGGGAGCACTGTAATGGATCATATTGAATATTCTCATTTTATACAAGCATCTAGCCCGTGCTCGATGATCTCCGCATCGACAGTACCTTAGCAGCGACAGTACCTCCGCTTAAACTCGCCCGCTCTAGGACGCTCAGTCAATTGACAGTGCATAGGTAGCCCTCGTGCCCCGCGCGGCAGTGCCCCTCCTCGACATTGTCCCGGCGCTAGGCGCTCCCTCCGTTCGCGAACCCCCGTGGTGCTCTCCCCCATCCCGATTCTGTTGTGCCCACGGGGGTTCGCGAGCGGAGGGAGCGCCTAGCGCCGGGACAATGTCGAGGAGGGGCACTGCCGCGCGGGGCACGGGGGCTACCTATGCACTGTCAATTGACTGAGCGTCCTAGAGCGGGCGAGTTTAAGCGGAAGTACTGTCGCTGCTAAGGTACTGTCAAAGCGGAGAGCATCGAGCACGGGAGTAGCCCGTGCGAAGATGCTCGTATAGATATATTTATATATATATCAAAGCGTATGCCCTTCACTGCTCTCCGTGGTTATGCCCCCGTAATTTCCTTTTTTCAATAGTTCGAGGATCCGCCCCTCACCATCTCAATCAAAGTCAACTCGCAACGTGGAGACCTCAATCTCACAACACCTTGGCGCAAAGCATACTGAAAGGTCGCGGCAACATCGGGATATCAATCCCCACAACTGCGGCATAGAGTGGCAAAAAGCAAAAATGTCAAGTCATACAAAAGACATCGCAAATCAGCCTGTTAACATAAAACCACTGCACAAGCAACGCCGTCTACAAGCAAATGAATAATCAGCAAAAGGCGCTTTAACATTCCACGAATGCAAATGCGAAAGTTTCAACTCAAATAACACAACAAAAGAGAAAAGAACTACAAGATACAGAGAAAAATTACTCCTCGACGTCGGAAGTAGAGCGCTCGTTTTTAGAAAGGTCTTCGACGCCCAATCTTGACACATCGCAACCTTGCATCCTCGCAACTAAGCAGAGAGTCTTCGCCATCCCGCGCATAAAGGCTACCTCGCGCTCGTCTTCATGTTGGGGCACCACTTCCTTGCTCGAGACCTCCTCACGAACCTCCTCCGAGATCAGGAAACGATCTCGCATGTAATCAATGAAGCCTTTATATTCAGCGACTCCAACAACCTTCAACTCGGAAGCTCGCTCCAGTGAAGAAAGACGCTCCACCTCGACCTTTAAAGATACCAGCTCCCCATCTTGACGAACAATCGTAGCCTAAGAATCCTCCAACAAACGAACTGTCCTCTCTACGAGAGCTTTCTCCGTCCGGACCTCAGCACGAGACTGCTCCAGCTCAGCCTGCAACCCGGCCTCTATCTGCCGAAAGCGAGATACATCACGATCTCGCCTCCCCTTCAAGTCCAAAAAGGAGCTCCTGACTCCACGAAGCTCCTACTGAAGTGCGAGATAATTAATTATCTTTCGGGCCCACGTAGCAATCATCCACGTAAGGGCAATGTTGGTCTGGACTCTGATCTACACAAAGAAAGAGAAAGTCAAGACCCCCGCGAAAAATGAACTACAGACAAAGAATGAGGTCCTTACCGCAACATTCATAGCCTCCATAGAAGAAGAAACCTGACTCACCTTAACCGGCGGCGGAGCAGAAGAACCCACAAAAGTCTAGGGGGCAGCAGAGCCAAGGACCTCCGCATCAAGATCGATCGGGATATCATCAACCCTCGAGCCACACAGAGCCACCTTGTCAGCACGCCCCTCTGGACGACAAGACTCCAAATCCGAGCTAAAGACCAACCTCCTTTTCTTGCGTCGATCCAACGGAACTACTGCATGACGCTCGACGTCAGTAGAAAGACCGCATAGTAGGAGACGCTTCTCCTCAACGAACACAGAGATCTCGCCAACTCATGAGGCTCAACAAACTCCAACACCGGGGTAATCTCATGACGACGGTCTGCCCGGTTCTCAAACTCGAGCTAATGCTTATTGTTGTGAACCTCGATCCGCTCGCCTCCATCAGAACTCACGTCGCACCATTGCCGAAAAAGATCCAAAATAAAGATTGATCCATGCTCCCTGAAGAAGGCAATCAGGCCCATGATTCGCGGCATCCCAGCAGGAGTAAACTGGGATACTGGTACGCCGCAGTGCTTCCGAATCTCAAAAACCTCCAAACAAAGGGGCACGCAGAACCCAGATCTCAGCGATGATTCGCACAACGTCATCCAGCCCCGCGGAGGATTTTGTACGCTTTCCTCAATTTGCGGGATCTTCATCTCTAAATCAGCAGAAATCCCATACCGCTTCCTTCATACACCAACCTGCTCCGCAGTAAGGGAAGAGGGCAGTCGCATTGGCCGAACTAGCGAGCAACGCCTCGTAGCATGGAAGATACAAACAAGTAAATATTTGCAAAATCAAATGGTCAAAATATGAGCACAACCAAGCAAGCCTCCGTGCATGGGCATGCATCCGCACGCGCCATCTCAACATACGCACAAGCCGCACTCCAGAACACCCGCGCGCATACACACAAACGCGCACTCGCACACACAGCTGGGCGTGCGCGGGGTGCCGCGTACGCGCACTTGGGCGCGCGCAGATGTTGCGCACGCCACCCTGCCCGCGCAGGCGTTACGCATGCGGAGGTCCTGCGCGCACATCGTGTGCCCGCGGGATTTTCGTGCGTGCGGGACCTGCACGCACATCTCGCGCGCGCGGTACCTGCACGCGCGCGGTACCTGCACGCGCGCGGGGCCTGCGCACGCGAGGCGCTGCGCGTGCACCCATGCGCGCACGAGGGGCGCTACGTGCACAATTCCTCCTCGCGCGCAAGAGGGCGCTACGTGCGCAGTTCCTCTCCGCTCCCCTTCTCCTCACGCACACACGGCAAACGGGCGTCTCTTGCTCACCCTGTCGCACGTACTTCTTTCCGAATTTCTCTGCATACTTCCATCCGCACCGCATTGCCCGGCTCCGCCATAGTCACCACCACATCCTCGCGCAAAAAACCTCCGCACCTCTCTAGCACCGACTCCATGCTTCGAAGGCTTTTTGGGGGCAAATGATGGGGTCACCCTCATTATATAGGAATTCCAGACTGCAAATAACAGGAATTCTGTAACCCCCACCCTCTTAATGGGGAGTTAGGAGAAAAAACGTCGCACACGTGATCACAACACGCAATTCACGCTCCAACCGTCAAACCAACCGCCGCCGCATTGCCCGCGACTCGCCGCCGCAAGCCCCGCGAAAGGCTACCCGGCCGACCGCCCTTGATCACCCGCCCCCGACGCGCGACTGGCACTCCCCGCGGCCGGCCGCCTTTGGCCGTATGCCCACGGCGGCACAGCGCGCAGCCTCGCGGACGGCCAACCTGCCGGTCTTGGTCGTGCACCAACGACGCACAACTGCTAGGCCTCGCGGTCGGCAACCCGGTCGGCCACCCTTGGCCACGCGCCCACAGCTCGCACTCCTGCGACCAGCCAATCGGTCGTCCTCGGCCGTGCGCCGACGGCGCGCGGCCGCTAGGCCTCTCGGCCGGCCACCAGGTTGGCCACCCTTGGTCGCACGCCCACAGCACTCGGCCCCGCGGCCCGCCGCACGACCGGCCTCGGCGCACGACCGCTAGGCCTCGCGGCCGGCCAACCGGCTGGCCGCCCTTGGCCGTGCGCCGCGGGCGGCCGCTAGGTCTCGTGGCCGGCCACCCGGCTGGTCTCCCTTGGCCGCACGGCGCGCGGCCGCTCGGCCGGCCGGCCGCACTTGGCCATGCGGCATCACGGTCGGTCGCGTGTCGTGGCCCCGCCGCCGGCCATGCAAGGGCCACCCGGTCGGTCGTCCTCGGCCGACCTCCCCTCCTCGCCGAGCGGTTTCCTCGCAATCAGTCGGGCCCTCAAACGTCGTCGTCTGATCGTCCATGCAATCTCCCCACTTTTCGATTGGCGGGTAACCAACCGTGTAACCGCCGGTGTAACCATCCGATATGAACTGATGCAGATATCCAAAATCATATTGGGTTGCGTATAGAAAAAATACTTAAATAATGCGCGTCTAAAACTATATAAAACCGGGCTTCGATTAGTAATTATGGTGGTTACGATCTGCGGATAACTGCATAACTACCATAACCACCTATGAGGCATATAAATAGAACCCCAAGACTTCTCTTTTTTCCATCTCTCTTCCCCTTTCTTTCCTCCTAAGTGCAAGAGGGAGCTCTCCTTGAAGATCTTCTTCTTCGAAGGAGATCTTGAAGAGTCTCCGAACGCTTCGAAGACGGTCCAAAGAGCTTCGTCCGACTCCTCCAAGCCAACGACGAGACCTTCAATCCGGCCATCCGCGTCAACTTCCAAAGTGCTCCCAGAGTTGCACAGGCACCCTCCATCCCTCAAACGCCAACAGAAAGCCACACGAGCCATAGAGCGCGACGCTTCCCACCGCGGAAAAAGAAGAAGAAGACTTAGCCTCGGAGGCGGTGGCCTGTCACCCTTCGAGTGCCTCTCTCAATCTCTCTCCCCCAATTGTAACAAGGAGCGGCTTGTCGCCCTTGAGTTCTCTTAATAGCCCTGTGAAGAAGCAACAGATCGTGAAGTTTGGTTGGCACAGCTTCCAATCGTGTGGTTTTTCACTTCCTTCTGGGCTTTTCCATGATAAAAAAGTTCTCTTGCCAGTTGTCTGGAAACTCTGTGACTGATTGCACGCTCGTCCGCTCCCGTGCTAAGACGGTCATTCTAGACCGATTTTAGAAGACTCGAGTAGACAACAACACACCTCAAATTTTTATTCATCGGCCAAATTATGAGATCTCATTTAAAGTCTCTTTGACATGCAACTTTAACTCTGAGATTTAAGTTTAATTCTTTGCAGCTCAATTGTGATAATCCTCATCAATACTCAATGAGTCGTTAACCCTTCAGGAAAAAATGAGCTAAAGTTGAACTGGACTAGCCAAAAAACGGAAGAAAATCGGTTGACCGCCCGGTTGAACCGGACGACTGAACCGGGCTGGTTTTCACATATCGACTCTTTGAGTATTGATGAGGATTAGCCAAAAATGGTTCGATCCCTGTTAAGCCGATTAGGTGAAAACCAGGCTGGTTCCGGTTCTCCGGTTCAACCGGGCGGTCAACCGATTTTCTTTCGGTTTTTGGCTAGTCCGGTACGTTTTGAGCTACCACCCAGACCGTTAGGGAGACTGGTCGGCAGTTCAACCGGTCAGACCGGCCGGTCCGATCCGGTTCATAAAGCTTTGCAATAGAGCATCAAATCAAAAACCAAATGTAAGTTAAAAAAAATCTAGTCAGTATCCAAATTGGATCATAATGCCCCAACAAAGAAGGACTGGCATTTTCAAATGTGACTCTGACTAAGTAAACGACAATTAAGCTGCCCAAGTAAACGACGTTATTCGAGGGCAAGGTGGGTGGAGTAGGACCAAGCAAGGTAGTTGGTGCTTTGAAAGGCGCGATAGTAACTCATGGTGAAGTAGAAATCGCTCTATATGTCGCTCGCACATGAGGTTGTCAGGGCAACGGACAGAGCTACCAACTCAATGATCTAGGGTTAGCTTATCGGAGGCGGAGAACATTTGCTATAATACCAGGCTTCTCCATGCAAATGAGTTTTGGTAGGTGTTTAGTTTCTAAAAGTAGTTTACGAGGAAATTGTATGTCAATTTGATGAACTCCTATTTCATAGGACGTTATTAGGAATCTCGGTTTCGCTAAGGCTTCGTTTTGGGGGATTTATTTTCACCAATAAGTCCCCTCAAACGGAGCCTAAATAGTAAATAAAAAAATAGGGCTCAATTTTTTTAGATTTATTATTTCAACCCAAGAAACATTCTTTCAGCAAACCCTCCTAAATCCCCTTCCTCGCTAGTCCCCGTCTAAACCTCTCGAAACTCTCGCCTCTTCTTCATCGCAAGTTTAGGGTTCTCATTTTGTTCCCGATTTCGCCGAGACACCTACGCTACCCGCCGCTGCACCGGTGGCCCTGCCCGCAAGTTCGCCTGCTACACCGCCGTCTGGCATCACTGTCGCGCGCATTTGGGTACAGCCAGGATTCCTCGTAGGAGTAGATTGGACCCCTATTTTCCGAAGAGATTTTGAGTTTAGATTTTGAAATAGCTTGTCTAAATACTCTCTTCCAAATAAATATTTTAGGTATTTCCTGTTATCGATTAGTGTTTTGATTTTTTTTTTATACTCACAAATCTGAAATTCTTTCTTGGAATGATGGAGACTAAAGATGTAACAAATCAAAATAACAAATACCTTTTGAACCATTTGACTCTAATGATTTTGTTTGTATTGTTTTTGTATAATTTTCTTGCAAAATAGAGAACATTTTTTTTAAATTTATGGTCATCTGAAATTTTTTTTTGAGAGTTGATATTAGCAGTCTGATACTGACTTATTCGCAGTCCATCCCTATAATTATATTCGCACCTCACTCCCAACTCAAATAAACAAAACACTTTGCTGATTTATTAAGTAATAGAAGCCTAGAAAAATATCTTATAGACTAAAACAATTTAAAAACCTAGAAGGTAAAACAAGTTAAATGACATGCATCGAGGAATTAACTCTTGATGTGCATCTGTAAAGATAACGTTCATCCATGGATTTATAAGAGCCATGAGGTGCATTTAGAGAAAGCTTCACTAAGAGAAAGTGGAGTTAGTGTGGTCAAAGTCCAACCCATGACCGCGAGAGCAGAGAAATCAGCTACGGACAGTTCACGCTCCGGCGT
The DNA here is from genome assembly GCA_033032865.1 of Dactylorhiza incarnata. Taxonomy (NCBI): domain Eukaryota; kingdom Viridiplantae; phylum Streptophyta; class Magnoliopsida; order Asparagales; family Orchidaceae; genus Dactylorhiza; species Dactylorhiza incarnata. Next base: position 2,998,457 of record JAWHQI010000229.1, on the reverse strand, counting down.
CGCCAGGCGCGACCAAGACCAAGCCTCCACCTCGGCAGAGCACGGTCTAACCGCACCTCCCCATCATGGGGGTGCGACCTAACCGCGCCCCCTTGGGGTGCGGCCACGTCGAACCCCCTTGGGGCGCGGCCAGGCCGCTCCCCCAAGGGGCACACCCCTCTCCGCAACGGGGTGCGGCCAAGCCTCCTCCCCCTTCCGTAGGGGGGCTCGTAGAGGGCCCGACCGAAGTCACGCCCCTCATCGGGTGTGACCGGAGCCCGATTCCCCTTTGGGGGCGCGACTCCTCATTTTCCCGTTCGCCACGCGCTCAGAACGCTCTCGTGTTCGTTGCACGCTCAGAACACTTTCTCATATTACAACACCCGTTCGTCGCATTTATCACCATCAACGAAGCTGCCTGAACTGCCCGAAGGGTGAGAATGCCATTTACGAAAAATGGCGATCTGTGTGCTCCGAATCGACCAGCGTGATTCGCCCGTCAGGTGATTACGGTGGTTACGACGACAAAATTACCGAGCTATCCCGGACCAAAGTTATAAAAGGAGCCCAGAACTTTCATTTCAAGACACCTTGCCTTCTACGCCCTAGAGAGCTCTTTTGAAGATTTCCTTTGAATTCTCCTTCGGCGCTTGAAGATCTCTTTCGAGTCATCGAAGATCTCCTTTGAGTCTTCGAAGATCTCCTTCGAGTCTTCGAAGGTAGCGAAAGGCGACTCAACATTCTCATTTTTGTTCTCATCAATGTTCTCAGAAGAAGAAATATTTAGTTTTCCGAGAGGTGACATGTCACCCTCAGAGTTCTCTCTCTATCATTGTAATGAGCAGGGGTCTGTCGCGCTCGAGTTCTTAAATTCTAATTGTAACCCCCCAGAAAATAGTGGAAGTTGGCCGGCACAGCTCCGATCGCGTGATTTTTCACCCTTTCGGGTTCTCCACGTTAAAAGTTCTTATGTCACTTACTAATTCACTCATTGACTATTTGCTTGCTCGGTTCGCTTTCGAGCGAAGGTGGTTCAATTCGACCGATCTACCTGAGCACTCGAGCGATCCACAACAACTCTAAACTAAGTTAAATGGCATGCAAACCTTCCTCTAACCAGAAAACTGACAACTTTTTTATATTTTTCGCTCGATAATTTCCTTCTTTTTTGAAGGTCAATTTAAGAGGGAAAAAATGACGCGACTGATAGAATTACGACTAGACTTTAGGCAACAGGAGAGAGATGGACAAGAGGTTATTTGATGGGTTGCACTTTTGGAGTGCAAATAGCAAAATTGGACAGCTAATATCAACTCTCATTTCTTTTTGCAAATAGCCTTAAAATAGATGTTTTATCACTAATTCTTTTTATATACACCTATAATTTTTTCAATATCACGCAAATAAAATAATTTCAGGCTTGTGTATCGTTCATCATAAAAAATAAAAAGTTATTATAGGTTTCTAATCATTCAAAATAACTATTTGTTGAAATAGCTATTATAAAATTTATTTTAATATTAGTAGGGGTGCGCCAGCCGAAGCAGTAGTGCAACGCAAAGGCGACGCGCGAGAACCCCAACAGCAAGCTATTGTGGTGGGCCCTCCCCCAAAAAAAATTAATTTAATATCATAGGTGAGCCTATGGCCCACGTATCAGATATTAAACTGATAAGAACAGATACTACACTTGATCTTAGCCAAAAGGCCGAGAAAGGTATGATTAGTATTGAGCTGCTCTTTGGTTTTTATAGAAATGAGAAGGCCGCCTAATTTGAAACCTGCGATGTGGGACTAAAATAATGAATTGATTTACAAGGTGAATTAAGGGCTCGTTTGATTTAGCGTTGAGGCTCCGTTCAGTTTTGGCAAAACGCGCCGCTCATACAATTTCCGTTTGTTTTTCCGCCCTCTGTTTCGAACACTCACGTTTCAGATCCTTTTATTTTCTTCCGCCGTTGCAACCCGTGGTCCCGAGCTCCAGTTGCAGCGTTTACCTTCTTGCGTTTCTGTCCTCCCGTAGAAAAGGCGAGCAGATCCCGCTCGATCTCGACAAAAATCTCGTTGAATGTCCTCTCATCGAAGGATCCAACATCGAGACGTACATCCACCATCGAGATCCAGTTCGTCGTCGTCCACCATCGAGACATACGTTGCTACTTTCTTCATGATCCCCGTGAGCCGTGACCCCTTCCATGTTCACTGATCCAGTTCGCCGGAATGAAAGACCGCTGCCTTCGATCAGAAAATTGGCGGCAAATAGCCGGAGAAGTTAATGCTGATAGCCGGAGAAAGTGTTGAGATTGTGAGTTGACTGTTGACCTGTAGAACTTCGGATTAATGGTGAGCAGAGGAGATCTCGGTGCAGAACTTTCTACTAGCCAACTATTTTCGAAAGTATTGCACACGGAGGAGATGACGGAGGCAGGAGGAGGCAGATGGCGGAGGCAGGAGGAGGCAGATGGCGGAGGCAGGAGGAGGAGATGGCGGAGGCACGCGGAGGAGATGACGGAGGAGAATCGGAGATAAACAGTAAAAATATTTATTATAAAGTTTAAACAGTAACAACATTTTTAAACAGTAAACTTTTATATTAATAAAAAAAACTAAAATATATATATATATATTAGAAAAAAAAATTAAAAATTTATATAATAGAAAATGTTGTATAATAAAAAATAATTATAAAACGCCATCGCTGTTTGGCCAAACGGTTCTCTGTTCTGAACAGCTCTGCAAATACAGACTACCCAAACAGAACTCCGTTTTCATCTCTTCAGTTTCCACCAGCTCCATTTACAAACCTCCCATTGCAACAGCTCCCTTTACAACCGCAACCGCTAAATCAAATGAAGCCTAAGAACAGATTTTTTGTTTTTTATTAATTCGAATTATAAAAGAAAACCATAGGTCCATATTCTGAATATTTTAATGAAAATATATATATTTAAGAAAGACGAGGACGAATTTAAATATGCTGCTTTTATGTGCTTGCTTTTAGTAGAAATTAAGATTATAGAAACTAAAAAATATATATTTATCAATGAGAAGAAATTCTTTGTAAAATTAATTTTAATCAACGTAATAAATAAATAAATTATTATTTTGAATCAAAGAATTGTGTAAATGAATATAAAAATTATTATTAAACTAATTCTATTTAGTTAAAAATATTATTATTTTTGATAATAGTAGTCTGAGCCGCCGAGATGCAAGTAATCTCTACATCCACTTTGTGCGACAATAATAATATTTGATAGTCATTTTTTCTGACTCTGTGCTAAATTTATTTTTCTTAACTCATTATATATAATACATTAATTAGTATATTACTATTTTTTAATATTTAATTACATTAAAATTATTTGAAGTATTAAAAATAATTTGAAAATTAGTGAGAATATTTGGGGTTGGTACAAAAAAAAAACCATAGAGCACCTCGTTCCGACTCATCCATGTTGCGGTCCACTCAAGGCTCCGGTAGATCGGACTAGATTGGACCGTCTTAGCCCGGGAGCGTTTGAGCGCGCAAACAATCACAGAAAAAGAGAAAACTAACAAGACAATTTTTTTAACGTGGAAAACCCGTCAACTGGGTGAAAAATCACGTGGCCGGGTCTGTGACGGCCGAAACCTCCACTATTTGCTGGTTGTTGTACAAAGCTACTTTAAAGAACTCGAGAGCGACAGGCCGCCTCTCGTTACAATTGTTGAGAGAGAGATACTCGGAGGGTGACAAGCCACCGCTCCTGAAGCTAAGACTTTTGTCTGATGCAGAAGGGGATACTGCGCTCTAAGCGCTCTAGAGGTTTTGACTGCAGCTTGAAGGTTGGATCGATGTCCTCTGTGCGTCTGTCTCTGTCGGTTGTCTCCTGCTGCGCGAGAGGAGTTTGGAGTGCTGTTCTTGCTGGAGGCTGGAGCGTTTGTTCTTGAGCGCGCTTGGAGCGGTCTTGAGAGCGGAGCGCCCGGTGACGCGCTTGGAGCGGTCTTGAGAGCGGAGCGCACGGAGGCGCGCTTGGAGCGGTCTTGAGAGCGGAGCGCACGGAGGCACGCTTGGAGCGGTCTTGAGAGCGGAGCGCACGGAGGCGCGCTTGCAGCGTTCTTGAGAGCGGAGCGCACGGAGGCGCGCTTGGAGCGGTCTTGAGAGCGGAGCGCACGGAGGCGCGCTTGGAGCGGTCTTGAGAGCGGAGCGCACGGAGGCGCGCTTGTGAGTGCGCAAGGAGGAGGCGCGCTTGTGAGCGCGCAAGGAGGAGGCGCGCTGGTGAGCGCGCAAGGAGGGCGCGCGCTCGTGAGCGCGCAAGGAGGAGGCGCGCTGGTGAGCGCGCAAGGAGGACGCGCGCTCGTGAGCGCGCAAGGAGGAGGAGCGCTCGTGAGCGCGCAAGGAGGAGGCGCGCTCGTGAGCGCGCAAGGAGGACGCGCGCTCGTGAGCGCGCAAGGAGGACGCGCGCTCGTGAGCGCGCAAGGAGGACGCGCGCTCGTGAGCGCGCAAGGAAGGAGGAGAGAGAAAATCCGTAGGAGGATTTTCCCGGCTGGAGAGATAGAAAGTCTCAAAAGGGGGGAGAGATGGAGGAGGAGAAGATCAGAGAGCCCCCCTTGAAAGGAGGCATAGGGGGTATTTATAGGCTGAGGAGTGGAAGTTACGGTGGTTACGGTGGTTACCGTGGATAACCACCAAACGGAGGGCCGAGATCGTTTGTGACGATCGAAGGGTCGCGGAGGCCCGTAAAGATCGGACGGTGGAGAACGATCCAACCACGAAGGTGGTTACCGGGCGATCAACGGCGGCGACGGCGGTGGCCGGCCAAGGGTGGCCAGCCGCCAAGGGGTGGCCGTCCATGGGGGTGGCCGGCCAAAAGGGGGACCGGACAAAGGGGGGCCGGCCATGGCCGCCGGCCACAAAGGGGGCGGTCGGCGGAGGCGGCGGTCGGCGGAGGCGGCGGTCGGCGGAGGCGGCGGTCGGCGGAGGCGGCGACCGGTGGCGGCCGGCCGGCCAGTGGTGGCGGCCGGCGGCGGCGGCGGTTGCGATCCCGTGCGGTGCGGTTGGGATCCCGCGCGAGGTGGTTTTGGATCGTTGCGCGGTGGTTTGGATCCGCCGCGTGGTAGTGGGATCCGGTGCGGGAGAGTGGGATTCGGTGTGCGGTGGTTTCGGGATCCGCCGCGCCGTAATGGGATCTAGCGCGCTGTAATGGGATCCGGTGCGCGGGAGTTATTATTTTTCCCATAAATAGGGGGAACCCATCAATCCAAAAAGAGCAATTGGGCTCCTTAGGGACCTGGGCCCGGACCTCCTAAAAAGTGGGCTTGCGTGAGCCTGTTAATACACAAAGAGAAATCTAGAAAATATTCATCACACAAGCCTAAGTACTCTCACAATACAAGATTAGAGAAACTTAGTTCATAACAAAGGAAGAAACACACAAAACGTTTGGAGAGATCTTACAAAACATGATGGTTCAATGCTTAGTCGCTGCAGGATTCTCTTCACAACGTTGATCGCTTGAACAGCCCGGAGATTTACCTTCTTCCTTGGTTTAGCCACTCTCCAATGGAGGATTTCGAAATTAGGTCTTCTCTTTCTCTCTCTAATCCGAAAATCCTTCTCTCTCATAACACTTCTACTTCTCTTTCCTTGCCATTATCCTCTTGTATTGCCCCATCATTGGGGATACAAGGGGTCAACTCCTCTAACTCTCTTTCATTATTAACCTTAACTTGTTCTTTTATCGGCTCACTACCCAACTCCTTACCACTTCGTAGAGTGACTGCCTTACAATGTTGATTATCTCCTTTCGGATTTGGTGTGGTATCCATTGGGAGTGTCCCTTGAGGTCTAAGGCTCAACGCGTTAGCAATTTGCCCCAATTGAGACTCAATTACACGAAGTGAACCCTCTAAACTAGTAATGCGTGTATCGTTCTTTTGCATAGATTCGATAAGAATCTCATCGGTTAACTTTCTAGAAGGTCCTTGTTGATTGTAATTAACATTTTGAGTTGGACGTGGGTTTGAGTTGAAACCGAGTGGGTGTGCCACACCGGCGTTGTTCTTCCATGAAAAGTTAGGGTGGTTACGCAACTCTGGATTATAATAATTTGGAATTAAATTATTATTATTATTATATCTAGGTTGCCCTCCGATATAATTAATTTCTTCATTATAGATTGAAGTAGGGTGATTTTCAATTTGTTCTGTAGTGAATTATGGATTCATAATAGGGGTTGTCATTATGCTATTCACCTGTGGGTTCATTTGATTATGATTTAAGGTCAGCACATTTAACCTTTTGTTTATAGAGTTAAATTGGGCCGTGATTTGTGCAGCGAACGAGGTTAATTGATCTACTTGGTGAAGACCACCTACCGAAGAAGAAGGAACATGTCGATCAAACGATTGATAATTGCTTGACGAAAGATCTTCAAGGATAGCATATGCATCCTCGGGATACTTGTTCATTAGGAATCCTCCTGCAGCTCCATCTACTTGGATAATTGTAGAAGTCTGAAGGCCATTATAAAAGGTCCACACCCGTTGGTGCATTGCTAAACCATGATGAGGGCATTTTCGTAGAAGTTCCTTGAACCTCTCCCAAGCGTCGTACAACGTTTCACCACTCCCTTGCGTAAATGTACTAATGTCTCGCATTAGTTTGGCGGTTTTAGTTGGTGGGAAGTACTTTGCTAAAAATAATTCAACCACTTGCTGCCAAGTGGTGAGTCCGTTTTGGGAATCAAGTCATTCCTTCGCTCTGCCCGACAGAGAGAATGGAAATAAACGTAATTTAATCGCTTCGTCTGACGCGCCATTAATCTTGAATGTGTCGCACACATCCATGAATGTCCGTAAATGGGAGTGGGTCCTCATGACTTAGTCCACTAAATTGTTTTTGTTGCACTAAGTCATTGTCATGGAGTCAATTTTGAAATTATTTGCTTCAATAGTCGGCTTAATGATACTATAGTGTAGACCTCCCCTAAAAGGCATGTTATATTCTCTACAGGTTCTTCTAATCTCAGCAGGTTGCCCATTATGTTCTACCTGACCCTCTTGCCCTAAACCATCCTGATCGTTTTCATTGTGAGCGTTCTGATTATTTTGATTCATGGTTGAAGAATTGTTATGTGATAATCGACTCGCTCTTCTATTCCGTCTACACGTTCGTTCGATCTCTTGGTTCAACGGCAAAAGTTCTGGTGTTCGATGTCTGGACATACACTAATCAAGACAACGAAATAATAATAATGACAAAAAAATAAACAAAACAATCAAGCAGCAAAGCAGAAATGAAAGTAGCAATAATAAACAAAAGAAACAAACTTGAGCCTTAATTACTAAAGCTTCACTAATATTGCAAGAAAGAAACAATAAATACGTCGCACCTCCCCGACAACGGCGCCAAAAACTTGATACGCCCGAAATAGGTATACGTATTACACGCAAGTGCACGTGCCGGATCAAGTAATAATAAGTGAGTAAAGATCGTTTACACGGAGAGGTGGTGAATTTAGTGCTTGCAAATACAAGTTGTGCTTTTTCTTTAAATCCAAGTTAAACAAAACGGTGGTTTGTAGAGCATTCAAATTAGGAATGATAAAAACTACTAATTAAATTAAACTATGGGTAGTGGAGAAAATTACTTGGTTATTAGTTGAGAAAGATAATCTTGTACTGTGATTTTCTAAGCCTAGTGTGATGAATTTATAAAGGTGACTTTATGAGATTTGTGGTGGAACCAACGTTTTAAGAACCGGACCGGAGATCTAACCGGTGCGATCAAAGGTTCAAGGTCTGACCGATTGGACCGGTCTGACTGGGGTTGAACCGTGATGCTATAATAAATTATAAAAGCATATACAAAATATTATTATTATCAAAAGAAATATTATATTTGTATCTTATTATGTATAAAGAAATATTATATTTATATCTTATTATGTATAAAAGCATATATGAATTATTTATATTATCTATACAATTTCATGCCACCATATTCTCGTATACATGTGTATATATGCACATAGATTTATCTATATATATATGTGTACAAATATATTATATTATATATATTATGTAATATGTATATCAATTTATTATTATATGTATAAAATAGCTCAAGGATCTTCATGATTCCTTGGTAGGCAGAGTGGTAAAGCCATTCTTTCCTGTATGGGAGGTCGGCACTTCGATCCCAGGCGAGTTTAAACCCCGCCCAAGACCCGCCCAAGACCCGCCCGGTTGGCCAAAACCCGCTCCGGTTAGTGGTTCTATGGGCGAACCGGCCGGTTCACCGGTTCTTGACCGGTTCTGGGCGGGGGCGGTTTTAGAACCAAGACCGGACCTCCTGGTGCACCGGTCGGCGGTCCGACCGGTTGAACCGGCCGGTCCGGTCCGGTTGAACCGGCCGGTCCGGTCCGGTTTTCAAAACGTTGGGTGGAACGTCTTGCAATGATTTTAAGGTAGAAGATCCGTATCTCTCGATATCGGAAATCTCTAGCCTTTATTTCCCCCTTGGGAGAGACAAGTACCGCATAAAGAACGAAAATCAAAGTTGCTAATACCAAGGGGAAATCTCTTTCTCCCTTCAAATACTATATCAGATCTATAACACACTTACGCAACTCCTCTCTCGGATTATGGAGCGTAGTAAAAAGACGGAACATTGGCCAAAAGTTTCAAATGAAGATTATAGATTCAATAAAGATGTCCAACAAACATTCATAAAGTAGAATTCAAGCATTCATCATCACACAAAAGCAAAGTATTCTCACAATACAAGATTGAAAGGAATTAGTTCATGGTGGCGGAGAGAACACACAAAATAGTTGAGTAAATCTTACAAAACATGATGAGATTATCGACTAAGAGAAGGAGGAGGATTCTGTTGAAGTTCCTCCTTCAATCAGCCCGGTGAAATTACTGCAGCCCTCTTTGTACAACCCTTATTCTCCGAGGATGGGACTCACTCAAGACCACGTAGGCGGAAGTCAAGGTCAAAAGGTCAACACAGAGACCAGCAGTCCAAGGCAGGAACAGGAAGCAGCAGAAGCCCTGTGCGAGTATTGGCCCGGCGTGTGCGAGCAGCAACCAATACTCGCCAGATGGGCGACTATGGCATGGTACTCGCCGAGTAACCCATAGTCGCCAGGTTAGGGCTGGGCTATAAAAACCCCCTACCCCTTGGTTGCCTATAAATAGGACCCCAGGGGTACTTGGATTGGCACCTGTGCTTGAGCTTCTGGATCCCGATTTCCGAATTCTCGAGCCCATCACCCCTGCTTGCTAGCCAAGCTGGTGCCTTCCTCGTACCCTGCTCGGCCATTCTTGGTTGTGGAGGGGAAGACTCCTTTGAGCTTCCGGGTATGTGGTGGGACCTCCCTGCCGCAGCATCTGAGGTCCTGTTGTTGCTCTCCTAGCTTCCTCATAGTCGCCAGCTTGTCAATCTCGTCAGACAGCTGGGCAAGTAGCCTCCGGCTGCAAAAGTCCGAATTTTGAGGTCAGGATTTTCCTGGCGTCAACACTTTGGTGCGGTGAGCGTGGATCGCAGCCAGAGGGAGAAAACCTAATAGGAAGACAAGATGGCCGTAGAAGGCGACCACGAGGAAGTGGTCGGCAACCCGTCAGGAACTGGCAGGTTCGTGACGATGGAAGTTTTCGAAGCATTCGCCCAGCGCATGGAAGGGGCTATGCGAGCAGTGTTCCAGCAGGGTGCGGAGGGAACGGCGACCTCGCCTAATCGCCCGGTGCTGACCGAGGGCGAGGAGCGCACCCAGCGCGCAGGCAAGGAGCACATCAATCCGGAAACCGAGCGACCAAGGAGGTCGCAGCCCTTCCCGCAATCCTCGCAAGGAATTCGTTTCCGCGAGGTGGAAGAGCAGGCGAGATATCAGGATACTCGGCCTTATGGCGAGTATGGCCATGATACTCGCCAGCTTGAAGACCGTCGTCCAGCGAGTGGGAGGAGCCCATTCAGTGAAGACATCCTTGTCGCGCCCGTGCCGGAAGGATTCAGGGATCCTGTGTTGAAATACTACACCGGGAGGGACGACCCTGTTCGTCACATCCAGTGGTTTGAGGATATTATCTCTATCTGAACCATGTCGGATGCGTTCAAGTGCCGGCTGTTCGCCATCACTTTTACAGGGAAAGCCAGAGACTGGTTCCACCAGCTGCCTCTGGGCTCGATCTACTATTTTGAAGACCTGTGCCGTGGAGTAACGACCCGGTTCGCCACGGCCCAGAAGCTGAAGAAGGAGGCGACATCTCTGTTCCTTGTGACCCAGAGACCGGATGAGCCGTTGGGGGCCTATATCGAGCGTTTCCAGGAGGAGGTGCTGCATATCGAGGAGGTGGATCGCACCATCCTGCAGCTGGCCTTGACGTTCGGGATAGGGCAAGGCCTCTTCAAGCTGGAGCTCGGCAGGAACCCTCCCTACTCCTACGACAACCTCATCGTGAGGGCCAACAAGTTCGTTCAGGGGGAGGCTTCCAACCGGGACTTCTTGGCCAACCTAGCGGAGGTGACCAAGGCAGCAGAGGAAGGGAGGGAGAAGGTCCCAGAGAAGAGGAAGAGGGAAGAGCCCCCGAGGGCAGAGAGGAAGAAGCCAGAGCGGCGAGAAGAGAGGAGAAGGGAGGAACCAAGCAGGAACGATGAGAGGCGACCCGTCGTGGTTCCGGAGCGTCGAGAAGAGGAGAGGCGCTATCAGGTTCCGGACAACCGGCCGCCATGGAGGCCGGCTGGACGGCACCAGCGTCAGGATCAGAGGGGGAGATCCCCTGAGAGGAGGCCTTACCACCAGCAGGGAAGGCGAGAGGGAAGGAGAGATGAAGCCATGATGGTTGCCAGGCCTGGGCACCCTCAGGGCAAGAAGAAGAAGAAGAAGCAGCCAAGGAAGGAGCAGATGGAAGAGGTTCCGCTCTACTGCGACTTCCACCAGGCGGAGGGGCATGCCATGATGGCCTGCCCAGCTTTTTGGGAGGCCAGAAGGAAGCTAGTCGCAGGGGAAGACGGAGGAGAGCAGCGGAGGATCGAGACCCCTACCGAGCCGCAGGCAGGGCAGGCTGCCGTCGTTCGAAGGAGGAACGAGGATCGCGTCGAACGCGGAGGCCGTGGAGAGCTTGGCCAAGGGAGTCGAGGGGGGGGAGGAGTTGGAGTGATCCATGGGGAGCCGGTCTGGGAGCTTCCCGAAAGGGGAGCCTCCATCAGATCTACCGTCGTAGCGTCGCTTCGACCTCGCAAGCCCCGCCCCCATTGGAGGAGATCACCTTCTCCGAGGAGGACATGCTAGGGAATGAGAATCCCTTCCATGATGCCCTCGTCATCCAGGCCGCAGTGGAAGACTTCACAGTTGATCGAATTCTGGTCGACAACGGTAGCTCCGTGAACGTCATCTTCAAAGGGACGTTCGATGTACTGGGAGTCAGACCCGACAGAGTTCGAGCATCAGACGGTCCCCTCTTTGGCTTCTCCGGAGAGAAGAAAGAGGTGGAAGGAGGAGCAGATCTCCTTGTAACCCTCGGTGGCACCTCCATCAACTGTCGATGCGTAATCGTCGACGCCCCGAGCTGCTACAAGGCCATCTTCGGGAGGCCACTTCTCAACGCCTTCAAGGCCGTCCCTTCCTCCTGTAACATCCCCCAGACAGCTAGACCCCCCAGGTGAATCTGTCCTGACAAGGTCATGACAAGGCCGGGGTAGAGTAGAAATCCCTTTAACTTAGGCAAGATTAGGATTGAAAGTGCCTTGGACTGCAAATAGCAATTTCTAGTGACCTAGCTTAGGGTTGGATTTTAGGGCCTCATCTTAACCATTTGGCCCCACCATAGTATCCCTAACCCTTTAGGGGTCCCCTTAGGGCACCAAGGGCACATTGGGGTCAACCAAAGAGGCCAAATTGACCAAAGTCAACCCTAACCCTAAATTGGTCAAAGTAGCCTAATTAGGGTCAATTAACCCTCACCATGCCAAATTGACCACTCATCTAGGTCTAGAATATCATGAGAGACCTAGTGGGCCTAAAAGCCCCATCATGGGACCCCCAATGGTGCAAATTGACCAAAATGCCCCTTTAGATCAAAAATGGCAATTCTTCACAAAGTGCCCTAATTGACCATCACCATAATAAATTGACCTTACCCATAGTGTTATCCTATCATAGGGGACCCAGTGGACCAAAAAGCCCCTTGACTGGGTCAACCCTAGGGCTCAATTTGACCAAAGTCAACTTAGCCTGTTTTGGTCAAATTAGCTTAAATTGGGTCAACCAAGACTCATGTGACCAAATTGACCCCACCACTAGTTTCTAAACCTAATCTGGAGTTCAATGGACCCAAAATCCCCATCATAGGGTCACATAATTGATCAATTGGACCAAAAGTCAAATTTGCCCAAATTAGGTCAAATCCCTTGGATCTAGCCCAATCCCTTTGGGCTAAGCCCAAATTGATCATTTGACCAGCCTAGTAGACTGATATTAATCATGAGAGAGAGGGAAATTCGGCCATGATGAGTAGGAGAGAGAAAAGGCCAAGTTTAATGGAGAGAGAAGGGGCATTCATGGAGATTGAATGCTTTGACTCCTCATTCCTCCGCCCAATTGATGATCATTCATCCCCCTTGTCAGTTTCAAGTGAATCCAGGGGTTTTCCAAGGCTGAAGGGGGCTGATTAAAGGGGGAATTAGAGGTGGCCGAAATTACCATTAATGGTGGTAATGGCAATTCATGCCATGGCTCTTCCCCTCCCCCAAATAACTTCTTAAACACCTTCAGAAGCCGGAGAGGAGTAGAACCCCCCCTTCCCCGAGTGAGATGAGCCATCTGTGCAAGGAGTCGGGTGGTGCCGATTTTTCCAGGGTGGCGCAATGGTGGTCGACGGCCGGAGCACCCAAACCCCCAAGTGCAGGTCCATTTCCTCTCCTCTCCTCCAGTGGATAGATCCACATCAAAAATCGCCAAGGATTGGGGCCAATTGGTCCCCAATCGAGTTGGCTGAAATCTCCATTTTTGGAGCTCTATTTTCCTAGCCTAAAGCCCGATTCCGGCCACCTCCGGCCGGCCAACCACCCCCCATCGCCGGCCACCACCTCAACGGAGGTGGTGGAGGCATTGGCCGGCCGGGACGGCGCTCAGGTGGCCGGGAAATCCGCCCGCAAATCCGCCCAGGCACGCAAAATCTCGGCCATAGATTTAACAGGGACGATGATGGAGGACCGTCGGATCCGCGCCTAATGATTGATTTAATGCTTTTCTTATTATTAATATCTATATTAATATAGCTTTTATAGGCAGAATCTTATTTTAAATATAGAAAATGTGTAGAGGCCTCAACAGAAAAAGTGCCCAACATGAAAGTTGTAGGCCTTGACCCCTAGAGTCATACAAAATTGACTTCACTCAATTTGGAGCCCTGGTTTGACCTCAGCACTCATTCTAGTGCAAAGTTTGACTAAACTTTGAATGAGTGCCCACACCAAACCACTTGTCCAAATGACTTGAGATTTGGACCAGTGGTGAGTCATACCTAGGGCCATGTCATATCCAAAAATGAGAATTTTTGGAGAACTTTTTCCTAAAGTTTTTGTAGAAATTAAATAATCCTTACATAAATTACTTGGAGGGTCAAATGACCTCCAATCTCCACCAACTTTTGGTGGGGTACCATTAGGGTCATGATAAACCCCTGGTTAAAATCTCATCTCATTTGGAGATAATTTGATTAAGTAATCCTTGGGCCAAAGTTTTGTCCTTTAAGGGGAAAATTGTGTTAAGGGGACACTTAGGGCTTCTCATAGCCAAACCACCTCCTATTAGAGTGGTATTATGTCCACTGCCCTAACCCCACCCAAATCACCTCCAAGAGTGATATGGGGTCTTGGGGAGTGGGTTTGCCCTAGGACTTGGGGTAGGAGCACCTTGGGGTGCAAATAGCCAAGTGGAGAACCATTGGCCAATTAGGTCCTTTGAGACTTGAAACTTCTTAGGAAGGTCAGTGGGATGAAGTTGAGACCCCATGAAGGGTTTGGTGAGCATTGGAGTTGTTTTGCTCAAGGTCATAGGGTTGATCCCTATGGGGTGGAATTTGGGGTTGTGAAGGACATAGGAGAGTTTGTCCTTGGAGAGGGGTGTGTTGGACTCCTCTGACCTTTATAGGTGATATAACACCCTCACAAGAAGTTTGGGTGGATTTGGAGAAGTTTAGACCCTAACCCTAGGTTAAACCCTAATGGGGTGCAAATAGAGGTCAATGAAGGGAGTGTGGTCAAACATTATTGGTTTGACCTAAGATTTTGTATGGTAGGTCCTAGTGACCAGAGGAGCCTCCCTTGTGAACTGGAAGAGGTTTGGAGTTGTCAAACCTAGGTAATAAACCCTTGGGTAGATTTGTAAATATTTAAGTTTTTGGGTTCTAGGAAGAAATATTACCTTGTGGTTAATCATCTTCTGTCACCCTCTTAATTTTGATGTTTTAAATCTCTGGAGTTCCTACTAGAGCCATTGAAGAAATTTAGATCCTAACCCTAGGCTAAACCCTAATGGGGTGCAATTAGAGGTTAATGAAGGAAGAGGGGTCAAACCTTAAAGGTTTGACTTGAAATTTTGGGGAGGTGGTCTTGGTGACCAGAGAATGCTACTGTGAGAAATTGGAGGGATTTGGAGTTGCAAATCCTAAGTAATAAACCCTTGGGTAGATTTGTAAATAATTAGGGTTTGGGGTTTTAGGAAGAAACAGTACTTATTGATTTACCATCTTCTGTCATAAACTTGGTTTTAATGCTATTGATCTCTGGAAGGATCTGTTAGACCATGAGAAGACTTTTGGGGGTTCAAAGTGTAATATTCCATATTGTAGACAACTTTTGGGAGGATCAATATTAGGGTGTTAAATTACTGTAATTGCATGAAACTTTGCAGGAAGTCTTGTCATACCAATATGTACCCACTGTAATTTTCTCATAATTTATGGATTAATATTTTTAGTATCTCTAGTTCATTTTGGAATTATTTACAATTATATCCTTTGAGGAAATTACAAATGTAATCTCTGTGTTATGTGGTCAAACTTGGTAGACCTGAATATTTTAGTATGATTCACCACTGTATGAATTTGCATAAGATTGAGAGTCCATATGAGGGTACCTCCTTTGGAATTTATTGGTAATAAATGAGTTTTGGAATTTTTAAAAAATAGTAAATCTTGCAGTATTTCCCTAAGATTTCATGACTACTGATTAATAGGTACTTTTGATTTATGTAAAAATTGGGAGTGGCATTGGAAGTCAGAAAAGTGCACTTGTAGTTCAAACCCTAGGAAGTTGTCCTTGGGAAAAATGGTTTTAAATATTAATAATATGGGGAAAATTATGGAACTCTGGAATGGATCTTAAACCAGTGACATGGACCCCCAGTGAGAATATTAGGTCATAGAGTTGATTAATTAATGTACTTCCCTTCATGAGGATCAAAACGTTAAGGGTGGTCTGCGTTTAGTAAATTGGCAGTTTTGGAGTTACAGGCCAATTTGGAATACATTGTTTGGAGATGTGGGAATTGAATGGTGATTGTATGGTATGAGAGGACCCTTGGAGAGATTTAAGGTTGATGAGTTCTGGGATGGTGGGGTGCCTCCCTTGGGGTAGGTCATCTTGGGATTTGGCGAAAGATCGTCTTTTCCCCTAAGTGTCTTAAAGCACTTAGGTTTAGACCAGGTGAAATGTTAAGAGGGTTTCTTAAGGGTAGTAACTAATAAAATTAAGTGTCTTGGGAGTGGGAACTTTGGGGTGTCATCCCATAATGGTTCCTAGTACCGTAGCGAGCCCCTCACAGGGTAACCCTCGGGAAGTCCAAGACTAACCCTAACTCATAGGAGTAAGACATTGTACAAGATTAACTAATAATACACTCATCCATACCCTGTGGTTTCGGAAGTTTAGTTGGATTGGTTGTCCGAGCGGTGGGCTCGGTGGCTGTTGCAGCAGACTAGTTAGTCTGGGGAGCTTTTGGCTCGGAAGGTTATTGATGGCGGGCGGGTTAGCCCGGGGAGCTCATGGCTCAGAGATAGGAAGTAGAACATGTTGCATGTGCACTGAAGGTGGTGGGTCTTCGGTATTGGACGGTCGTTCACACCGACGTCAATACGTTGACTCGGCGAGTGTGGTTTTACACTTAGCCTTGATAGTCTGGCGGTCCAGTCAGCAAGAGTACGCAGACGCTCCGCGGGTATAGTGGAGGCGTACAATAGGTCTAGGTTGGGTAGTGTGAATACCAACCTAGAGGTGGGCGGGGCCCAACCCACCGCTTCCGTTTGCCACTACGGGAGTATCCTGGGAGTCTAGCTCGCTCCAAAAAGGGGGAACTAAAGGTCTATGCGCATAGAGTCGTAGTGTGTGAGTTGCACTTGTATGATCATAGCATAACAGCATACTTGCATGTCATAGCATAAACATTGCATTCAACCTACCCCTAACGTATAAGTCGGTTATGGGACTTCTTATACGGTAGGCCCTGCTAAACGACCCCTTGGTCTATAGGTTTGTATGGGCATTCCTATAAATCAATGGTTACCTTTATATTACTTTACTTGCTGCTTACTGTTCTTTATATTCTTGTTACCATGCTTCATATATATGTATACACCTGTGTAGCTCTAGTTCCGTCGTCACCTGCTCTTGTTTTTTTACCCCTTGCTGTCCTCCGCTTCATCCTCCCGCACGGTGCCTAGGAGCCATTGGGGGAGGGGTGGGGAATTGGCTGAGTCTTTTGACTGACGGTCGGTGGACCTTATCATTTTAGGAGTTCGAGGAGATGCAGCACCCTTCAAGGAACAGGTACAGCAGGATCCGACGTGGTGGATCCCACGGCCATGCTACCATTGTCACCAGCCAGGACATACACGGGTCAGATGTCCCATGATGAGTGGAACCCCTCCGGCACAGCGATCAGGAGACCGACGGCGAAGACGTAGACGTGGATTGCGAGGCGGCAACCGCAGGTCAAAAGAGAAGAAGCATCCAGTGTTGCAGCACCATTGGAGCCCGGAGTCTGCAGGGATGGGTCAGTCAGGTCAGAGTGCTCCAGTTTCAGTGTCGGTGACGATTAGCTTTAGTTTTGCTTAGGAGTTAGCTTCCGCGAGTGATTTATGTAGTGAGGAAATGTTGTACAGGGCAAGAGGTCCTTTTATTATTTGTAACCCTCGTCTCTTTATTCAGTTAATATATGTGGACATTTATAATTCATGTGATTTTGTGGACTTGTCTTACTCTTTAATGAACTTTTCTTCGTGATCGATTTGGCCGGCAGGATCGGCGTTTTGTAGTGGCGACCTTTCCGAGCGAAGGTGTCACCGCAAAACGGCGGTTCTGGGCCTAAGACCCGGTGGTATTTGCAAAAAAAAAAAAAAGAGGGTCTTACAAGTGGTATCAGAGCACCTCGATCCGAAGAAAAGAAGTCCACAAACCCTGGGCCACCCCGCGCAAGTTTAGTTTGAGGACAAACTAAGCAGCGGAAGCAGTGGTGTGCCCATATGGGAATCACATTGAAAAAGGTCCACTTTTAACTGAATCTTCTTAGTCAAATCTCTTCACGAGCGTTAAGTTTTCTTTTGTAGCCTGCGGCGAACCCTGCCCCCAGCAGAGAATACCTCCGGCTACAAAGATCTTTTTAGATCATACCTTAGTTAATGAGTTAGACTCAACCCCACTAGGACACGTGACTTACTAGGACAATTTATACCATGACCTAGTCTGAAATAGACCGTAGGTGTAGCTTTTGGTGAAAGTACGAGGCTACCCCAAAGAGGCTAGAGAAAAAGAAATTGTCACATAAAGCAGAATGGTATGGGACTCATAGGCTCAATCATCGTATTTGTGACAAGATTATGTTAAGACAACCACCATGACAAACACCAAGGGTCGGATAAGAATTGAAGTTCGGAAGGGACCCGTTTGGGATTGGGTGACATAGTGACCCTGATAAGGTTGTCATAGGAGGTACCTAGAAGAGTCTAAAGCGTGGAGTACACCAGTGAGCCCCAAGATAGAACCCCAAGTTTAAGGATTTGTGCCCTAAGAATTGTTTGCATACTTGGGACGAATATACCTTGGTGATATTGAAGATACTTCGCCCAAAGATAGATAGAGGCTAATCTTTTGTTTATTGGGGGCTTGTCCTTTGTTCATTGGGGCTTACCTTTTGTTCATTGGGGCTTACCTTTTGTTTATTGGGCAAATTATTGGCAGACTTAGATTTCCTTTAGACCTAAATTAGAGAAATTTTGTGGACTTGTCTTACTCTTTAATGAACTTTTCTTCGTGATCGATTTGGCCGGCAGGATCGGCGTTTTGTAGTGGCGACCTTTCCGAGCGAAGGTGTCACCGCAAAACGGCGGTTCTGGGCCTAAGACCCGGTGGTTTTTGCAAAAAAAAAAAAGTGAGGGTCTTACACCTCCTACCATCAGTGCTTGAAGTACTGCCAGGGGGATGTTCAGGTGAGGATCAGGAGCGATCCAAGAGCCTCCAGAGAGTGCTACCTCAGCGCCGTCAGTACCATCAGCTGGATGGATGACGCGGAAGAATTCGGAAGGGTGCTGGAGAGCCCAGCTAGGCTGGAGGTAGCCGAGGAAGTCGAGGAGATCGAGGTGCTCTCCGCAGCAGGAGCATTCGGGCTGGTGAAGATCGGCGGGTCCCTGAAGATCAAGGAGAAGATAAGGATGGCGGCGTGTCTTCAAGAGAACGTCGACATCTTTGCTTGGAGCGCAGCAGAGATGCCGGGGATCGATCCTGAGGTCGCTTGTCATCACCTCAATTTGGATCCCGCGGCCCAGCCCGTCCGCCAGAAAAAGAGGAAAAATGCCACTATCCTGGCCGAGCCAATCCGGCAGGAGGTGAAGAAGCTGCTAGACGCAGGCTTTGTGTCAGAGATCCAGTATCCAGGCTGGGTCTCAAATGTTGTAATGGTTAAGAAAGTAGGGGGCAGCTGGCGAATGTGTGTAGACTTTTCTTTGATGAATAAAAGCTGTCCGAAGGATTGTTATCCCTTGCCTCGAATCGACGCGCTGGTTGATTCAGCCGTCGGTTTTTCTGTAATGAGCTTTCTTGATGCATTTTTAGGATACCATCAGATCCGGATGCATCCCCCTGACTGCCGCGATGTTTCATTCATCACTGATGATGGCTGCTACAACTACAAAATGATGCCCTTTGGGCTGAAGAATGCCGGAGCCACCTATCAGCGGATGATGGATCACATTTTCAAGGAGAAAAAGGGGAGGAACCTGGAGGTGTATGTGGACGACCTCTTGATTAAAAGCAAGAGCGTCCAAGAACACATTGTGGATCTGGTGGAGACCTTTGCGACGCTAAGGAGGTTCAAAATGAGGTTGAATCCTGCGAAGTGCGTCTTTGGAGCGGGAAGAGGCAAGTTCCTGGGGCATCTCCTTACCCCGGAGGGAGTAGAGCCTAACCCCGACAAGGTTAAGGCGATCCTGGAGATGCCTTCCCCGAAGACAATGAAGGAGGTGCAGAGATTGACTGGAAGGTTGGCGGGTCTTAGCCGCTTCCTGTCGAAGGCCGGGGAGAAGTGCTCTCCATTCTTCAGAACACTCCGCAAAACGGAGAATTTTGAGTGGTCTGAAGTATGCGAGAAGGCATTCGTAAAGTTGAAGGAGCAGTTGACTCAGACACCTCTCCTTCAGAGCCCAAAAGAAGGCGAAGACCTGCTCATCTACCTGGGAGTAGGGGCAGAGGCTGTGAGCTCTGTGCTAGTCCGAGAAGAGAGGAAAAAGCAATTACCCATCTACTACGTCAGTCGGGTACTAAAGAAGGCGGAGCTGAAGTATCCAATCCTGGAGAAGCTTGTCTTCGCCTTGGTGGTGTCAGCGCGGAAGCTCCGACCTTATTTTCAGGCTCACTCCATCCGAGTAGTGACTGATCATCCTCTCCGAAACATCTTGGAAGGAGTGGAGCATTCAGGAAGATTAGCGAAATGGTCGGTAGAACTCAGCGAGTTTGACATTTCCTTCTCACCCCGGGTGGCGATCAAGGATCAAGCGGTAGCAGACTTCTCGGCAGAAGCAGAGCCAAGGGAAGAGGTGTTCGACCCAATGCCTTGGATGATGTTTGTTGACGGAGCTTCGGGAAGAAGCTCTGTGGGAGTGGGCATCGTTCTTGTCAGCCCACAGGGAACGAGGATCGAGCAAGCCGTCGAGATCCTCTTTCCCGTCACAAACAATCAGACAGAGTATGAGGCCATAGTGGCAGGCCTGCGCCTCGCCAAGGAGCTAGGGATCCGTGATGTTCGGACCTTTACGGATTCAATGGTGGTCGCATCGCAGATCAGAGGAGAGTTCGAAGTGCGCGACACCATCCTACAGAAGTACTTGGTGAAGGTCAAGGGATTGATTGGAGGCTTCCAGTCATTCTTCGTCGAGCACGTCCTGAGAGAGGAAAACTCGGCGGCGGACCGTTTGGCCAAGTATGGGCCAAGAGCTGGGGGAACCATCACCGAGCTGTTCCGGCCGTCCATCGAAGAAGGGGAGATGATGGAGCTCGAGCAGCGCCCCTCATGGACGGATCCTTTTGTGACATTCCTTGCCACCGGCCAGCTTCCAGCAAGTGAAGGGGATCAGAGAAGGTTTCGGTACAAAGCGGCGTACTATCTTTTGCAGGATGGGGAGCTGTACCGTAAAACCATCTCGGGCCCCCTAGCCAGGTGTATCTCTGAAGACGAAGTACCCCGGGTGTTGGAAGAGATCCACTCGGGAGAGTGTGGAAGTCATTCTGGGACTCGCACTTTAGAGCAGAGGGTCTTAAGGCATGGTTACTTCTGGCCTACAATCCGGAAGGATGCTGAGCTCTTCTCGAAAAAGTGCCAGAAGTGCCAGCTCTTCGCCCCCCTCCAGTTGCAGCCAGCCCAGCAGCTCCGTTCAATCACCGCCCCATGGTCGTTCGCCATTTGGGGGATGGATTTGATTGGCCCTTTCCCCCTAGCTAGTGGTCAGAGGAAGTTCATTCTCGTCATGATCGACTACTTCTCCAAGTGGATCGAGGCCAAAGCTTTGGCCAAGACCACCTCTCAAGTCGTGAAGAACTTCATCTGGGGGGAGATCGTCTGTAGGTTTGGGATTCCTCTCGCCATCGTCACCGACAACGGTCCTCAGTTTGCCAGCTTGGAGCTGGAAGATTTCTGCAGACAACTGGGAACTGATCTTCGATTCGCCTCTGTGCATCACCTGAGGAGTAATGGCCAAGTGGAGGCCGCCAACAAGCTGATCATCAACCTGCTGAAGAAAAAGGTGGAGAACCTGCGAGGTAACTGGGCGGACCAGCTCTCCTCGGTTCTGTGGGCTTTGAGGACCACTCCTAGCTCAGCTACCGGGGAGACACCGTTCAAGCTCTCTCACGGATCGGAAGCTCTCATCCCAGTAGAGTTTGAAGTCAAAAGTCCAAGGGTGATCGCCGCCGAGGGCGGAAGTGAGGGATGACGACTAGAGAATGAGGAGGCTAAGAAGCTATCTCTCAACTACATCGAAGAACTTAGAGATTTAGCTTCCGCCAGACAAGAGGAGATCAAGCGACGAATGGCGAGGCATTTCGATAAAAATGTTCGCCTCAAGCACTTCCAAGAAGGTGACCTGGTCCTGAAGAAGGTAGACGCGGCGGGACGATCAGCGGCCATCGGAAAGCTCCATCCAAACTGGGAAGGGTCCTTCATCATCCACGAGTCACTCCTAACCGGAGGATACCGTCTGCAGAACCAGGAAGGAGAGCTGCTTGGGAATACTTTGAGCGGTGATGACCTGAAAAGGTTCTACCCCTAAGGGGGCATGTGTATGTCCCACCCTTGTAATCCCTATTGATTTATAAATAAAATCCTTCCTCTCCCTGAAACACGGGACTGGGAAGCTTTTTTCTATCACAGCAAGAATCTTCAGCAAAGAGTATGCTAGGTTGGAAAATGAGCCTCCGACTTAATCCTCGTAAAACCCCAGAACGGATGGTGGGACAGTGCCTCGGTTCAGCAACCCTCTAAGACCAAGCCTCTGCATTGACGGTCGAGATCAGCTCCCCCCTTGCATGTTGGCCATGGTTCGTATCGATTGCACTTCTCATTCGACTGGAGAGATTACAGGGAAGAAGTCTGGACGCCGATCTTCCGATCGGGCAAAGAAGTGATCAATTTAAACCAGCTCGCTTCAAAGCGTCTTATTTCCAGCATTCCTCAGATTGTGTGAGTTACTGTGCTTAAATGTGCTTAAACTCCCCTTAAAATTGTTGAGCAGCAGGAAACAGGTTTGACGGTGTGTTCCCATGGAACTCCCCGACTGTCATTCACCACCAGACGATCTGCTCATCGATATCCGTCACCACCAGTTGGGAAATGAGCATCCGACTTGAACCTCGTAAAACCCTGGAACGGATGATGGGACAGTGCCTCGGTTCAGCAACCCTCTAAGACCAAGCCTCTGCACTGACGGTCGAGATCAGCTCCCCCCTTGCATGTTGGCCACGGTTTGTATCGACTGCGCTTCTCATTCGACTGGAGGGATTACCAAGAAGAAGTCCGGCCGCCGATATCCCGACTTGGAAAAGCAGGTGACCGATTTGACCGACCGAAATTCGAAGGCATCCAAACATCCAAGTCAACGGAGGCCCTGGGAATGTGAGCCCTGGGGGACCTGCCCGACTACCATCCCATACTTGACGTCGTCCTTCGAAGGCATCAAAACATCCAAAGTCAACGGAGGCCCTGGGAATGTGAGTCTCTGGGGGACATGCCCGGCTGCCATCCCATACTTAACGTCGTCCTTCGAAGGCATCAAAACATCCAAGTAAGAGGAAACCATGGGACGGTGTGTCCCTGAGGGACCTGCCCGTCTGCCATTCCTTACTTGACGTCATTCTCCGTCGACATCAGTTTTTCAAGTAGAAGGGAGGCCTCGGGATGATAAGTCCCCCCGGGCCTCCCCGACTACTGAACTCTACTTCTTCCTTCCCTTGAAGAGCTCCTTTTGATTATTGCATAAATCCTAACAAACTCTCCACTGGGTACAAGTCGAGGCCCTGGGAGCAAGAATGCAGGTGCGAGTATGTTGGTGCGAGTATGCAGTAGCGAGTACTCAGCCTTGCCGAGATCCTAAGAGCCTAGCGAGCACTCAACCTCGCCTCTAGCCTAGGAGCCTAAGCGACCTACAAGCAAGGAAGTAAGTACAAATGCAAAGAACAGGCAAGCAATATAATCCAGTTCCTTTCATTTATGCAAAAAATCTTGTGTACATCAAGTTATAGGTATATTAAAGAACTGCACAAAAAGGTCATCGGGCGAGCAAAAAGGGAGCCCAGGCGACTAGGCGACATCCTCGCCTTCTATATCTACGTCAGCATCATCATCATCGTCGTCATCATCACCGTCGTCCTCATCATCTTCATCCTCGGCATCGCTGGGCTGCGGCGAGGATGCTCGCAAGGGGGAGGTGGACTCTTCGGCGAGCAGCGCCGGAATGATGTCCCCCACTGTCAATCCCATAGCTTTCGGCTTCAGAAGATCGTATGCCTTCAGCTGGTTCAGGATGACCTCCCCCGTTGCTCGCGCGATCTCCCGGCGAATATAAGGCATGTCGTCGTCGTGCATCCTTATGCGCTTGACCCTGGGAATGGCGCCTCTGCCGGTTGCTGCTCGACAGGCCGAGTTTCCAACTCGGCGATACGGATTTGGGCGACCTCCAGGGCCGAGCGAGTATCCTCCAGCTCCTTCTCGGCCTGGGATAGCCTCTTTGCCGACTCCAGCTCGGCAGCCTGCAGCGAGCGAAAAGAAGAAGGTTAGTTTAAATAAGTTTGCAAGGTAGCGAGTATCCCAAAAAGCGAGTAAAATCGCAATGGTGAGTACCTCGAACTCCTTAATCCTGTTCGCCATGGCGATCATCTTCGGGCCCTGCACCTTGATCACCTGCTCATACTCGAGCAGTCGCCTTGCTGTTGCATGAGCCAGCTCGGCTGACCGCAAGAGGGAGCGCGAGGTCTGGTGAGCCAGATCCTAAGTAGTTGTATCTTGCAGGACTTCGGCGTCCGCACGACCATAGAGGGCGTAGGTCACGTCGAAGGCCTCCCCCTTGTCCTCCCACTCATCCGACCAGGCGGGGAGGTTAGAGCTGAGGGTCACCTCGTGTGCGCGCTCAGCCCAGGTCACCAATGGGTGACCATAGGCATCCTCGCTGCGGGTGCCCTCATTAAAGAGAGGATGGTCGCTCGGCTCGCCAGCCTCCGAAGGATCCCTTCTTGCCCGGATCCTTTTGGGCGACCTCCTTCTTCTGTCTCTTGGGCTCAGCGACCTTAGCCTTACCCTTTCGCTTCTTGGAAGTCCCGGCCTCATCGCCGGCGACCTTGGGATCGTCGCCTCCTGGCGACAAGACGATTGGGGATGAGCCCCCAACCTCGCGCGCCGAGGTTCCCGCACCCCCTTGGGTGGCGGCCGTCGCCTTCAACGCGGGAGGAAGAGCGTCGCGCGGAAGAGTTTGCACGCCTGCAAACAAGAAGACCAAAGATTAGTCGCCTGATCAACGCTCAAGGGCGAGTATGGATGATGCTCGCGCAAAAAGTACCTTCGCCTAGGCGAACTTCCGTGAGCTCGTCTACTCGCCTCCTCCAGAACACCACGTCAAAGCGACGATGCCTGAAGGAGTCGAGCAGCTTCTCCTGACTCTCCCTCAGGAAGGGGACCGTGAAGACATTCTCCGACGGCTGGATGGGCGAGCTAGAGATGCCCGCGAAGTCGCCCTCGATGGCGACTAGTCGCTCCACCCAGCGGTGATTCTTGTTTGAAGTACCCGCCAGAGTGCAGACATGGCTGCACAGGAAGATGACGCCCTCGCCGGTCGCCATGATGGTGAATACTCGCCTAAAGACCGCAAGGTCAAAGACGATATTCTATTCCCGCAGGAAGCACAAGAATCCCATGATCATCGTCACTCCGTTGGGATTGATCTACGCAGGAACTATCCCGTAGAAGACGAGTATCTGGCGGAACTCGGGCCACAGAGGAAGTCGCAGACCAACCTCGAAGTGGCGGATAGGAAGTATCATCGCCAAGGGCGAGGAAGTGTTTAGTCGCTCAGACTGGCGAGGAAGCCTGGCGACATACCCCGGAATCGCGAACTTGGCGTTGAAGTCATCCAAGTCCTTCTGTTGGGTAATCGGCTTCTTGAAAGAGTTCTCCTCGAAGTTCTTAGCATGGTTAGCCCGCCTGATAGTCGCCTCGTCAGACATTTTGAGAATGAAGGAAAGGGAGCGAGTATGGAAGAGATGCGAAGAGAAGAAGTATGGAAGGCAGTCGCTCAAGGAGCTAGAGATCGCTGAAAGCGTATTTAAGACTCACCCCCCCCCCCCTATTTATAGTAGTCGGGTAGCCTGGCTTGTCGAACACGACTCCGCGAGCACGACTAGGGTTGGCGAGTATCAAAGTAAATCGCCAAAGGCTCAGAGCACGTCAAAATGCCGACCTTCAGCTAGCGAGTACCTGCATCAAACAGAAACACGAAGGAACTCGCCAGGATGCAGGCAACATTCAACATATGCTCGGCAAACAGTAAAAAGAAGATAGAGAAAAAATCCAAACAACAACAGATAAAGCAAGATACGAATGAAAGGCGAGTATCCAATTACTCGGCAAATCAATACTACTTCAAATAATAAAGTGTTCAAAGATACAAGATGCTCGCCGGGAGCTACGAGCTACAAAGAAGAAGAAAAATGAAGAAGGGTCAGCAGCTAGGGTTGTGCTTGGATGTTCGCCTGGGTATCCTGGGGCTGAGGATGTCGCCCGACCCAGCCCATGCTGCGAGCACGCTTGAAATGCTCGACGGCCACGGACATTGCGTCCTCGCCTTGTCGCAGCTGGTCCTCGATCCTCGCCAGCCTCCCCACCGAGCCCATGCTCGCGCGCATCCCGACCAGCTCATCATGATGCAGCTGCTGCCGGTGCTCGATTCGTGCCACCCTGCGCTCCAAGTCGCTGATAGACTGGAGGCGAGCTTCAGTACCCGACAGGCGAGTATCAAACTCCTCCAGCCGGGATACTCGCGCCTCCAAATCAGTCAGGCGACGATGAGGGTCACTGGCCGCTAGGCGCTCAACCCGCGACTCCACCTCAGTCAAGCGACGATGAGGCTCGCAGATCGATAGCCGCTCTATCCTGGACTCCAAATCCAAGATAGCGCGAGTAGTCTTCTCCTGGTACTCGCGAGGGGGAAGTCCGACGGCGTCGATCAATGCTCCCACGGGAGTATGAGCGCAACCTGCAGAAGAGCATATGAAGAGTCAGAACTCCAGCAGAATCAAAAGAGCGGTGGCAACTATCCAAAGGCAGCGACCAAGTACCTGGCCGAGGACTGCGGGAACGTCGGCGACCAGAGCTGCGAGATCGCCGGCGAGGATAGACCCTTCCTCGATGCGGGGAGAGGCTGCGATGGACGCCATCTCGGCGAGTAGAGTGGCCGCCAGGATGATCCCGGTTATGGGGCGTGCTCCCCCGACCGCGACCATCGCCTGTGCGCCCTCCACCCCTTGGAGCAAAGAAGGTCGAAGACCCTCCAGTCCCGCCTCTGCGCAAGGACTCCCCTTGGTGGATAGAGGGAGCAGTTGAAATAGAAGGGCGTTGATCGCCCGGAGGAGCCACTGAGGGCGGAAGTCCAGGAGGAGGCGGCGGCAGCACGACCCCGGGCAGATGCGAGCTGCTCGCCAGCTCTGGTCGCGAGTCAGGTGGTGGAGGAGGAGGATTGATGCTCGACAGAGGAGCCCCATGCTCGCTCATCGGCCTCTTCTCCACGGATGAACTGTGGAGGATCCTCACCGCGCGACCACCCCGAGATCCACCCTCAGGCGAGATCAGCAAGGATGATCGCAGCGGCAGAACGTCCAAAGGTTCCTCCCGAACCTCGGTACTCGTCGGATCTGAAAACAGAAGCAAAAAGCGTCAGAAGTCTCGCCAGGAGTAGTTATTATAGCAGCATAGTCAGAACAGCAACTAAAGAGCTCACCTCGCGCAGGAGGAGGGTCTGGTTGGGCTTGAGTTTGGGCCCCAGCCCTACTCGCCTCCGGGGCGACCTCTGCCGAAGGAGGAGGAGGAGCAGGAGCAGGCGAGAGCCCCTCGTGGGAAAGGCCCAAATCTTCCAGCAGCTGCTGACGCTGCCCGCTCAGAAGATCGGCGACGTTCTCCATAGTCGCCTCCTTCTTTTTCTCTTTCTTCTTCTTCTTAGCCGCCCTCTTCCTCTTCTTATTAGCGAGGAAGGCGTCTACCTCGGCGTCCATGCGAGGAGGAGGCATGAGAACGCCGATCAAATTCACGAGATCAGCCTTGGCCTTTTTGGCAGCCTCGGCAAAAGCTAGCGACATTATGTGCGAGTGCAGAAGGACGGATTCGCCGGAGACCCCCCCCCCCCCCCTATATATAGATCCCAGACATCGGTCGGCAAGATTCCGAGTATCTCCCAATACTCGCCCAGACAGAAGCTCGTCGAATAAAGGTTGGATGTTTCTTTCCGAGCAACTATGTTACTCGCAAAGAGCGGGGATTGTGTACAACCCTTATTCTCCGAGGATGGAACCCACTCAAGGCCACGTAGGCGGAAGTCAAGGTCAAAAGGTCAACACAGAGACCAGCAGTCCAAGGCAGGAACAGGAAGCAGCAGAAGCCCTGTGCGAATATTGGCCCGGCGTGTGCGAGCAGCACCCAATACTCGCCAGATGGGCGACTATGGCATGGTACTCGCCGAGTAACCCATGGTCGCCAGGTTAGGGCTGGGCTATAAAAACCCCCCTACCCCTTGGTTGCCTATAAATAGGACCACAGGGGTACTTGGATTGGCACCTGTGCTTGAGCTTCTGGATCCCGATTTCCGAATTCCCGAGCCCGTCACCCCTGCTTGCTAGCCAAGCCGGTGCCTTCCTCGTACCCTGCTCGGCCATTCTTGGTTGTGGAGGGGAAGACTCCTTTGAGCTTCCGGGTACGTGGTGGGACCTCCCTGCCGCAGCATCTGAGGTCCTGTTGTTGCTCTCCTAGCTTCCTCATAGTCGCCAGCTTGTCAATCTCGTCAGACAGCTGGGCAAGTAGCCTCCAGCTGCAAAGGTCCAAATTTTGAGATCAGGATTTTCCTGGCGTCAACACTCTTGTCGCCTCCTCCAAGTAAAATCTCCAAATGGAATAGTGTAGGGAATGGAATTGGGGAAGAAGATGAAGAGGAATAGAAAAATCTCTATTAATCCTCAACACTCTCCCACCATAACTGCCATTCATTTCGAAAATCCTCTCTTTAAAAACGTACAAGTTCTGTCCAAGAGACACCTCCTTTCAGATTTGCAAAGGCGATTAATTTGACTTTAAAATTCTGAAATTCGTCCAGACAGGTTACAACCTGTTTCAGGATCCTTCAACTCTTTTCCCAGGACAGCATTTTTGAACAAAATCCTTCATCCAAATTGTTCCTTTTGACTTTTCTTGCATCAATACGTAGGAAAAAGACCGATTTAGTCATAAATAAAATAAATATACATTTATTTCATATTATAACTTCAATTAAACTAATTTTTCCCAAAAATGTCAAGCAAATGGTCTAAAACAAAGGCTAAATAATTTCTTTTTGAGAAGTTATCACCTGTCGTGTAGGGCTCGGTCGAGCCAGGTCCGAGTCTGGTCAGACATGGCTCCCCGCAGCTGTCAAATGGCAGTGGATGTTGTCATTTAGCAGTAGCAAAGCTAGGTAGCTAGCACCCAATATTAAATGTTGGGCGATGGCTGCCCAACATTAAGGGTGCGTTTGGTTCAGCTTATAACCTTCGGTGCGGCAGGAACGGAACGGAGAAATTGGAATAAGCAGTGTTTGACGCTGTTGATGGACCGAAACGGAGGTTATTAATAACTCCGTTTCTTTGTATAGGGCAGACACAAGTCTTCTCCCCAGTCCAGCCGCGCCGTTCCCCCACGTTAGGTCTTCCTCTCCCCCGCATCGCCTTCTCGCGTGTACGTCGACGCCGATTTCGCCGTTTTTTTCTCGCCGCCGGTGTCACGCCGCCTGTCGCCGGCAACATAGGCTAGTCACGCCGCCCCTCGTCGTCCATAGGAGCTACTCACGCCGCCAGATTGCATTACTCTCGTCGCCGCCAGTTCTCCTCGCCGGTATTTCTCGAGGCCGTTGGAATCACGGTGCCTCTCCAGTTCCAGTCGACGGGATCGCCGCCTCTCCAGTTCTCTTCTCCCGATTTTAGGTATATCTCCTTTTATCAATTTTATGGATATTGAATTTTTTTAGGGCTATTTGTCAAAAAATTTTGGTGAATGTGTGTTTGTTTGTGTGATGATGAGATGAATGTGTGTGTGTGTGTGGTTATGTATGTTTTTGTCTGTGTTTGTGTGTATGTGTGTGTGTTTTCTTATATGTTTGTGTGTGTGCGTTTTCTTATATGTTTGTGTGTGTGTGTGTGTGTGTTATATATTGTATGTGTATTTGTATGTGTGTTTGTGTGTTTGTGTTATATGTGTGTGTGTTATATTTGTGTTATATGTGTATGTGTGTGTGTGTATTTTTCAAATTTGGTGTGTATGTGTGCGTGTGTTTGTGTGTGTGTGTGTGTTTGTGTTTGTGTAATATGTGTTTTATATGTTGTATGCGTATGTATATTTTTATATGTGTGTGTGTATGTTTGTGTGTTTGTGTTATATGTGTGTGTTATATTTGTGTTATATGTGTATATGTGTGTGTGTGTATTTTTCAATTTTGATGTGTATGTGTGTGTGTGTATTTGTATGTGTGTGTGTATGTTTGTGTTTGTGTTATATGTGTGTTTGTGTTATATGTGTGATTGTGTATGTGTGTGTGTGTGTGTTATATTTGTGTTATGTGTGTGTGTGTGTGTGTGTGTATATTTTTCAATTTGGGTGTGCTTGTGTGTGTATTTGTATGTGTGTGCATGTATGTTTGTGTTTGTGTTATATGTGTGTTTGTGTATATATGTGTGTGTGTTATATGTGTGTTTGTGTATACGCATGTTATATGTGTGTGTGTTTTGTGTTATATGTGTGCGTGTGTATATGTGTGTGCGTGTGTATATGTGTGTGCGTGTTATATGTGTGTTTGTGTTATGTGTGTTTGTGTATATGTGTATGTGTATTTGTATGTGTGTGTATGTTTGTGTTATATGTGTGTGTGTTATATTGTAATAATTAATGATTTCTATTCCTTTTTTTATACTTCTCATTTTTGAAGCATAACAACTGAGCTCATATTTTTCAGGAAAATATTACTTGGTGGATTCTGGCTATCCGCTACAAAGGGGATACTTGAAACCATATCAAGAGACACGTTATCATCTTCCAGACTTTGCTCGTGGCGGTCGTGCACAGGAAGGACGACGAGAGATATTCAATCACGCGCACTCATCCCTTAGAAGTGTGATTGAAAGATCGTTCGACATTTGAAAGAAGAAGTGAGTCATATTAAGTGATATGTCGAGCTACAGCTTCGCTAAACAAAGCGATATTGTGATAACGACTACGACATTGCATAATTTTATTCGACGGCACCTTCGCGAAGGGATACCTATCATGGGTTGCTAGTTCAGGGTGTAACTGTGATCATCAATAAGTGTGCAGATGACACGATGAGCCACATGGTACGGTGACAAGACTTCGAAGGCACCAAAGACTTAGAAGCATAAATGGATAACTCATACGTACGATGAAAATATACCTTACGGGTTCTGGGTTGAATGTTTGACACCGACGTCGAAGTAGGAATCACGGTGGAATACTCTCAACAAAACACAATCATAATGGATAACTCACACCTGAATTGGAATCATAATAACATAAATTCAACATAGGATTTCCGGCCACTTGCAAAAAACAACAAAATACAGCAAAAAAAAAATTCCAATCAAGATTGGAATACTATAAGAAAGGGAGCTTGATAATTTCCAGCCAACCTGGTTTGAAATGCTTGGGTTTTCGGCCAAAAACAGGTAGCAGCGTCGGACCTCCAAAAAATCCTATGTCATCGCAGGTGACTAGAAGCATAAATTAATGGAAGAAGAGATCAATGTCGAAGGGGCGAACCAAAAAAGGTGACTCTAGAACCGAATGTCGCCGGCAGGAGCTTTGAAATATGAATGGATCTTCGGAGGAGGCGGCGTCGGGAATGATTCGTCGACGTCACGTTCAGCCCAGATGTCCTTCGTCGTCGTCGGCTTCGATAGTAGGGAGCGGGAACGCTCGGGCGGCATCACTCGGGCGGTATCGCTAACGGGGAAGAGGGCTGCGTGCGTGAATGGTCGTGCGGTTAGGTATTTTAGGATCGGATGAGTGTTTGTAAGACCCGTATTTAATAATTTGAGGTGTGAATAACAAAATCAATTGTTCATATAAGATATCCCTTTAAATTAGTCATACAACATAATTTTAGAGATCTGCACTCAAAAGTCTTGTGATTTGCGTATATCAATGGCAAATCTGAAGGATGAATGGATGGTTTCCATGGTGTTTCATAAAACATCCATCCCGAAGAAAGCGAGATCAGCTACAACAGCATCAAGACGGATCACATGTCTTTGCTTCTACTCTTTCGCGCATCTTCCGCCCTCATCTGAAGTCACTTCTCGAACGATGTAAAAATCTAAAAAATCTGACCCGGGCACGTGCCCGGGTGTGCCTCCATCTAGGTCCGCCCCTGAATGTGCACATACCATCCATCCCCGGAAGAAGCCCCGTGGGTGTATCCGATGGTTTTCCGGCGTTTTCTGATCTCCGATCAATTCAACATAGGCTCTGTTTGGTACAATGGTGGCGGTCATGAACGCGGCGGTAAAATCGTCATTCATGAACGCCCACCCAAGGAACTTCATCCGCTTGAACATAAAAGTGGATGAAGTTCCTTAGATGCCCGTTCACGCCGCTTGAACATAAAAGTAGATGAAATTACTTAGATGTCCGTTCACGAATAACAGTTTTACCACCGCGTTCACGACTGCCACAGTCGTGCCAAAGGGAGCCATAATCTTTAGCTTCCATTCTCTCTCTGCTATTGTCCGCCGACGCAGGTTGAGGAGTGAATCCATGAATGGTTTGACGGGTACGGAGCTTAACTGCGCGCATACCTTTTTACGAGAAATCTCTCTCCTAATCACAATTTAACTGCAACCTAAGTCTATCTTTCAGTTTGATGAAGTTATGGACTAAATTCTTAAAAGTAGTAAACATTTGACACAAAAATGCTAAAGTTTAAAGTTTTAAGATTGATTTCTTAAAGGTCCCAAGCCTTAGGGACTGAACCTATTTTTTTATTTATAAAAAAAAAAGTTACAAAAAGTTCTAACACTCTTTTAGAAAAGGTTTCAATTATATAAGAGACTCTTGATCAATGCAAGTTTTTATAAACTCTCATTTGCCGGCTCAAATTCTTCTTCTTTACAAGTTATAGGCTCGTGAAGTTATTATTTTTAGTCTAATTTACTTAATAATGGCATTTATTTTCGTATTCTCGTTCACATTTATTAAATAAGGGTCGCTTATCAACGCAGGTTGGTGTGAGTGGTTCGGCACTCTCGCCTTTTAACCAGATGTTTTGGGTTCAAGCCTTGAGAATAAACCTAATTTGTGAAGGGAGAGCTTTACCTCTTCATGGGCCGACCTGTCAAGTAGCATGATTATATTCTCAGTCTATACGGTGACAAAATTCTTTATTTATAAAAAAATTGTAATCTACCTAGATTTTTTTATGTTTGCAAGCTTTATGTTACTATTTATGATAATTTCTTGAAAGTACGTTATGTCTTCGTTTGACGCGGTGGTGGCTGTCGTGAACGCGGTGGTCATGAACCGTGATTCGTGAACGCCCGAGCTCACCTAAAAAAATTCATGCATTTTATTTTCTTGGTAGCGGTCGTAACATTTGGCTTGTCAAACATACAATCTATGATAATGATATTTTTGACCCAAATCACCGGAATAAATAAGGCGCGCCAAACGAAATCTGTATCTTCTTTCTAAGTTTTTCAAACCACGGCGTACAATAAATTTAACAAGCTTACAATATTTGCAATCGTCCCATTAAGATGCCCAAGCAAACGAAGTTATTCGAGGGCAAGGTGGGTGGAGCGGGACCAAGCAAAGGTAGTTGGTGCTTTGAAAGGCGTGATAGTAACTCATGGTGAAAACAGTGTTTCATATGAGCGACATGTATAGGAGGTGCAGTCGTATCTACGGGTTTAGAAGAGGAGCTTGAAGAGCAAACCATCAACCACTTGGCTGTAAATGGATTGAACAAGACGGGCGAGTGTTGCAGGAAGGAGACGTGAAGTCACCCACAGGAAGGAGCGAGGAAGATGCTCTCTGGAACAAGAAGAGGCGTAATTTGAAGGAGGGAGCAATCAATCGCAAAAGGCATCGTTCAACTCGGGCAGAGGAGTCACCGACTGGACTATCAAATTATGGATCGGTCTGCGCATGAATGATCGATCACAGAGGAGTTGTTGGCATGAGGAACGATTGCACATTGGAGGAGTCTTTGATAACGTGCGCGCCGACGATGGATAAAATATAGATCTAGGGATCAATCGGTGCTGGAACAATCAGATCGTGCACGGACGACGTGCGCTAGACGTATCAATCAAATCTGTCGCACGCGATTACGTGCGCTGGAACAAGAAGCCAAAGAGGATTGATCGAGCGCTGTAAATTCTGCGACTCCTGTTACCAATTCTTAATTTTTTTAATATAAATATTATGATTTTTATTTCTCTCAAAAAAGTATTTGCGTTCTTTAATTATTATATAATTTGATTTGATAATTAATTGATGTATCTATTATAATTTTATTTAGAATTAGTAGGGGTGCGCCAGCCAATGCAGTAGTGCAACGCAAAGGCGACGCACGAGAACCCCAATAGCAAGCTATTGTGGTGGGCCCTCCCCCAAAAAAAATTAATTTAATATCATAGTGAGCCTATGGCCCACGTATCAGATATTAAACTGATAAGAACAGATACTACACTTGATCTTAGCCAAAAGGCCGAGAAAGGTATGATTTGAATTGAGCTGCTCTTTGCATTTTATAGGAATGAGGAGACCGCCTATTTTTAAACCTACGATGTGGGACTAATACAAGGAATAGGTTTACAGCTGGATTTCTTTTCTGTTTTAAATATTAGCTTTTATTTATCAATTGTCGTGTTACTTATTAATTTGAATTATAAAAAGCAAATTATATTCTGAATATTTTAATTAAGCTATATTTATTTAAGAAAAACGCAGACGAATTAAAATATGTTGCTTTTATAGGCATGCTTTTAATAGAAATTAAAATCATATATAAATTTAAAATATATAATATATGAAAATAAATTATTTGTACAAATTAAGTTTTAATCATTGTGATAAATTATTATTATTATTTGATATCGCTCGTTTATATAACTCTTTGAGGTTGCGTTTAGCCGCATTGGGGTGTGTCGCTCGTTGGAGCCCGCTTATGAGACAGCGAGGCCGCACCCCACCCTCGTCGGGCGCAACCAAAGTCGTGTAACCCCACCCCACTAAGGGGGTGCGGCTAAGCGCCCCCCCCCCCCCCCCCCCCCCTCCCCCCCGCTAAGGGGGGTACAACCTGCTCCCCGCTCGCGGATTGTGGCCAAGACTTCACTCCGCATAGTGGGGGCGGACGAAACAGCACTCCGCATATTACGTGGTGGGGTGCGGCCGGCACCGCGCCCCATTGGGGGTGCGGCCGGCGCCGCGCCCCCCTTGGGGGTGCCGCCGGCGCCGCACCCCCATGGGGATGCGTCCGACACCCCTTGGGAGTGCGGACGGCACCGCACTACCCACGAGGGTGCGGTCAGTGTTGTGCCCCTCTCGGGGGGGGATGCAAGCACCCCTTCTTTTCAGGAGGGTGTGTCTTCCAGTCTTGAGAGGCGCGCGCTCAAGCAGGCGCGTGCAATTGCATCATTGGCTTTTCACCCACGAAACAAGCTAGGTACTCATGCATTCATCATGCGCTCAGAACGTTCTCGTGTTCGTTGCGTGCTCAGAACGCTCCAGTGTTCGTTACCCCGCTCAGACCACTCTCGTGTTCGTTGCGCGCTCAAAATGCTTCAGTGTTCGTTGCGCGCTTATAAAGCTTCCATGTTCACAATGCGCGCGGCAGTTAACATTTCCTGATTTTCTAGATTGCAGATCCAGTTCACTGCGCTCAACGCCATCAACGAAGCTGCCCAAGCGGACCGAACTACCCCGGGGGCAAGACGAGAATATCCAAAAAGTGGCGATCTGTGTGCTCCAAATCGACCAGCGTGATTCGCCTGTCAGGTGATTACGGTGGTTACGATGACAAAATTACTGGGCTACCCCTGCCAAGGCTATAAAAGAAGCCAGAGCCTTCATTTCAAGGGACCTTGTCTTCTACGCCCGAGAGAGCTCTTTTGAAGATTTTTCTGAAATTCTCCTTCGACGCTTGAAGATCTCCTTCGATCTTCGATGATCTTCTTCGAACCTTCGAAGATCTCATTTGCGCATTCGAAGATTTTCCTTCGCTTCAGAAGATAGTCTTCTAAGCGGGTTGGGAATCCGTTAAGCTACGAAAGGCGACTCGAGAGTCTCACTTTCGTTCCTAGAAAAGTACTTAGTCTCTCGAGAGGTGACTTGTTACCCTCGAGGTTCTCTCTCCACCATTGTAATGAGAAACAACCTGTCGCGCTCGAGTTCTCAGATTTCAATTGTAATGAACCTGAAGATAGTGGAATTTGGTCAGTACAGCTCCGACCGCATGTTTTTTCACCCTTTTCGATTTTTCCACGATAAAAAGTCTTATTATTATTTATTAACTTTCTCATTAACTGTTTGCGCGCTCTGCTCGTTCTTGAGCTAATGTGATTCAATTCGAATGATCTACCCGAGCTTCGAGTGACCCGCAACATTATTATTATTATTATTATTATTATTATTATTCCGAGTTAAACAATAGTGTAAATTAATATAAAAATTATTATTAAACTTCATCCATTTAGTCAAAAATATTATTATTTTGAATAATTGTAGCAGAGCTGCTGAGATGCAAAGTGATATCTAAATCCATTTTGTGCAACATTAATAATAATTTATAGCCATTTTTTGACTCCGTGCTAGATTTTCCCTCTTAACTCATTACAGTGTCAAAAGATGGTTAAATACTATTGTTGTTGCATATTGTGGATTAAGGTATGGGCTCTTAATTATAAATATTTAATATGTTAATTACTACATTACTATTCTTTAATAGTTAATTACTTTAAATATTAAAGTAAAACTAATTTAAATATTAAAAATAATCAATATTCAGAGTCAGTCCCAAAAACCCCATGGAGCATCTCGATCTGGTCTAGTCTTGCAAAAAAGCCCCTCGGGCCCAAGTCGGGCCCTACCCCCTTAAAAAGGGGGGCCTGCATAAGCCTGCCATACCGGGCCCCGCTAGGTCAGGCTAGGCTCGAGTCTGATCAGGCTTGGCTTCCCACTACCATCAAATGACAGCAGCAAAGCTACCATCAAATGACACCAGCAAAGCAAAGCTAGCGAGGTCTGCGAATAGGCGTCTCCTTAGACATTTCTGATCTCAACGAATTACCGGTGGTACACAATCCCCGCTTTTTTCGAACTCGCTCGCGAGGTCGTAGTTCGGAGAGATGTGAAATGCCTAAGGAGACGCCTATTCGCAGACCTCGCTGGGCGAGCAGGGGCGAGCATGGGCGAGCATAGGCGAGCTTGGGCGAGTACCTCGCGAGTATGGGCGAGTAGCCCTTGTAACTCGCGAGCAGAGGCAGTATACTCACCTAGACCCCCCCAAGATTTCTCTATAATTAGACCCACAGGGGTACTAGAAATAACACTTTTGGAAGTGGTCGAGGTCCCCCCAAGCTGCATACTCGCCAAGTCCATGCCCGTCTAGTACCTCGTCCAGCTTTTGGTTGCGGATGAGAAGTTTCTCCTAAACTTCCGGGTATGTGGTGGGACCTCCCTGCTGGAGCACTTGAGGTGTGCTTTTAGTTATTTTCTCTCTCCTGTTTTAGCTATCCGAGCCGTGGAGTTTGATCGCAGGATCAGTAACCTCCGGTTGCATTGATCCGAATTTTGGAGCTGAGATTTTCCTGGCTTCAACACTCCATCACATACCAGGAAGTTTGGGAGAAACTTCTCCTCCGCAACCAAAAGCTGGGCGAGGTACTAGACGGGCATGAACTTGGCGAGTATCCAGCTTGGGGGGGCCTCAACCACTTCCAAAAGTGTCATTTCTAGTACCCCTGGGGGTTTATTTATAGAGAAATCCGGGGGGGGGGGGGGGGATCTAGGCGAGTATACTGCCTCTGCTCGCGAGTTACAAGGGCTACTCACCCATACTCGTGGAGTACTCGCCCATGCTCGACTCTGCTCGCATCTTGCTCGCCTCTGCTCACCTATGCTCGCTCCTTGCTCGCCCCTTGCTCGCCCATGCTCGCCCCTTGTCCCTTCGTACAATAGTTACTATATTATTATTATTTTTTGGCACCAACACTTGGAAGGAGAACGAACTTCTTTGGATTTCAAATTACTCAATATCACGATGGAATCTTTATTTGTTAAAATAAATATATTCATGACAAATTTAAACAATTTGTATTTGAAAAATTAAAACAAGCTAATACATCAATGAATGCATCACTTAAATTAGGAAAAGATGAAGCCAAAATTTCTCAAAAATAAGATGATATGTAAGAAACATTTACCAAAACTTCCCCTGAGAATTCGCATAAATGCAGGTTGTATCCCTCTTACTTTTGAAATTATAAAAAAACTCACATGTAAGTTTACATTTCATAACATTCATGCACAAAAATACTCATTTAGTGTAAATTTTCAAGGGGTCACAAAATTACTCACTGATCTCGTGCCTCTAATTATATTTTCCTAATTTTTATAGACCAATTCATAAAGGAACCTAAAGATGATAGACATGTTCAACATAATTGCGAACATTGAAGCATTTGAAAAACAATCTCGCTCATGCAGCAAAGGGTCACACAGCCTAAACCGCACAAAGAAACGCATGTCTCAGCCAATTCAATGCAGGGTCAGTAAACCTTAAACAACCCCATTCGATCGATTCAACTTTTCTTAGTTGTTGCTTTAGGACGAGGGAATCAAACCCTACGCTCAATCTAATAAAAAATTTCGTGATCCCAACAATCGTGCTCAAAACCGTTCATTTATGTTCTTACCAAGCTCAACCCAATCTTGAACATAACCAAAATTTGAAAAACTACAAAATGTGTTTGCTTATCTAAATATCTAAATGCAAGCCCTACTCAAGCCTTAGCTAAAAGCCCAACTAGCATGTAGCATTGCAATGATTTATACATACTAGTGCTAGTAAATGGATATCATTGAACAAAAACTAGTTCATGAATGTAAATAAACAAATACATTGTCATTCAAAAAAAAAATTGCCTACGTGTCAAACCTCCATAGTTATGTTCAAACTTATTTGATTACTGAAATTTCCTAAGAGCACCTCCACAACCATTTTAGAGTGGAATGTGTTACACTCACACATACGCCAGAGCGACTACTCCTCATCGGGACCACCGGAGCGCATATATGAAGAACGCCGCGATTATTTCTTGTAATTGACTTGTATTAATTAAAAAGAGCACAAGATACAATCCGGAGCAAGCTCCGGCCAAGCACAAGGAGATTGGGTCCTCCAGAAACCTTCTCTCCAAAGAGAGCCCAAAACAAATAGAACATTCCAGATCCATTAACACCTAAACACCTCCTCCTTATATAGATGAGGGAGGGCTACTATACAAGGAATTACAAAATAATTTAAATAATTAATTAATCTAATTAATATCAATCGCAAGTCAATTACAAAAAATAATCACGGTGGTCTCCATATGCGCGCTCCGATGGTCCAGACGAGGAGTAGTCGCTCCGACGTATGCGTGAGTGTAACATAATCTCCGATGGTCCCGACGAGGAGTAGCCGCTCCGACGAATGCGTGAGGGTAACCGTTTCAGACATCTAAAAACCATGATCAAAATGATAAATTCTCAAACAAAAAATACATTTTAAGTACAATTTTCAAAAAAGAACACTACTTGGGAAAGTATGAAAACCCTTCTAAAATGCAACAGTTTCACACAGACACCATCTTTACAAGCTTCTAATCATATTGCTGCCTCAGATGCATTTCTGTCTCGCTCTTCCACGTGGCGTGACTGGATTGGCCTTTCATCCTCTTGCTCTTCTCCTTATCTTTCATGGTCGAACCCTTCTTCTTCTCAGACTCTTTCCCGGCGTCTGCCAAAGGGCGGTCTCCGCAAACCGGGCACACTACACCTCGAGCGTGTGAATAGGTTTTCGGGATCCCACACTGCGCACACATTCTGAAGAATGGAGCAATACACAAGTTAAGCAGACTACGGTTATTTAAAAATAGGGCATTTGCTCGGATCTCCCCTCTAAGTTTGCTAAATTACAGGTTGCACCCTCTTACTTTTAAAATTACAAAACTTCTCCTATAATTTTACATTTCATAACATCCGTAAACAAAAGGAACCCTGAAATTTTACTCCAAGATGGTATTTTTGTTTATGGATGTTATGAAATTTAAACTTGTTGGGGAGGTATTTGTAATTTCAAAAGTACGAGGGTGCACCAAATAATTATGCAAACTTCTAAGAGAAGTTTTGGTATATATATATACATATATATACTAGCATCTTCGCACGGGCTTCGCCCGTGCTCGATGCGTCGTTGCGGCCTTCGCCCGCATTCAAGCGGAACAGTTAAATCGATGCGTCGCTGCGGGTGCGCCTTTAACATATACATATGAGCACTCAAAACGACCGTAAAAAAATATAAATCAAGATTACAAATTTTTTTTTTTAAAATGTACGCGTTGACGTAAGAAAATTATTTTTTTCTCCCTCTCTCTCTCTCTCCCTCTTTCTCTCTCTCCTCTTCCTTCCGCCATATGTCTCTCTCTCTCCCTCCCGCTCTGCCCCCCCCCCCCCCCCTTTCTTCATTAAGAGGTTCACATTCTCTCTCTTTCTTTCTCTCTCTCCCCGCTATCCCTCTCCCCACGTGCTCTCTCTCTCTCTCTCCCTCCCTCTTTCTTTCTCTCTCCATCGCTGAAAATGGATGACCATAATTGCTTGGATGGATGTTTAGCAGTCTCAATGGTCCTAAAAGTATTTTTTTTAGAATATATATATATATATATATTCAATGGACAGAAACAAAGAGCTGAACTCCAAGCAAGGCATCTGTTTGAAATAAACAACAAAATAACCTATATATGCTGACCGTAAGAGATCTGCAGCATCCTTTGCGTCGGGATTTGAGGCCGAGAATATGCGCTTTCCTTCTTCGTTCGTGGCGCCAGACGTCACAGCTGGGGCGCTTGCTTCTGTGCCAGCTCTAACTCGATCGCGAATCCCGACTATTTGGGATTTGGACTCTATAACAGCACCTGGAGGAAGAGTAAAAGTTACTCGATTGATCATAATATATGTTAGGGGTTAATCATCGGGAACTTCCAGAGACATTGCATAATTACAGGGGCCTCCCTTCTACATTTGAAATTACAAAAACCTCT
This sequence comes from Dactylorhiza incarnata, assembly GCA_033032865.1. Lineage (NCBI taxonomy): Eukaryota > Viridiplantae > Streptophyta > Magnoliopsida > Asparagales > Orchidaceae > Dactylorhiza > Dactylorhiza incarnata. The sequence goes on along the minus strand of JAWHQI010000229.1, from coordinate 2,957,848 downwards.
CATGTGAGTTTACAATATTACATGACACTATCTCTGAATCAACATACATTATGAGTGCATCGCCATACAGGGGGAGATTTGCTATTGTACTCAATATTAACATTGTAAGCTTGAAGGGGAGGTTTTGTAATTTGAAAAAGTAGAGAGGATGTCTCTGTAATTATGGAAAAATCACAGGGAGGTCCTAGTAATTTACCCTATATGTAATGATATTTTTTGTGATAGTCTGCCAGAAGGGAGGGTTTTGTTAGAAAATCATGGAAGAGATGCAGAGCAAAAAGGAAGAAAACCAGAACTGAATTCATTCATTCATAGATTTTTAAAAATTACATCGCACATAGCATTCTCACTGATTTATACTACAGGTTTACATGGAGAAGTTAAAACTACATTCAATTCTAGAGGGAGACGAGATGAGGAGTTGGGTTGCTTCGTCTTCTGCCTTAATCAGTTCGTCGCCTTCTTTGTCTTCTGTCATGCCTTTATTGCTCTGGTTCAATTCGGAATGGCCGTCCCGGTTCATTTTGCAAAATTGGACCGCCGGTTCATCTTTTAACACCCCCTCTTGAACCGAGGGCGGTTCAACTTTTAGGTTAAATTTCATCGGCAGGAAATGAGCTCTACCGAGCGGTTTTGTGAGGATGTCCGCCAGTTGGGCTTCTATCGAACAATGCTCTAACTTTACTTCTTTCTTCTCTATCTGCTCTCTTATGAAATGATACCTAATATCGATATGTTTGCTCTGATTGTGCATTACAAGGTTATTCGACAAAGCAATAGCTGAAGTAACGCATTTGACTATGATCTCTTCTTTCTCTTCTTGCTGAAGCTCACAGATAAGTCTCTGCAGCCAAATCCCCTCACAGATAGCTGAGTTAAGTGACATATACTCAACTTCTGTGGTGGATAGAGCCACAGTGGGTTGTTTGCATGACTTCCATGAAATTGGGCATTTTCAATAGTAAACCAAATATCCAATTGTGCTCTTCCGATCGTCAAGTGATCCTCCCCAATCAGCGTCACAATATCCAACAAGTTTTGGTGAGGGGCATTGTGAGTAGAGTAATCTGTGAGTCTTTGTCCCTTGCACATACCTGAGGATTCGTATGGCGGCATTGAAGTGCTGCTTAGACGCTGAGCATACATATCTCGCAACTTGGTTAACAACATTTTCAATGTCAGGTCCCGTGCATGTGAGATAAATGAGTGATCCGGCTAGGCTTCGATATACACCTTCATCTGCTTTCTCATCCCCTTCTACCGTCTTTTTCAATTTCTCGCTTTTGCACATTGGTGTGACACGAGGATTGCAGTTTTCAAGCTTGTACTTTTTAAGAAGTTCTGTGGCATACCTTTCTTGAGAGAGGAAGATCCACCCAGGGGATTGCTGAACCTGTATGCCCAGGAAATACTTCATTAGTCCTAAGTCGGTCATCTCGTACTTCTCTCTTACCTTCTTTTTGAAGTTATCAATTGAGGCAGTTGAGTCACCGGTTATGATTAGATCATCAACATATCGAGAAATGAAGGTTCTGTTGCCATCGTCTTCAGATTTGATAAACAGGGAGGGTTCAAATTTGCTTGACTTGAATCCTTCTTGATGCAGGTAGTTGGTATTATTATTGTGCGATGCACGAGAGGCTTGCTTAAGGCCGTAGAGAGCCTTGTGCAAGCGATAAACTTTATCTTCTTCCCCCTCCTTCTAATACCCCTCTGGCTGCTCTACGTATACTTCATCTGTGAGAATTTCGTTTAGGAATGCAGATTTGACATCGAGCTGATATACCTCTATTTACAGCAATTGCTAGCATTAGTCGAATGGTATCCTAGCTACTGGAGCGAAAGTTTCATCGAAGTCTCTCTCGGGTTGTTGGTTGTACCCTTTAGATACTATACAAGCCTTATGCTTGACAATTTCATCATGCTCATTGCTCTTAAGCTTGAACACCCATTTTAGTCCAATTACGACTTTGTTTCTTGGTCTGAGAATGAGGCTCCATGTTTGATTTTTTCAATAAGAGTTATTTTTTGCAGTTGTTATTCACAAACTGTGTTTGTCTATTCGTAGATTGTCTATTCACAAATATTTTTGTTATCCGCAGATTAGTGAAGATTTTTTTTTTAAAAACTTTGATCGTCTTCACCTTCCTTACCACAGGGAGGGAATAACCCTAGCTATCTAAATCTTCTCAAACAAACCCTAGCTATCTAAATCTTCCCAAACAAACCGAAATCGCATGAACAATGAAGAAATCATCTTTCTTCCTCAACTCGGTTTCTATTCGTGCATTTATTTTATGAATCACGATCTGTGCACATATTGAAGTGCTCAAAAGGTCGTCAGAGATGTTCTTTCATTGTCGAGCCCTGCTCAGGAGAATAAAGATATCAACTGTTCAGATTTAAAATTGGTCTGCGGATAACAATTTGTAAACTCAAATAAAATGAGAAAATATTGGTCTGCGGATAGACATTTATGGTCCGCGGATAGACATTGGCCTTATTTTTTTCATCCATTGCTTCTTTCCAATTTTTGTTAGTCATAGCCTCTTGAAAATTTGTTGGTGCCAAGTGGAACACATTACAAGGGGGTGTCCATCTATAAATTTCATCAATTGAGCAGGTTTTCAAGGGCGGTGATGACGAGCAAGGACTTTGAGGTTCAATGGTGAGCTCAAATGAATCGTCTTCACTTTGTGTCTCTTGGATGGAGTTGACCGGTAAGTTGAGCTCAACCGGGATACATGGTGGAGAAATGATTTCCCTTTTCTCTAATTCCCAGACCCAATTGTCCTCCTCGTGGAAAGTTACATCTCTAAATATAAAGAATTGTTGCCCCTTCGGTTCAAAAAGGCGATATGCAACCCAGAAACACACATTTGATACTGGACGGATCAAGTTTTTCCCTCTTCTCCTTCATTTGGTGTGCAAAGGCAATACACCCAAAAGTTCTGAAATTCTCCAATGTTGGTTTTGTATTGTGCAAAGCTTCGTAAGGTGTAGACTTCTTTAATGCCTTTGTTGGAGCTCTGTTAAGGATGTAGATTGCCGTGTTGACAGCCTAAGCCCGGAAGTTCTTTGGCATGTCTTTATGTAGTAGCATGGATCTAGCCATCTCAACAACTGTCCGACTTCGTCTCTCCACGACGCCATTCTGCTGTGGAGTATCAGGGGTAGAGAAATCATGCCGAATTCCATGGAGTCGACATAATTCAAAGAAGGTTTGAGAGACACTCTCCACCATTATCACTCCTATCGTTTTTATATTTTTTTCTAGCTTCTTCTCCCATTCTTTTTTAAATTCACATAATAATTGAAAAGCTTCAGATTTACATTCTAATAAATAAGCCAGCATGTACCTGGAGTGGTCGTCGACAAGAAGGAGAAAGTATTTCTTCCCCCCATAAGAGATGGTAGAAGCAGGTCCCCAGCGGCCCATGTGAATTAGTTCCAGAGGCTGTTTGCTTTGATGTTGTGAGCTTGTGAATGGTTGTCGATGATTTCATATTGCACAAGTCTCACAATGGCGATGAAGAATAACAAGATCAGGAATGTCATCGGCCAGTTTGTCTTTAATCAGCACTTTCATTGCACCATAATTCAAATGCCCTAGCCGATGATGTCAGGTATCGACTATGTCTTTAATCTCTCCTTGAGAGGATAATGCTGACTTTGGAATATTCATTGAAAGAGTATACACTCCGTTTTTTGTCATACCTGCTTAGGCCACCATGTTGCCTAGAGAGTTAGAGATGGTGCAGGTTCTGTTATTGAAAACAATATTGTATCTGGCAGTGGTAAGTTGCCCGACACTGAGAAGATTCTGAGCCAACGAAGGCACAAATTGCACTCCTTCAAGTTCTTTAGGTGAGTCATCTGGGAACTGAGCTAGTATAGTTCTCTTTCCTTCAATGTTATTCGTCTTCCCATAACCAAGATAAACTTGAGATTTGAATGAATCATCAAAGGAATGGAAGATGGTTCGATCGTTTGTCATGTGAGATGAACAACCCGAGTCGACATACCAGGTTGTATTGGTTTTTTCTTCAGGTGTCGATCTACTACAAGTCAGTAGCATTTTCTCCTCCTCGACTTTCTCAGTGTATTTCACTTCTTCTTTAGCCTTGATTTGAACCAACAATCTCGATCGAAATGTGTAGGTTGTTTACATCTTTTGCACTTATGAAAACATTTAGAGGCTTCATGGTTGGTCTTCTTACAGAGCGTGCAGAACAAAGAACTTGAGCCTGAGCCTGAGTCCGCTTCAAGCTGCTTGGATCTGGGATTTGGACTCCACGTGGTTATCTTCTTCTGAACATTTTTAAACTTGTTGTGCTTTTCTCCTGGATTTGGATGGCCAATGGAAGAGAGTAGCTAAGTCATTGCTCTCTTCAATGGCAGCAACAATATGTTCATACGACTTTCGGAGGCTCCTTAAAATTTTAAGCACGATTTCTTGATCAGGGATGGGAGCACCCAAGGTACTTAACTGGTTTGTGATAGAAGTGATTCGTGGCATGTAATCAAAGATGGTTTCGGTGTCTTTCATATTAATGGCATCAAACTGACGTCTTAGATTTTGACGTCGAATATGAACTACTTTTTTATCTCCTTGGTGAATTTCCTTGAGTGTGTCCTAAGCAGTCTTTGTTGTTTTGGCAATCATGATTCGAGGGAAGATGATCAGTGAGACTGATTGTTGGTTGATCAGCAATGCCAAGAAGTTTTTCATTTTCTCTTCCTTGGTCAGTTTTGCTGGCTCTCCTTCTTTAGTCTGCTCAGCCGATTGAGGTCCAACTTCGATGATCTACCGGAGGTCCTGAGAGTCAAATGGTGTTTGCATCTTGATTGTCCATTGATCATACATGTCCCCATTGAAAATGGGGGCAACAACTTGAGGAATCGACATGGTAGGGGTAGATGATGAGCTCATTTTTTGATAAAGGTTTGATATGCAGAAACCTCGAGAGGTTCTGATACCATTGTTAGAAAACTATGGAAGAGATGCAGAGCAAAAAGGAAGAAAATCAGAATTGAATTCATTCATTCATAGATTTTTAAAAAATTACATCGCACATAGCATTCTCACTAATTTATACTTGCAGGTTTGCATGGAGATGTTAAAACTACATTGAATTCTGGAAGGAGACGACGAGTTGGGTTGCTTCGTTTTCTGCCTTAATCAGTTCGTCGCCTTATTCGTCTTCTGCCATGCCTTTATTGCTCTGGTTCAATTCAGAAGCGCCATCCCGGTTCATTTTGCAAAATTGGACTATCGGTTCATCTTTTAACGGGTTTTGGCATCTGTGTCGCATTTGATTGCGGGATGACAAAATTGTCATTTCCATTACAATCAAAAACTATGTCTGGAGTCGGAATCCATTATCGATAATGGACCGCCGAGATATGGCTCAATGAAGCACGAACATTGAAACGAGACTTGAACAAGACACGACATGGACATGGGGACACGACATGGACATGTGGACACAACATGGACATGGGGACACGACACGGACATGGGGACACGACAACCTTATAGGAGAAGACAATACATGCCATGGATGATTTTTTTAATAAAAAGTTTACTATAAAATGTATAATTAAAACATAGAAAATCAATATTTTCTATCAAAACTCATAGCATACTTAACTATAATATCACATGTATCACAAAAGAAAGGTAGTGCCATTGATAGTGTATGGGGGTTCCCCCGTGAGGCCACGACAGTGCCATTGATCACTCGTCTCTTATAGGCAGTGTGCGGCGATGACAACCACAACTTCACTCGATATCCTCGCTATATAGTATTTGACAGTAGTTGCATTGTCACTCGTACATACATATATAAATCTATTATACATTTCTCATAAAAGCTATTTAGTGCAGTTGGTAAAGTGTGTTGGTAAACACTTTGGTCTCAAGTTCAAGCCCCATCTTTCATAAAATATCAAATTGGTATTTTTAATAAAACATTGCTAAAATAATTAATTTATTTTAATTAAAAATAAATTCAACGACTACAATTAGTTTGATGGTGTAATAGCAAAACTCTTCTTAAAACTATAATCTATGGTGTTTGTGTATGTGTGTGTGTGTGTAAACACAAATTTAATTCTTATTATAATCATTTTTGTGTAACTAATAATTTCAAATCTATTTTATTGAGGGATGATTGAAAAGATCAAATTCTCCTACTAATTTGGCATACTCCTGCTTCATGTGAAAGTAATAAGTATTATATGCAACTCTTGTGAAAAATATGAATGAATACAAAGGTGTTTGGATGTGGAACTCAACTCTGAACAACCTACAGAAGTCCCATGTTGTATAGACCTTTCTAAAAGGAAGATGAAAGATAATGCGTCCAACCACTCCTGTTCCAAAATGATTGTGATTAGCAGCATCAACGCCCATTCTCGTCATAGCTAGTTATATGAACATCAACTGGACGACCGGAGCCCATCATCATATTTAGAGCTGTTTCTATGATTTTTCCCTATATTATTACTTTTTCCAAGTTGTCTTTTGAGTTTAGATTCCATGATCCGACGATATGGCCCTCGATGACATCTAAACTAATCTCAATATCCTACAAGTACTGAGCATTGGGTTTTCATTAGGTATTAAGCTGTTTGACGAAAAAAATGCAAACTCAACGGTCACCCGTTTGTGTTGTTGAAACTGAAAAGAATCATAGATGCTGAATCCTAGTCCCTCCTGCCTCGTGACGCTACATGCGGTTCCTGGCCAACCTTCATTTCATGATGTCGTGGATTTCTCCACCTTGGTGTGGCTCATCACGGAGCAACCTCACCCTCATTTGTGGCGCATCATGGACACCTTCCCAACCGTGTTCTCCACTACAAACGCCTTGCCTCCTCGCAGACCAACTGATCACAGCATCACCTTGGTACCTGGCGTCGAGGCGATTTCAGTCAATCCGTACTGATACTGCCATATCCAAAAGGACGAGATTGAGCGACCGGTTAAAGACATGTTGGCATGGGGCTTGACAAGCCCTAGTTTCAGTCCTTTCTCTAGTCATGTCTTGCTTGTTCACAAGAAGGATGGTAGTTGGTGCTTCTACGTTGACTATCGAGAGTTGAACAAGGCCACCATTGTTGATAAGTATCTCATCCCAGTCATACAGGAGTCATTGGACGAGCTCCGCGGCGCAATGTATTTCTCCAAGCTAGACTTGTGAGTCGGCTATCATCAGATTCGGATCAGCAAGGAGGACATTCACAAAACGACATTCCGCCCTTATGATAGGCACTACGAGTTCATCATGATGTCGTTTGGCTTGATGAATGCGCGTCCACGCTCCATGCTACGATGAATGATGTCTTTTTGCAGGTGCTTCACACTTACATACTTGTATTTTTACATGGGGTCTACAGTTCATCTTGGCAAGACCACCTCTGCCACCCAAGGGCGACACTTGCTACACTGCATCATCATGAGGTCCTTGTCAACTCAAAGATGTGTTCATTTGGCAAGATGAAACTTAGTTACTTGGGTCATACTATCTCAGCTCACGAGGTCTCCATGGACCGGGACAATATCGACGCGGTCCTGCGTTGGCCCCCTCAACGCTCCTTACGAGATGTCTGAAGCTTCTTGGGCCTAACCGACTACCGCCGCCGCTTTATCTGGGATTATGGCAAATTGAATCGCCATCTTACCACTCTCCTAAAGAAGATCGACAACATGTAGTTCTCTTGGTCCCCGCTTTTTCCGCTCTCCAAAGGGCATTAACGAGGCACATATCTTGACGAGGCACCTATCTTGATGATGCCTGATTGTTCTCAGTTGTTCATGGTGGAGTGGGACGCCTCGGGCGCGAACATTGGGGCGATGCTGTTGCAGGCTGGCTAACCGGTGGAGTCGCTCGTTTGTCCCCTACTATGCATTCCCATTCAGCTTACGAGATTTGATGGTCCTCATCCTAGCAGTGCAGCATTGGGGAACTTACCTCCCGGGCCAACCCTTTAAACCATAGTTTGCGCTATCTTCTCGGTTAGAAGATCGACACAGTGAAATTGGATCGCCAAACTTTTGGGATATGATTTCACGGTTGAGTTCAATTCAGGACATTCCAAAAAGACACACGCGCTTTCTCGACGGTCTGAGTCCTCTTTGTCGTCCGTGTCCAGGACAATTGGAAGATGCGACTAACATACAACAGAAGGTGCTAGTGGATCCCACCCTCTACAAGATTGTTGATGCAGTTCAGATCAATCCCACAGCCAGTTCGTCGTTTTGAGTCGCTCATTCTCTCTCACGAGGGCATTGAGTGGGTCGCTCATTGATGACTCTTGTTCATAACAGAGACCATACCATCGATGGCACCCTCCCCGTGCAGCTCATAGGTCCCGACACCATGGAGTGGAACCCAGTGTCAATCCTTGACCTCCATGCAGAGCCACGGAATGGAGATTTGGTTGACCAGGTCCTCGTATGTTGGCCACACCGGCCACCTTCCAACTCCACCTGTGTGGATCGCGACAACTTCCACCGAAAGTTTTCTGAATTCTACCTTGAGGACAAGACACATTTCTCAGACAATGATATTGTTATGGTATGGGATGACAAGTACCCGCTCACACAAACTTGGCTAGCATATACGCGTTAGACGGCTCTGATGGGTTAGGAGACGACCCAGTTGGTCTACTCGTGAAGCAACTGTTTATCTTTCATTTTTTATGCATGTAATGCTCTTTTGCTGCAATCTTGTGTTATTTACACCTTTGTCATTACCTTAGAGCTTATATGTGAGTTGGCGTGTTTGGAGATTATCTTAGGATCATTTATCAAGCTGCCTAGGGCTGGCTAAAGAGACTTCTCTTGGGATTTCTCTCCAATCTTACTTTCGTCTTCTTCTCCCTCTTTTAGCCTCAGTATTATGTTATGGATCTTATTATTATTATTATTTATTTCCATATATGCGTTTATTATGTCATACGAGAGGCGTCCTTATATGACGCATGATTGTGTTGTGTCCTTCGTGCGTCCAAGTTTGTCGTTATTTCCTTTAGTGTTATTTCCTTTTTATGTCAATTGTAAGTCCTATTTAAAGGACCTAGTGGGTCTTATATCGGTATGCAAGAAATAAAGTCTATTTCCTTCTTCTAAATTGTGAGATTATTGGTAGCTCTCTCCTCCAACGAGCAAGCCCCGCTTAGGCAGCCGCGGTTTTGGCTCCACGGTATCCTCCTCCGCCGTCGTCCTCATCGCCACCGACTAGGCCCATAACAACTTGGTATCAGAGGCCACTCTCCTCCTCGTCCGGCGACGCCCTCCACAGCCGCTGCCATTTTGATCCTTCCCCAACATCACCTCGACGCCAACAAACACGATGCATCTTCATCGACTCCGACGCAAGTCCTCCAGCCCTGTCGGCGCAAGCCCTGCGACATCCACGTTCCAGCCAGCGGCCTCTCCGTCGCGTGTCGCACCCCGTCCCAGCGACGGCTCCTGCTTCCGTTTATGCTGAGCCCTCCGCACTCCGGATCGTCTCCGCCGACCAAATCCAGCGACGCAACACTCCCGTCGACGCAACAGAGAAGTAGCGTCCAGCGGCCTCGTCGTCGTTCCCTGACCCAGTCGGCCGCAACAGAAGAAGACGCGTGGGTAGGGCATACCGCCACTGACTGCGCAAGCCTCGTCAACTTCATCGCACGGCATTTCCGCTCGTCGCGACTCTCGCGAAAGGAAACAGCAGGTATTACGGCTTCTACAAAAGGTAACGCACGCCTAATCGAGCCCTGTGCCGCGCCAATGAGGAACGAATTTTATAAATCTCATCATGGTCGTCAATTAGGCGGGTCTTGGCTTTTAAGTCCCAAACTGCATTGCCTCCTGAATAAAGATAACAAAGATCAGAGTATATTTTGTTGTCAACATTGTGTCAACATTGGGCGACGACGCGGTTCTCGCGGCAACTCCCAAACAGCCGTCTCCGAACAATCTAGTCGTTCTGTCACCCGCTCCATATCCCGTGATAACTCCATCCACAATATGGGAGACTCGCAAGGTTTTACGGCGGCTCTCCAGGACGTGTTGCAGACTGTTATGGCCGCCATGGAAGCACGCTTTCGGGACACCGAAACCCGACATCGGGACGACATGGCCACCATCACTGCCAGACTTAATGAGCTGACCGCCTCCCTTCCCGTTGTTACTAATCCACCCACGGATCACGACAGCAGCAGTCAAGTTCCGCCACCGCCGCTCATTCACCATGAGCCACCACCACATACCTTTGTTCGCCCTGAAGCGGCTATTCTGCCACGTTATACCCGTTTGGAATTCCCCACATACGATGGAAAAACTGATCCCTTGGGTTGGGCTCACAAGGTGCGAACAATTCTTCGGCCATCAACAAACTCCTGCAATTGATCGGATCCCTCTGGCCTCCTTCCACCTTCTCGACTCTGCCTTACTTTGGGCCACTCGCCTCCTCAGTGATCAGCCGGGGCTAACGTGGGACGACTTCAAACGATTTTGCAGCATGCGTTTCGGCCCTCCCATCAGCAACAACCCCCTTGGTGCCCTCACAACACTACGCCAGACATGATCCGTGGACGACTATCTGGACCAGTATCAACTTCTTCTGGCACACGTCACACTTTCCCCGGAGATGCAGGTGCATCTTCACTGCCGGACTTCGTGATCGCCTGCGACTTGATGTTGAATTTGAGGCTCCTCCAGACTTAGTGACTGCAATGAGTCTGGCCAGGCTATGTGACCGCCGCCTCCAACTGGCACGGGAGGGATACCCACCCGTCAACATGAGCATTCAGCAAGACCACACCAAGGATCATCCAGCCCCACCAGTTCGTCGACTATCTCAGGCCGATATGATGAAACGACGCGCACAAGGCTTATGTTACAACTGCGACGAACAGTACACTCGCGGCCACAGGTGCAAAAGACTTTTCTATCTGGAAGTCGAGGACTATGATGATGAGGGTGTCGGCTGACGCAAACACCATTGATCTCCCTCGAGCTTGAGGACAAGCTCAATTTGAAGGCCGGGAGAGATGTTATGGGTCTTATTATTATTATTATTTATTTCCATATATGCGTTTATTATGTCATAAGAGAGGCGTCCTTATATGACATGATTGGTGTCGTGTCCTTTTTAGTCGCGTGTCCAAGTTTGTCGTTATTTCCTTTAGTGTTATTTCCTTTTTATGTCAATTGTAAGTCCTATTTAAAGGACCCAGTGGGTCTTATATCGGTATGCAAGAAATAAAGTCTATTTCCTTCTTCTAAATTGTGAGATTATTGGTAGCTCTCTCCTCCAACGAGCAAGTCCCGCTTAGGCAGCCGCTGTTCCGGCTCCACGGTATCCTCCTCCGCCGTTGTCCTCATCGCCACCGACTAGGCCCATAACATATTATTTTAGAAAGTGAAAAGACAGGAAAATTTAGGGAAAATTTCACTATAGAGTCCCGCTTTATCCACCTACTTGAATTATTCTTCTATTAAAAATTGGAAGCATTCTTGGATGATCCACCTCTATTAATGGTTACATGGGCTTACATCCCAGCATTCTTATTTTCTCCGATAGACAGTGGAGACAGGCTAAGAAAATAAAAATTATTATTACTAAGATCTTAGAAAAGGGTTAGCCTAAAGCTTATTAGCAAACCAGGTATGGGGCCCCCGTGTACAGTAACTGGGCAACGACAACGGCACTTCAAATTGTCATATATTCAGTGTGCCCAGTGTCCGAAGGTGAGAGCACCTAGAACAACCAAACATTTTCCAATTGTGCTATTATTTACTTTTAATATTATTCATTATATTTTTCTCCTACATGTATATTTTTTTATATTAAGTTAATTATTTTATTCTAATACTTTAGTTTAGAAGTTAATTTGACGGTCTTAATTGTTGTGATGGTGTAGTATGAGCTTCCCTTATTAATAATAATAATAGATAATTGCAGCCATCTCTAATTAGAGTAATTCTAATGTACCATTGAATTACAAGTCTAGACACAGGACTCCTCTAATCCCTCAATAAAAGAATCATCTCTAAGAATTCAATTATTCTTGGTTGTTGAAATACACCTTTAAGGGTAATTGAATTTGGAAAATCAAGTTTGGTGTCAAAACATTATCAAGGTGCATGGTAAACACTAAGAAAAGATTTTTTCTTTTAAATTTATGTTTTTATCTTATCAAAGAAAACTGTAGATCAAATCAGGACTTTGTATATTTTTTCTATATTGAAATACAAAGGAGAGACTACATATTTATAGGAGAGAGAGAGAAGGGAGAAAGCCTATACACAATGTGGGACTAAAGAGGAGGAGGAATACATTCTTGGGCCACACTAAATGGGCCTTTCATATGGGCTCTTCTAACACTCCCCCGCAAGCTGGAACATACAAATCGTAGGCTCCAAGCTTGGATAGGCACTGATGGAAAAGAGTACTGGACAGTGCCTTTGTGAGGACATCCGCAACCTGTTCAGTACCAGGAACATGCTTTAGTTCGAGCTTCTTCATTTGTACTTTCTCCCGGATGAAATGGCAGTCTACCTCAATATGCTTTGTTCTCTCGTGGAAGACCGGATTTTTGGCAATATGTATAGCAGCTTGACTATCACAGAAGAGGAGAGCAGGTGAGGAAAGCCTTATACCAAGATCCGTAAGGAGGCTTTCCAGCCATGTGAGTTCAGAAACCACAGATGCAATTGCCCGATATTCTGCTTCAGCCGAGGAACGCGCAACTACAACTTGTTTCTTGCTCCGTCAGGTGATCAAGTGTCCTCTGAAGTATGTGCAAAAACCACTGGTTGATCGACGATCATCTATGGACCCAGCATAATCGGCATCTGAGTATGCCACTAGTGTTGGAGTTGATGATGAGGTTTTGTAAACTAGTCCTTGACCAAGAGCTGTTTTGAGGTATCGGAGGATTCGTTCAACGCCTGAAGATGAGAGCTCCGAGGGGCATGCATATACCGAATGACAATACCCACAGCGAAGGAGATGTCTGGTCTTGTTACGGTTAGGTAGATCAATTTTCCAACCAGACGGCGATTGTATTCCGGGTTTTGTAACAAGAAATCAGAATCAGAGGACTGAACAGACATCTTGTGATTTACATCCATTGGAGTGTTAATCGGTTTGCAGCCGGAGTAGCCCGCATCCCGAAGAAGATCAAGGTAGTATTTGCGCTGAGAAAGGACAAGATCATCCGGTCGTCTGGCGATCTCCAGACCTAGGAAGTAGTGAAGGTGCCCCAGGTCTTTTGTTTGAAATGCAGAGCTCAGATGTTGTTTGACCGCTTGCATTCCTCTTGAGTCATCTCCAGTGATGATGATGTCATCCACGTAGACCAACAGAAGAACAGTCCCCGTGGACCGGTGGCGAGTGAACAACGAGAAGTCTGCCGAGCTCCGAGTAAAGCCAATTTATCGAAGAGCCTTGCTGAACTTGTCAAACCAGTTCCGAGGGGATTGTTTGAGACCATACAATGATTTTAAGATATGACAGACCATAGACTCCCCCGTGGTCTCAAACCCGGGAGGTTGCTCCATGTAAACAGTTTCGTCGAGATCACCGTTTAGAAAGACATTTTTCACATCCAGTTGAAGTAAGGGCCATTGCCGATGTACAGCCACAGAGATAAGTACACGGACCGTGTTGAGTTTGGCCACTTGAGAGAAAGTCTCTTCATAGTCAATGCCTTGTTGTTGGGTGTAGCCACGAGCGACCAAGCGAGCTTTTAGCCTGTCAATTGTTCCATCAGGAGCATGCTTGATAACATAGACCCATTTGCACCCAACCGGTTTCTGATCCTGAGGGCGGGGTACCAGAGTCCATGTCTGGTTGGCCCAGAGAGCGGTCATTTCCTCCTCCATGGCGGCACGCCAGCCAGGATGTTGGAGAGCCTCTTGCACAGAGTTAGGAACAGAAACGGAGGATAATGAAGTAGCAAGAGTTTTAAGAGGAGGAGAGAGACGATGTAGGGAGACAAAGTTCGCCATAGGATGAGCGGTGGAATCTGTTACCGGATCAGCATGGCGCGGAGTACCCAAGGTAGAGGCCGACTGCGTAGGAGCAACGGACGGAGGGGCGCGACGAGAGTAGACACGGATAAGAGGCAGCCTAGAGGGACACGGAACAGGAGGTGGTGCCGGAGGAGCTGGTGGCGGAGGGATGTTAACAGGTATGACAGGTCTCATGATGGGCTGTGTAAGAGGTGGTGTGACAAAACTGGGTATAGGACCAGAGAAGAATGGTTGATTCTCCCAGAAGGTGACATCAGCCGAAACCGAGATTCTTCCGTGGCAGACATAGCCTTTTTGAGTACGTGAATATCCAACAAATATATGTTTGGCTGCCCTGGGATCCAACTTATCCGTGGACGGCCCCATGATGTGGACATAGCAGGTACATCCGAAGATTCGAGGTGTTAGAGGGAAAGCCGGAGCAGAGGGAAAGAGAAGACTGAACGGAGTGGCATGATGGAGGACAGAGGAGGGAAGACGGTTAATAAGAAACCACGCAGTGGAGACCGCAAAGTTCCAGTAGATTTTGGGAACGTTCATGTGAAGCATGAGAGAGCGGGCAACGTCAAGCAAGTGTCGGTTCTTCCGTTCGGCAACACCATTTTGCTGTGGGGTGTAGGGACATGAAGTCTGGTGAATAATCCCGAATTCAGAGCATAAATTTGCAAAGTCATTGCTGGTGTATTCGCGAGCATTATCTGTGCGTAGTATTTTGATGGTAGTAGAGAATTGTGTGCGGGTTTCAATGATAAACGCCCGAAAGACACGAGGGAGCTCTGAGCGATTGCGGAGTAAGTATAATCATGTTGTACGAGAATAATCATCGATAAACGTAATAAAGTATCGATAACCAAAGATACTAGTAACTTTATAAGGACCTCACACATCAGAATGCAGTAATTCAAAAGGAGCCGAGCTCCGAGTACAATGTGCTGAAAAAGAAGAACGCGGCTGTTTGCCAAAAATATAAGAATCACACTGCAAAGCAGGAAGAGATACATCGGGAAGTGCCTTCTGGAGAACTGGAAGCGGGGCATGTCCAAGACGTCGATGCCAATCAGCAGAGGAGACAGATGAGAGGACAGTGGGATAGTCGTCGAGAAGGTAAAGCCCGTTACGCAGTTGTCATTTACCAATGGTAGTCCGCGTCCGTCGATCCTGTATCAGAAAAGAAGAGGAGGTAAATATGACGGAGCAATCGAGATCAGTAGTAAGACGGCTAACAGAAAGCAAGTTGAACGAGGAGCCCGGGACGTGAAGAGCCGAGCGGAGAGAGAGGGAAAAGTTAAGAGATAGGTCAGCCGATCCGGAGACAGGAACAGTCGCCCCATTGGCCACGGTGATACACTTCGGATGAGGAGTAGCCGAGTACTTGGGTGGGCGTAGCGAGGTGATGTGATGAGTGGCACCAGAGTCCACTATCCAACGTGGACTAGTGGAAAGGCAGGCGATACCTGTATTGGAGACGGAGGCGACATAGGCAGAGGAGGACATCCGCTCTTGAAACTGCTGGAACTGTAGGCGGAGTGCCTCAAGATCAGTGCGGGAGGCTGAGGAGCTATCATCTGCAACAGTTGCAGTCGGACGAGGAGGATGACCGTTCTTCTGGTAGCAGGTTGCCTCAAAATGCCCGTCTCGCCCACAGAAGGTACATTTTGGTCGAGACTGACCACCGCGTCCCCTTCCCCGAGAGCCCGAGCGGCCACCACGAGCAGATGGAGGTAGGGAAAGTAATGGGGCATTTGTCTGCTGGAGAAGGGCTGGGGATGGTGGTGCGGGAGTTTCCGGAGGTGCGGAGACTCGGAGGAGCATGGAGCACACATCTGAGAGAGACGGAGTAGTGGCGGAGGCGAGAACTTGAGCCCGAATGCTTTGCAGGTGTGGTGGAACACGAGCCATGATCATGACAATGCAGACTGCTTCCTTCTGAGCCCGTTGAGCAGCGGGATCATTGGTATGACGGCTGATGCTGGATCCAGGCTTCAGCCAGAGTCTTGGCCCTAGCCACAAAGGAGGTCATGTCAGCAGCCCCGACCGCGTCTAAAGCCTGGAGATCTGTAATGATGTCGTAGAGGTGATGGAGGTTGTCTTTGCCTGAGTACAACGAATGGAGCTCATCCCACATAGCTTTGGCAGTCTCGTGATACATGGTCATTTGGTATGGCTCGCCATCCAGAGAATTGAGAAGCCAAGTCTGAACTCGGCCGTCATTCCTGAGCCAGTCATCCGTCGCAGGGGATGGGGGTGCCTGAGTGATAAGTTGAAGAAGGCCCTCGGACTGAAGAACCCGTCGGACCGAGTGCACCCACTGAATGAAGTTTTTCTTCCCGGAGAGGGAGATAGTGGTGATCCGCAGCTCGTCCCGGAGATCGGACAAGGAGTTCGGGCGAGCTGTTGGAGAGGGAGCAGGCAGCTCAGTTGAGTCCGTAGAGGATGGCATGATAGCAGGTCGCACAGGCTTGTGGACATGGAACAGGTAAGAGGAGGTCCCTGATAAGACCGTGCGGATAGCACGAGCTGAGACAGCCGCTGGAATACGCTGGGCAGAGAAAGCCGCTGGGAGAAGGCAGGAGGCCGCTAAGGCTTGAATCAGACCGCAGGAGACCGCACGAAGAAGGCCGCACACTCTGGAGGCAGGAGCAGACCGCTGGGAGAAGACGCAGACCGCTGCGAGCACGGAGAAGGCGCAGACCGAAGCGAGCAAGAAGAATGCCGCTGGAAGCCGCAGAATGCGCAGACCGTGCGAGCAAGGAGCGAGGAGAAATCCGTTGGAGGGCTCGCACGAGATTACGGGAGGAGGTCGCTAAGGCGCAGAGGAGGTCGCGGAGACAGCAGGCCGCAGAGGAAATCGTCAAGACCGCGCGGATGAAGGAGGGGAGACCGCGGCGAGCAGAGAGGTCGCTGGTGAGACCGCGCGGATGAAGAAGAAGGCGCTGAGACACGGCGAGCTATGACTTGAGAGAGGCCGCTGCGAGCAGAGAGGACGCTGGTGAGACTTGAGCTATGACTTGTGCTGCAACTAGTTGGCTACCAGGAGCCGAAACATGCGTCGGTACTGAAGAACCAAAAGACGAGAATCGAATGTGCTGAAGCGGGGCAAAAGGTCGCGATTAGGAGGCCGCTCGATGGCCAATGCATCCACATTTAGTGTATAAATCCCCTCATATTCCACAGGTTGGAAAAAACGCTGATGTCGACTTCGGACTCATACGCCAGTCAGCAATGGTTGAGCAAGGTCAATTTTAACACAAATACGGGCAAAAGCCACACGACCACAACTGCTCGTAAAAGAATCAAGCCAGAGAGGTGTACCAATTTTTGTTGCAATGCGACCAATGTTCTTTTTGTCCCAGAAAATAAGCGGAAGGCCAGGTAACCGAACACACAACGGCGATGTGAAGCCTTTCAATGAAAGCGGATTGAACGCCAACATCCACTTATCCAGCCCAATAATGTACCCATTAATAAACCATGGCCCCCCATCAAGACATTATCCCTCGCCGTCACCTCTTGAAAGATGCACATAAAGCAATCAGAGCTTACCAACGTGAGAGTAAACTCGCCAAATGCCTCCCACCGTCTGCGCAGTTCAGCGAGCAAATAACTGTAAGGAATCCGTTGGCCGAGCAATTTGCCAACAAGAGTGGCATCAAATTTAGCAATGTTGTTGTCCACAACATCATCGTCCAAGACCACATCAAGATCATCCACAATGTCTTTTAACTCCCTGTTACCTCATACACATCCAAGATTTTTCGCCGCCAAGCAACAAGATCCGCTCCCATTAGGTTGGTGGGACGACGAACGCAGGGAATCACAACACGTGCCCTGCTTGTAGTGGACTTCACGTGTGAAGAACAATCTCCGTTGTGACAATTTTAGCCCTTTTTCCACAAGTGGTAGTCCTCACATGCTAGATATAGTCGTCTCTTTGACAATTACTTGCTCAAACCCTAGACCATGAGTTGTCACCCTTGTTGTGCACACCCCTCGCTCATTCCTCGCCCACACCGAATAGTCCTCACTCACATAATATAATTCTCGCCAATCTATATTCATCACGCGGTTTCACTCAGTCCAAACATACAATGTGCAACCCTCGCGCTCAGCTTCATCGCAACAACTAGATGCATTGCCCGCGGAGGCAGGCGCATAAAGGCTACCTTATAGTATATAGGTCCACGCGCTAGTCTATGGTGTAATGATCCTGCGTGGGGCAAATAGCCAAATCTTAACATAATACTCCCGCAGCCACCCCATGTGATAGGACAGAATGTTATCATCACACATAAGGAGCAAAGGAGCACTATAGAGAGGAGGTTATGAGAAGGAACGTTAGAGTTCCTGGGTTAGTGATGGGTTCTTTATAAGTTTTTTTGTCTGCGCTCTGGAGTTAGGTTTTGCTCAATCAACTCCACGAACAAATCGAGGTTCAACAGTAACCACTACGAATTTCTCCGACACTTGTTCACATTTATCTATCCTTCTTTTAGAAAGGATTGTCTCAAGAAATCTGATAGTCAAAGCCAAATGTATACTCTACCAATAAACTAAAGTTGAAATTCAGCATCTCGCCAGATTATTACAACACTTACCCAGACCAAACAAAATTTGGGAAGATAACTCCATGAAATTTATTTTAGGACTCCCTAGTTTTATGGGAAAGAGATTCATACTCGTCATAGTCGACCGTCTCTCAAAATACGCCCACTTCACTCCCTTGCTAACATGTTTAGATCTAACCCCATCGTCGACATCTTCGTTCAATCAATCCTCAAACTACAAGGCAATGCCAGTTATCGTGATCCAATCTTTTAAGCTCCTTTCGAAAAAGTATATTAAAACTCTATGGTACGAGTCTTAAAAAAAGTTCAGGCTGCCTCCCTTATATGGTCAAACAAAGATTGGCAATTCCTACCTTGAGAAAAATAAGTGTAATTTTTTGCGTGGACAAACCACAACAATGGTGTCAATTTCTTTGCATATAGAATTATTGTACAACCTTCTGTACAATTCGGCGGCCAACAAAACTCCATTTCAAGCATTATATGACAGAACCCTCTACTATAACAGACTTTGTACAAGCTCCAAACTATTCAGCATAGAACAAGACCTTCTTGAACAAGATCACACTCTCGCACTCCTCAAGACAAATCTTCAACGCGCACAAAACATATAAATACTCAAGCAAACCAGCATCACAAAGATTACATATTTGATGAGAAAGAATGGATGTTCGTCCACCTATAACTTAATCAACAATCAATCTCTGGAAGCAACCTTGAAAATTAAGCTGTCACTATTATGGTTCTTTTCATATTCTCTCACATATCAATTATATCTGTTACAAACTGCTACTTGTGGACGATTTATGCATTCACTCAAACCATATAGAGGCTTTGCTCCACAACATACTTTAGAACTTATTCATTTTTCCCCGCTTTCCACAACATACTTTAGAACTTATTCATTTTTCCCCGCTTTCCACAACATACTTTAGAACTTATTCATTTTTCCCCGCCATCATCCTTTTTGATGAAGAGACGCGAGAATCAGAATGCTCTAGATGTTATAGAGGGAGACGCAATCACAACACCACCTGCACTCTGACGCTTAACACATCTTTGACGTCACATGTAAACAAGTGTCAACTACTCAAGACAATTATAATTCTCGTTACTACAATCTTGTAGCTGACCACCAAGCAGACAACTCCCATGTTGGCTACTATCTTGTTGACTACTAATATAACACTTCTAATGTAATTTCAAACTATGCATTTATCAGTTTATGTCGTTGTAATATGATTAAAATACTTTTTTGTAAATTTGTTAAAAAATCTTAAATATAAAAAGTCCTTTTGTTACCGCGTAGAAAAGAATTTCTCATTTTCCTTTATTTACACTCTTTCCTCGCAACCTTTTTTAAGAGTTGTTCTCTGGCTTGAAAAAATATCTTATCACAAATATAGCAAGAGCACAGGGGCTAATGGGAGACCATGGTAGCTGGTAGCAGCGAGCAACAATGACAGGTATAGATAGACAACTACTATCTTTATCGCAATGCTTATGTCCAATATCTAAATCTATCTATAAGGGAAGAGAAGCCTTTGGTGTGAAATTCGTTATTCCAGTTTTACCCCTCTTTTTATACTTTTAAGTATTTGCAAGATCCAAAAAACACAAGCGGAGCCCGTTCAATAAGGATAATAGAAAAGTAAGCTAAATATGCCTTAAACATAGCCCCAAAAGCAAGGATTAAAAGAAGAGATCATAGTATATGGCTGATTTAATTATTCGGTGAGTTATGTTCAAATCATGTCTAAACAAATTCCATTAAAAGCTTAGTTATTAAAGGCGCAAGGCGCACCAAGGTGCAAAGGGGTCATGGAGCCTAGGCGCAAGGTTCAAGGCGCAGGCGCGTGCCTGACGAAGGCAAGGCGCAATCACATCCATTTTAAATAATCAACATCAAACATCATTTCATCTTCTCGATCTGATTCTTCATCTATTTTACTAATTAATCATTCATTACTTTCATTTATATCTCTTAAAAAATAGAATCAATGTGGTCACTTGCATCATATCTAAGTTCCAACGCACAATTATTTTTCATAAACAATAAATCAATCAAAAATTATTGAGTTCTTATATTATTTCTTTCTTTATTTTTGAAAAAAAAAATTTACAACAAAAATCTCACTCAAGCGTGCATTTTATGTTCCAAAGGCTCAAATAAGGCGCATGAAGGCGCAAACCTCTGAGCCTGGTGAGCCTTGAGCCTTAGGCGCGCCTTTAACAACATAGATTAAAAGAAAACCAAACTTCATCGCTCCAATTCATATATTCATTTCAACAAAATGAGAGCAAATCTTTGACTTTAATTTAGGTCAAATTGGGCCCATCCCTTATGCACCCTTGCTCCCCTTCAAAAACCCAACACAACATTCACAATATTTACACTTCATTTTGTGATCAAACCTCATTTATTCTTTGGATGATTAAAGGGTGACTAAACTAAATATAATGTGTTAGTCTCAAAAGACAAATAGCTTTTCTTCCACTCAAACCCAAAATTAAATTAGTTATCGTTCCCTTTTACCAACTCTTAAGACTTTACTCTTTCCCCTCTAAAGTTCTAATGTACTGAATTGGTGTTTGTTACTTCTTCTCTCTTAACAGATTACATCCACAAAATTCTTACCTCACTTCCTCCCAAAGACACCATGCCAAAAAAGTTCATCACTGACACCTATGATTCTCTGGCAACCGAGATATAGTAGAACTTAATCCTCATTACTCTATAACTCAAGTAATCCATAATCCATGGAAGACCTAAATTGAGATAAACGATTGAGGTTTGAATGCCCAAATCTGGATTAGCTAATGGGTAATGCTAGGTCTGGATGAATCTGGCCTATCGATTTGAACACTTTACAACTTCTTTGGATAGTAGGATATTTCAATCAATTCGTATTATTAAGATAATCTAAAGCCTAGAATCCCCCGAACAGTTGACGGAGCCATTCCACGGAAGGGATTTGCATTCTATGTAAGAAAGTTCATTCATTTTTTTCTTTACAGAAGATTGGCTTCTATTTCACGAAAGAAAATTGTTTATGATAGAAACCTACCAGGAGGAAGCTCCCTCTTTTCTCTCCTCGGCTGGCCCCTTACCCTCCGGCCGATGTCCCTCTCAACAACTTGTTTATCTCCATCCACCACGCTGTTGTTGAGAAACTCCGGCGGCCCAACGACCTGAAAGAAAGAGCGGCAATAAGCCGAGAATCCAATCACGACCAAATCGAGCAAAACAAGATAGGCGAGGAGCAAAAAAGAAAGAAACCTCGGCAAAGGCAGCGAAGACGGAGGGAAGTGAAGAATTTGAGGCGGGACCGAGAAGGTCGGACGAGGCGGTGTTCCCTCTAGTGGAGGGATTTCTCTGTAAGGCGGAGGTGCGCTGGTTGTCTTCTTCGTCATCTTCGTCGTCGGCTGAAAAAGAGGACGAGAGTCGCTCCGCTTGTTCTTCTTCCGTAGAAGAGTAGCCTTGTAGGAGTGCCAAGCTCATGGTTTTTTCTCCTTCTCGATCGTGAACACTGCTTTTCCGAATTTTGTGAATCGTTCCAACGCCGAGATTGAAGCCGGGCAAGCGTGTGAGCGAAAATTTACATTTCCAATTTTATATGAGAATTGATATTAGCAGTCCAATTCTTGCTATTCGCAACCTAAAATTCATAAAAAATTCATTATATTCGTTGTTCAATTCTCACTAATCGTATCCCATCAAATAATCTCCTCCTCTCCATCTCTCTCTTCTCATTTCCTAAACCCTAGCCATAATTCTATCGGACGCGTCGTCTTTCCCCCCTCTTAGATTCACTTTCTTCAAAAAAGAAGGAAATAATCCAGCGAAAATCCCAAAAAAGTAGTCACTTTTCTGGTTACAGGAAGGTTTGCATGTCATTTAACTTGTTTTAGAGTTAATTCCTCTATGAGTGTCATTTAACTTGTTTTCTTGCTAGGTATTTAAATTATTTTAGAGTCTTTAAGATGTTTCTCTAGACTTCTAGGCTTAATAAATCAACAAAGTGTTTCGCTTATTTGGGATGGGAGTGGGGTGCAAATATAATTTTGGACTACAAATAAAATTTATGGACTACGAATAGCGATGGACTACTAATATCAACTCTCTTTTATAACACTACGTTCATGAGGTGTGTGTTCGATTGAATATTTCATTTCGTCTTTGAACTGGATGATGATCATGTGCAGAATCTTACAAATGATATTTTATTTCTAGGTAAAATTTAATATATCCTATTTGTAAGGGATATCGGCATCAACTAAAGAGTATTTCCAATACCTTGAAAATAGTGTTAATAACATATAAAAAAACTTTCATTACGAGTTATTTGATAATGGTTGAGGAAAATTTCAACGTTGATCCATAATTGCACTATGAAAAATATGTCTATTATGTGTTGAACTCTCTCAATTAGTCACGACAAAAGTGAATGTCATATCAAAATCACATACAACTATAATATTCTAAATTAGAAAACCATTACATCATATGTGTAACATTCCACTTATCCACGCAAATATCATACCCAAGTAAACACTAAAAAAAGGTACAAAATAAATTTCATAACCACAAAAAGCAACACTAGTAAAGCATGACTATAATCATGGATGTCCACAACCACATTAGGAATGTAAGTATTGTTCGGCCTTTATGGCCTTGCAACATGTCATAAAAGCAGATTCAATAGGAAAATTGATATTAGCAGTCCAATTCTTTCTATTCGCACACCAAAAATTATTAAAGAAATTCATTATATTCGCAGTCCAATTCTCGCTAATTGCACCCCATCAAATATCCTCATCTTCTCCATCTCTCTCTTCTTGTTGCCTAAACCCTAGCCGTAATTCTATCGGTCGCGTCGTCTTTTCCCCCTCTTAAATTCACTTTCTTCAAAAAAAGAAGAAAATAATCCAACGAAAATCCCAAAAAGGTAGTCACTTTTCTGGTTACAGAAAGGTTTGCATGCCATTTAACTTGTTTTAGAGTTAATTCTTATGTGAGTGTCATTTAACTTGTTTTACTCACTACAAGAAAACAGAGTTTTGGCCAGTGCAAATTGCCCTGGCTAAAAGTCCAAAATCGTGACTAAAGAGTATTTGCTACGGTCTAGCCACGGAAAAAATTCGTGGCTAAAGGTTGCGTGGAGAAAGATTTTTAGTCATGGATTAGCCGTGTCAAATAGTACTAGCCACGAAGAAGTAATGTCGTGGCTAATACCTGGACTTTTAGTCACAACTTTCCCCCTGGCAAAAGCTTCTCAATTACGTTAAATAGACTATTTGCCACGACTTTTGGCAGTGACAAATAATCTGACTATTAGCCACAGTTTGAAACCATGACTAGTAGTAATTTCAATATTTTTTAATAAATTTATGTGCCACGGTTTTAAACATTGACAAATAATAAATTATGTTTTTTTTAAGAGCAGAAATTATGCTAATTCATATTGGCATATCACATATTCAACCAATGTCTACATAACAAGAACCATTAAAATCTTTCCAAATAGTATCACGACAATTCCATAAATTCAGCGCACATCGTAAGTAGAAACAAATTCCATGCGCCACAAGATAAGAAATATTAAAATTCCATGCGCATATATAAAACAGAATAATCAAACAAAAGACTTGGAAAATAAAGCACCAACCATTTCTCCTCTCACGTTACATCGGAATCTCTTTGCTTCTTATTCATCAATGTTCAAAATTCTCTGTCACCCTAAATAATTCACCAAAAGGAGCATACACATCCGCAACTATACACTACAAAGATAAAGAACACTGATATCCAAGCTCAAAACAAGCACAAACAACTTTCGTGTTGAACACTTTTCCTAAAAATGCATGTACATGGCGTATTTCCAAAAAATCGCTATAGTTACTTACGCCCATGTTTCAATCAGAGCGGCAATACGTCTTGTGCGTGCATTTTTAGGAAAAGTGTTCGTCGCCCAGAAGTTGGGTCGTCGCCCTCTCTGCCTCTCTCTCGCCCTCATTTTCTAGAAAAAATGAAAAGAAGCCCTAACCTACTCTCATTCCGGCCTAAGAGGATTTGGGGAAAGTTCCCGGCCGTTGGATTATAATCTCATTGATCCATGGTCTCAAAATGAGCAAAAATGTTTTATTTCACTTTCCTGGGCTAGTAACGCATCATCTCTCGGCTTTAACAAGTGCTCAACGATCGCCCCTAGATCGGTCAACGATCACTGGTCGGGCTTATCCGGTCGTCGCGACCGTTGATCGGCTCCCCTTGATCGATGATCGCAGACCGACCTCTCAGTCGGAGATCGTCGATCGTTCGGACCAAGCGGTCAATGATCACTGATCGCCGGTCGGACCTTACGTCCGTTGATCGCCGATCAGACCCAACGGGTCCACAATCACTGATCGCCAATCAGACTTAGCGGTCAACGATCACTATCCTCTTCAAGAGAGTAATTTTCTTGGTCACTTTAAATTTGATGTATACGATCCCCACACACAGTCGTGTAGGTTTGAAGAGCCTCTTGTTTATTACAACCTCCACAAGTTGTCACACATCGCTATAGGCTCAACCAAAGCGTAGTCATGAGAAACGAGTTATTACACTATGTACGAAACCTGCTCGGCCACTGGAATGCGTGCATCAACATGTGTCTCGTTGAATGCTCTGATGCAATCTTTGAATTTGTTCGTCATCTAAAATATTTGCTAGTATACATGTAAATCAATCGTCAACATGTGCAATAAGGTCCTTTGAAAGCTTCATTAAAGCAGCCGGTCATCGTGAAAAGTACCGACTTATCGTTTCTGTCAAATATTGAAAACAATCACTGTTTCCTTCATTGATTGATTGTGCGTCAAAACATACATTGTAATTGCAAGAACTTCTCTTGCGGTAATACTTCTCGACCACTGCAGTCCATGCGATAAAACTAGTTGTTCAAGTAAATCTAGAAAATTTTGTCATGACATCCAAAAGATATTGTGAAATCGGATCGAATGACCATCCAACATTTCTCCAACCCACTTATCACATGTGTTATAAGACGTCTAGTTTTCTCATTGCAACACACTTTTGAATATTTTATTTTTGTGTTTCTTATAACTTTAACAACTAAATTTATAATTTTATCTACTTAGTAATTGAGTATTGAGGGGTAATTTCGATATTGAGAGAAGCCATCAAGATTCCATATACTCTCCTATGAGTTCTTATATGCAATGACAAATTTTTATTTTTATTTTTTTGGGAGGTGCAATTAACAAAACGGTCTACATATAAAATTTCATGATGTACATATATTATTGATGTGCATATAACAATAATTGATGTGCACTTGACACTAGTATATAAATTATAGTAATTTAGAAGGATGAACAAAGTTGATGCATCAATTATTGAAATCTGACCAATCATGTATTTGAAGCATGACATCACTAGTCCTCTAGCAAAATATTCTCCGGTCCGGTTCAGGCGTGCATTTGCTCGATTCAAGCGGGCCCCTCCGGATTTCGGGCTTCGGGTGGGACCCGCTAACGTGGATCCCCATCCGCAACCTAGAATAAAAACACACATCGAGGCTACTTCGTTCGCACCACCAGTTACCGCCCAGGTCTCTCTCTCTCTCTCTCTCTCTCTCCCTCCCTCTCTCTCTCTCTCTTTCGCGCGCTATTTCTTTATATTTTTTTACGCACCAGCACATATATTTGATGACGAACTATAATGTCTTTGCGCCCGAAGCGATGGGGATAGCCATGATGGCGACTGCGGCCAATCACGCGTCTCTGTTCTCTTATCCGCCGCCCAAAGGCGGCGTTGATGGGTTCGTCGTCCACCGGAAGTGCATGCCGCAGTTTGAGCTGGACGGAAGGGGGGGAATGATCAACGTGTGGCTCGAATCCATGAAGGCCTCGTCGCCAACGCACGTTAGGACGGCGACGGCGTTCACCGCCGCCCCCTCTGAGCAGGACGATCATTCAATCTTGATGGTGGGCGAGTTATTGTTTTCCCTCTTTTCTGCGACATTGTCGGCCATTTTTAATCGTTTATGCGTGTTTGGGAGCAGATGAGGCATCCATCGGCGCTGAGCATGTTCAAGGAGATCACGAGCGCTTCCACGGGGAAGCAGATCGTGATGTTCCTCGACTACGACGGCACGCTTTCCCCCATAGTCGACAACCCCGATCGGGCTTTCATGTCAAATGCGGTTCGTTTGCTTTCCCCCGCCCTGTTTACATTTTGTATCTAAAACCGGTTTAATGACGAGTTATTGGTTTCAGATGAGAGATGCCGTCAGGGATGTCGCTCGGTGTTTCCCGACGGCAATCATTAGCGGTCGGTGCCGGAACAAGGTACATTCTTCTCTTCGCCCCGGCACCATTTCCTATGACGGTTTACCCTTTCTTTCTAACATCAGATTTTCTATGTGCAGGTGTATAACTTTGTGAGATTGACAGAGCTGTTATATGCTGGTAGCCATGGCATGGATATCAAAGTCCCGGCCAAGGGATTCAGCTTGAAGAAATCTAATGTTGGCTATCTTCCTCCTCCATTATAATAATCATGTCTATCCTCCCATTTGTATTCGAATAGAAGTTACCTTCACATTCGTGTTCATCTATTTTTCCTTAATTTTTTCGTGACTCAGGGAAAAGAAGTTATATTTCAACCAGCTACTAAGTTCCTTCCAATGATAAATAAAGTATGTATTATCCCTTAATCACATGTGATGGAGTTTGTGATGGAGTTTGTGAATTGGATGGCCTATGTGTTATATTTCTAAAGGTTCACAAAATCTTGTTGGAGAAGACCAAATTCACTCCCGGGGCCAAGGTCGAGAACAACAAATTCTGCGTATCGGTACATTTTAGATGTGTAAATGAAAAGGTCTGAATCATATCTGCGTTCGAATTTTTTCGTTCTTTCAATTTTTATGTTTAAATGAGGAATTTATCGTCTTTACAAAGAGATGGAGTGCTTTAGCTGATCAAGTCAAATCAGTGCTGAAGCAATATCCAAAGCTGAGATTAACTCCAGGAAGGAAGGTGTAAATTTTAGACTAAAACCATCTTGTCACCATTTTCCATAGTTCTTTTGTTTGTTTGGTTTTAGAGCACAGAAATTTGACCAGGTTTACTGGTCTTCAGGTACTGGAAATTCGTCCTACTATTAAATGGGACAAAGGGAAGGCCATGGAGTTCATGTTGGAGTCTCTTGGTTAGTTTTTTATTTTTCAAATTTTAGGCACGCCAAATAATTTTCTTATTTTTTTTAGTTCAATCCTTGTTTCTAGAAAACTCATTAAGACTCAGCCACAATGTTTATGCAGGTTTTGCGAATTGCAAGGATGTGTTTCCTATTTACATTGGCGATGATCGCACCGACGAAGATGCTTTCAAGGTATGCAAGTAAACTCGTGTTTCTTTATTGATACCTGCTGAGAGTATAATTTCATATTAGGAAGGTCATATAGCTTTGCATACTTAATATAGATCCTGGCCTCATTCCTACATCTAATTGGTTTTGGATTGGATGCTTATGTTATATTATTGTATCGGAGTAGGACTTCTTGTAATATATATGATGCGTGATTTAAGGAAAAATCAAGCGGAAGTTGGTGGACCCATGACATCCCGACGATAATAACGGTGGTCTGATCAGAAGGGAGATTGTTGTTGAGGTAGTGAGACCCTAACAAGTAGCGGTTCCTGTCTGATTTTTAGGATAAAAGGCTTATAGGAGAAAAGTAGTGCAATAATAAATTTAATTCACATAGTAAATTGAGGAAAAATTGTTGAGCTATATAAGTAAATGTTTTTATGCCCAAATATGCGATACGAAGCATTAAAGGGAGTTCAATTATGAATTCTAGCTAAGGTTACTGAGTAGGAGCACTACCACGATGAGTGACCTACTGGGAAATTCTCATATATCAATTCAAAAAGTATAAAACTGTGATATTCAACTTAGTGTGGATTGAGTTGAGCCAAGGTGTCCATTACTTGCATATTATTGGATGTGTCATGACAATTTGCCAGGTGTTACTAACTTGATATTATCATATGCCATTAAAAGCACAACATTATATAATTATCAATAGGTACAACATTAACTAAATTTCCTTTTAACTTTAACTTAATTGTCATGTTATTCTTCACATGGTGCATTTGGTTGATGAAATATCACGCGGGCTTGGTTTTTATTTAGTCACAACCATGGTTTGACAAAATTTTGATCATGTGGATCAATTTTTCCATGGTTGTCATATGGTGCCTTCAGGAATTTAACATGAATTTCTTCTGTTGTTTTCAATGTTTAGGTGTTAAAAGACAGAGGGCAAGGCTTTGGTATTCTGGTTTCTAAGATTCCAAAAGAAACCAACGCAGCTTATTCTCTCCAAGATCCCTCTGAGGTATGTCTTAAACTAACCCTAAATCTCTCTACCTTTTTTCACCTTCTTACCTTCTTCCAATCTATCTTTCTCATCTCGCAAGTTATTAAATTATGATTCATTGAAATGATTTATATAGGTTATGGACTTCTTGCAATGGCTAGTAGGCTGGAAAAGGCATTCTATGAAATCTTGTCTAATATGTAAATCAGATAAATAGGTAATCCACCACCACCTATGGAAGCAAAGGGCACAGGATTTGTTGTGTGTGTGTGTGTCTGTTGGGGCGGGGGGATTTATGTATTTGATTTATAGGAAGTAACAAAAAATGTAGAAACTTTACTTATATCATAGTTCTATATATTTTTACCTATTTGTTAGGCCTGAAAGTATTGTAAGCTTGCTTTCTTACCCCTCTTGTAGGATCATAGTAGTTGTAATTAATTCTCTGTACAGTGTAAATGAAGCAAAATAGTAATATCCATTTTGTTCATGAGTGCATGGAACTTGTTCATCCTTGAATGCTCTTAGATTTTGGGTTCTGTTAAGATTATTTTATGTTTTTCTAGCAAAGTATGGATGTGGGAGTTGATGTTTTGGAAGATAATGAAGGATCTTATTATTGTAAATATGGTTCAGAAATGCTGATATGAAACAATTTACTCCAACCACACTATATTTTTTTTTTGCTTTCATTAGATGCAGGGAAGACAAAGGGTGTACATCCTTTTGTATTTAATTGCTTGCCTTTAGTACTTATGCCATGCAGCTACTCACTGTTAAATGAGCTGTACTTCTTTGTCTCTTTAGCAACATTGATTGAGGCAGTAGCCCCCATGTTTTATTAAAGAGGCAGCGACATTGGCCTTCATTATGGTGCACTTGTTTTTTTTCTTCGAATTATGGAATTTGATTTATGATCATCGATGCAAGATTTGGAGTGTTACAATAATCCAATATCTTGGATCTATCATATAGAACAAG
The DNA here is from genome assembly GCA_033032865.1 of Dactylorhiza incarnata. Lineage (NCBI taxonomy): Eukaryota > Viridiplantae > Streptophyta > Magnoliopsida > Asparagales > Orchidaceae > Dactylorhiza > Dactylorhiza incarnata. The sequence goes on along the minus strand of JAWHQI010000229.1, from coordinate 2,927,867 downwards.
GGATGTGTAGATGATGACATAGCACATTGTGTCAAAGTTGGTCGATAAAATTGAGAAGAGCCTAAGGTATTATAAAAAGGGCAGCCCATCGCACGAAAGCATCCCCGCACAGCGAGGGTCCCCGGAAGGGTCCCACCACAAGGGTGAAATGTAGGCAAACCTTACCCTGCATTTTTGTAAGAACCTAAGAGTATTATGTGATAAGAAATGTCACGGAAAATTACATTAAATTTTATGAAGTAGGTTGATGATATTATATATGTATGAGTGTTGCACAGTAAAAAGAGTATTTAATAGCGACATTATGTATGAAAACTTTGTAATATTACGCACTTAATATAGATCTTTGATTCATATATCTATAAACAATTGGTTTTGGATGAATGCATATGTTCTCAAATAGTATTAGAGCAAGCTAGACCAAACAACCCACTCCTAGATCGCCCAACTCGAAATTCCATGTTTTAGAGGCCAAACACTCTCCATTGAAAAATATTGATCATGGGCCCCTCCACTATAACCAAATGGTTTAAGGATGGATGCATCATTTGCTGGACCTCTTATAATATGATGTTTGTTTTGATGATGAATTAAGTGGAAGTTAGTTGCCCACTCAAATGCTATAAGAGCTGAATTTACAATGCTACGATGTGTGGTTCGGGGATAAGTCAAGCGAAACTTGTGGTTTATGAGAGCAATCCAATGAGGGTGTTGGTGTGCGTTTAGCGCTGAGTGGTGTGCGGTTAGCGCTTTCCCTTCTTTTTTAATTAGTCCCACATCTCCAATCAGGAATTTGATTCCCCCTTGTGTGTGTATAAATAGGTGATCAATGTAAGAGGAAATTAAGACTTTTTAGTGCGAATAAAAGGAACCTGATTTATTCCATTTCCACAGAGGGTGGAAGTGTAAAAGGTGCAGTGAGCCCAGATAAGCAATGGCTTCTGATGGTCTTCTACAATGAGATTTTTAGGAGAAAATGGGCGTATGAAAGAACAAAGAGTCATTTTGAGGCCGCAGATTTCTCACGGTGTGGATCCGCGACGTTTGGCTTCACCACAGTCGGGCATTTCACCAAGCCCGTGCACAAGAAATCTGTGAAATAGCCATGAATTTTGACTGTGTTTCGGCGTCTGCGGATCTTGGGTGGCGGCTTCCTCTGCCCCTAAACAGAGCCTAAATCTCATATTGAAAATTGATGAAGTTTACTGGATTTATCTGACATTGTCTGTAGAAGGGACAGGTGCTTTGTTTATAAACGTGAGACAATTCCTCATCTCTCGAGCTTATTTCTGGGGTGAGAAGGCCCAACAACACACAAGACTGGTATCAGATTCTAGATTCAACAACTCTGCCAAGGAGCACTCATGAAATTCATGTTGTTGCTGCTCCAACCTATGTGCCTGATGTGTATGAAGGGGGATTGTTGGGTTATCTTAGACCATTTATGGAAGGAGCAGGTGCTTGGTTTATAAGTATAAGGGGATCCCTCAACTCTTGAGTTAGCTTTTGGGGTGAGAGGACTCAATAACACCAAAAAATGGTATTAGATCAATTGTAATGACAACTTATAATACATGAGGTATTATTTGTTTTGGCTCAATTTAACTCATTCTGTTGTATCTCACCGTTTCCTTTTTTTCGAGGTGGTTCATAAATCTTTTGAGTAGGCCATTCTTCCCGGTAGTGCTCCCACCTGAGTATGTTTTGTTACGAAGAGATAACTAATGAGGAATCTAAGTTGGATGAGATACACCAGTGATTAACCTTATACTCAACTCCATAGCTTAACCCCATGGATGAGTACCAACCACATGGTATTTCTATACCATCTATTATTTTACTTATCCAATGTTGATTAAATCATGTTCTCGCGTGCCTCAATAAAACGTGAGAGCCATCCACTTCGCTAACAGTCATCTCCCTCCCTCAAACCAATTTTTTTCAACATCATCAGATATCGTGCACCAAGAGCATATTCAAACACGTGAAGCCATCATGGCAGTTAACCCACACTTGTATCTGGCAGAAACACGGTGGAAGCAACTGAAACCTATGGAAACCACATATTGCATGAACATACTTGATCCTTGACTGAACCATTGGTTTTGATTCCACTTGCTAGGAGTGGAAATCAAGGGGAATCAAACTTGGATTGTACAACCCGTATTCGCCGAGTGGGCCCCTCAAGCCAAGTGGCGAGACCTGGGTCAGCCCGATCATTCGCCCCGGCTAGGAGGTGGAAGTACCCCCGGTTAGGTGGGGGTAAGGTGCAGAAGAGAAGGAGCTAGGCGAGTGGTGCTCTCACGGACCACTCGCCCGGAAGCATGGGCACTCGCCCAGCTAGGCGGGTGCCCAGCGAGTGGTGCCCTCACGGATCACTCGCCCAGGATGATTTGAGGGGAAAATGACCCTAATACCCCTGGTGGGCTGCAAATAGCCCTTCGGAACAGCGGAGTTAGGCTGTTAGCAGACCAATTTGGGGTGCTGTTAGTAAAATTAAAAGGCGGATTCATGTTATTTGCAGACCAGCCTAGAAAAATCTATAAATAGACCCTTAAGGGCACCTTGGAGGAGATCCGATTTTAGAGAATCCTCTCCTCCAGGCTAGTTTTTGGTCGGCTGCTAGTGCCCTCCAAGGTGCCCGGTGGAGCTCTGGTTTGGGAGGGGAAGCTCTCTAAGATCTTCCGGGTGTGTGGCGGGACCTCCTTGCTTCAGCCTTGGGTCTATTCATATTCTCACATCCACCGTCCAGAGAGTCTAGTGAGGGAGAAGTAAGCATCGGCTACACCCCCAGTGGGTCCGAACTCGAGAGACCTGTTGAAGGTTTCAACATTTTTGATGCGGTGAGCGTGGACCGTAGCCGGTGAAGGAAAATCTTGAATTAGGTTCGATGACAGGAGATGGGGGGAATGGTTCTGACTCAGGTCACTCGCAGCCACCCGCGACAGGAGAGTGGCTGGAGATGTTTGAGAAGTTCAAGCAAGAAGTCCTGCAGACAGTTCTCGCAGCAAGGAGCGAGTGCGAGACCCCGGCAGTCCCCGTGGTTCCACCCCTGCAGATCGGCGAGAACGCACCGGGGCAGCGGCCGGGGAAGGAGGTGCCAGCAGAAGGAAGTGCGCGAGATCTCCCGGGGCGGCAGCTGTTCAGCAGTCCGGCGAGTGCTGAGGTGTGCGAGTTGGTCCGCGCGAGAAGACCATTCGCCGAGCAGGGGAAGGAAGCCCCTTTTGCGAGATGATCCTCTCGGCCCCAGTGCCAGAGGGGTTTCGTGGGCCGGAGATGTCCTACTACACCGGCAAGGAGGATCCAGTCGTGCACCTGCAGTGGTTTGAGGACATGACATCAATCCTTCCCATGTCGGATGCTTTTCAATGCCGACTCTTCGCAACCACCCTGAAGGAGAAAGCAAGGGACTGGTTCCACCAGCTTTCCGCGGGTTCCATCTACACGTTTGATGATCTGCGCCGAGGCTTTCGGCTGCGCTTCTCGACGTCAAAAAAGAGGAAGAAGGATGCGGAGGCTCTCTTCAAGATCAGGCAGAGGGAGGGAGAGTCCCTGACACATTACGTGGATAGATTCCAGGAGGAGATACACCTCGTGCAGGAGGTGCCGGGATTCGCCCTCCAGATGGCGTTCATCGTAGGGTTGCGAGACGGGTTCTTCAAGATGGACCTGAAAAGAAGGCCTCCTTCATCCTTTGAAGAATTGATGGAGCGAGCAGCAGAAGAGATTGAAGGAGAGGCGGCCAATCCAGAGTTCTACAGGAGGTTGGCAAAAATGAGCGAGCCCGAGGTGAGGCAGCAGGAAGGAAGAAGGCGAGATGAACCCAGGGGTCAAGGGTTCGAAAGACCGCCTCGGAATTCGAGGAATCAGGAGCCCAACAACAGGTTGGGCTGGAGGCACCAGGAAGGACCGGCGAGAGGTCAGGAAGAGGGGTACCAAGGAAGAGAAGCGGGAGGAATGAATCCGGGGTGGAGGCAGGGTCCCAGACCCCCTCACCCCCCAAGGGAGCAAGCTATGGCAGTAGGCCGAGGAAGAGGAGGCAGAGGAGCAAGAGGAGGAAGAGGAAGAGCAGGGAGAGGGGGCAGGGTGGCGTTGCCTTATTGTGACTTTCATCAGGAAGAAGGTCACGCGACCGCCACCTGCCCAGAATTCTTAGAGATGAGAGAGAGAGGTCAGCCACGGCGGCAGCAGGCCAGGATCGAGGAAATGCTCCCGGAGGCGGAAGAAGACCGATGCGAGGACAGGGCGGATACAAGAACCAGGGGGGAATCAGGGTGATTCATGGAGGGGTTGGGATAGAGGCCTCTCGCAAGAGGAGCTTCCAGGCGATGTTCCGAAGGGACGTCGCGTCGACTTCCCAGACCCCACCCCCCTCAGAGAAGCTCACCTTCTCCTCGGAAGACATGCCAGATTATGAGGATCCATTCTGCGACGCCCTGGTGATTCAGACGGCGATTGAAAATTTCACGGTCTCCCGGATCCTGGTAGATAACGGGAGCTCAGTGAACGTGATCTTCAAGAAGGCCTTCGACGCAATGGAGGTGGAAAAGAAGAGGGTGCAGGCCTCCGACGGACCGCTGTTTGGTTTCTCAGGAGAGCGGAAGGAGGTCGAGGGAGGTGTTGGTCTCCAGGTGATGCTAGGAGGAGTCCCAAGAAACTGCCGGTTCGTCATTGTGGACGCTCCGAGCAGCTATAACGCCATTTTCGGACGACCCCTCATCAGCGCCTTCCGGTGCGTGCCCTCATCGTACCATCAGTGCTTAAAGCTCCATAGTGGAGGAGTCCAGGTCCGCGTCCGAGGAGATGCTAAGGTGGCAAGGCAGTGCTATGTGACTGCCGTCAACACCATTTCTTGGATGGCGGATGCCGAGAAGATGGATGAGGAGATGGCGAGGCCGGATGGGCCAGGAGAAGAAGTGGAGAAGAGAGAAGTAGGGGGAGAGGGCGATGCCCGAGAGGAGAATATGGAGGTCGCTCGTGAGGAGCAGGAAGTCGAGCCAGTGGAGGCGGAAGGAGTCGCAGAGGAAGAGACCCGGATAGAAGGGCGAAAAGCAAAGGGCCAATGGGAAGAGCCAGCCCGGCTCGAGGCGGCAGAAGAGGTGGTGGAGATGGAGGTCCTCACCCAGGAGGGAAGGGTGAAAGAGGTGCGGATCAGCGGGAGTCTCGGCCCGGAGGACAGGATGAAGATGCTGGAGTACATCCAGAAGAACGTGGATGTATTCGCATGGAGCGCAGCTGATATGCCAGGCATCGAGGCGGACATGGCTTGCCATCGTCTCAACCTCGATCTGGAGGCCCGTCCCATCCGGCAGAAGAGGAGGACCTTCGCCAGCAAGCTCGAAGGACCCATCCGCGAGGAGGTGGCAAAACTCCTCGAAGCAGGTTTTGTATCGGAGATCCAGTACCCAGGCTGGGTCTCCAACGTCGTAATGGTAAAAAAGGCCGATGGCCGCTGGCGTATGTGTGTGGATTTTTCATTATTAAATAAGGCCTGCCCTAAGGATTGCTACCCCTTGCCTCGGATCGACGCGCTGGTTGACTCAGCCGTCGGTTTTTCTGTGATGAGTTTTTTGGATGCTTTTTCAGGTTATCACCAGATCAAGATGCACCCCCCGGACGTCAAAAACGTCTCGTTCATCACCAGGGAGGGATGCTACTGCTATAAGATGATGCCCTTCGGGCTGAAAAATGCAGGAGCAACCTACCAGAAGATGATGGACCGGGTGTTTAGGGAGCAAAGGGGAAGGAACCTGGAGGTCTACGTGGATGACCTTATGGTGAAGAGCAAGTGCGTGAACTCTCACATCCAGGACCTTGAGGAGACCTTCGCCACCCTACGCAAATACAAGATGCGCCTAAACCCCCTGAAGTGTGTGTTCGGGGCCAGTAAGGGGAAATTCCTGGGGCATCTTCTCACCCCTTGGGGGGTAGAACCTAACCCGGACAAGGTGAAGGCCATAATGGAGCTGGGGTCGCCACGGAACGCCAAGGATGTTCAGCGCTTGACCGGAAGGCTCGCAGGGCTGAGCAGGTTCCTCTCCCGAGCCGGGGAGAAATGCTCCCCCTTTTTCAAAACGTTACGAGGTAACCAGAAGTTTGAATGGACAAAAGAATGCGAGGAGGCCTTCCAGGCCTTGAAGAGCCAACTCACCAAGGCTCCGCTGCTCCAAGGTCCCAAAGAGGGGGAGGATCTATATCTATATCTCGGGGTCGGGACAGAGGCCGTAAGCTCCGTCCTGGTTCGGGAGGAAGGCAAGAAGCAGCTGCCCGTTTACTACGTGAGCAGGGTCCTGAGGGAAGCAGAGCTCAGATACCCGATTTTGGAGAAGTTGGCCTTTGCTCTGGTCGTCGCAGCAAGGAAGCTCAGGCCATACTTCCAGGCCCATTCAATTCAAGTGGTGACGGACCACCCTCTCCGCCAGATCTTCGAAGGAGTGGAACACTCGGGAAGGCTCGCAAAATGGTCGATAGAGCTAAGTGAATTCAACATTACCTTCGTCCCTCGACTATCCATGAAGGCGCAGGTGGTGGCTGATTTCATGGCAGATTATGTGGCCGAGATGAAGGAAGATGGAGCCCCTCATCACGTTCCGTGGAAGCTGCTGGTAGACGGGGCTTCGAGCAAGAGTTCCCTCGGAGGAGGGGTGGTGCTGGAGAGTCCCCAAGGAGTAAAGATCGAGCAGACACTAGTGATACACTTCCCAATCACCAACAACCAGGCGGAGTATGAGGCGGTGATCGCCAGTCTACGGTTGGCCCAGGAGCTCGGTGTCCATGATGTGGAGGTCCTCACCGACTCAATGGTAATAGCCTCTCAAATCAGGGGAGAGTTCGAGACGAGGGAGCCTGCGCTCATAAGGTACTTGGCCAAAGTGAGAGGTCTCGTGGGAACGTTCAAAACTTTCTCCATCCGGCACGTCCCTCGGGAGGAGATCGAGCACCCCGGCGGATCGGTTGGCTAAATCCGGTCCTCGATCCGGGGGGACCCTGACGGACCTATTCCGCCCTTCAATTGAGGAGGGAGAACTAATGGAAGTGGAGAAGCGGCCCTCCTGGAAGGATCCCTTCGTCACCTTCCTTGCAACAGGAAAGTTTCTGGAGGAGGTTCCGGACCAGAGGCGCTTCCGATATAAGTCCGCCTACTACGTGCTCCACGAGGGGGACTTGTATCGGAAGACCCTCTCGGGCCTCCTGGCCCGATGCGTTTCAGAGGAGGAGGTCCCAAGGATCTTGGAAGAAGTCCACTCCGGCGAGTGTGGCAGCCACCCGGGGAGCAGGATGTTGGAGGCAAGAATAATGAGGCAGGGGTACTTCTGGCCAACCCTAAGTAAAGACGCGACAGCCTTCGCCAAGAGGTGCCAGAAGTGCCAAATGTTCGCCCCGCTTCAGCTCATGCCAGCTCAGAGGCTAAAGAGTATCACGGCGCCCTGGCCATTCGCCATATGGGGAATGGATCTGGTAGGACCCTTCCCCCAGGCTAGTGGGCAGAGGAGGTTTCTCTTAGTAATGATTGACTACTTCTCAAAATGGTTGGAGGTTAAGGCGTTGGCTAAGGTCACCTCCCAGGTAATCCGCAACTTCGTATGGGGGGAGATCATTTGTCGACATGGGCTTCCACAGGCCATAGTCACGGATAATGGTCCGCAGTTCGCAAGCGAGGAGTTCATCAGCTTCTGTGGCCAGCTGGGGATAGACCTCAGGTTTGCATCCGTTCACCATCCCCGGAGCAACGGGCAGGTGGAGGCGGCAAACAAGGTCATCGTGAACCTGCTCAAGAAGAAGGTGGAAAATCTGAAGGGCAATTGGGTGGAACAACTTCCATCGGTCTTGTGGGCCCTAAGAACTACCCCCAACACCGCCACAGGAGAGACCCCTTTCAAGCTCTCTCACGGCTGCGAGGCCGTCATCCCCATAGAGTTCGAAGTTATGACACCACGGGTAAAGGCCGCCGCAAGCGGAGAGGAAGGTTGGAGAGCCGAAAACGAGGTGGAGTTGCGGCTCTCCCTCGACCTCATCGAAGAAGCTCGGGACCTGGCAGCCATTCGCCAAGAAGAGGTCAAGCGACGGATGGCCAAGTATTTCGATAAGCACGTCAGGGTCAAGCAGTTCGAGAAGGGAGATCTGGTGCTCAAGAAGGTCGACGCGGCCGGAAGATCCGCCGCGGTGGGAAAACTCAACCCCAACTGGGAAGGCCCCTATGTCGTGGAAGAGGCACTAAAGTCTGGGGGGTATCGCCTTCAGAATGTGGAGGGCCAACCTCTCAGCCACACATGGAGTGGTGACGATCTTAAACGTTTCTATCCCTGAAACTATGTAATAAAAATGTTTTGAAATAAGAATATTTTGGTTAACGTATGTGTTTGAGATTGATACTGCAGCTTGTAGGAAAAACCCCGAACACTCCAAAAATGGCCCCGAACGGACCCGCTGTCCAGGCTCTCATCTAGCTGGCAGGTCCGAAGGCTCACTCGGAGGCAGGTCCTATGTGAAAGAAAAATGGCCCCGAGCGGACCCGCTGTCCAGGCTCTCATCTAGCTGGCAGGTCCGAAGGCTCACTCGGAGGCAGGTCCTATGTGAAAGAAAAGAAGGCCCCGAGCAGACCCGCTGTCCAGGCTCGCATCTAGCTGGCAGGTCCGAAGGCTCACTCGGAGGCAGGTCCTATGTGAAAGAAAAGTGGCCCCGAGCAGACCCGCTGTCCAGGCTCGCATCTAGCTGGCAGGTCCGAAGGCTCACTCGGAGGCAGGTCCTATGTGAAAGAAAAGTGGCCCCGAGCAGACCCGCTGTCCAGGCTCTCATCTAGCTGGCAGGTCCGAAGGCTCACTCGGAGGCAGGTTCTATGTGAAAGAAAGTGGCCCCGAGCAGACCCGCTGTCCAGGCTCTCATCTAGCTGGCAGGTCCGAAGGCTCACTCGGTGGCAGGTTCCAAGGTGTTGAGAAAGTGGCCCCGAGCAGACCCGCTGTCCAGGCTCTCATCTAGCTGGCAGGTCCGAAGGCTCACTCGGAGGCAGGTTCTATGTGAAAGAAAAGAAGGCCCCGAGCAGACCCGCTGTCCAGGCTCTCATCTAGCTGGCAGGTCCGAAGGCTCACTCGGTGGCAGGTTCAAAATTCTCAAAGGGTGACCTCAAGAGCACTCGCATTGACCATGCGCGGGAGATATGACCTCACTTCACTTTCATGACTACCTAAGCGAAACCCCGGTTTGGGCGAATGGTAAGGAAGTGCGAGTGGGGGAGGCAGCGTGAAGCGAAGGGGGGCGACACGCCTAGGTCATCCTCGAGCATTCGCTAGGTGGCCGGGACAGTCGCACTACAACTTAAACGTCCTAATGAGCCTAGCGAGATATAGCGGCGAATGAGGAAGAATTAACGTCCTAGCGAGCCTAGCGAGACATAACAGCAAATGAGAAAAAAGTGGAGATAGCACAAAAATGGAGAGCACAAAAATCGTGATCAATATACATATCTTTCAAGGGCACTCGCCCCGTTCATGATTACATTCAAAAGATTTTAAGTAAAAGACGACAAAAAACACAGGGCCCATCTCAGGGGTCGGCAGGTTTCTCGCCAGAAGACCTATCGCTCTCGCCTGAATCCGGTAGGAGGGCGTCTTCTCGCGGCTCGCCATCCTCATCTTCCGGGAAGGGGATCGGGATGAAGAGCTCGGGGACGACCTGTCGGGCAGAGAGGCATTCGGCCTCTTCCTTCAGGTACCCAGCCTGCCGCAACACCTGCAGCGCGTGCTTCACGGCGCTCTGGGCGTTCTCCTGTATTAATTGCTCCAGCTCGTGGTGGGGGTAGAAGTGCCCCCCACTCCCCAAGGCGAGTGCCGAGACCTCGGCTTCTCGCGACCGCTGGGCCTCGGCTTTAGCCAGCCGGACTTCGTCTTCAAGACCAGCCACCCGAGCACGAAGCATCTCGGCAACTGTGGTATCCTAAAAATAATAATAAAGGTGGTCAGAAGAAGGTGCACCAATCGGCAACAGGTCACGCGCGGGGAGGGAGAAAATATATACCTCTGCAACGGGACGGCTGGCGAGAAGAGCTTCCGCAGCTGCCAACTTCGTCCTGAGTTCCTGCGCCTCAGCAGAAACGACGGTCCTGGACTCCTCAACCTCCGCCAAGCTCCGCGTCAGTTTGATGCTCCGGCGCGAAGACATATGCGCGAGCTCGAGCGCCCGCAGCATGGCCCTGGCGGTCTCATGGGCGAGAACCTGAGTCGTCTCGGCATCATAGACTTCAGCATCCTCCCGGCCGTAGAGGGCATACGCGATGGCATAGGCCTCACCACTGGCGAGGTCGCTCTCTATCCACGATGGGTGAAGGGTGGAGAGCGAGACCCTGTTGACGTTCCTGTCCCACTTTACCAGGGGAGCCCCTGAGGGGTCCACGTACTTCTCGCCGCTGGGGAAGTTCCGGTGGTCCCTGGGCAATGGAGGCGGCGGCAACGACGATCCCGCGCGAAGGGTGGTCTCGTCTGGCGCACCCACCCCCGGGGTTTGAGTCTGAGCACTCGCCCCTAGGGTCTCGTCCAAGACCCCCTTCCCCTTGGCGGAGGGGGGATTCTTTGATTTCTTGGAAGAAGAGGAGGTCAGCGCCCCAGGTTTCCGCTTCTTTCCGCTAGGCTTGGAGGAGGAGGGTTCCTACCGACAGGCATCCGCTGCGGCCTGTGCGAAGGACACGGAAGCCCCGGAGGGACGAGGCGGATGAAGGGGGAAGCTACGCACGCCTGCACAATATTGCGAATAATTTAGCGAATGGTATAAGAGTCACAAGACCGAAACGAACGAAGTCCCAAAAACTTACCCTCGCCCTGCGGAATGAGCGGGAGCGAGTTGACGTTTCGCCGGAGATAGACGAGGTCCATCCCGTGCTCCAAGATGTATTGGTGGAGTTTGGCCTCGTGCCCCCCTAGGGTCGGGGGGCGGAAGGTTGACTCCTCCTGCACTGGGGCGAGAAGTGTATTTTCCAGGTTCCCGCTGACGAAGAGGAAGCGCCGAACCCAGTCGTGGTTCTTATTCGGGAGCCCGTAGTGCTTGAGCGGGTTCAGACCCGAGAAGAATGAGATGCCGTTGGTACAGCGAAAGGTGTAGAGCTTGCGGAAGACGGGGAGCGAGAACTCGATCCCCTCTTCTCGCAGGTAGCTCGCGTACCCGACCAGCATGGCGATGGAGTTGGGGTTGAGCTGGCCGGGCACGACTTCGTAATACCTAAAGGTCTGGCGGAGTTCCGGCCAGATGGGAAGGCGAAACCCCACCTCGAAGTGCTCTAGCGGGATCGCGAGAGCACAGGGCGAGATGGAGTTTAGGCGCTCGTCCGGCCTGGGCTTTCGCGCCTCGAACCCAGGCGGGATGTAATCCGCGACCGCAGTCAAGTAAGCCTCGTCGGAGAGGTCGCATGAATCGAAGGTGTGGTTGGCGAACGCGCTGGCGCACCTGGCCCTGCCTTCCGCATCACCACCCATGTCGCGAATGACGAAGGATAAGAAAACAGCAGAGAAGAGAGAAGCGCGAGTGCTAGCGCGAGGAAAAAGAAGGAGCGGATGGTAAGGTATTTAATACGGTGGTTGAAAGGCCTATTTATAGAGGGGCTAAACGGCGTTTGGGCTTTCGAGGTAACGGGTGTGCGGATAGCAGTCGCGCCTTCCCGACGCCTCGGAACCCGGGCCGACCCCTCTCGCCCAGTAATGACAAGTGCCCTGTGGCTATTCGCTCATCGACTACGCGAAAGAGGTTAAGAAAGCATTCGACAATAGTAAAGCATTCGGCAATACCCAAGCAAGACATATTAAATAAAGGACAAAGAATAGAGCATTCGCAAAACACAGGACATAAGATTATTACAAACAGAAATAAAAGTTCAGCATCCGCGCTACAGAAAACAGAAGAATTACAAGAAGGGCGAATGAAGACTAGCTCAATACTCCTCCCAGACCCACCGACCTCGCTTTCGCGACCCAGCTTCCAGGGGCATTCGCGGGCGGAAATATGCGAGCATGTTGGTGATCTCATGGGAAGCCAGTTGGAGTTGGTCCCGAGCTCGCGCGGCGTGTCTTTCGGGAGACAACTCCCCTCCTTCACCCCCCAGGCGCTCCACCGTCGCGAGAATGCGCGAGTAGTCCCGCTGGAGGTCCTTTAACTCACGCGCGACTCTCAGCCGCACGTCGTCCACCTGGCCGGCGACATTTCGCTGGATGTGGATGAGCTTCCCCAAGACCTCCGTGATCCGCTCCTTCAGGGTCGCGTGATCTGAGGGGTCACCCAGAAAGTCGGCGAGATCCCCAGGGGAAGGGAGAGGCGAGAGCATCCCCTCTCCCCCCTCGTAGTAGGAATCAAAGGGGGAGGCTTCCCGATAGCCTGCGAAATCACAACTAGGTCAGTAGTGGTAAAATATGCGAGTACGATAGGGGCAGGTGAGTGAACTGACCTGGGGTGGGGTCCTTGTGACCTGAAGGACGAGACGAATGAGGGTGCGTTCCAAACAGCCCGGCGGGAGGTAGGACCTTTCCCTTTCCAGGACGGTAGGGCTGTGAGGTAAGAGCTGGAGCATCCGCAGGATCATCCGCACGGCCCTGATGACCGGATCCCTTCTGGGGAGATACCCTCGGCTCATCCGCAAGAACGGAGGGGTTCCGCAGCGGAAGGTTGGGGTCAAGGGCTACAAAAAACAGTGGTCAGCAGCGAGCATCATGAAGGGTGAATCTAAAAGGGTTTACAACTTACCGGACTGCAATGAGGTCTCGCCCGGAGGAGGTGGAGGAGCAAGGTCCCGATCTGGAGGCCTCTCGTCCGGGGGAGGTGGCACCACGACACTGCTCGAGACTGCCCCGTGGCCGGTCTCGGGCATCGAGATCCCCTGCGAATGGTCAGAACAAAGGCAGGGTAAGGAGAGGAACTGAACAGAGGGACGAGAGGAATCCTAATACCTGCGTCCCGGGGTCCGGAGGATTCCTTGCCGGAAGAGTATCCGTCGGCGGAGTCCTCGCCGGAGGAGTGCCCGCAGGGGATTCCGAGGCAGTCTCGCCTCTCTGACGATTCAGTCGAATCGCCTTGGCTCGACGCGAGACGTAGGGGGCACTCGGGTCCCGCTTAGACATAAGCCAGGGAGCAAATTTGGCTGCCTTGGGGGCAGTTACAGCTTGGGCCGCGGCCAGACGCTCGATCATCTCCAGCGAGAGGGGTCTCGCGGAAGGCTTGTGAGAAGACATTGATCTCGGTGAAGAGCTAAGGGAGGGGAGAAGCTCCGAATCGAGGGTTGTCAACGCTCCAGGAAGTTCTGACATGAAGAGATATATATAGGACAACGGTGGGACCCACAGAATCTTGTGAGCCCAGTCAGCAAGCACTCACCGAATACAGGGTTGGACTGTTCTTTCCGAGCGTAGTAACCGCTCGCAAAGAGCGGGGATTGTGTACAACCCGTATTCGCCGAGTGGGCCCCTCAAGCCAAGTGGCGAGACCTGGGTCAGCCCGATCATTCGCCCCGGCTAGGAGGTGGAAGTACCCCCGGTTAGGTGGGGGTAAGGTGCAGAAGAGAAGGAGCTAGGCGAGTGGTGCTCTCACGGACCACTCGCCCGGAAGCGTGGGCACTCGCCCAGCTAGGCGGGTGCCCAGCGAGTGGTGCCCTCACGGATCACTCGCCCAGGATGATTTGAGGGGAAAATGACCCTAATACCCCTGGTGGGCTGCAAATAGCCTTTCGGAACAGCGGAGTTAGGCTGTTAGCAGACCAATTTGGGGTGCTGTTAGTAAAATTAAAAGGCGGATTCATGTTATTTGCAGACCAGCCTAGAAAAATCTATAAATAGACCCTTAAGGGCACCTTGGAGGAGATCCGATTTTAGAGAATCCTCTCCTCCAGGCTAGTTTTTGGTCGGCTGCTAGTGCCCTCCAAGGTGCCCGGTGGAGTTCTGGTTTGGGAGGGGAAGCTCTCTAAGATCTTCCGGTTGTGTGGCGGGACCTCCTCGCTTCAGCCTTGGGTCTATTCATATTCTCACATCCACCGTCCAGAGAGTCTAGTGAGGGAGAAGTAATCATCGGCTACACCCCCAGTGGGTCCGAACTCGATAGACCTGTTGAAGGTTTCAACATGGATGATATACAACAATGGTTAAACCTACATTCAACTAAAAAGCTTAAGCTCATGTGTGAGGGTCCACCACATGGTATTTCTATACCAATAAATTTTTTTAATCCGATGTATGTTTAAACCAGGCTCTCGCACGCCTCCACATACTTAGCACCTCAGAACAATCGTTCTTGTCTATCAGTAACTCTTTGATATACTGCTTAGCGCTTACAGTTTGATCAACATACTCAGATCCATTTTCAGGAAGGAAATGATACAGGGTGCTCCAAAATGGTACAGCAGTGCCAAACGTTATTAGTTTATTTGTACTATCTTAATGCCTCTCTTTGGTGAGCGTTAGTTAACTAAAATCTAACAACAAAAACAAACCCAAATGATTTTTTTGGGCATTGAATCATGCAAAATATTTTTTGCGTTCATTTAGAAAAATCAATATGACGGAGATTGTTCGTGCATCATGTGAGGAATTAGTTAGTCAGCACTTTTCAGATCGTTAGATGGACGAACGGAGACCATGATCGCGACCGTCTCGAATTTAAGTATATTTACGTGTTTTATTTTTTGACGTGTATTTTGAGATTTAGGTTAAGATATCCGATTGCGAGTTTGGGGTCGTTCGATGACTTAACCTAAATCCCCCCTCTTTTTTATTCCAACCGGTTAGGGCATAGAGGTATCGAGAGTTTGCTGTTTATACAGAGAGAAACCGCTCGATCGTGGGCTCAGTGAGACGCTGATCCTCCTGCGCGGTGCGAAGCCGCTGGATCCTGTCTCTGGGGGTGCCGAATCCCCCGTCCGCTGCTCTCTTGCCTCCACCGCCCACTTCAGAGCCCGCCACCGCTGCCCCGTCCTCCAAGCACCCTGACACCGCCATTTGTTGGCTTCCAGCATCGCTCCGCCGCCCGCATCGCCTCCAACACTTCCTGTCGACCCCTCTCCTCCCTTCATCCTCTCCGTCCAGCCCCCCCCGACAACCCTCATCCTTCATTCCATATCCATCCACCACCCCTCCCAGCCATGGGAACCTCCGCCTCTTATACCCTGTACCAGCTCGACAGCCACCACCCACGGCCTTCCCCAACCCCAGCCTTCCGCCGCCACCTCCGACACCCTCCATCATCCCGACAGCCACCCCCACAACCTTCAAACTTCTTTCTCAGCATCGTTCTGCCCTCCACATCCCCGAATCCCACTGAAATTCACCCCCCAAACACCCCCGCCCATGGTCAGCCTCTATCTCCCTCCTTCCAACAACGGACCCAAGCCATCCCTATCATCCCCGCCTCAAAATTGATCCCGATTAACCAATACCATCCACAAAAGCCCATTCTCCGCTCCGAAAACCCATACACAACAACCGGTAGAAAAAGAATAGAAATGCTTAAGTTATCTTATTCCTCCACAAAGGGGGGAATATATAGGAAATACAATGATACATAAAACTTGACTCACAATGTGGGACTAAACCCACTCACATACTAATAGACCAATATTAATAATCTCAACTCTCCCCCTCAAGCTGGAGGGGAAACCTCAAGCTTGACAACATCAATGGAAACGGTAAAGGTGGTAGGCAAAGGTGGGATAAGATGGATAGAGGGGAAACCACACACACGAATCTACGAGACCGCGAGGATAACACCACACACACGATTCTACGAGACCGCGGGGATAACACCACACACGATTCTACGAGACCGCGGGGATAACACCACACACGAATTTACGAGACTGCGGGGATAACACCACACACACGAATCTACGAGACTGCTGGGATAACACCACACACACGAATCTACGAGACCGCGGGGATAACACCACACTCACTGTACAACCCCGTATTCGCCGAGTGGTCCCACCCCCAGACTCAAGGTCGCCAGAAGGAGAAAGGGGTGGTACAAGTAGGCATTTGCACGAGCCGAGAGGGGTTTCCGCCCGAAGAGCATGAGGAAACACTCACTGGCGAGAAGGCTCTGGAGTGCGGATAGACGGGCGAGTGGGAGACCTAAGCCCCGCTCGCTTGGGGGATCAAGAAGAAGAGAATGGTACCTTCATGGACCACTCACCCAGGGAGGCGAGTGGTACCCTCAAGGACCACTCGCACAAGGGGATCTGGGGGCAAAATGACCCAGATACCCCTTGTGGGCTGCCAATAGCTCCTCAGAACAACGGAGTTAGGCTGTTAGCAGACCAGTCTGGGGTGCGATTAGCAGAACCAAAAGGCGGATTTACGCTATTTGCAGTCTACGGCTAGAAAATCTATAAATAGACCCTTAAGGGCACCTTGGAGGGGATCAGATCTTTTGAGTTCTCTCCTCCAGGCAGTTTTCGGAGTTGGCTGCTAGTGCCCTCCAAGGTGCCCGACTGAGCATTGGTTTGGGAGGGGAAGCTCTCTAAGATCTTCCGAGTGTGTGGCGGGACCTCCTCGCTGCAGCCTTGGGTCTGTTCCAGATTTTTCATCCTCGGTCTGGAGAGTTTAGTGAGGGAGAAGTAGGCGCAGGCTACATCCCTTGTGGGTCCGAACTCAGAGACCGATTGACGGTTTCAACACTCACGAATCTACGAGAACGCGAGGATAAAAGAGAAAGGGAAAAAGACCACCACCAAAGACCATACCACCTACCAATCATCAAGGAAAAACTTGGGG
The DNA here is from genome assembly GCA_033032865.1 of Dactylorhiza incarnata. Lineage (NCBI taxonomy): Eukaryota > Viridiplantae > Streptophyta > Magnoliopsida > Asparagales > Orchidaceae > Dactylorhiza > Dactylorhiza incarnata. Next base: position 2,911,137 of record JAWHQI010000229.1, on the reverse strand, counting down.
AGACACAAACAACACCCGACATAAGCCTAGAGGCCATGTGGGACTAAGGCGAACAACGGGAAAGATCATTCGGGTCGCCCTCATCCCAACCACTCCCCCTCACGTGAAACTCACGTGCAAATAGGCATAAAAACACACGAAACACGAGGAAGGCACAAATAAAACTGCAAAAAAAGCAACACACTCCATCATCCACATCATCAACGAGAGAAGCTAGCAGTGGGAACAATATCTCCGGCAAGAACATCAGTGGAGACCATCGAGAGTCCGACTGCAACAGGGAGCAGCGGAAGAAGCCAGAAGAAGGTCTGGAGCAGCAACAACAGCGAACATGCACGAGATTTGGACAATAAGATCTGAAAGCAACGTCGACAGGAAGATCTGAAAGCAGCGTCGACTGGAGATATGGATAGTAGCGTCGACGACAGATCTAGACAGTAGCGTCGACGGGAGAAGAGGAAGCCTGTCAACAGTCGTCGACGACAGAAGCAGTCGTCGACTTCGACGGGAGAAGCAAACGCCGACTTCAACAGGAGAAACATGCATCGACTTCGACGGGAGAAGCAGGCATCGACGCCGGCGTCGATGGAAGCGAGCGTAGTAGCAGGGGGGCCAAGATCCGCTCCCGTTGATGGAATCCGATGTCGATTCCGTCGACAGGAGCGCCGCAGAAGCTGGAGACGGGAGCGAAGCAGAAGTCGGGGCTTGCGGCGGAGACGAGGCAAGACGCAGAAAAAACGAGAGAAAAAAGATGCGGGAAATCAAATTAGGGCATACAGGATTAGGCTCTGATACCAAGTAGAAAAAGAATAGAAATGCTTAAGTTATCTTATTCATCCACAATGATACATAAAACTTGACTCACAATGTGTGACTAAATCCACTCACATACTAATAGACCAATATTAATAATCTCAACTCTTTCTCAGCATCGTTCTGCCCTACACATCCCCTATCCCACTGAAATCTACCCCCAAACACCCCCACCCATGGTCAGCCTTTATCTCCCTCCTTCCAACCACGGACCCAAGCCATCCCTATCATCCCCGCCTCAAAATTGATCCCGATCAACCAATACCATCCACAAAAGCCCATTCTCTCCTCCGAAAACCCCTACACAACAACCTTCTCCCTTCCAGACAGCCGCCACCACCACCATCGGAGCTTCCCCACAACCTTTTGCATCGATTACTTTGAGAGTTATTACATTGCAGTTTTCATTCCCACCGCCACCTCCGACACCCTCCATCATCCCGACAGCCACCCCCACAACCTTCAAACTTATTTCTCAGCATCGTTCTGCCCTCCACATCCCCTATCCCACTGAAATCCACCCCCCAAACACCCCCACCCATGGTCAGCCTCTATCTCCCTCCTTCCAACAACGGACCCAAGCCATCCCTATCATCTCCGCCTCAAAATTGATCCCGATCAACCAATACCATCCATAAAAACCCATTCTCCCCTCCGAAACCCCTACACAACAACCTTCTCCCTTCTGGACAGCCGCCACCACCACCATCGGAGCTTCCCCACAATCACTTGCATCGATTACTTGGTGAGTTATTAGTACATTACAGTTTTCATTCCCTACGTGTGTACGGATAATTACTCATTGCTAGTAATAATTGACTTATATTGATTTGACTATTTTTCCTCTCTATAGACGCACAATACTTATTCACCCCACATTTCAATTTCAATGCACTCTTAATATATTCTGCATTCGTCGACTAATTACTAATATCAGATGTTTGTGCTTAATTGATGTTAAATGCATGAGTATTTTAAAATTAATATTATTTACTTAATTGTATGTCAGAATTAATTATTTGACTGAGTCGTTACATTTGCATCACATTAGAGCTAGCCTTCATTAGTTCATCAGATTGCGTTCGTGCACTCATCGGTATCTTCATTTTGTTAGAAATTTTTTAAATAAAACATTTGTTTTATTATGTTTTATTGGAGCCCTTATGGTGTTTGGTGTATGATTATTCATATTTGATGAAAAGCTCCAAAACCAATAGATGGAGAGAATCCAAATTATTTGGAGGGAAACCTTTCATGAATGAAAGGATGAACCATTTAGTCCCACCTTGTTTTTCACCTCTCTTGTTAGTGAGTATATACGTGATTTCACTCCTAATTTGTTCAAAAGAACATAAGGAGAAATTATGAACCACACGCGCGTGCGCACGCACCACACCGGACCGGATCCGAATTTGGGATTTGGGGAATAATTGAATTGAATTGTACTTTTTGTACAAAATAGTTCCAGTACTTTTATTCGGAATTATGTCGAATGAAAGTCGGAGCTGCGTCGAGTAGAACTCGAAGTAGCGCCGACTAGCTTGCCTGATTTTGGAGTTGCGTCGAATAGAACTCGGCACACCCAACCTGCGTCGATAAAAACTCGACGTAGCATCGACTTGCGTCGACAAGTTCTCCGTCGGCTTGGCCTGCGTCGATAAGAACTCGACGTAGCGCCGAGTTGCATCGAATAAAACTCCGTCGTTTTGACTTGCGTCGATAAGAACTCGACGTAGTGTCGAGTTGCGTCGATATGATTTTGACGCAGCATCGAATTGAACTCGACGCGACCTCTGTCGTTTTGCGTTTTCTCTGCGCAATTATTACGCGTAATTTCTAACCGTTCTTTTACGCGCTTTTCTCGTCATTACTCTTTTACGTTGGAAATCTTCCACGTTTATCTGCACGATTATCTCTTGCCAATTATAACCATTGGAATTAATTACATGTTATTTTTCCGAGACTCCTATATAGGAGTTTTTCTGAATCGTTTCTCGACTTACGCTTTGCGCTTTCAGAAATCTGCTATCTTCCTCTCTCATTCTTGCGATTGTCTTCGTGGTTTCTTTTCTTTACATTTTCTTCATCAAGTGGGAGTTCGAGTGCTCTGTGCTTCTTCGGTGTCCGCGCACATCGGAGCTTTTGAGATCTAGCCGGGTGTTGTACCTTAGAGGAGTGAGCATCGGTTGAAAGCCCTGCCGGAGGGTGGTGCAAGTTCTTTAGGGCAGTGATTACACGCCTTACCCAGACTCGATTCTAAACTATATTTTGATCCCTTTTATTTCTCACATCCTTCATGCAATTTTATTAATATTGCTGTATATATACATATATATCTACTGTTCTGCAAAAGTTTTAAAACCGAAAATATATTATTTTTATATATTAATATAGGAATATAAGAAAATATTTCAACAATCTAAAGAAGTTGTAGATCACATCACATAATCTCTTGCGAAAGGGCCGTGTTGGGTTATCATCCCACAAAACCGCCTAGTACCAGTGAGAGCCCTTCATCGGGTATTCCTTGGGAAGTCGAAGAATTACAAGATAAATAAAATCAAATAATCAAAATGATTATCTCTGTTTTCTTGTTTACATGTACTGTTATTTATTATATGTTTTTTAAATTCCAAAAATCTGTTATGTTCTAGATCTGATGATTCTGCCGGGATTAAACCCGAGAAATTTAACGGAAATTGTTTTTGTCGTTGACAAGCATAAGTAGAATATTGACTGAACACCTTAGGTCTCTTGTCTGTGATTTTTGACGTTCCTGCTGCAGAAACTGAAAACCCCAGCGCTGCAACTGCAGTCGCTTCCTCCTTTCCTTCGTCTTCTTCCTCCAGTGCAAACACCACTAGGACTTATGTCAGACGTATTCCCTATAGAGATCCGGTAGACATAGAATATCATTGTCGTAGCCAAATTCTTAGTGCCCTGTCCGACAGCCTCTACGATGTTTTTCTTCAATATCGTACAACTAAGGATTTGTGGTATGCTCTTGAAGTACGCTATAACCTTGACAATGCGGGTATAGACAGTTGCAACGTATCTAACCTCCACAAATTCAAGATTGATGCCTCTAAGCCTATCAATCCTCAACTCCATTAACTTGATGAGATGTTATCCAAGATCCGAGCCGATGGCTCAATCCTCTCCGAAAATTATTTAGTTGCATGTCTTATTGATGCCCTTCCTGATTCTTGGTCCGGCTTTAGCACTAGACTAATGCATGACCAATCTAACCTCACTTATGTTTAAATTCAAAATGTTATCCGCATAGAGGAGGAACATAAGTCTAAAAGTTCCAAGTCCCCCAAAGACCATGCTCCTAAAGTGAATCTCACTGAAGCTCATGACAACCCTTCCTCTCACCATCACTTCAAAGGCAAAGGAAAGATCCATAAGAAACCTTTCTGTCCAGGTTCTCGACATCAGAAACTTAATCATCCTAAGCCTGGTCCTTCAAACCAAAACCCAGGTAAAGGGAAGTGGTGCTTCATCTGCGGCCGCACAAATCATCTGTCTACCAATTGCTTCTACAAAAAGACAGAACCCGTGATTGGCAAGTCTCGTGGTGACAAGCCTTAGGCCAATATGATCCAAACACCAGATCAACCCATCTTCATGTTAGATTATTCTCCTAGTCTTCTTCTCACTTGTTCATCAGATTGGTGGCTTGATTCCGGAGCAAATGTTCATACTTGTTTTGATCGTTCGTTCTTGTTTTTCCATCTTTCAGGACATCAGTGGAGGAAGCGTGATCTTAGGAGATGCGTCATCGGCACAAATACTTGGACACGGGCGAGTGGATCTTAGGTTAACATCCGAGAAGACACTAGTCTTGCAAGATGTGCTTTATGTGCCGAGAGTTAGGAGAAATCTTGTAAGCGAATCGTTGCTAGTGAAGAAGCGTTATAAAATTATCTTAGAGTCCAATAAAGTTGTAATAACATGTAATGATAATTTTATTGGCAAATGATATATTTGTGATGGTTTATTTAAACTAAATGTTGCTGATTTAGAAATAAATCAGATTTCATCTTCTATTGTCTCAAGTTCAATTTCTGATTTTTGGCATGCTAGACTTGGACATGTAAATTCAGATTTTATGAAAATCATGATGTCCTTAAATTTAATTCCTAAATTTAATATTGCACCAAGTGCTAAATGTGAAATATGTGTGCAATCCAAATTTTCTAGAAAATCTTTCAAATCAGTAGAAAGAACTTCGAAACCATTGAAGTTAATTCACTCGGATGTCTGTGACTCAAACCGCCAACCTACTAGAGGTGGAAATAAATATTTTGTAACCTTTATTGATGATTTCACTAAATATTGTTACATTTATTTATTAAAAACTAAAGATGAAGTATTTTCATACTTTAAGATTTTCAAAGCGGAAGTAGAAAATCAATTAGTATCATCGATTAAAATTCTTAGATCCGACTGAGGTGGAGAATACACTTCGAATGAACTAGCCCAGTTTTGCCAAGAACATGAAATTATTCTTCAATTGACTGCTCCATATTCTCCTCAATCTAATAGTGTAGCTGAATGAAAAATCAGACCTTGATGAACATGGTCAATGCCATGTTAGCTGAGTCCGGTGCCCCAGAAAATCTTTGGGGAGAAGCGTTGCTCACTTCCTCTTTCATCCTCAATAGAATTCCTTCAAAACATAATGATAAACTCCATTCGAATTATTTAAATTAAGGAAACCTAACCTCCAAATTCTTCGAGTGTGAGGGTGTTTGGCTAAGGTAGCAATTCCTGAACCTAAAAGAAAGAAAATATGACTTAAAACTTTAGACTCCATTTTTATAGGTTATGCTTCCGATAGTAGTGCTAATAGGTTTCTAAGTACCAATTCTCTAATTAGTGAAATATCAAATAACACTATTATAGAAGCTAGAGATGCCGTCTATTTTGAAGATAAATTCCCTTATAAATTAAAAACTCATCTCAACCATCTTCTAATTCAGTTCAACCTTCCTCTAACCTAGATCCATTAAAAATTGATGAACCTAGAAGAAGTAAAAGAGTTAGAACCGAGAGAACTTTTGGAGATGACTACTTCACTTATCTAGTTGAAGGAGATCCAAATTCATATGAGGAATCCATGACCTCATCTGATTCTCCTTTTTGGAAAGAAGCCATAAATGCCAAAATTAAATCTGATTTTAGTGTTTCATTGTCTCTTTCTCACTCGATTGAGAAAATGTTACATAAATTTAATTTATTTGATTCCGTGTCTGCTTCTACTCCTTATGATGCTAGCATAAACTGTGTAAAAATTTAGGTGAACCTATTGACCAATATAGGTATGCACAAATGATAGGGTCACTACTTTATATTGTTAATCGCACTAGACCCGATATTTCATATGCTGTAGGCAGGCTTAGTAGATACACAAGTAATCCAAGTGATGATCACTGCATAACATTAACTAGAATTTTTAAATATCTTCGTGGAACTATAGAGTATAGTTTAGTATATACGGGTTTTCCCGAAGTACTAGAAAGCTATTCAGATGTCAATTGGGTAACTGATTCATTATATGTTAAATCAACAACCGGTTATGTTTTCCTTCTTGGAGGAGCCGCTATTTCATGGGCTTCAACAAAACAAACCATGATTTCAAGAAGCACTATGGAATCTGAGCTTATAACTTTAGACACTACATGTGCCGAAGCCGAATGACTTAAAATTTTACTTACTGAAATTTTTTTAGTTAGAAAACCTATACCTACTATTTGTTTGCATTGTGATAATAAATCTGTGATTGATTTAACTGCTTCAAATAATACTAATGCAAAAATGAATAAATTCATGAGAATCAGGTACAAGTCTGTAAAGCAAAGAAGAAAAGATGTGATATCACTGAATTATGCAAAGTCAGAATTAAATCTGACTGATAATCTTACAAAGGGATTGTCCCGAAGGGAGATATTATTGTCATCGAGAGGAATGAGGCTTAAGCCCACATAATTTGCTGCCAACTGTGGATACCCAGCCCATGTGATTGGAGATCCCATGAAGTGGGTTCAATGTGGTAAAAACGAAGCCGTTGATGTAGCGTTGTTGAGAGCACAAATTTAAAAGGTTGAGAAAACCTTCTCCCCATTCCTATGATGTGCTCTACGTAACAGTTTATGATGAACGTTTAAGTTCTTAATGATTGTCAAATGCATATATCTTTGCGAGATATTAGTTACGAAATATCTCTTGAGGCACCACCTATGTGGAGGTTGTGGTGAAGCGCAACTTTGGAATCCGGGATGAACCCAAAATAACTCTCATGAAAATTCAAGGAATGCGCATGACCATTAACGCGCCCACCGTCATAACCCAATGAACAACCAATCTTATGTGTGCTTATCTAATTTACCGGTTTAAAGTTTATAATTCAAAGCCCCTGACACATTATATTTTTCGGTAGAGGAAATAAGTACTAAGTATAGGTTCAAGGTAACCATTCCACCTATACTCATTGCATTAGATATAGCTTGATGAAACAAATTTGTATATGATTTTATTTATTATTAGTAATATTATAACTTATGAAGTTCATCTTTTGGTTTTTCGCTTTTGTGGAGGATTGTTAGACATTATGTAAATAAAACATTTGTTTTATTGGAGCTCTTATGGTGTTTGGTGTATGACTATTCATATTTGATGAAAAGCTCCAAAATAATAGAGGAGGGAATCCAAATTATTTGGAGGGAAACCTTTCATGAATGAAAGGATGAACTATTTAGTCCCACCTTGCTTTTCACCTCTCTTGTTAGTGAGTATATAAGTGATTTCACTCCTTATTTGTTCAAAAGAACATAAAGAGAAACTATGAACCACACGCGCGTGCGCACGCACCGCACCGGACTGGATCCGGATTTGGGATTTGTGGAATAATTGAATTGAATTGTATTTTTTGTACAAAATAGTTCCAATACTTTTATTCGGAGTTGCGTAGAATGAAAGTCGGAGCTACGTCGAGTAGAACTCGAAGTAGCGTCGACTAGCTTGCCTGATTTTGGAGTTGCGTCGAATAGAACTCGGCACACCCAACCTGCGTCGATAAGAACTCGACGTAGCGTCGACAAGTTCTCCGTCGGCTTGGCCCGCGTCGATAAGAACTCGACGTAGCGTCGAGTTGCATCGAATAGAACTCCGTCGTTTTGACTTGCGTCGATAAGAACTCGACGTAGTGTCGAGTTGCGTCGATATGATTTCGACGCAGCGTCGAATTGAACTCGACGCGACCTCTGTCGTTTTGCGTTTTCTCTGCGCAATTATTACGCGTAATTTCTAACCGTTCTTTTACGCGCTTTTCTCGCCATTACTGTTTTACATTGGAAATTTTCCACGTTTATCTGCACGATTATCTCTTGCCAATTATAACCGTTGGAATTAATTATATGTTATTTTTCCGAGACTCCTATATAGGAGTTTTTCTGAATCGTTTCTCGACTTACGCTTTGCGCTTTCGAAAATCTGCTCTCTTCCTCTCTCGTTCTTGCGATTGTCTTCGTGATTCCTTTTCTTTACATTTGCTTCATCAAGTGGGAGTTCGGGTGCTTTGTGCTTCTTCGGTGTCCGCGCACATCGGAGTTTTCGGGATCTAGCCGGATGTTGTACCTTGGAGGAGTGAGCATCAGTTGAAAGCCCTGCCGGAGGGTGGTGCAACTTCTTTAGGGCAGTGATCACACGCCTTACTCATGCTCGATTCTAAACTATATTTTGATCTCTTTTATTTCTCACCTCCTTCATGCAATTTTACTAATATTACTGTATATATACATATATATCTACTGTTCTGCAAAAGTTTTAAAACCGAAAATATATTATTTTTATATATTAATATATGAATATAAGAAAATATTCCAACACATTTTAGGGTTTGTCGCCGGTCCATCGCATTTGTTTCGTGCTCACTTGCATCTCGTCTAGGGTTAGGACATCACGCGCTTGTCACCTATAGATTCGTCTTGCGTCACAATATGAGTCATTTCTTTTATTCATTTAAGTTTTTAAAAACCTTAAAATTATGCTTTGAATTATTTCTTAGGATTATGTAAAATGCTATTGAGTTCATTTAAGTTAAAATGCAAATCAACTTGGAACATATTTTGCCCATTTACTTTACAAAAACATGCAAAGTTATGCTTAAATCCTTTTTGAGCGTGAATTGAGTTTTTTAACATAAATGAGTAAAAATGCTTAAATTAATCTGCATTTGAACCTAAATGTGCGCAATAATGTTTTACACGATCCTAAAAAATGGGCAGCCCGGTGCACAAAGCATCCCCGCGCAGCGAGGGTTCGGGGAAGGGTCCCACCACAAGGGTGAAATGTAGGCAAACGTTACCCTGCATTTTTGCAAGAGGCTGCCCATTTTTTACACGATCCTATGCAAAAAATAATAATTTAATTCCATTTTTTACTTGTTGAACTAACACAACTCTGCCTTGGTACTTTCTCTTTTTTATTTCTTTATTCAGAAGTCCATTCTCACCTGCATGCAATTATTGCTAGTAAAAATGTTTTAGAGCCCATCAATAATGCAGGTTGCCTTGGGTTTCAGGTGGTCCATTCCATTCATTAATATCCAATTCATCTGAACATTTCATTATTTATGGAAATTCTTGAAGATGCTTTTGAACTGCTCTGGTTGGAAACATTGATGGCCCTTCCATTTTTGTGGCTTCTCCAATATTTTACCAGAAGAGGTAACCTCGTCATTTTATGAAATTTTCTTATAACAATGCTGTGATTCTTGCTATCTGGAACCCCAGAATTCTCAGATCACTGATCACTGATCACTGCTCACATTCTGTTTGTCTTTTATTGTGTTCCACTGACCAAAGAAATTATCATGCTTGCTATTTATATTTTACTGCAACGGGCAATTCTAATTTACTAAGGACATATCGAGTTAACGACACGCACCATGTTAGAATAGATTGATTTGAAGGGGATGTGTAAAGGGGCAAGACTTTAGGTTCTGGATAACTTTGGAGATTTTAAAAAGTTATGGGAGATATGGCAATAGATTGATTGACATATCTTTTCAATAAAACTTTGGAGACTATGAATATGTAAAATTATTGAAGAAGAAGCATCTTTGTGGCATCTGATAATGCGACTGTTGTAAATAATTATAGATGAATTGGGCTCCATTTGGCGCGGCTTTTTTGCACCGGTGAGTTTGGACAAAAACACCACCGTCATGGAATGCATGTTTGGCAGGACAACGGTTACGACCGCCATGAAGAAAAGAAAATTAGTTTTGAACATAAAAGTGGATGAAATTCCTTAGGTGAGGTCGGGCATTCACGAACGAAGGTTCATAACCACCGTGTTCACGACCGCCACCGCCGCGCCAAACAGAGCCTGGGTCAATTTCAAAAAATCATTTTGATTTCATAACAGAAACTATTATGGAAGCGATTTATCTATTAAGACTGTTAGAGTTATTATATTTAAGTATTTATGTATGTTTGAGGTTTAGTCTCACATCGTGGGTTACGTTTGTGTGTCTTATTGTACTTCTATAAATTACCCCCATTGTGGAAGAATAAAATGCATCTTTTATTTCTTTTCTCCTAATTTTTTCAACATGGTATCAAAGCGGGAAAGCTTCTGAGAACTTTTTCGCCCTAAAATTGTTGGCGATCTAAAGTTCTCCGCAACCCATCTTCTGATTTTCGGCCTTTTCCTTCCTCTCATTCCCATCCTGCGCTGCTAGGGCTAACGCTGAGCTATTCTCCCCCTGCTCCCGTCAACAGAATCCTCATCTGATTCCGAAGATGGGAGCGGGCCATTCTCCCCCCCTCTGCATCAACGGGAAATTTGCATTCATTTCGTGCCAATATTATCATATGACTTTAGACAAATGATTGCCTTGGATCCACAATTTGTTGTATGATGCATTTAGTTCGCCTGTGATTGCCCCTCTTCTGATATGATCTTTTGAGCATTATATGGCTCTTCCAGGAAATAATTAAATATCATATGTGGTTGTTGATCAGGTGGCTATGTTGAAGCAGTTAAGATCAATTCTTATTAGCTTCACCTCTCCCTTATGCTTTACTCTTAAAATTTTGATAGCTTGTTTCCTTGTGCACATCGAGGATGAATTGGTGGGGTTGATCTAACTAGACGGAGCTTCATCTGTTGCTCACGACAAGGTTTCCTCTTCCCCACCTCTTTTCTCCTCCTCTAAACCCTTGCGGTAAGTTGATTATTTGCACTGTTGATGACCAAAAATGGGACACACTTACATGGAGTCTTCTTCTCTTCTTCTCTACCTCTTCTCCATTCTCCTTCTTAATTGATTCTGAGGTGGATTGGGTAATCAGGAATGGCGTTTTCTCATTATTCACTGGTAATGCTAACATAATTTAGTTTTATTCCATAAGTAGTTGTGGATTGACACTCCAGTTCTTTGAGCAAATTGGTTCGCAGTCCAATATGTTGGTAATTGGTGTGCGTTTAGTATCAATTGGTGTGCGTATAGCCGACTCCTCCTTTTTAATTTAGTCCCACATCTCAGATCATGTACTTGGTTCCCCTCTGATGTGTATATATAGGGGAGCAATGTAACATTGTAAAGCGTCAAGAAATAATAAGAAAAGCTGTATTTATTTCTACTTGATATCAGAGCTAGGTTCGGATCCGGTGCGAGAGAGCAGCGGGACGAACTCCGAAGGCAATTGCGTAGACGCAGGGCAGCATCTGCGGCACTTGCGCACCTGCACAGGGAGTGCGGCAGTTGCGCGGTTACGCGGGGAAAAGCGCGAGGAAGAGCGCGGCTAAGCACGACACGGCGGGAACGCACAGTGCGGCAGGAGCGCGCAGCTTAGGGCGGCAGGAGCACTTGCGCAGGAGCGCGTGCGGCAGGAGGTGCGGCTTCCCCTTACGACGTGCGGCAGGCAGTGCGGCGAGGAGAAGAAGCGCGCAACTTGGGAGGTGCAGCAGGAACGCGTGCGGCAGGAACGCGTGAGGCACAACTTGCAGAGGAGGAGCGCGCGACTCTTCGTGCGCAGCTTGCAGGGAGAAGGATCGCAGGGAGTGTGCGGCTCTTCGTGTGACAGTACTCGCGCAGGGAGAAGGATCGCAGGAAGTGCCTGTTGCACTACAGGGGAACGTGCGGAACCTCGGCAGCAGGGCACGCGGTAGTGCGCACGTTGAGCGGCAGAGGAGGGTGCGCTCTCTAAGCAACAGAAGAGTGCGAAACTTGGACATAACCGCGCTGCGTAAGTAGAGGCGCGCGCGACAGCGACGTACGGAGCGGAATCATGCTGAAGCAGAGGCAAGAGGAAGAGGCGGCGCGATAAAATTTGTGTGATAGCGTGCACTCATGGAGAAATTAGTGGCCAAATTGGAGGAGGCAGACCTTAAGGTGTTCTTCGACTTCTTACGGATGTCCAAAGGCGAAGGATCCGCTCAGTTGCAACCGCCTCTGGTGAAGCTCGATCTCCCTCTTGTGGAGTTGAAGCTCGGTGGACCAGCCACATACTTGAGCTGGTCGCGTCGGGTAAAGAGGGCTCTCTCCGGAAGGAACCTGGAGGGCTATCTGACTGGCGAGAAGGGGGAGCCAGAGAAGGACTCAATGAGTGGAAAACCACACATAGTCTGTTACACACTTGACTCCTAAATTCGATGATCACGTCTATCGCTATCACGGTGGATGGCATAGAGACTGTAAGCGATGTTTGGGGGAAGTTACAGAGGCTCTACGCAGGAGTCGATAGCAACATGCGCGTGTTCCAGATCGAGCGGGAGATAGAGGCTGTAACCCAGGGAGATTGCTCGATCCAGGAGTATGCCGCAGATCTAGAGCGACTATGGGCAGACTTTGATTATTTCTCTCCAATCGCATGCTGCAAAAACCCTGAATGCACAAAGGCGGAGCGAGATGCTCAACGGAGGACTATGCACTTTATGAGGGGGTTGAACCCGACTTTTGAGCAAAGGAGTGCGATGTTGCTCGCTCAGCCAAAGATTCCCTCCCTGGATGAGACAATCTCAGCCATGATGCAGGAGGAGAGCAGGATTAAGCTCCAATATGGTGGAACCACTCTTCCGGGAGAGAAATCGGCTATAGCGGTCACCAATCAAAGGCACGAGGGATACAAGAGTGAGACACGACAATGTTACAATTGTGGTGAAATTGGTCATCTCCGGATAACTTGCCCCAAGCCACCAAAAGAGCGGGATGTAGGTGGAAGGGGAAAGTTTGGAGGTCGTGGACGCGGTCGTGGAGGTCGTAGAGGTGGTGGACGAGGAGGCTATCAGGCGAATCTCATGATAAACGAGGAGGTGGCAGAAGAAGGTATTACTGATATTGGTCACCCAAAAGAGCAGGAGATTTTGGATGCATACCACCAGCTAATGCAAATGAAGCAAAAATGCGTGATGGATGGCACACCCACTACGTTCATGGGTAATATTACCTCTTTTGCTCACTCCACCACAGGTACTGGTGATACACTTGCCCTCACATCTATATCCACCACTAAATCATCAGATTGGATAATCGATTCTAGTGCTTCTCGACATGTCACTGGGAATGCTAGGGAATTACGTTCGTATACTCCCCTAGCAGTCCCAGAACGCATTCAAATTGCTGATGGCACTGCTCAGCCAGTGGTCGGTAAGGGCACTGTGCAATGCACCAACACGTTGACTCTGTCCAATGTTTTGCATGCTCCTTCCTTTCCTATGAATCTCTTATCAATTAGTGTCATTGTATCTCAACTAAAATGTGTTGTTTTGTTTGATATCCCGAAGGTGATCTTCCAGGAGAAAGGGACAGGCATGAGACTTGGGACTGGCACATGGCATAATGGCTTGTGGTACCTGGATAGGGAAAGTATAGACACAGCTCTTTCAACTGTTATAAAGAGTACTGCAGGAGACATGAGTAGTGTGGAGGACTTGCTACTACTTCATCATCGGCGTCTGGGTCACCCTTCTTTTGTTGTTTTAAGTCAAATGTATCCCATTTTGTTTAAGAAAGCAAATCATGACAAACTTGTATGTGATGCTTGTGAGTTAGGAAAACATACCAGAAACTCTTATTCCAGTTCTGGTAGTAGGAGTTCTCATTCTTTTAATCTTGTGCATTCTGATGTTTGGGGGCCCTATCCCACACCTATTGTGAATGGATTTCGGTATTTTGTGTCTTTCATTGACTGTTTCTCTCGTATCACCTGGCTTTATCTAATGAAAAACAAAAGTGATGTATTCGCCTGCTTCAAGGATTTACACAAAGGGGTTCAAACTCAATACGGTGCAGTGGTGAGGGTGTTGCGGTCTGACAATGGGACAGAGTACACTAACAGAGCGTTTGGAGAGTACTTGTCCTCACAAGGAATCTAACATCAAACCACTTGTCCATATACACCAGAGCAGAATGAAGTAGCCGAACGGAAGAATAGACACCTTCTAGAAGTAACCAGGAGCATGATGATATCAATGAAGGTACCAAAGTACTTGTGGGGGCAGACTGTCCTAACAGCTGCTTATTTGATCAATCGAATGCCCTCGCGAGTACTGGATTTGAAGTCTCCAATTGAGGTGTTGCGAGGAAAGAAGGAAGAGATTTTACCTCTCAAGACCTTTGGTTGCGTATGCTTTGTACATGATAATAGACCCAATGTGGGAAAGCTGGATCCAAGGGCTCTAAAGTGCGTGTTTGTTGGGTATTCGGCTACCCAAAAGGGGTACGTGTGTTGGAGTCCAGTGGAAAGAAAATTATTCGTCAGTATGGATGTCACATTTAGAGAATGTGAGTCATATTATTCTTCTCCAGTTAACTCGCCACTAGAGGACCCACTCGTTACAAGCAATATGATGCGAGAGGGGGAGGATAACAGTGGTGGTATGATGCGAGAGGGGGAGGATAACAGTGGTGGTAAGAAACAGATAGTAAGTATCCCTTATCCACTTATGCAAAAGGGCATAAAGTTGGATGTGACGCCGGAACATGAAGAGCATGACTTTGTGGATAGGAGACCTCAAGTTCAGGGGGAGCTAAGAGTGTATACAAGGAAGCAGCAAAACGAGTCTATAGTACCTACAATGTCTACAGTACCACTTGTGCCAAGTCCCTTGTCTCTACCTATACCGACTCTTGAGGCACCTACTCCATCCACCTCAATCTCCGAATTTACAGGTGATATAGTTCCCCATCCCACTATTCCCACTCCCACGCCGGTAAGGAGGAGTTCCCGCAGGAATGCGGGAGTCTCACCTGATCGATACGGGTTTCCTCGTGATATCGCCCAATTTGTTTCCTACTCTCACATATCACCTGTACATGGAGCATTCATTGCATCTTTGGACATTGTCTCTATTCCCAAGTGTTGGCAGGTTGCTAAGGAAGATCCATAGTGGAAAGCTGCAATGCTAGAAGAACTTGGGGCATTGGAAAAGAATAAAACGTGGGATCTCGTGTCGCTACCACCAGGAAAAGGGGCAGTTGGGTGCAAGTGGGTTTTCACTTTGAAACAAAACCCAGATGGTCTGGTTGAGCACTACAAGGCTCGATTAGTAGCAAAAGGATACTGCCAGACTTATGACATTGATTACGATGAGACCTTTGCACCCGTCGCAAAGATGAGCACAGTACGAACACTGATATCCTTGGCAGCAAATGAGGGATGGAAATTACATCAGCACGACGTGAATAATGCTTTTCTTCATGGGGATTTACTGGAAGAGGTGTACATGGAGGTACCACCGGGCTTTGGAACGGACCAAACTGCAGGAAAGGTGTGCAGACTCAAAAAGTGTCTATATGGGCTAAAACAGTCTCCTCGAGCCTGGTTTGACAAGTTTAGGAGAGCTATGGTTAGCATGGGATATCAACAAACCAACGTTGACCATACAGTGTTCTTTAGACGACATGGAGTTCACACTACAATGCTCGCTGTGTATGTGGATGACATGATCATTACATTTGATGATGAGAGCGAAATTGATCAGCTGAAGACGAAGTTGGGCAAAGAATTTGAGGTAAAGGACTTGGGCAACTAAGATACTTCCTGGGGATTGAGGTAGCTCATGGTGCAGAAGGAATCGTTCTATCCCAACGGAAGTATGTGCTAGATTTGCTCAAAGAGACAGGGATGTTGGGGTGCAGGCCGGCAGTTGCTCCTATCGATCAAAAGAACAAGCTCAGTGCTGAGGCAGGAGAGCCAATTGATAGAGAGAGGTACCAAAGGTTGGTAGGCCGCTTGATATATCTGAGCCACACACGTCCCGACATTGCTTTCGCCGTAAGTGTGGTGGCCCGTTATATGCATGATCCTAGGAAAGGTCACATGGATGTCGTGTATCAGATCCTTAGGTACTTGAAGAGTGCACCAGGAAAGGGGCTGATATTTCGGAAGACTGGGCATTTAAACATCGAGGGCTATTGTGATTCTGACTGGGCTAGTTGCGCTGATGACAGGAGGTCCACGTCAGGATATTGCATGTTTGTAGGGGGCAATCTAGTCTCCTGGAGAAGCAAGAAGCAGACTGTAGTTGCAAGATCTACAGCCGAGGCAGAGTACAGGGCCATGGCCTTAGGTGTGGGGGAAATGTTATGGCTGAAAGCCCTACTGGTTGAACTCAAGACAGATCAAGGAGGAAAAATGACATTGTGGTGTGACAGCAAGTCAGCTATTAGCATTGCAAATAATCCCGTCCAACATGACAGAACTAAACATATAGAAATCGACAGATTCTTCATCAAGGAGAAGTTGGATAGCGGAGTACTGAAGCTTGGACATGTGGTTACAAAAGACCAAGCGGCTGATTGCCTAACTAAAGGACTTAACTCACTGGATTTATCGAGGTTGTGTGACAAGATGGGCTTAGTGGATATCTTTCGCCCACCTTGAGGGAGAGTGTTGGTAATTGGTGTGCGTTTAGCACCAATTGGTGTGTGTATAGCCGAATCCTCCTTTTTAATTTAGTCCCACATCTCAGATCATGTACTTGGTTCCCCTCTGATGTGTATATATAGGGGAGCAATGTAACATTGTAAAGCGTCAAGAAATAATAAGAAAAGCTGTATTTATTTCTACTCAATATCCATTAGTTGCAGGTTGATTTTCCTCTATGGATAGAGTGGACTGTTGTTCCACTTCCTGTGGGACCTTTTCATGGAACCTTAACTCCTGAAACATCAAGCACTGGGAAGGAACCGCCCAGGGCTTCGCCATCAGTTTCATTCTTGACCCCTCATTTATGCTTGGAATTAAATAATAATAATAATAAGGGGTAATGAACTTGACCAATTGGGAAACCATATCTGACTTTATATAAGGTTAAGTTTACCTTCATGTGTTGATCGTGAGCTACCTTGGATAAATAGGAATTTTATTGATTTCTTTATCTTGGTCAAGAAGTTTTATGTTGTCTTCTTCATTTACAAGAGCTTGCTCTTGTCCATGTTGAACTCATCTTGGATTTGAAGAACTCTACACTTCACCATACACTTCATTATTAATGTCTCAATATTAAATGACCATACAAAATATTAAATTGATTTTATTTGTTAACTCCACTTCTACTTTTAGTATGTTAGACTGATTACCGGGTGGTTGATTAAATTCCTATGTGTGGAGGTTCCTAGCTACGGATAGTTTAGACATAAACTTATAGTGATATAAAAAGAAAAGTTTGAAGAACTTCATCTCCTTCCTCCACCCCTCCACCCTCCTTCTCTGCTCACGATCATGGCAAGGTCGCCACCTTTTCTCATGAACGATGGCCACCATTTTCTCTCTCTCTCTCTCTCTCACTTCCCTTCTTTCATAGAAAAATGGAAAATTAAATTGGGAAGGATGACTTGGAAAATTGAGATTAATGAAATTGAGATTAATAACCTCAATTAAATGAAATTTGGAGCTTGAATATGTTGGCATAACCTACTTCTATAGTCGGTTTGGGGTGTTGGAAACCTGGAGAGGAACCACAAAATAGGGTTTCTCTAGATTGATTGTGTGAATCTTCGATTGCACAACTCCTTCCTCCTCTCCTCTCCCTTTCTTATTCACTGTTTTGAGAAAAGCTTGTTCGACAGGTCTTCTGATATAAGTTAGAAGATTGGTTCAGCTCGAAAAAAGATTGTTATTACTGGATGGTATGGGGCTCGTCATTTTGGGGTTTTGAGATGTATGAATTTCATCTCCTCTCTTCTGTTAGGATTTCCGACCAAATCAACATCTTCTTCTCTCTCTCTCTCTCTCTCTCTCTCTCTCTCTCTCTCTGCAACAATGGTTATACCATAGCAGCTCTTGGTGCTCTGCTTGGCCGGGGTCAATTGTGGATTTCTTTCTGTTCTATAGCTGCCGGCTGTTATTATAAACTGCTGCAAGGGTGTTGCCATTGGCTGGCCGGCTATTGAGGTATGGTGTTGGTAGGGAAATGATCTTGCAACTTAGTTTTATGCTTTCTGTACATGGAGATTACACTTCCCGCTTCCTCTTCAAATATTGAAGTACTTAGTCGCATCGACGACTAATGGTGTTTTTAATAATTCAAATGCTACTTCATTATTAGTAAGAGTTGCTTCATAATATTTACATATAAACATGATATATAAAGATAATTATTATAAAGGGGTTCATATTTCACAACCATAATTCCTCCACTTTTCTATTATGTTCAGTTATAAATTATAAGGTATTGCCCTATAAATTAACGGGAGTGAGGATAGAGCTAATCCCTCTTCTTATTTTTAATTATCCTCCCCTCACTCTCATTTATTATGACCCTTGTTAGCAGCTTGATCTGGAAGTAAACTACTCTAGTGTTTATTAATTAGGGCCTGCTATGACGTCCGCCCCCATTTTTCTTCTATATGACTTATAAGTGTGAGACTGTTAAATTGAAAGTTAGTAATAACTGTAAGTTATTGCATATGGGGTAGGGATTTCATTGAAGTTGGCCGGCTATAGTTGGATATGAAATTTGATTGTGCAAATGAAGGTCTGCCTGATTAAAATAAACATTATGTTGGAAACCATCCTTCTCTATTTTCTGGTGACTGTAATATGTCTCAATGGGAAATACAAAGGTGCCTTATGTGGATGTCTTGGGCTTGATCGCCAAGCATCTAAGTGATTGACGGAATCTTACACAAATACAAACGTGTCTTATGTGGATGGCTTGGGTTTGATTGCCAAGCAATCCAACAGGTCGGCGAAAGCCGGACTAAAATGATTGTACCATCTCAGATGGAATTATTATTAAGCTTATAAAGAGTTTCTCACCTCTTCCTTTACTAAAATATCGGGTGGAATGGAATATTATTAAGCTTATGAAAGGTTTCTCTCCTCTCCCTCTATAAACTCTCGGATGAAATTATTGTTAAGCTTAAAATGAGTTTCTCTTCTCTTATGAAAACTAACGTGCTTCGAGAATTATTTCTACGGGAATATATTGTGCCTCTAAGAATTATTCCTACGAGAATATATTATGTCTTTGAGAATTATTCCTACGAGATTATATTGTGTCTTCGAGATTTATTCCTATATATTGTGCCTCTAAAAATTATTCCTACGAGAATACATTGTGCCTTTGAGAATTATTCCTACGAGAATATATTGTGCCTTCGAGATTTATTCCTACGGGAATATATTGTGCCTCTAAGAATTATTTCTATGGGAATATAACGTGCTTCGAGAATTATTCCTACGGGAATATATTGTGCCTTTGGGAATTATTCCTACTGGAATATATTGTGTCTTCGAGAATTATTCTTACGGGGATTTAATGTACCTTCGAGAAATTGTGTTTTGGGGAGAAAATTGGATGGCTGACGAGTTATACTCTGAGGCAACCCGCATGAAGGATGGTCTGTGAAGACAACCCGTGTGAAACTAATAGAACTACGTGGGTCTGAGACCGTATGCAGGATGATACAGAGTACGTAGGCGGTGGTCGTGGGAAGACTGCCTCGACCCAATAGAAGTCCAGATATTACCTCCCTTATAAATACTTTACTACGCTTGATGCTAATTGAGATTGGGTTCTATTCGTAGTTCTAATAACTTGTCATTAGCACAGGTAACGGGTGCGGGTGAAAGACAACACCCAGGTGTTGAGAAAGCCACAGAGCATGCTACTTCAGGTATAAATTCATAAGGCTGCATCTCTTTTTATATGCCCCTATCTCATGGTATATATATACATTCGTAATGGAACCTTGATTGATAAGGTTTAATGCGACAGAGATAATGATGTTATTAATACATGTCTTGAGTATTGAGTTTCTGTGATATATAATCTTCCGCTATGATATTATCCTTTCCGTTAAGTGCTATAAGGTGCACTCGTTAACAGTGTCTTCCGCTAGAGAACTGCTTCCTTACTCTGGTAATTAGTAATGTTCGCTTAACATCATCGTCGATGCGTGACGTTGGAAAACCGAAGGGTGGGTACGGAGATGGATGTGCCATGTTGGACCTTTGGCGTCGTGTATTGGCGGTGGTGTGCTGTAAGATCCCCCGTTCGGACCGCTGATTCGAGGAGGGGGGTCTTACAAATGTATCAGAGGGACCACCGCCGGAAGCAAGCCCGACCCCCGGCGAGCCGGCCGGGGGCAGTAGACATGGACACCAGAGGAGGAGGGGCGGCGCGACACCAACAATAATGGCGCAGGCTACGCCACCCGCCCTCGGGTTAGAGATTTCCGGCGGTGGCCGACGGCGGCAGGCTGCCGGACCACCGCCAAATGGTCAGCCGGCTCCCGACGAGTCGACCGGGGGCGGCGCCGGCGTCTGGAGGCTGCTGCCCGACGGTGGCAGAGGCCGTCACCCTCTGTACCGGGTCCTGCTCTGACGAGTGGCTGGATTTTAGTAGAGCGTTAGTTGGGATAACCGCGATTTGAGTATTTTCCTCCATGCTTAGCCCTAAATAATGTGCTATCTTCTCTTCCTACACCACCACCTCCTTCCCTCTTCTCTTCCCAAAACCACCACCCCATTAAAAGATGGCTCCCTTCTCTTCCTACACGAACAAGGGGAGCTGCCCACTACACCAAGGGGGAGTGGCCAGCTGTCATGGACAGCTGGAGGGGGAGAAATATCTCCCCCCACTCTTCCCCTTAATCCCACATCAGGGAGAAGGAAAGGAGGCCCTCCTCCCTCCCTATAAAAGCAGCCCCACCCCCTCTGCATGGAGATCATCTCTCCCAGCCAACCTCCCCCTGCCCACACCCTACCTCGCCGGAAAAATCCCGCCACCCTCTCGCCACCTTCCATGGCAGGCCAACCTGACACCTTCTGAGCCCTCCCTCGACAGGTGGAAACCCTCCCCTCCTCCTTCCTCATACCCCCGACGCACTGCATGCGCCCCTCGGCTGCCGCAGCGCCGCCAGCACCACCTGAGCCAACTCTAGGCTCGGGTGGTGGCCGCGCGAAGCACACCACACCCATCGCCGGTGGTGGCGCTGGGAGGTTAGTATTCCACCAGGGGACCCCCTCCCCGGCGATGGAAGGCGGTGGTGCTGCTGGAGAACGCGTCTCCGGTGTCACCCGCAAGCTTTTATTTTTTTTATTTTCTCTGTTAATTATTTCCGCCGGCAGCCGGCGGCGCCAGGCCGCCGGACCACCGCCGGAGGCAAGCCTGACGCCCGACGAGTCGGCCGGGGGCAGTAGACATGGCCAACAGAGGAGGAGGGGTGGCGCGACACCAACAATAATGGCGCAGGCCGCGCCACCTGCCCTCGGGTTGGAGATTTCTGGCGGTGACAGGCCGCCGGACCACCACCAAATGGCCCGTCGGCCCCCGGCGCCTGGCTACTACTGCCCGGCGGTGGCAGAGGCCGCCACCCTCTGTACCGTCGGGGAGCAGCAGATGTCGTCCGATCTCCACGATGAGATCGGACGGTCCAGGATTTCTTAAATCCCTCCGCTGTCTCAGCATCCGCGCCCCCCCCCCCCCCCCCCCCCCCCCCCCCAGCGGATCGACTCCAGATCCGCTGTGGGGACAAAAGGACTACGTGCAGCCTGACGCCTTCTCATCCTCCAGGACTACGTGGCGGGTCGGTCATGCCCGCAGACCATTCATACCGGTGCGGGAGAGTTGACGACTCATGGCGACAGGGAGATGTATACCGCGGGTGATCACCGTCCTATACCCGTTGGATTGCCTCCACTGGTCGGCCTAAAATTCGGAATCGCCTGATGTCGCTCACATCCAAGGAGTACACTGGGTTGTACAGTAGGGCCCGGGTGGTGCGGTACGACCACACCCAGAAGTGGCAGGACCGACCACTGTCACCGACTGCTACATCGGTGAGGCCTGCGGGGTTCGCTACCCTGCTGGAAGAGAAGCGTTCCAAACTGTGTTGGCACAGAGTTTTGTAAGCGGGTTTTGAATTTTGAACACCTGCGGCGTGCTTGCAAATTGCGGGTACTAGTGATATTACTGCTACTAGCTGAGCTATTCTTTTAAGTAACTGATGATATTATTATGACTTCCGGTTATTTACATGCTGCTAACCCTTTTTGCTCCGACTATCTATTTACTGTTTGGGTGCATAAGCTCGTCCCCAGGATACAGATCAGGGGAGGAGATGTGTTTTCCACTTAGCTCTGTGACTAACAGTTGTTTATATAACCATTCACAGGAGATGGGACAGCGCGAAGCCCCCATATCGCGTGACAACGTACCGGCCTTCGAGATCGCCCGATCGGATACACCGACCACACCTCCCGTCTTCCGAGATGTGAGTCCTAGGGTATAGGACTATGCAAGGAATGTATGATTGTAGTAGTTATCCCTACAGGGCCACCCGTGTAAAACAGTTGGCTACGGCCTTTTACTTATGTATATACGTATGTTTGGTTGGTTTTCCTTATAATTGCTTCCGCACTTTGATCTGATGTGATATGTCGATTCTCTTGCCTGACAAGACGCTCATCCAGTGTTTGAGAGGGCAGGCCGTTGCCACTCGGAAACCACTCGGTGACCGTCTTGGGCAGTAGGCCCCCCCTTTCCCGACCTGGGTTCAGTTGGGGGGGGGGGGGGATCCTACATTATGTAGGATCAAATACATATCCAATTGGTCCATAAGCTCGAATTTATGGAAATGATGCTACTATTTCCTTTAAATAATAACACAACGTGTCATGCTTTGATACCCCGCTTGTAGGATCAAACGCATACCCAACTGGTCCATAAGCTTGAACTTATGAAAATGGTGCTACTGTTTCTTTCAAGTAAATAACGCATGTCATGGGTCAAGTGAGGGATGCTGACACCCCAACTGTTAGATTTGTGAAGTATCGGTGACGAGTATCCGTGACGAGTATCGGTGCCGAGTATCCGTGCCGAGTATCGGCATACTCGCCCCCCTTGAGTTGCCTATAAATAGAGGGGTACCCCCCCTAAAGAGTAACGAATCCAGACCTTCTGACAGTGACGAGTATATACTCTGAGAGTGACGAGTATAGCCATCAGAAGTGGCGAGTATCATCAACTCTGAGCGAGTTAGAGATACCAGAGTGCTACCTGGCGAGCATCGGACTTGGAGTAAGTTCGGGTAGCTCCCTTGAGCGGGTAGCGAGTATTGGAGGTCGTGACGAGTATCGTCGTGACGAGTATCGTCGTGACGAGTATCTGCGTGACGAGTATCGTCGTGACGAGTATCTGCGTGACGAGTATCTGCGTGACGAGTATCGTCGTGACGAGTATCTGCGTGACGAGTATCGTCGTGACGAGTATCGGTGACGAGTATCGGTGACGAGCATCGGTGACGAGCATCGGTGACGAGTATCGTCGTGCCGAGTATCACCGTGACGAGTATCCGTGACGAGTATCCGTGACGAGTATCCGTGACGAGTATCCGTGACGAGTATCCGTGACGAGTATCGAGGCGACGAGTATCACCAGCGCGGTGTGCTCGGGAGGAGAAGCGGACCGTGTCCGTGACCAAGTTCTTTACTACTATTGGCTGTTGTGATTCAAGTTGGATGCAACTTGTATTCAGCCGTGTTCTGTTGTAATCTTGTTGCCAAGTATATATTACAGCTGTGTTTGTTCTGTTTTGGTATTCTTGATTGGTAGCACACAAAAATTTCAACATGGTATCAGAGGTAGGTTGCTGAAGCAGCGCGTGCTATCAAGGTTCAAGGTTGAGAATCCAAAATGGACGGCGGAGGAGGGTATGCTAGGGGACTTGGTATTGAGTTGCTCACCCAGACCAACTACAAGAAGTGGATGTCTTGTATGAAGAGCTACCTTCTTGGAGAGGATCTCTGGGAGGTTGTTGGTGGTGGGGAGCAAGAGGAAGTTGTAGCTGCCGGCGATAATGGTCCAGCTGTGAGAGCTTGGAGGAAGACCAACGCCAAGGCGGAGTTCACCTTGAAGAGAGCCATATCACCTGACTTGTTCGACCACATCATTGGTTGCAAGTCAGCGTCTGCGATCTGGATAGCCCTCGATGGGTTATTCAACAAGAAGAATGTGACGCGGCTACAATTCCTGGAGAATGAGTTGGCGAAGTCGACTCAAGGCGAGATGGCGATATCCACCTTCCTGAAGGTGAAGAACCTATGTGGGGAGATCTCGGCCTTGGATCCTGAAGAGCCAATCTCAGTGGCGAAGTTGAAGCGACACATACTCCGAGGCTTGAGGAGGGAGTATGTCCCCTTCGTTACTTCCGTGCAAGGATGGGCTATTCAGCCCTCCCTTCTGGAGCTAGAGAACCTGCTATCGTCACAGGAGAGCTTGGCGAAGCAGATGGCGGGAGTATCCATCTCAGGAGGAGATGGCGAGGCCTTGTTCTCAGGAAAGAGGAGATCCTGGGACAAGAGGAAGAAGAACCCCCGAGAGGGACCTTCAACGTCATCTCAGGGAGATGGGGGGAAGTTCCTTCCTGCCCGTGACGAGAAGGGGAGATACCTTTGCTTTGCCTGTAAGAAGTACGGGCATATGGCAAAGGATTGTCGGTCTAATCTCCAGGCCGGTCATGTTGCTGAGAAAGGTGGAGACCATCAGAGAGGTGGAGACCATCGAAGAGGTGGAGGAAGAGGTGGAGGTCACCAGGGCGGTGAGAGGGGAGACAATTGTTTCCTGGCAGAGATGACGACAACGTCAGTCGATGTCTTAGCCTCCATCAACCTCGAGGACGACTGGATAGTGGATTCCGGTTGCGGGCATCATCTCACTGGAGATATGTCGAAGTTTGCCTCCTCGGCAGCTTATGAAGGATCAGATGCTATCATCACTGCGGATGATACGGTGCATCCAGTGGAGCGAGAAGGGAAGGTGTCCCTTGGGAGTATAGAGAAGCCAGTGACACTGAAGAGTGTCTATCACGTGCCTGTCATGAAGAAGAACCTCTTCTCAGTGGCGAACGCCGTGGATGCTGGATACCACGTGCTGTTTGGACCAAAGGAGGTGAAGTTCCTGAAGAACCTTTCGTCTGTCGATGCTGACGTCACACTCACCGGGAGAAGGGTGAAGGACTTGTATGTTCTGTCTGCAAGTGCCTACGTGGACAAGCTGAAGACGAACGACAGCGCTGTGATCTGGCATGAGAGGCTGGGTCATGTGGGGATGGACAAGCTGAAGATGATGGCAGCAAAGGGCCTAGTGAGTGGCCTACCTCATCTCTCTTCTTGCGGCGACGGCCATGTGTGCGAAGGTTGTCAGTTTGGAAAGTCACATCGACTTCCATTTGACAAATCGGAGACCAGGTGTAGGGCACCTCTTGAGTGCGTACATGCTGATGTTATGGGGCCGTGCGCCACCCTTACTTATGGAGGAAATAAGTATGCGCTGGTTCTGGTGGATGACTACACCCGCTATACGTGGGTATACTTTCTGAGAGAGAAGTCAGAAGTATTCACGAAGTTCCAAGAGTGGAAGGAACTTGTGGAAGGGAGGCTGGATCGCAGAGTGAAGAAGCTGAGAAGCGACAATGGAGGGGAGTTCACCTCCAATGCGTTTGCTTCCTTCTGCAGAAGGTTCGGCATTCGGCGGGAGCTTTCTTGCGCTCACACCCCTCAGCAGAATGGGGTGGCTGAGAGGAAGATCCGCCATCTGGTGGAGACTACCAGGAGTTGGCTACATGCCAAGAGCATTCCCAAGGCCTTATGGGCGGAGGGAATGGCGTGTGCCACCCATGTGATCAACCGGCTACCATTGAGTCCCAACAGGATGGTGTCTCCGCACCAGCTCATGTTTGGAGAGAAGCCGAATGTGGGTCACATGAGGGTGTTTGGCTCTACCTGCTTCGTGCACGTTCCAGAGGTCGAGAGAACCAAGTTGGAGCCGAAAGCGAGGAAGTGTGTCTTCATCGGCTACGACGAGAGGAAGAAGGGCTGGAAGTGCATGAACCCGCAGACCCACAAGTTCGTCGTCTCGCGCGACGTAGTGTTTGACGAACTGATCTCGTATCAGGGAGTCTCTTCCGTGGTGCTGCCGGAGAGTGGAGAATCGAGCAGGAGAGAAGAAGAGTGGGTCACTGAGGACCCTACTGTGGAGTTGGAGGTTTCTCCAAGTGCCCCATCGCCATCTAGCTCAGGAGGAGCATCTGGCTCAGGGGGAGCTTCGATCTCTAGAAGCAGGGAGAGTATTGCTCCTAGAGGAGGACAGAGAGGAGCTGAAGAAGAGGATTCTACCGGAGCGGTAGATAGTGGCCAAGCCTTGAGGAGGTCGAAGCGGACCATCGTCCCGCCTGCTCGCTATAAGGAGGGGAACTTCGTGAGTTTGGTTTCTTGCTTCTTCGCAGGACCACTCGACGAGAGGGAACCTGCCCGCTTTGAGGATGCTGTTGGCATCAAGGAGTGGGACGAGGCCATGAAGGAGGAGATGGAGGCCCTGAAGAAGAACGAGACATGGGACTTGGTTCCCATGGTGGATGGCATCAAACCTGTCACCTGCAAGTGGGTGTACAAGGTGAAGAAGAGGGCTGATGGAGAAGTGGAGCGGTACAAGGCGAGGCTTGTCGCTCGAGGCTTCTCACAGACCTATGGAGAGGACTACGAGGAGACCTTCAGTCCCGTAGCGAAGATGACGTCGGTGAGGACGGTCATCGCTCTGGCGGCGTGCCGAGGGTGGAAGCTATGGCAGCTGGACGTGAAGAACGCATTCCTATATGGGGAGATCGACAAGGACATATTCATGGTGCAACCACCTGGATACGTGTCCAAGTCTCAGCCGCGCCACGTCTGCAAGCTGAAGAAGGCCCTCTATGGGTTGAAGCAGGCGCCGAGAGCCTGGTATGGGAAGATCGCAGAGTATCTGCAGTTCTGCGGCTACGATGCCTCAGACTCAGATTCCAGCATGTTCGTGAAGAAGAGTGGAGGTCTTCACATGCTGGTGCTGCTATACGTCGACGACATGATCGTGACAGGGAACAACCCTGAGGAGGTCGCGGCGCTGAGACAGCAGCTCTCCATACGATTCGAGATGAAGGATCTTGGTGAACTGCACCATTTCCTTGGCCTCCAAGTGGAGAAGAGAAGAGGCGGGCTGAATGTTTCCCAGAGGACATATGCCGAGAGGATCGTCGAGAGATTCGGCATGAAAGAGGGGAAGAGCAGCTCCGTTCCTCTGGAGGCTGGGCTGAAGCTTCGGAAAGAAGAAGGGAGGATTCTTCCTGATCCGAAGATCTTTCGGGCACTGGTGGGGAGTCTTATCTACCTGACTATCACAAGGCCGGACATCGCCTTTGCTGTCGGCCGAGTTAGTCGGTATATGCAGGAGCCGCGGAAGCCTCATCTGGAGGCAGCCAAAGGAATTCTGAAGTACGTGAAGGGCACCCTTGAGATGGGGTTGTCCTATGAGGAGAAGTCTGACTTCAAACTGCACGGATACACGGATGCAGACTACGGAGGTGACGCTGATGATCGCAAGTCGACATCAGGTTACGTGTTCTTGTGTGGAGCTGCTGCTATCTCGTGGTGTAGCAAGAAGCAGGACTCTATTTCCCTTTCTACCACGGAGGCCGAGTACAAGGCGTCGTCCTTAGCAGCTCAGGAGTGTGTCTGGCTAAGGAGACTAGTGGAGGATGTGGATGAGGAGGTCAGCGGACCTACTATGCTTCGCGGGGACAATGAGAGTGCATTGAAACTGGTAACCAATCCAGTGTGTCATGCGAGGACCAAGCACATAGAGATCGAGCATCACTTCATCAGAGAGAAGGTGCTGGGTGGCTTGCTCACTGTGGAGCATGTGCGGAGCGAAGACAACCTTGCGGACATATTCACAAAGCCCCTATCTGCGGGGCCCTTCCGGAGGCTTCGCTCGTTGCTTGGAGTTGTTCCCGGAGCTCACTTCAAGGGGGAGTGTTAGGTTTGTGAAGTGAGTATCGGTGACGAGTATCCGTGACGAGTATCGGTGCCGAGTATCCGTGCCGAGTATCGGCATACTCGCCCCCCTTGAGTTGCCTATAAATAGAGGGGTACCCCCCCCCCCCCTAAAGAGTAACTAATCCAGACCTTCTGACAGTGACGAGTATATACTCTGAGAGTGACGAGTATAGCCATCAGAAGTGGCGAGTATCATCAACTCTGAGCGAGTTAGAGATACCAGAGTGCTACCTGGCGAGCATCGGACTTGGAGTAAGTTCGGGTAGCTCCCTTGAGCGGGTAGCGAGTATTGGAGGTCGTGACGAGTATCGTCGTGACGAGTATCTGCGTGACGAGTATCGTCTTGACGAGTATCTGCGTGACGAGTATCGTCGTGACGAGTATCTGCGTGACGAGTATCGTCGTGACGAGTATCTGTGACGAGCATCGGTGACGAGCATCGGTGACGAGTATCGTCGTGCCGAGTATCACCGTGCCGAGTATCCGTGACGAGTATCCGTGACGAGTATCCGTGACGAGTATCCGTGACGAGTATCCGTGACGAGTATCGAGGCGACGAGTATCACCAGCGCGGTGTGCTCGGGAGGAGAAGCGGACCGTGTCCGTGACCAAGTTCTTTACTACTATTGGCTGTTGTGATTCAAGTTGGATGCAACTTGTATTCAGCCGTGTTCTGTTGTAATCTTGTTGCCAAGTATATATTACAGCTGTGTTTGTTCTGTTTTGGTATCCTTGATTGGTAGCACACAAAAATTTCAACACCAACAAGTTACATGATGACAACTTGGAAACACCCTGACTGCGATAGTGCGCGGGGGACCCCCAGTGCCCCGCGCGACAGTACTCTGGCCATAACATTGTTCCGACGCGACGCCGCTCCCGCCGGTTACAAACCCCCGAGCGATATACTCTGCCTGTTGCTCGTTTTTTCTGTGTCCACGGAGGTTTTCGAGCGACGGAGAGAACACATTTTTTTATTGTAGGTAAGGGACTTTGCATATATGAGAGCACATTTTTTAAAATTAAAGAATAAACACATAAAGTAAAGAAATTTGAAATTTTGTAATAAAGTAGGGTAAAATTGGAAAGTTGAATGTTTCACGAAAGAGTGTTTTTCCCTATAGATATATTCATTGAGGATTAGCTAACCAATCAACCAGTGCTTTATAGCGGCTTCTTGATTTGGATTCCTTATTAGGTTTATCCCTTTTATGGGAGGAATGGTAGCCATGAAGTGATTAGCAAAACATACTTCGCAAGGTTATCATAATACTCTCTTCTGCGTGAGTGAGTTACTTTCTCATGTATCTATGAAATTTAGTGCTGATAATTCTATTATTGTTTGCTTATGGGAACCTGAGGTTGAAATTTGTTCAACCATGTTGGATTCATTGAATGAATGTGTAGAGGTATGTCTCATTAGTTTTTGGATTCCTTGTCAAATGTGCAAGTATAAATTTATATTCCAATTTACCTTTCTGCTATATTCTGCGTGTAGCTTTTGTGCTTGAATGATTGTTCTGATTAATGCTTCACATAATGTTTAAATGCATGTCGCATGTTGCCAAGTCATTCTCTTTGATTTCTATATGATTATCTCATGTAACACCTGAACTACTTAGGCTTCGTTTGGTTCGGCTTATTTGCTCCGGTGAGTTTGGACAAAAACGTCATTGTCATATCAAACATTTTATGCTTATAACTAGTTTCTTTTCTTGGTAATGATAGTAACATTTGTCATACCAAACATACATTCTATGACAATGACAATTTTGTCCAAACTCACCGGAGCAAATAAGCCGAGCCAAACGAACCCTTAGTTCGTCGGTGTGCACACATGTGCTTATGTTGTTTATTGTTTCTGTTGTTCACTGGATATTGGTGCCTTATAATGGTGGCTCAAGCGAAGGTTTGAAGAACAGATTGAGTTTTCTTTTGTCTTTCGGATTCAAAAATATCAGCTCTATTTCCTTTTATTCCTTTAATCTACGTATCGTGTTGATAAAACAAAAACTAATGAAAATTATTTTGTGCTATGACTAATTGCATTTCTAAATTTGTATTGCACAGCAGAACATTCCAACTGTCTTGAAACTTATGCAGGATTCCAAGATAATGAGAAAGCTGGCTTCACATGTAGTACATTCAGTTGCATGATACAGGTATTGCTTCTTTTCAGCACATATTGTGGCCCTGCTGCATGACAATCATGGGATTGCAATGACTGATAAAAGGCACTTTTCTTCAAAAACTTTTAGAATCATGTCTCTTTACTTTGAAACCCTTCCTAAGAAACTCCTTTCCTTATCCGGCTGAATCAGTTGTAATTTCCGTGTCATAATTTCGTCGAAGGTTGGTGAATACTCAAAAGGTTTGTTTGGTTTCATGAACTTCTGCCTATTTTGTGGTTGAAAAAATAGCTGACAAAAAGTGAGTTTTGTAGAGTTTGGGGGTGTGAAAAACATGTCACCACTTCTCTCCATAACAAAAAAGTGAGTTTTGTAGAG
Source organism: Dactylorhiza incarnata (assembly GCA_033032865.1). Classification (NCBI taxonomy): domain Eukaryota; kingdom Viridiplantae; phylum Streptophyta; class Magnoliopsida; order Asparagales; family Orchidaceae; genus Dactylorhiza; species Dactylorhiza incarnata. Next base: position 2,880,485 of record JAWHQI010000229.1, on the reverse strand, counting down.
TTTGGGGTGCGAAGCTTAAGATTTCGGCTTTTCTCCTCTGATTTATGGTTAAGTTTTCTCTCATCCAGGAAGTTAAGTTTCCTCTGATTTAATGATTAATTTTTCTCCTCTGGTTTATGGTTAAGATTTTGGCTTTTCTCCTCTAATTAATTTGATCCTTTTCAGAAGATGTTCAGAATCGACTACATTGGAACATCGCCATACATCACATGCAGCCCCTTCCTGTACCACCACAAGCTCTGCTCCAGAGATAGATTCTTAATACACTTTCATCCGATGGCCTCTACCAGTACTTCACAAATGAAGAAACCGTTGTCGAGGTTCCAGAAGGCGATCCCGCTCAGCACCTCGTGGGAGAAGGTTTCATTCGCGCGACGTAAAGGAGGAAGATTTCGTTTACAATGTTCAGTTTTACTCGATTGAACCGAGCAACATTATGTATGATTGTTGTTGTGTTAACAATATTCAGTCCGCATAAGACCGGTTAGGGAATCATTAATGCATCTGTTGAGTCTCAGAGTTTGCTGGATTATTTTTTCTCAATTAAAAATGTATTTATTTTACTTTATTTTGTTCATTTTTTTAAATGAATTATTATGTGCATGTTTTTAAAGAGGGAGGCTTTGAGGATGTTCATGACCATCATTACATTCACGTATTATAGCTGCTTTTCCGTTCATGACCACAAAAATCAAAATTCTTTCAAACGAAACTCCGTTCACAAACCACGGTTCACGACCACTCAGTTCATGACCACATTGTTTATGACTACCACCGCGCCAAACAAGCCCTAAGAGTCAAGATGATCTCAAAAGTGTCCGTGTAAGACCCCCCCCCCCCCCCCCCCCCCCCCCCCCCCCCCCCCACCAAAAGACGAGCCCTAAGAGTCAAGATGATCTCAAAAGTGTCCGTGTAAGCCATTCAAATTTTCATGCATGGGCCATTCAAAATCTTAAGACAAGATGGAATCAATGCATTTTGAACTTGTGCTTATACCCTAAATATACTAAGTTATCAATCTAGAGTACCTAAAATCATTTGAGCCTTCCATGGCTTCATTGTACCAAAAGAAGCTCACTACCCTCATCGGATCGCCATCGTCGAATTCATGATATTACAGTAAACTATAAGCACCTCAAATTAAAATCATTGAAATTTATGATTGTTATAACTATCACAAACAATTAGTACGGTTACACGAATAGATGTTGTTATAACCACAAAATTACAGCATCGATTTAAAATGCTGGCCAAGAAGGTAAATAGTAATTGCTTTTTGTTACCGTGAGAAAGAGATGAGGGAAGAACTTTAGATAAGTAGAGAATAGCTTCCCTGTAAAGACTTGCGGGGAAGATGGTCGGGTGAGGAAGAAATAACTCTGATAAGATGGAAACATTCAAATATTTTTTGGCCGGAAGAAGATGATGTCTGCCCAAGTTGAAATTCCTGAATCCGTCTCTAATAACAAGTGAAAAAATATGCTAAGGAAGACTTCTTTGGTAACATCCAGTAGTTATCAATTAACAATATATTATGCCTTAAATATTAACTTTTTTCATTCTCATGATTATAATTTTTTGACTTCCTATATCATTATATAGTTATATAATTATAATTTTATATAATAAATATTGAATATCGTTGCATGACAATGGCAAATCACAAATATGGATAATCATATGTAGGTCAAATCTCAATGTATATCCCATGCATGATGTTTTATGTTTACTCGCATAAATTTTTTTTAGGAAATTGTTATACACAGAGCAAAATCATTTATATGCAATTACTCGTGCTCTATCTTAGAAAAAAGTTTGGATTTTCTTAATCAAATTAGTGAGTGTATATATTTACTTAGAAGTCTCTCAAATAAATGACTAACTATTATAAGTACACATAAAATTTTAAAATAAATAGAGTGGTTTCAATAAGAAGTCTTTGTAAGTTCGTGAGGAACTACAATAAGATAAAATTACAACTGAAAAAGAAATTGAAGCTCGCATAATTTCTTATTCCTAAAACTATTTGTTAGAAATTTGTTTTGCAGATAGAAAATATTTAATTCAAATAAATGATTAAATATTTAATTTGCGGATAAAAAAATTTGCTTTTTGTATAACAGTTACTCTTTTTTAATAAGGAGTTCTTCTTGGATACAAGTTTTACCCAAGACAAAGTTTGAGTGAATCCTTCAAAATTTCAATTATTTTCCTTCAATAATGTCATGCAACTGCCCGCAATAATGCCACAGCAGCATAGTTTCCTTATTAGGTCTGATTTGGGCAGGTTGTTGGGCAGGGGATCCAACCACCACCTCATGTGGTCCTTGCACTTGTATGGGCAGTTACAGCGGCGAAATATTTAGGTCCGGGTCCCGATTATAACCGGGACTCATTCACGCACGCAATTGATTTAGATCGGGATATATAGGTCAGACAAATTGGAGGATATTTCGAAAATACCTGAGATATTTCTCCTTTAACATGACGTCATCTTATTGGATTCGGATGGTCCTGAGTCCCGGACCTAAATATTTCTCATTACATTGTATCAAAGATTAAAAATCACTTAGTTCAATTTTGACTTGGACGGAGACCCATCGATCTGAGCTGCGCCACGAGCGAGACAATGAACATAGAGTTGGCCTTGATTCGAGCCGATGTTGGTCGGATAGAGTTGGCCTTCGATCGGGTCAACTCAGCTTGAATTTATGAAAATAATATATGCGCGTACGCGCACACACACATGTGCTTATTTGGCAGACTTGTTAGCATTGCATTCATTCTAAAATACTAATTAATGAACGCTTGATCCTTCTTCTCGATTTTCTCATTACTGACTATTTTTGAGCCACTTCGAACAATTTCGAGCCAACTTGAAATGGTTTAAAGCTTGCGGATGGACAACAAATTAGTACATCTCAACAATGAACATAGCTCTACGCCCACCTCTGTTGAGATTGTGCCACCTCACCGATCCATGAGATTGGTTGATTCCTATTTTGGGGAAACCCTATTTTGGAATATCATTTTAATGAGAATATATTGCCATCATTCACCGGGCTGGCCTTCCATTGTTTTTCCTTGGCTCCTATATTTGGCATTTATATTTATATAAGATGTCTATTTAATAGGAGAAAATCTGATTGCTATATTTGGAACAACCGTGAATATGATGGTGCTATATATATATATAGAGAGAGAGAGCATGCAACATAACTTTTACCGTAAGAAGGAGAAGAAGAGTGATGGTCCAGGAGGCCCCAGCGGCGGCGGCGATTCCGTCCCAGGCGCAGGCAGCAGCGGCAGAGGGACTTGGTCCCGGTGGTCCAGGAGGCTGCAGCGGCGGCGACAGGTCCGTCCCAGGCGCAGGCAGCGATGACAGAGGGACTTGGTCCCGGTGGTCCAGGAGGCTGCAGCGGCGGCGGCGGTTCTGTCCCAGGCGCAGGCAGCGGCGGCAGAGGGACTTGGTCCCGGTGGTCTAGGAGGCTGCAGCGGCGGCGACAGGTCCATCCCAGGCGGAGACTTGGTCCCGGCGTGTCAGAGGCGGAGCATCGACGTGATCAGCCAGGTGATCCAGGCGTGTAGCGGCGGCGGGACGTGGTCCCGTTGGCAAGCGACGGCCGTCCAGCGGAGGCGGCGAGGTGGGATCGACCAGGAGGCACCCGCTGTGCAGGAGGAACAAGGCGGATGTCCGAGGTATCGCCCGCCGATATCCTCGGCGACACCGATAGCTCCAGTTTTCGGTTTCTGTTCGGTTTATCAGTGTAATCTCTGTAACTCCTCATTTTATCAGTGGATCTTTTCCGGCGTGCTCTCCCCGTGGACGGTAGGAGCTCCTTTCCGAACCACGTAAATCTTAGTGTCGTCTGTGTGTGCTTGGAATTTTCTCATTTATTTATTTTTGCGTAATTATTTTGCTCGATTTATTTTGTTGCGCTACCGCGATACTCGATCCGATTTCATAACACACCGCATCATTTTAGTGGGTCCATCATCTTTGTTGTAGACACAGAGCCACATACGATGTTTTTCATGATAATTTTTTGGAGGTTGTTAATTATTAGCATCGCATTTTTTATTATTCACAACTATTTGATAACCGTAAGCTACAATTTTCAGAAAATTATATACGCAAACAAAATTGCAGAGAAATGAAAACCTCAAACATTGTAAATTAGAGCTCTACAATTTCATTGATATCAAAGAACATCCCAAAACACTATCATAAATAAGTAATTTCAAATTCTTAAAAGTACATAAACAAAATTAGTCACGCTTGCCTTCAAATTGGTTGTAATGCCTTCACCAATCTTCCGCTATCCGTTCACGATATCTCGTCTAAGAAGGAATAAAATTTAATGGACCCAGAAATAACAAAATTGCTAATAAAAAAACTTCAATTTATTTTGATCTGCAAATGATAAAAAATTTATCCGCATATAATTTGTTTTATTACATGAACATCTCCAAAGTGTACTACTAATTAAAAATAAAAAAAGGAGTAGAATATAAATAAAAAGAAAAAAGATAAATAAAAGAAAAAAAGATAAATATAAGAAAAAATATAAATAAAAAGAAAAAATATAAATAAAAAGAAAAAATATAAATAAAAAGAAAAAATATAAACAAAAAGAAAAAAATAAACAAAAAGGAAAAAAAATTAAAAATAAATAAAAATAAATAAAAATAAATAAAAATAAATAAAAATAAAAATTAAAATAAAATAAAATAAAATAAAATAAAATAAAAAATAAAAATAGAAATAAAAATAAAAATAAAAATAAAAATAAAAATATAAATAAAAATAAAAATGAAAATATAAATAAAAATATAAATATAAATATAAATAAAAATATAAATAAAAATAAAAATAGAAATAAAAAGAAAAATAAAAAGGAAAATAAAAATAAAAATAAAAATAAAAATAAAAATAAAAATAAAAATAAAAATAAAATAAAAATAAAATAAAAATAAAAAAAAAATAAAAATAAAAAAAAATAAAAAAAAATAAAAATAAAAATAAAAATATATAAACAAAAACATAAATTCCGTTGCCGGGACTTGAACCCGGGTCTCTCGGGTGAGAGCCGAGTATCCTAACCAACTAGACTACAACGGAGCTGTGTTTAGAATGCAACAGATTATTTATATATTCAATATATTATATATTATTGTCACAATAAAGTCGAGTTACATGACAAGTAGAAAGTCAGTAGATAAATAACGTGAAATAACTGCTTTTAACTAAATAATATCTGACGATAACATTTGTTTTAGATCCAACGGATTGCTCTGCGAAGGAAGCTTCTAGTGTTACATCATATTTATAAATAAAAAAAATGCTTAAAATACGACATGACTTAAAAGTAAAAAATGGAAAGAAAAAAATCCATTTAGTAGCCAGAGCTTGACAATAAATAAGACTCACAAACTAACTCTACCGAGATTCCTCAAAAAGGAATCTTATTGATTGAGTTTGACATGTACTACTCATAAAATCGCAAGTAGCGAAAACCAATTCATTGATGCAAAGTTCGAACGAATTATATCGACCACAAAATGAAATAAATTTTTCCTTTGAAATATCAATCAAAATACAATGGCTTTAATCTTAAATCTTTTAAGAACAAATGTTAAAAGGAAAATTGGTCACTCAACCGTCTAGTGTTATTGGCGCTTAGTCCTATACAACCACGAGTCAGTCCCTATTTACGCTATCGCATAAGACGGATATACTAATTTATACTAGATAAAAAGTGTTAAGTAAGCAAAGTAAGAGCAATGACTAGAGAAGGAGTTGACCATGAAAATGTTGGCATAATAATAATAATAGTAAGAAATACAAACTTGCTAATAAATCAAGCGACACGTGTCAAAATACAAGTACGTTAGGGTTAAGCAGTTCACTGCAGAGGACCTTTTTCTCCTGAAAATTGATGCGCATTGAGATCTTTAACACAGGGCAAGCTCAACATGAATTGGGCAAATCAAAACCCTCACTTGGAGAGCTTGGCGCCGACTGAAAACTTGTAAAGGAGAAAAGTTAGGCTCTGTTTGGCACGGTGGTGGCGGTGATGAACGCGGTGATTATGAACCGTCGTTCGTGAACGCCTAATCTCACATAAGAAACTTCATCGACTTTTGTGTTCAAAAATATTTTTCTTTTCTTGGTGGCGGTCATAACTATTGTACGTGATGCCAAACATAAATTCTATAGCCATAATGTTTAAGAAGCCCATTCCAATTAAACAGAGAGCAAATAAATTGTTTACTACCATGTAATTGTCTTCATACAAATTACATCACTGAATGTTCCAATGTAGCATGTTACAAAAAATAAAAAATAAAAGTTTTAACCAAAATTGCTTTTGTTAGCCATTGCTACATCCTTTTCCAGCACGGGCAATTCTAAAGTCGTATCAGCTGGGCGCTTCTTCTAGTGAACACATCCTAGACACACTGTCATGTGCCCAAGCCATGCATGCGGGGGAGTAAACATATTTTTTGGCTTCGTTTCGAGCCATTGATTTTTGGGGTTTTATATATATGTTGAGGACCGGCCTGGATCTTTTACTGATGCTACTAGGTCGTGAATGAAAGGTCAAATCCTTCATTTCCCAGTTCAATTTGTGGCTTTTGAGAGATTAGAAGGAAGATATGGTTCTGGAGTACAAAGACTATGAGAACTTGGTGCTTGGAACCTTAGATCGGAGATACGAAACCATGAGAGCGTGGAGCTTCCATTTCCGATATTTGTGAACCCTTTCGTGAAGATTTTCAATGGTCGGTCGCATGGGAAAGAAGATAACAATCTTTTTTCTTGGGTTTAGGACTCGTTCGTACCTTTTTGTTAACATTTGCATTGGTGCTCCCTACGTTCACTAATTAGCGAAGTGGTGGAAATCATGGTTTGTATGAACCATGGTGTATGAGATTGTCTCCGTCATGGTAGAAGCATGCGCTCAATGTTTGATTCCGAGCTTAGGCATTGCAGTGAAGCTGGGGAAGTCTTTTTTGATTGATCCCGTGATGTTTGTTTATAACGCTCATTTAGGAAAGACGTATATGAGTTAACAACTAATTATATGTCTATTCGCCATCGATTTTCTTGAGGAAGGAGAACGGAAATATATCAGTAACCTGTAGAATCTGTTGGAGGATTAGGGGTTTTAGTGTGAAACCACGATTTGAAGTGCACCTTGATTGATAATTGTTATGGTTAGAGGCGCTCAAGATATTCTACACTCCTCATCAAGTTTGGAATGAGGGATATATAGTATCTCTAGCTTAGGGGCGGAGCCCTAGGTTGACACGCAACCCGTTAAGGCTTATCGTGTCGGTTCAGACATGCAGACATATTATTTAAAATATGTTAACAATAATGTGAACCACTAGTCGCACAGATAGATGGTAGTGTTTTGGTTAGTAAATTGTGTACATGTGGTTTGGCCAACGAGTCATGACGAGATTAGCCGTGCATTATAAGAACGATTAATTACTCTCCTCATGTGTTGTAGGGTGATAATCTAATATATATGTGGTCGTGTGAGGCCGTGATTTATGAGTTAGGGTGTGATTGCGACGCTTATACCAAGTGGATATGTTTAAATATGTCGGGACGTGCACGAATGTCTATAGTTATGAGATTGGAAGAGAGGACCGAGTTGTCCAATAGGATACATGGTCAGGCTAGCTTATAATCGGGACTAGCTAGTCTGAATGTCCAGAGCCAATGTTTGGCATGGAGGATTGGATTACCATGTAGAACATTGTATGTCCGCGTGTTTATGAACTGCCAAGACGGAGATGAGTAACACTAGCCGTGGGGCAGGTAGAACTGTCCCAACACGAAAATGCATTACAATGCGGTATACCCAGTTGGATGGAGCAGATCAAGTGAATGTCCATAGCCGCGGAGGGAGAAAACGTCTAAGGGGGAAGCAAGTGAGAATGCTCATACGTGTTTGGGGGCTTGCATGCCTAGTTGCATTGGATGCTCGATTGCTACGCGTTGGTGAGATTGATGATTTGATTGTAATGGTGCAGGTTTTTTTATTAAAAAAAAATAAAAGTATAGGATTGCGTACCATACTTCTTGTGCCGAGCTCGTGTTTCCAGTCGGAATTTTTCGAATCTAGTTGGAATTTCTTCGAATCTAGTCAGAATTTTTTCGAATCTAGTCAGATTTTTTTCAAATTCAGATGGATTAATTACTTTTCAATTTCAGTCACAATTTTCAGTGAAATTTTCATAGTTTCGACGCTCTCCGCACAAAAAAAGATGACACCCTTAGCGTACGATAAAACTAGTCGTGTGGTAGGGGGATAAGGATCCTCTCCGTTCGAGCGAACTGGAGGGGATCCAGTTCACGGTCGCGATGCATTCGCCCAAATCGGATGAGAATCGGGCGAGTCGACCCACGAGTTGACCCTCGAGTGCATTTGTATCTAACGTGGCGCAAGTGTATTGGTGAAGGGCCATCACCTCTGATGGCATTAACTCCATGCACGTGACTCTCTGCTTCCTCGTTTTATATATATATATCCCCTGTCGTCTCTTATACATCTATGCTATGCATGAGTCTCCTTCCTTCTCCCGCTTCTCTTAAATTCTTTTGAATGCTTCGGCCGCTGCGGCATGAATCATGTGATCATGGCCATCAAAGATTCTCTCTCATCCCTGTATTTAAGCACACACAAACACATTCTCTCTTTCTCTCTCTTTCTCTCTCTCTCTCTCTCTCTCTCTCTCTCTCTCTCTCTCTCTCTCTCTCTCTCTCTCTCTCTCTCTCTCCCTCTCTCTCTCCCTCTCTCTCTCTCTCTCTCTCTCTCTCTCTCTGTAGCTAGCTATCTTCTAGCTTCTCTCATCATGAAGATCTGTTTCGCCCTGATGGCCGTTCTCCTCCTCGTGATCGGCGCCGGAGACTGCCTCCGATCGACTCCCGGTTAGCTCGCTCTTCTCTCTCGTTTAAAAGCTCTTCCTTTGGCATATAATGTTTACATATATAAATAGATGCTGTGTTGGATTCGAGTGGAAGAGCGGCGGCGAGGGAAGTTGGCGGCGACGACAGTGCTAATGGAACTCAGGCGAGCGGATCTCGGCTGCCGGATTGCTCGCATGCGTGCGGGGCGTGCTTCCCATGCCGGAGGGTGATGGTGAGCTCCAAGTGCTCGGTGGCGGAGTCGTGCCCGGTGGTGTACAGGTGCACGTGCAAGGGGAGATACTATCACGTGCCATCTAACTGAAGAAGAACCAGACTTGCATGGAAACATATATATTGTATTTAATTCGGGCCTAAGTTTCCGGTACATGGTGATGGGTTTGCTTGCATGCATGATAGTATCCATTTCTCTCTTGATCCGACGGGTATATATATAGGGGTATATATATATCCGTCTTTCTTTTTCATAGGTACCTAAATCTACTAAGGGGTGACCTAAAACTATGAAGGTGTAGAGTACCCTACAACATAAAAGTACAATTTTACCCCTAAATTTATTGAAAAAAGAGTGTCATATAACCCGTTTTTTAATCTCATAAAAATTATCAATGGTGAAGATTGAACCCAGGTTTCCACTATGTCAAACAAAGATGACAGTCATCACACCATATAATTTTTGTTGAACAAAATTGAATTAAGTTTTATATATACGCATATAAAGGAAAAAAGAGTGGTGACAAAAGGATGGTAGGAAAATGTGCTTTTAGAAAATGTCTATTGCAAAAGGAGATCTGTTTGGGTGAACTCCTTTTGCAGAGATTTTCAAAAATGAGAAGCACTTTATAAACAGTTTGACAAATCTCTGTTGCGATGACTTTTTGCCGGTGCACACATTTTGCCCGGACGCATATTTTTCGCCCGGCAGCGCATTTTACGCCTGAAACCCAATTTTTTCGTCCGGGCGCTAATTTTTCGCCCGGACGAGTATTTTTTGCTCGGGCGCCCATTTTTCTCCCGAACGCCCATTTTTCGCCCGGGCTCACATTTTTTCGCACGACGCGCATTTTTCGCACGAGCACGCATTTTTTTGTCTGGGCACACATCTCTTGCCCGGACGCACATTTTTCGCCCGGGCGCGCATTTTACGTCCGAGCGAGAATTTTTCGCCCGGGCGTGCATTTTTTCGCATGAGCGCTCTTTTTTCTCTCGTGCGAATATTTTTCACCGGGAGAAAAATGCGCGCTCTGCAGAAAAAAATGCGCGCAGGGCAAAAAATGTCTGCTAGGGCAAAGAATGTGCAGCCGGGCGAAAAATGCGCGCTCGGGCGAAACATGCGCGCCCAGGCGATGAAAAGCATGCTCGGGCGAAAAACTGCGCGGCCGCGCAAAAAAACTGTGCGCCCGCGCGAAAAACTGCGCGCACGCGCGAAAAATGCGTGCCCACGCGAGAAATGCGCACCGACGCAAAAAATGGTGTTATGTGCAATCCTAAAATGATGGTGACGATGAAGAGATAATACATGTGTCAGGAGAAACTAGTCATTAAAAAAAGAGTGGTGTTATGTGCAAACCTATTATGACTAGGTGCAAACCGCCCAAAAAAAATCAAATAATAAATTTGAATAAAATAATCAAAACACTCTTATAGCTAGGAGCAAACCATATGACTTTTTAAAAAAAAAACTCCTCTCTTCTCGTTTCCGCGAGCAGAAGACCTGCATCTCCGACGACGGCCGGAGACCGTTGCCGGAAACGAAGGGATCCCTCTTCTCTCCTCCCCATGGCCGCGGCTTTGTTTCCACGGAAGTGGCTTTGTTTCCACGGAAGCGGATTGCAGCCTTGTCGTTGGCCCTGGCAGCGTCCTCGACTGTCTTGAAGGTGTCGAGCCAAACGCGGGCCGCCTTATGCGGGTCTCGAATCTACGCAACCCATTTTCCCCATGGCCGCTGTCGTACTCCTCAGTATCTCCGGCGAACTCGAGTCCCTGCTTCTGCAGATTTCTTCCACTCTTCTTGCAATATAGTCGGAGTTGTAGAAGCATGGGGTTTGTGCAATCTTGCTTGCTTTAGGCGGAATGGATGGAGATGTTCAATAATACAAGTTCCAGCATTAAATGTGGGAGGATGTTAACACCTGCATGAGGTGAAATTAAGAACACAACGTATTAGAAATGGAGTATGAAATTATAAAGAACATTCTTTTACCTGCGGCAGACGAAGAAGACTCCGCCGGCCAGCCGCTGAAGAAGATCCTCCTTGGGCAGTAAAGAGAAGGCCGATGAAAATGTTTTTTTTTTGAATTTTCATTTGATTTGCACTTAACAAGTAATTGATTTGCATGTACCTAAAATTAATTCTTTTACTTAATAATGATAGGAATTTAAATGTTTGATGAATTCAAAGTAAAATAGTTAATTCAAGTTAAAGTAGAGAATTCAAATTAAAGTGATAATGAAATTGGATGGTCTAGATGTTTTTGATGGTCTTTTTGAGGACTATGAGACACACACACAAACAATCGTGCATGGAATTCCACATGCCTTCGCGCAACATTACATCCACTCTCATCATCTTCGTGAGATTTTGTAGTCGAATACATTATTAATTGTAATTGAGAGAAGCGTGCATATTTAAAATTGCAATAGATGAATATTGGGGTAAAAATGAATAGATGAAATTGCAATATATATATATATATATATATATATCTTTATTATATAATTATATAAGTGAATATAGCATTCTTCATGCTATATTCACATGTTTATCGGAAACATGCTATATAAGTGAATATAGCATTATAATGTTTTTATTTTTCACCGTTGGATTTTTCACATGTTTTATCCGAAACATCTTTAATATAAAAAAAATAAAAATAAACTTACCGAGAGAGAGAAAGGGTGGGAGAAAGACAGAAAGAGAGGAGAGAGGGGGAGAGGGTGCGGCTTAGAGGGAAGGAGATATAAAAATAAACACGTGGCCCTTTCCTTACTAATTTTTCCAACGGGAATGCGCTCTCCGGACGGGTTTCTAGCGTCCCTAGCGGTGATGACAATGTTGGACGAGTCATTGGTCTTGAATTTACCCTTATCCTTATAGGTGGAGGTGGAGGTAGTGGCCGCGGCCTTGCTCTTATAGGAGCTTTGCTTGGCCTTGGACTTGGAGGCGAGGTGTTTCTCGATATCAAGGGCGGCGTTGAATGTAGTGTTTAGGTCTGTGTGGCCGTAACGCAAAAGTTTCCTTTGGATATCGTAACTAAGACCCTTACTGAACCTAGATAACGTGACCTCGGGCATCTCCTGGACCTCACAGCGGACCATCTTGTCCTTCAGATCGCCCATGTAATCGGCGACATACCGCTCGCCTTGGCGAAGGGAGGCTAGATCATCAAACATCTGGGTGCGATGATAAGCGGGGACATATTGGTCTTTCAAGAGGTTTTTCATGACAGTCCAACCAATCGGAGGGACACCGTCTACGGCTCTTAAGCGACGCTCCTCATTTAGCCAAAATACTTTGGCCCTACCCGTAAGCTTCATCCGAGCGACTTGGACCCTTTGCTGGTCCGTCAAGTGATGCCACTCGTAGTAGCACTCCATGTCTAACACCCAATTCAGGAAGACTTGGGGTTCTCCTAAACCATCATAGGTGGGGGCGTTAGTTTTTATGGCGCGGGTGAGATCGACTTCTCGTTCCTGGCGACGAGGTGATGGTCGGTCATGCACGCTGCGGTAGCTCCTCGTGTACGTCTTCCTCGTGGTGTCGTGCCCTATGACCTCTAGGTGGAGTGGGCGCACGGTTCGGCGGACAATTACCCCTAGGAGGTGAAGGGGTTCGATGGGCCAACAACTGGGTCAATATGTCCCGCAGCTCTCCCAATTGTTAATTCATATCATCCCGAAGGACATCAACAACAGTGGGGTTTGGAGGCATTTGTCGTTCGTCGGCCATACTTGACGAGGACGAAGCGTGGTATTCGTGACCGGATCTAGTGGGCATACGACGTGCACTTGAAGAGAAAAAAATTAAATTTTGTAGAAATTAAAATTTGGTGCACACGTGAGACCTAGACACGAGCGGACCGTGGTCAAGTTAGGAAATTGGCCAACCCCGCTTTGATACCAAAAATGATGTAGGCTACGGTGATGACGTGCGCAGAACGATAAATTTTATCACAAGCAACACAAATTAATCCAAGAGTACTCCGACCAAAGAGCGAGTAAAAGAGGTCGAGTTGGCTCCCAAAAATTTCGTTCCAAGAGTACTCCGACCAAAAGCGAAAAGAAAGGGGTCGGGTTGGCTCCCAAATCCGTACTAGCTACTGCCGACAAATATAAAATCGCTACCCACTAGCAAAGCTTTACACAATCCGCCGATTCACAACCCCAAACAAGAAAACTAGCACCAACGCGAGTCAAAATTACATTCACAAGCCATTACCCGGGATGCGATTTTCTCCGAATTAAAATGAAGGGATCTAAAATCTAATCCAAAAATAATCCCAACAAAAATTAGCTTGAGCAATACCGGATCTACAAAACTATTAAATGCGTTTGATTTAACAAGCGAGCGGCTTTTGAGCGAGGCGGTGAAGATCCAATGCTGTCCAAAATTACGCCAAAATCGTCCACCAATTTTGTAACCCGACGAGAGAAGAAAACGCACAAGGGAAGTAGAGGAGTTCGTTACCCAACCGGAGAGGATGAAGCGGTGGCGAGCACCCACCACGGGATTCTACCGTAGGTTACAGACGCCGTCGGAGGCGTGTTCCACCGGAGTCACACCGAGGAGGGATTCCCAAGGGGGAAAGGCTCTGACGGCGGCGGGCTGGAGGCGGGATGGAGGCCGGTCGAGTCTCACACCGGGGTGCGAGGGGAGGCGGCTGCATCGCACGGCACGCCAAGGGAGGAGCGAACCCTAAAGGGCGCAGGAGAAGGAATTCTCACGGGAGTTTTTTTGTTCTCAAAAATTAAATCCCTCTCTTAAACAAAGAGGATATAAATAGTTTGTTATAACAAAATGCCAACCACATATCATCGCACACATCATCGCGGTCTCATTCAGACCGTTACAAATAAAAATACAAAAATTGAAATCAGAATAGTTTTTTTTTAAACTGAAATGGCTAATAGATAAAATGCGTAACGCGCCACGACGTGTGTTAAATTATGAAGAGGATGATTGCGGCCGCGAGCGAAGATTGTAGTAGTGGAAGTTGCGGCGAGTGTCATCGTTACGCCGTGAAGCTTTGGTGTTGCGACGAGAGTCTTTAAATAAGGGCGGTTCGGGATCGTCATCAACATCGGCTCCACCGACTGCTCCATCAGGTACTGTCAAGCTTTGCCATAGGCGCGGAGTCCCGTGTGTGTGTGTGTGTGTGTGTGTGCGCGCTCGCGTGTGTGCGCGCGTGCGTGTGCGCGTGCAAGAGAAGGAATCTTTATAAGGCTCCTACACGTAGTATATATGTAGTATATATGTATGTAGTATATATCTATGTAGTATATCTATGTAGTATATATATATGTAGTATATATCTATGTAGTATATCTATGTAGTATATATATATGTAGTATATATATATATATCTATGTAGTATATATATGTATGTAGTATATATATATGTAGTATATATATATGTAGTATAGATATATGTAGTATAGATATATGTAGTATATATATATCTTAACTATTATATGAAAGTAGTTTTAAGTGTCACAATAAATATTAGTCATCCAAAATGAGACATACTTACATCTCAGCCTTACAAATGAAGAGAGAGAAAGAAATAGATGAGAGTGAAGGAGAAGGATCTTTATAAGTTTATAAGGCACCTACACGTACATGAGAGGGAGAGAGCGGGGGGGGGGGGGGGGGGGGGGGGGGGGGGGGGGGGGGGGGGGGGGGGGGGGGGGGGGGGGGGGGGGTGGGAGAGAGAGAGAGAGAGAGAGATTTTAGGTAAACTTTAAAGTGTTTTACGAAATAAAAATAGAAATATAATTCATATTTTGTACTGTCACTTTAAAATACTCATATGTATATATTTTGAATAAAAGTCAATCCGCTCATAGGCGGCCACAACCAGCTCATATGCGGGCGCAACCCGCTCATATGCACTCACATAGAGCCCCACAACAAATGTCATCGCCCATGAGAAATATCGCCACACGAGAGGCCCACCGTGCACTATCACGTGTGTGTGGGTGGGTGGGTGGGTGTGGGTGTGTGTGTTGGTGGGTGGCCTGAAGATAAAATCATTTCTTAAATTTTGGCCTAAATTTGAAATAGATACATGAAATTTTGTTTCTCTTATATTGGTGCAAAAACTTTGTTTAAGTTTAAAATAGGTCTTTGGACTAACTTATGTTAATTTTTAACGGCTTTAAAACATGTCATATTGTACGGGTGGTGACTTTAAGTGATGCTGACACAGATATTTAATATTTTGAATTTATTTAAAAAATATTAAAAAGTCTTAATATTATGATTTTATGCCAGATAAATATTCATGTCAGGGTCATATCATCGTCATCTAAAACTATTAAAACATAATGAATTTGATTCAAGAACTTGTTACAAGCTTAACATAAAATTTCAAGTATGAGAAGCATAAAAGACATATTTCGAACTTAGGCTTTGTTTGCCACGACGGCGGCGGTCGTGAACACTGCGATAAAACCATCATTCGTGAACGAGCACTTAAGAAACTTCATCCACTTTACGTATTATTTCACCAAATATAAAACTTAACAAGAATGAAGGTGAGAGCTCATGTGTGAGCCTCACCTTAAAGAATAACAAAATACATAAACTTACCCTCACCTTTACCCATTATCACATTTAAATAATTTGTTTTAAAATTAGGCTTAATTTGCATGTTTTATAACTATAAGGCTCTGTTTGAGACAGCTGTAGTATTTTATCGAAGATAATGTGAAACTATGATAGAAACACAGTGCTCGCAATTTATTAATTAGTGTTGGAATCTTTCATGACAGCATGTTTAACCTAAAGCCCACCTCGCCGGCATCACCATTGTTGCGCTTTAGCCTAAAATGATAATTATTTTTTGTTCAAAGTGTTCGTGATCACACCTATCCAACATTCGTCTGCATTTTTCAAAACTGCGTTCATAACCACCGCAACCGTTCTCCCAAACAGGGCCTGAGAGTTAACAGCGTGCGGCGATGACGATAGGCAGCCTCCACTCGATACCCTAGTGTAGAACTATTTTTCCCCACGCACTAAGAAGACATCGAGTGGCGGCCGAGTATCGTCATCGACGCACATTAAGCAACTGTCGTGCACTTGTTTAAGTACGGACGAGAAAATCTAAATATAACACCACAATTGAGTTTTAACTTTCGTGCAATCAGAAAACTCGTAAGAGTTTGATATCGTCTACATACGCGAATACATATACAGTTTATAAACATAATATGCATGTGTCTTCATACATGAATACATATACATTTTATTCTAATTCAAGTTCAACTTGATTATATAAGATTAAATTCATTAATCAGCTAATTGATTTTTTTAATCTGAAGTTCATACCAGATCTAACTGCTGACTTTCCAAAGCTTTCGGGGCATGAATCATTCGATTCGTGCATATATTATTCACCTATCAAATATAGAAACAGATGTCCTGCTCCCTTCATCACCCACACAAACACAAACACAAACACATACAAGATTTTCTTACTGATTGCGAGATCCGTAACAATCGACGAAGGAACAGGCGGGAAAAAAGTCAACCTGCGTGAATCTTCAAGAATATGAAGCTTCAGCTTGAGATTTCTGATCAGAATCATTAAACGGCAGCTCCGATCATACGGGATGAAAAATCCAGCTTTTAGCTCAAAGGATTGTGCATTCGCATCGGTTTGATTTTGCGATTTTAGCTGAATGTTTTTCTGCGGTGACAGCGAGAAGAGTAATGTTAGTGTAAAGAAACTTTGTCATAGGATTGAAAAGAAAGAGAATGGGATGATTAGAAGATCTGAGGTGCTGAATTTAGCATTTCTAGAATTCATAGATCAAGAAAAGATCTTGTTGTTGTGTCTTAGAAATGCCGAAAACAAAAAGATTTTAAATTTGTTTCATGAATATTATCACTCGGAGGGGTTAGGGTCTAGGGTTATAGGATCTATGTACATAGAATCTTAAAACCCTAAATCATAAATTCTTTGTTTTCAAGAAGGAAAAAATCTATATATGGATATGAATCAACACAGTTGGTAAAAAAAACAGGGGTTTTCTTCCTAAATATCATGAGAATGGGTGTATTTCAGTTCGGGTGAGCTAACACTTGAGCTCGGGTGAGCCCAAATCACTTCATCTTGACTAAATCTCACTAAAAATCCCACAATTTCTCATTTTTGACTACTGTTGACTGCCACGCCATCATTTGACATTCGCATCACCAACATCGACATGCTCCGTCATATTGACATCAACATCTTTCATCCTCCTTCACGAATGGACGAAATTTCACATCTCCAAACCACCAACCAACAACACTGATCCATCTTTGACTAAGTTATTGTTGAGAGTTGAAGTGAGTGAGGGGAGTTGGCGAGTGGATGAAGGAGGGTGGTTGGTGAGTGCATGGAGTGTGGGGTTGGCGAGTGGAAGCTTGTGAGTGGTTGGCGAGTGGAAGCTTGTGAGGGGGTTGGCGAGTGGAAGCTTGTGAGGGGGTGGCGAGTGGAAGTGAGGAGAGGGCTGGGCGAGTGCATAGACGGCGAGTGGAGCATGTGAGGGGCGAGTCCATCATGGGGGGGCGAGCCCATTATAGGGTGGCGAGTGCCCCTCCTCCCCCCCCCCCTTCTCTATATTTGTGTTCTTCTATAAATACCCCCCCCCCCCCCCCCCCCCCCCCCCCCCCCCCGCGCGACTATTGACCTACATAAGAGAGAGAGAGAGAGTTGATGAGAGATCTAGTGAGTTGAAGAAGAGAGTTGTTGAGTGAGAGTGGGAGTGTGCCTACACCCCAGCAGAGTTCAACCCATACCTCAGTGTGAGGTGGAGAGTGCAGAGTGCACGGTGAAGTGGAGAGTGCGCTGCAAGCTCAACGGCACTGAGTGGAGAAGCGGACCCTGTCCGCGGCAAAGTTTATTCTTTATATTTCAGCTACTGTGAATCAAGGTGTATGCACCTTGTATTCAGCTTGTCCAGTTGTAAAATTCATCTGCTTAGTTATAAAGAGTGTCCTTCTTGTCCATCGTTGGTGCCCTTGTATCGGTAATAGCATAAAATTTAACATGGTATCAGAGGGAGGTTGGTGAAGCGGAGTGTGCTATCAAGGTTCAAGGTTGACAACCAAGATGGACGGCGGAGGAGGTTATGCGAGAGGACTAGGCATTGAGCTGCTCACCCAGATCAACTACAAGAAGTGGAAGTCATGCATGGAGAGCTACCTTCTTGGAGAGGACCTATGGGAGGTCGTTAGTGGTGATGAGCAAGAGGAGGTTGTAGCTGCTGAAGACAATGCTCAAGAAGTGAGGGCTTGGAGGAAGACCAACGCCAAGGCAGAATTCACCCTGAAGAGAGTTATCGCTCCTGACTTGTTCGATCACATCATGGGGTGCAAGTCAGCGTCAGAGATCTGGAGAGCCCTTGATGGGTTATTCAACAAGAAGAATGTAGCGCGCCTACAGTTCCTGGAGAATGAGTTGGCGCGGTCCACTCAAGGAGAGTTGTCGATATCCACCTTCTTCTTGAAGGTGAATAACTTATGTGCAGAGATCTCGGCCTTGGATCCTGATGAGCCGATCTCTGAGGCGAAGCTGAAGAGGCACATACTCTGAGGTCTGCGGAAAGAGTATGTTCCGTTTATCACGTCTGTGCAAGGATGGGCTACTCAGCCCACCTTACTGGAGCTAGAGAACATGATGTCGTCACAGGAGAGCCTGGCGAAGCAGATGGCGGGAGTGTCTATCTCAGGGGGAGATAGCGAGGCGTTGTTCTCAGGCAAGAAGAAGACCTGGGACAAGAAGAAGAAGAACTCTGGAGATGGACCCTCAACGTCCTCTCAAGGAGATAAGGGAAAGTTCCTCCCTGCTCGTGATGAGAGGGGGAGATCTTTTTGCTTTGCCTGTAAGAAGTATGGGCACATGGCAAGGGACCGCCGGTCCAATTTGAAGGCCGGTCATGTTGCTAACAAGGAGGATGACCATCAGAGAGGTGGAAGGAGAGGTGGAGGTCACCAGGGTGGTGAAGGCGGAGACAACTGCTTCCTGGCTGAGATGACGGCAACGCCGGTTGATGTTTTAGCCTCCATCAACTTCGAGAACGACTGGATAGTGGATTCCGGTTGCGGGCACCATCTCACTGGAGATGTGTCTAAGTTTGCCTCCTTGAAGGCATAGGAGGAACTGATGTTATCATCACGGCGGATGATACGGTGCATCCAGTTGAGCAGGAAGGGATGGTATCCCTTGGAAGTGAAGAGAAGCCCGTGACACTGAAGAGTGTGTATCATGTGTCGGGCATGAAGAAGAACCTCTTCTCGGTTGCGAATGCAGTGGATGCAGGATACCACGTGCTGTTCGGACCGAAGGAAGTGAAGTTCCTGAAGAACCTGTCTTCAGTTGATGCTGATGTCACGCTCACTGGGAGATGGGTGAAGGATTTGTATGTTCTGTCTGCAAGTGCTTACGTGGACAAGCTGAAGACAAACGACAGCGCATCGATCTGGCATGAGAGGCTAGGATATGTGGGGATGGGTAAGCTGAAGATGATAACGGCGAAGGGTCTGGTGTCTGGCCTGCCTAATCTCATTTCTTATGGCGACGGCCATGTGTGCGAGGGCTGCCAATTTGGAAAGTCACATCGACTTCCATTTGACAAGTCGGAGACCAGGTGTAAGGCACCTCTTGAGTGCGTACACGCTGATGTGATGGGGTCGTGCGCCACCCTGACTTATGGAGGAAATAAGTATGCGCTGGTCTTGGTGGATGACTATACCCGCTACACGTGGGTTTACTTCTTGAGGGAGAAGGCGGAGGTGTTTGAGAAGTTCCAAGAGTGGAAGGAACTTGTGGAGGGGAGGCTGAACCTGAGGGTGAAGAAGCTGCGAAGTGATAATGGGGGGGAGTGTTGAGAGTTGAAGTGAGTGAGGGGAGTTGGCGAGTGGATGAAGGAGGGTGGTTGGCGAGTGCATGGAGTGTGGGGTTGGCAAGTGGAAGCTTGTGAGTGGTTGGCGAGTGGAAGCTTGTGAGGGGGTTGGCGAGTGGAAGCTTGTGAGGGCTGGGCGAGTGGAAGTGAGGAGAGGGCTGGGCGAGTGCATAGGGGGCGAGTGGAGCATGTGAGGGGAGAGTCCATCATGGGGGGCGAGCCCATCATAGGGTGGCGAGTGCCCCTCCCCCCTTCTCTATATTTGTGTTCTTCTATAAATACCCCCCCTGACTATTGACCTACATAAGAGAGAGAGAGTTGATGAGAGATCTAGTGAGTTGAAGAAGAGAGTTGTTGAGTGAGAGTGAGAGTGTGCCTACACCCTAGCAGAGTTCAACCCATACCTCAGTGTGAGGTGGAGAGTGCAGAGTGCACTGTGAGGTGGAGAGTGCAGAGTGCACGGTGAAGTGGAGAGTACGTTGCAAGCTCAACGACACTGAATGGAGAAGCGGACCCTGTCCGCGGCAAAGTTTATTCTTTATATTTCAGCTGTTGTGAATCAAGGTGTATGCACCTTGTATTCAGCTTGTCCAGTTGTAAAATTCATCTGCTTAGTTATAAAGAGTGTCCTTCTTGTCCATCGTTGGTGCCCTTGTATCGGTAGTAGCATAAAATTTAATAGTTATATATAAAAGGGCTTCCTTTGTAATCTCCCTTTGTAGTCGTAATATTTGAAGAAAGCCTAGTGCGGCCGTGGAGTAGGCAAATTGCCGAACCACGTAAATCTCAGGGTGCTTGCTCTTTTATTAGCGTTTTTCTTCATTTTCTATCTTCGTTCCTAAGACCGTCTACTCCATCAAATTATACATTTGAATCTAGCCATAGCACCTACTTTCCCAATAAAATTATGCAATAAATTTAATCACGACCTCTTCAATTCCTTACATTTTTAGCATTTCAAGCTCTATACAAGAAATTGAGCTCAAGTGGCTAATAGATAGTTGAAATAAGAAAAATGTGGTTTTACCTTTTTTCTGTCTTGTGCATTTCTTGTGTTCATCTTTCCACGCAAGTGATGGACTTCTTAAGTGTGAGTATGTTAAGGCGGAGGAGGAGGGCGACCCCACGAGTGAAGGTGGTGGAGACCAGCCCAGATCAGGTCGACGCAAAAGTGCCCGACGCCGCGCCCGTCCGGACCACTACCGACCATGAATTATTGCATTTTAATTATTTTGCAATTTATCTTACTTTGCATTTTTACTTTGCACGCCTGCGTGCGGCACCTTATTTAAAGCTTTTATGTGTATATATATAAATATATATAACTTTATATATTTACATATATATACATATTTATTATACCTGTTAAGCCAGCGCCGGTTCAGCCTCTCCCCCACACACGCCTATCAACTGTTCATCTCCTACAGTTGGGGATCGGGCACGATAACTCCCAGCCGTTCCGCCCGACTTTGACGCTACACCAGGAGGCTGCCGCATCTTCCGCCAGCAACATCGACTGGTCCTCCTTCGCCGTCCGACCACGACGTGCAGATTGAAGATCACGACGCCCTCCTCCCCGGCGGTTCAGCTCCACGTCCAAGCTTCTGCCATGGCTGACTGGAACAAATGAAAGGATCTTTATTTAAAGGAGGGCTGGCTTTCTTCGATGGGGGGGAAGTTTTTGATTATGATGATTTCGTTTGTGTCCATGGTGATTGAGAGAGACGGTGAACAGTGATTTCGATGCTCTGCTGTTTTATTTCCTGTTGAGAGTTGGAGTGTATTATTGTTAGATCCTATCAGTTTTAGTATTAAAATTGTTGCTTATTGTTGCCTATTGTTGGTGTGTGATCATATACCGTGGAAGTGTTTTGGAAGAGGGCTGAACTTGTTTTCCTGTACATGTTACCGTGAGCTGTAGTATTCCTGTTTGAGAATTCCTGAGTTGATTGCTTCCCGATGACAGGGAAGGTGAGCAAATAGACTTACAGTAATTGAGTGTTGATAATTATTGATCATTGGTTGTGGTTTCCTTAAACAGTGAGTTCGAGGTTTCGTGGAGCCACTTGTGTGTGAGTGAGAGATTTTATTCCGTGGTGCCGTATGCAATAGCGCTCGACCTCGGAGCAGGAGATCGAAGGTGACGAGGAATTCCTCGCGGGATCGCCGTCGACTTCGGTTGCGGAAAGACGCCTCTTTCCGTGGGTAATTGTTTCTTTCTCTTCCTTTGTGTGTGTCTATACTTTCTCTTTAGGTTAATAGATTTATTGCTGGATTGTCGTACGGATTTTGTCAGCGAACGCTACGTCGAAAACTCCAAACGGAAACGTACTTGGAGTTCACGATCTCCGTTTGCTACAACAAGGGGAGCGGAACGAAAGTTGCGAACTTCCTTCCCCGGATTTAGAATTGAATCATTTCTCAAGAAAACCCATTTTAAACAAACTAGTAACTTTTGTGCTTTATAAAAAAAAATTAGTTGCTTAACTTGTAAAGTCGTGCGACGCCCGCTTAAATTTCAATGTTCAATTGCATGCATTTAGGGTTTTCCTAGAAAGAGCCGACAGGCGCGCAAACCCTACGCGCCGTCCTGCATCAGAAGGTGTCACCGCTACTTGGCGGACTTATTCTCGGAGGTCAAGCCGCAGAGCATGCCCAATTAAGGGCGCGACACCTCATTTATCTAATTAGCTTTATTTACCGTTTTGCCACTGTATGGGGTATTTATACCTTCCTCTTGTTTCTTTGTTGTCACTTTTGATCTTGGACTTGTGTTTTGGAGCCTATGGCTGACAAGAGGTTTCCTCTTTGAATTTATCAAGTAAAGTTTTCATTTTTCTCTCCACAAAACCCTAAGGGGTAACAATTTGGTCCGACCTGCCATTCCCACCTGCCTATCGCCGCCGGGTCTCCTCTCCGCTCGCACTTCCAGAATTGCCGCACCGGGCGACCTGCGCCCTACGTCGCGGAAGGGAGTTATCGGCTCCTTCACGCACGTCGAGGACGAATCCTTCGCCCCCCCCCCCCCCCCCCCCCCCCCCCCCGTCGCAAGTTCCGCCGCACGGGACCGCACGATCCCATCCTCCTTCCGCCGCTTCCTCAACGCCGTTCGCCATTCCTTTCCCTCCTCACCCGGCTCCTCTGCAGAATTGTCGCCCCTCTACTCGAGCCATGTCCGAGTAGCGCCTTGACGCTGTCGAGCAGCACCTCGACGAGCAGGCCTCCAACCTCGCCTCCCTGCAGTCCGCCTTGCAAGCAAACACCTCCATCCTCACCTCCCTGCAGGCCACCATTCAGCGCATGGACGAGCGCGAGACCCACGCCTCCAGTCACGCAGCGCCGCCATCCCCGACCTTTCCCCCTTCCGTCCCCGCAGCTCTCGCCACACCGCCGCCGGCTCCCACCTCCTTGGCCGCTCTAGCCACCGCCCACGCTCCGTGAACCCTAGAAGTTCCTCACTTTAACGGCTCGGATCCTCTCGGGTGGATTACCAAGGCCGAACAGTTCTTTGACAACCATGCTACCCCTGATCACCAAAAAGTCCCCCTCATGCCGCTGGCAATGGAGGGATCCGCATTGCACTGGGTTCGTTGGTTACGAAATTCCACCCCGCTCCTCTCCTGGGCAGACCTCAAGGTGGCGTTAGTCAAACGCTATGATCAACGCTATTCCGGCAATGATGTGAAGAACTTGTGTGCTCTCCGCCATTTATCCTCGATGGATCAATACATGATGACTTCATTGAATTGGCCAACCATGTACCCGGTCTTCCGCCGGATCACTACATGAGCTTTTTCCTCCAAGATCTCCAGCCCCACGTCCGCTCCCGTCTACGCACTCACCATCCTACCGACATCTCTGACGCTGTGGAGATCGCGCGTTTAGTGGAGGCAGACCTGGTCGTCCGGTCTACCGACCGACCTCGTGGGCCTTCTGCTCCCGTCAGCTCCGCTCCGCGCATTGCCCTTCTTCCGGTCGTCATCCCACGGCCCACGACAGCAGACACCGGCTCCACGGCTCCACTCGTCCGACAGCCGCTGCCCCTTCGGCCGCACAGGCCTCCATTCCATAATTGTCTCTCGAGTCAGGAATACAATGAATTACGAAGTAAGGGCCGATGTTTTCGCTGCAAACAACCCTACTCGCCAACCCACGAATGCTCCCACAAGGAGTTGCGGGTGTTGATGTGTGCCGATGATGATGAAATCACGGCGGCCGACTTCGATGCCTTAGTGTTGGAGGACACACTACCGACCGATCCTCCACCATTGGACCAGCCACGGTTGGACCTGTCGCACTTGTAGCGGGCATCTCCGGGTTACGCACCATGAAGCTACGGGGGCTTCCTCGGGGCTCTCCCGTCATCATCATAATCAATAGCGGCGCAAGCCACAACTTTATATCGGTGGCTTTGGTGACACGACTGCAGCTTTCCACCGATCCGACTGCCGACTTTCTCGTCCACCGGGGTGATGGTAGACGATCCAGGGAAGGAGGCCTCCGTCATGCCCTTCCTTTCTCCGTGGGCACCTACAACGCGACCGCCAATTTTCACGTCTTCACTCTGGGCGGAGTGGACATGATCCTCGGGATTGCGTGACTTCAGACGCCGGGTGACATCCGTCACAATTGGGCTTTAATGCGGATGACGTTCCAGTGGGCCGACCGGCCTTGCACACTCGTGGGGGAAACCTCCTTACAGAGCCTTGTCGTTTCGGTACGCGTGGCACAACATACTACCTCCACGGACTTTCGGGCCATGTTGTGGCACCTCGACCCATCGGCCCAGATCGTCTCGCCGACCCCTTCTGTGCAGGACCCCGAGCTCACCCGTCTCTTGGCTCAGTTTGCCGATATCTTCACAGACGTCCTGACCCCCCCCCCCCCCCCCCCCACACACACCTTCCCACCGATCACTCCATTCCACTCCAGGAGGGCGCCAGAGCGGTCTCCGTTCGACCTTACCGATAAGGCCACATTCAGAAGGACGAGATTGAGCGATTAGTGTCTGATTTGCTGACAGCCGGCCTTATCCGGCCCAGTGCCAGCCTGTTTTCCAGCCCGGTCCCTCTTGTGCGCAAGAAAGACGACAATTGGCGCTTCTGCGTAGATTATCGGGCGCTCAACAAAGCCACGGTCCCCGACAAATACCCCATACCGGTCATCCAGGAGCTGTTGGATGAGTTGAACAACGCCACATTTTTCTCCAAGATTGATCTCCGATCCAGCTACCATCAAATCCGAGTGCGCGCATCGGATTTTCACAAGACAGTGTTCCGCACTCATGACGACCACTATGAGTTTTTAGTCATGCCGTTCGGCCTGACCAACGTCCTGGCTACCTTTCAAGCGACTATAAACGACATCTTCCGGCCGACACTACGTAAGTTCGTTCTGGTGTCCTTCGATGATATTCTTGTCTATAGTCAGACATGGCAGGACCATTTACGTCATTTAGAGCTGGTTTTATCCATCTTATGACGACATTCACTAGTGGACAACTTGAAGAAATGCGCATTTGGTCAGCGCGAGATTTCCTACCTGGGCCATACAGTGTCTGCTCGGGGATCGGCCATGGACCCGGACAAGGTCCAGGCGGTTCTGCAGTGGCCGCAACCCCGTACCGTACAGGATGTCCAAGCATTTCTAGGTCTGACCGGCTATTATCGACGATTCATCCGCGACTACGGCACCCTGGCGTTACCTCTTACACGTCTGCGGCTCAAGCCCGTCGACTCCACCTTCCAGTGCCCCCCGAGGCCGCCGCCGCCTTCTCGGCCTTACAGCAGGCCTTAGTGGCCGCCCCGGTTCTGACCATGCCAGGTTTCTCATAGCCCTTCACAGTGGAGTGCGACACCTCGAGCACAGGTGTCAGTGCCGTCCTCATGCAGGCTGACCGGCCCATTGCGTATTTCAGTAGGTCCTTCTCCACCACTGTCCGCTCCCGTTCGGCCTACGACAACAAACTGATGGCACTCGTACTGGTTGTACAGAATTGGAGACCTTACCTTCTCGACCGCCAATTTGTGGTCCGGACGGACCACCATAGCCTCCGCTATCTTCTGAACCAGAAGATGACCACTCCCACACAGCAAGTTTGGGCGGCCAAACTATTGGGTTATGACTTCACTGTGGAGTTTTGCTCGGGCAAAACCAACGTCGTGGTGGACGCCCTTTCTCACCACTCCGGTGCAACATAATTGACCTCCATCTCCCGCCCCGTCTGGCAAGAGGTGGCTACCCTACAGAGTGAGGTGGAAGCTAACCCGACACTGCGTGTTATCATTGACCGCTTACGTACTGATGCGTCCTCATGCCCGCCCTATTCTCTGGTGGGGGGTCGGCTATTATACCAGGGCCGCATGGTGTTGTCCACTTTGTCTCCCAGTATCCCACGCTTCCTCGCCGAGTACCACGCCACACCAGCCGGCGGACATGTCGGTGCCTTCCGCACTTACCGCCGCTTAGCCGCGGGCCTGTATTAGCGGGGCATGATGCGTCAGGTGGAGAGCTATGTTGCCGCTTGTTTAGTCTGTCAGCGCTCCAAATACGAGGCCACGTTTCCTGGAGGCCTTTTACAACCCCTACCTATACCCGACCACATTTGGGAGGACTTGGCCATAGACTTCATTATGCGTCTGCCACGTTCCTTAGGGTACGATTGCATCCTCGTGGTGGACCGTCTGTCCAAGTATGGTCACTTTCTTCCATTGCGACACCCTTTCACAGCACCACTGGTGGCGAAGGCTTTCATCTCGGGGGTGGTACGCCTACAGGGTTTTCCCCGCTCGATCGTTAGTGTCGTAACCCGGTCTTCATGAGCGACTTTTGGCAGGAGCTATTCAAGCTTCAAGGCACACAGCTCCGCATGAGCTCAGCTTACCATCCATAGACGGGCGGCCAGTCCGAAGTGTTGAACCGCTGCCTCGAGACGTACCTACGATGCTTCACGTCGGATCGCCCACGTGATTGAAGAAAGTGGTTGGGATGGGCCGAATTCTCGTATAACACCACCTTCCACCATTCGGCGGGCATGACACCCTTCCAGGCAGCATACGACCGCCCACCACCTACCATCCTACAGCACCTTCTGGGGGAATGCCATGTGGGGGTCATGAGAGACCTTAGAAATCGCGACGAGACGCTCAAAATGCTGAAGACCCACCTTCACGCGGCACAACAGAAGATGATCCACCATGCAAACAAGCGTCGCCGCCACGTGCAGTTTCAGGCTGGAGACTCTGTATTTGTCAAGCTCGGCCCCTACTGCCAGTCCTCTGTCGCAAAGTGGGGCCACTCGAAACTCTCTGCCCGCTTCTACGGGCCCTTCGAGGCGACCACACGTATCGGCGAAGTGGCATACCGGTTTCATCTCCCGTCTCACAGCAGGATCCATCCCGTGTTTCACGTCTCACAGCTTAAGCCGGTGATCGGGGATCACACCGTCGAGGACTCCTTTCCAGCCTCCTTTGGACCAGATGGTACCACCTTGTATCTGTCCGCCACCATCTTGGGTCGCACATCTGAACAGGCAACCGGTCGGGATCAGGTGTTAGTGGCTTGGCAGCACCGATCTCAGTCAGACGCGACATTGTGGGATCGCGATGATTTCCGCACACAGTTTTCGGAATTTTGCCTTGAGGAAAGGCAAAGGCTTTCATCTCGGGGGTGGTACGCCTACAGGGTTTTCCCCGCTCGATCGTTAGTGTCGTAACCCGGTCTTCATGAGCGACTTTTGGCAGGAGCTATTCAAGCTTCAAGGCACACAGCTCCGCATGAGCTCAACTTACCATCCACAGACGGGCGGCCAGTCCGAAGTGTTGAACCGCTGCCTCGAGACGTACCTACGATGCTTCACGTCGGATCGCCCACGTGATTGAAGAAAGTGGTTGGGCTGGGCCGAATTCTCGTATAACACCACCTTCCACCATTCGGCGGGCATGACACCCTTCCAGGCAGCATACGACCGCCCACCACCTACCATCCTACAGCACCTTCTGGGGGAATGCCATGTGGGGGTCGTGAGAGACCTTAGAAATCGCGACGAGACGCTCAAAATGCTGAAGACCCACCTTCACGCGGCACAACAGAAGATGATCCACCATGCAAACAAGCGTCGCCGCCACGTGCAGTTTCAGGCTGGAGACTCCGTATTCGTCAAGCTCTGCCCCTACTGCCAGTCCTCTGTCGCAAAGCGGGGCCACCCGAAACTCTCTGCCCGCTTCTACGGGCCCTTCGAGGCGACCACGCGTATCGGCGAAGTGGCATACCGGTTTCGTCTCCCGTCTCACAGCAGGATCCATCCCGTGTTTCACGTCTCACAGCTTAAGTCGGTGATCGGGGATCACACCGTCGAGGACTCCTTTCCAGCCTCCTTTGGACCAGATGGTGCCACCTTGTATCTATCCGCCACCATCTTGGGTCGCACATCTGATCAGGCAACCGGTCGGGATCAGGTGTTAGTGGCTTGGCAGCACCGATCTCAGTCAGACGCGACATTGTGGGTTCGCGATGATTTCCGCACACAGTTTTCGGAATTTTGCCTTGAGGAAAGGCAAATTTTCCAGACGAAGGTATTGTTACGGCGGAGGAGGAGGACGACCCCATGAATGAAGGTGCCACCGCTACTTGGCGGGTTTATTCTCGAAGGCCAAAGCCGCGAGACATGCCAAATTAAGGGCGTGACACCTCGTTTATCTAATTAGCTTTATTTACTGTTTTGCCATTGTATGAGGGGTATTTATACCTTCCTCTTGTTTCTTTGTTGTCACTTTTGATCTTGGACTTGTGTTTTGGAACCTAGGGCTGACAAGAGGTTTCCTCTTGGAATTTATCAACTAAAGTTCCCATTTTTCTCTGCACGAAACCCTAAGGGGTAACAGAGTATGTTACGCATGCGCGTATTATTATTGTATTTCATATTGTTTTAGGGTTTTGGCATGTAAGCCCCCCCCCCCCCCCTCTCCCTATATAAGGAGGTGGATTGGGAGTTAGAGAGCATTGGGAGTTAGAGAGCATCTTTTCATCTTCTAGGTTTTGAACTCTCATTTTGGAGAGGAGCTTCAAGGAGGAACCAGCCTCCGGAAGTTGGCACGAGCATACCTTGTGATTGTATCCCTGTTTTTTCTTATTCATAACATTTGGTCTGACCTGCCTTCCGGCCGCGGTCTCCGCCGCCCGAATAAGTAGCCGCGCCTACGCAGTTGAACATCGCGCCATTTCCGCTCTCCCGTCGTGTACTCGATCCGCCGATCCTTCTCCTTCGCGCATCATCCGCGTCGACGCATTCTCGCGTGGCTCGTCCATTTCCACCGTCGACTCGCCAGCACTGGACGACGCTCCAGTGGGCTTCCCGTCTCCGCCTACAGCTTTCGGCGTCCAGGTTCCCTCCCGATCCAATCGACGCATCACTGCACCCGACCAATCGACAACCCGACGGCCACGTCGGCCCTAGGCGCTACTCCAGCGGGTTCAACCTTCCCGCATAAGGCTTCCTCCGGCTTGTCTCCGTCTTCCTCCACCCGACCGAGTGTATGCCCCCTCACCGGCGATCGATGGTCAACTCCGACGCATCGCTGCAGCCCCCAACCACTGATCCCGCCATTCTTCGTCGTTTGGATAACCACGACGGTGCAATCGCGTCGCTGCAGGCCCTCATGCTATGCATGGAGGCTAAGATCGACTCCCTCCTGGCCGGCCGCCCTACCACATCCGCGACGTCGACGGCGGATCCGCCGCCCCTCCTCGGGGCTTCCCCGAAACTCTTCCATGCAACAGCCCCCTTGCCCGGGGTGGGCTCACCGGGCCCTCGTTCCCTTGTCCCCTCTTTCAACGACACCGATCTCATTGGCTGGATTGCTCGGGCCAAACAGTTCTTCGAGATACAACAGATCTCGGAGCCACAGAAGGTCAGCACGGCCTTGATCGGCATGGAGGGCTCCGCCCTCCACTGGGCTCACTGGCTCCGCCAATCCTCTCCCGGCCTCACCTGGACAACTCTCACAGAGGCCCTCATTCAGTGATATGATCACCGCTACCCCGGCTCCATGATCGAGCGTCTTTGCGGACTCCGTCAGACCGGCCCCATTGATTCGTACGTTGATGCATTCATCGAGTTGGCCACCCACGTTCCTGGTCTTCCACCCGACCATTACTTGGCCTACTTCATGCACGGCTTACAACCCCGTATTCGAGCCTGCCTCCGCACCCTGCAACCGTTAACTATCCACCAAGCCATGGACCTCTCCCCACTAGTGGAAGCCGAATTCATGGCAGCGTCCGGGGCCCCTCCTTTCCCATCGCCTCCGTTCAACCCTCCCTACCAACCATACTTTCCTCCCCCGTCTAAACCTCCACCACTGCCACCTCCTCCTCCTCGGCCAACCATTATGGACCCACGCAACAACTGTCATATCCCCACTCACCGTCTTTCTAACCAAGAGTACAATGACTTGCGGAGCAAGGATCTGTACTGCCACCGCAAGCAACCCTACTCGCCTAATCATAATTGTCCTGCCAAGGAGTTCCGGGCCCTCATCGAGGATGATTTAGACGAGCTCGGCACGGCTGACTTGGACGCCCTCTTGCTCATGGATGTATCGCCAGACGGAGATCCGGGCACCTCTGCGGCGGCCCACCAGCAGGCACATTACTACTAAATGGCGGACGGTACTTCGACCTTGGGGTCAAGGTCGATTTTCTGGCGTGATGGATTGTTACGCATGCGCGTATTATTATTGTATTTCACATTGTTTTAGGATTTTGGCATGTGAGCCCCCCTCCCTATATAAGGAGGTGGATTGGGAGTTAGAGAGCATTTTTTCATCTTCTAGGTTTTAAACTCTCATTTTGGAGAGGAGCTTCAAGGAGGAACCAGCCTCCGGAAGTTGGCACGAGCATACCTCCGGAAGTTGCACGCCCATTGGAAACGGACTTTCAAGGCGGGTTGAGGAATATCACAATGAAGGACTATTCGCATTCCGACTCAAAAGGAGACTGCTCGTAAAGAACCAAGCCAGTTATCTGTTTTGTTTTGTTTTGGTTAGATCCGCTACGGTGATGTCTTTTCAAGCCATCATTATCTATTTAGGCTTTGTTTGGCGCGACGTTTTTGCTCCGGTGAGTTTGGACAAAAACGCCACGGTCATAGAATGCATGTTTAGCAAGACAATGGTTACGCCCGCCACCAAGAAAAGAAAACTAGTTTTGAATATAAAAGTGGATGGAGTTCCTTAGGTGAAGTCGGGCGTTCACGAACAACAGTTCTTAACCACCGCATTCACGACCACCACCGCCTTGCCAAACTGAGCCTTAATCTTGTATCATTACATGATTGCCATCACATAGTTTTTGCATCATATGAATTTGAAGTAAAACTCATAAGAATATTTGGTTAAATTAATTTTCATTAAATAACATCTATTTATATCCTATGCATCCTCAAAAGCATTCTTGTTCTGCATCAATATGATTTGCTAATATTTAAAAATAATATTTAATATATGATCAATATATCACTATTTGATATTACAATAAGATGTCTGCAGAATCATTGCTCCTCTTTTATAATCTTTCAACACTAATTTTATTTACTTGCCTAATTGTGTCATTTTGATTTGCTAATATTTGCACATAATAATTAAGAAATGATCAATATATAACCCTTTGGGTTTACCATTAGTTTTTTGCAGAAACAATGTTAACAACTTTAATTATCTTAGCCATATATTTCTGCTTTATAATCCTTCAACGCTAATTCTATTTGTCAGTTTGATTTGCTAGTACTTAAAATGACATTTAATAAATGATACATACACACACGCGCGAGTGACAGTACAAGGGGGACCTATGCGGTCGCGACAGTACCCCATCATCGATAGTGTCACGATGCGACGACACTCCCGCAGTTCGCAGCCTCACGCGTGACACCCCCCTCTCTTTTCTCCTTTCTTCTTTCAAAGTTACATTTATTTATTTGATTTGACAGTCATGATTAGACAATATAATAATTACGACAACTTGAAAACTTGATTTTGACAACTTGCTTTTGACAACTTGATTTCGACAACTTATTTTTTTATTTTTTTGGATGCATAATTATACAGATGTACATTATAATTTAAATTATTTTAAAATGAGTAAAAAAATTTGATGACATTAGATTAAAAAAACAGGAGTAGTATTGACATTATGAATATTTCACCAAAGGGGACTTTTCCCTTTAATATAGTATAGATAGAGAGAGAGAGGAATAATAACCAAAACTTCACCTAGAAGTTAGCATAATTACAGGTTGCATCCCTCTTACTTTTAAAATTACAAAAACCTCCCCTGAAGTTTACATTTCATAGTATACATGCACAAAAATACCCCCTCAGAGTAAATTTTCAGGGAGGGTGTATTTTTGTGCATAGATGATATGAATTGTAAACTTTAGAGAAAGTTAATGTTATGAAATATAAACTTCAGGAGAGTTTTTTGTAATTTCAGGTGTAAGAGGGATGCAACCTGTAATTTAGCAAACTTAGAGGGGAGGTCCCGATAAATGGCATATATATATATATATCCTTCAACTCTAATTCTATTTGTATAATTGTGTCAGTTTGATTTACTAGTATTTAAAAATGACATTTAATAAATGATATATACAACACTATTTGAGATTACAATTAGATGTCTACGGAAACAACTTTAACCATATTATCTTAAGCCTATCCTTCTCCTGTATAATTTGTCGATACTATTTTTATTCATCTAATTATGTGCAGTGTTTCTGTTTCTGCTTCCGTCGTTCCTCTGCTATTTTTTTAATTAATATTTCCTAGTTTTAACACACATATATCTTTAAATTTTCATCTTTATGCTTAGTTTATATATTAATGATTTTTTAATGCCCAACACTACTTGGATACATAAGATCGCCAGCCTAATTCTGATTTATAAATTTTATCTTTAAATTTCCTTATATTCTCATACTGCTTAATAAGACACATTCGGCTTTAGAAGCTATACCATCGTTCTTCTTTATAATAACTCCAAGATAAATAACACAGGTATCACTTCGTTTTCAAATAAAATAGAGTCAGAAAAGTAAAATCAAATCCTTTAAGCTTGCAAATCATATACTATTAAGTACTAGATCTAAGCTTCATACATTTTAAACATTTTCTCCATTACAAATAAGCTCATCGGCCCTCGAAAACCTAGAGAGAAAAATGTTACGGCCACAGTCGAGACCAATTGCTTGCAGTATCTCTTATTATGGGTCATGTTTATGCGTCGTACTTATGTGTCATTAATTAAATATTTTAGATATGCATGTCTTGCCCTTTTATTTCTATGTGCGTTTGTAATTAGTCCAAGTGTGTGGATTGAAGTACAAAATGTTTTTCTTATAATTTGTAACTAAAAGCCCCATGGGCTATGGAATGTAAGCAAGAATTAATCCTCAGTTTGTACTTAAGAGTTTGAAGCTCCCCTAGAACTCCGGCTTAGGCAGCTGCGGTAAGAGTTCATGGCATCTCCATCGTCATCATCACCAACTCTGGTAGAGACAAGCGACGCTTCGCTCTGGAGTTGAGATCCTAAAACCACATCTGGCGAAGTCTCCGACGGGTTACGGGTCGACTCGTAACGACTTTGAGACTTCAAGGGAAGTGGATTCAAGATCACAACCCTGAGAGGAGCGTCACTTTCCTCTACTGGTTGTGGCCAAAGTTGGAGATAATGACGACGGAGATACTAAAAAGCCTTACCCCGGCTTCCTAGGCTGGAGCTCTAGGGGAGCATCAAAACGATTAATTCTTGCTTATATTTCATAGCCCCAAAGGGTCTTTAAATAGATATTACAAGGAACTCATTCTATACTTCAGTCCACACACATGGACTAGTTGTTGGAAATAACTGTTGTGAAACTAAACCCTAGATCTAATACACAGATACTAATAACCCGACATATTACTATAAAATTCATAAACTCCAACACTCCCTCTCAAGCTGGAAGGACAACCTCCAGCTTGGAAACATCAAATAATGGCAATGAATGTAGGCGATGTGGGACAAAACATCAGACGAACCACAGAGGGAAATTCCAAACCGGGGAATCAAGCCGAGGACATAGTCACACACGACGCGGGACCGACACACGACGCGGGACCCACACACGACGCAGGACCCACACACGACATGGACTCGTTGGAAACAGGTCAACCAACATCACCTACACACACAACATGCAAAAGGGAACAAATGATGGGGAGCAAATCATCAAACGGGCAACCGGGGATAATCCGTCGGGGATAATCTGTCGGGGATAATCTGCACAAAGGGCGGTCCCACACGACACAGTCCCGCACGACACGGTCTCACGCGACACAACCCGCTGAGATTAGAAGACCAACATCAGTCGTGTCCCAACACACAACCAATCGAAAGAAATATGGGGAGACACATAACAACATACGACATAAGCCTAAAGGTCGTGTGGAACGAAGGAGAAAGGTCGGAAAAGATCATCTGAGTCGCCTTCGTCCCAATATTCCCCCTCACGTCGAACACACGTGCACGAAGGCATGAAGACAAGACACACTAACAACAACAACAATAGACAACGAACACTAGCAATAAACAAAAGAGACACTTAAAACACATAAAGAACGACCAAACCATCACGAAGCATCTTTATCGGCGAGAGGAAAACGCCCGAGAAGAGGTAGTAGCGTCTGGTAGCGCGGAAACACGAGGATCAGCGGCGAGAATCGACTGAGAGAAGCTTGAGCACATATCTGGAGGACGGAGTATGCCAAAAGATGAGACCACACTGTGAAAGGAGGCAACCAGCAGGATTTCGTCCATGGAAGAAGCGGCAGAATCAGCAGCGGAAGACATCGACGAAGAAGCCGTCGGATCTGCAGAAGGGATCGACGACGAGGGGCTCGATTGGACCAGACGACGCAAGCAATGACGGGATCGAGCGCCGACAGGAACAGAGGGCTTGACGGGAGAAGCCTCCAGCGACAACAGTAGCAGACGACGGGATAGGTTGCACCCTCCGTCGACGAGAACGAGGGGGGAAGACATTCTTCCTGGTGATGGGATCGACGAACAGCAGTGGTTCGTCAATGAGAACGAGGGAGAGGGAGGCCGCCGGAACCAGGAGCAGAAACCGGGATTTCGTCGATGTCGATGGGCCGCAGGGGCTGGACTCTGGAGTAGAGGAGTCCTCGTCGAGGGGAATATAGGCCACTCCCGTCGATGGAATCATACGACGATTCCATCGACAGGAGCGGGAAGGGAACTGCTCGATCAGCGGCGCAGCGAAGGGGATCGAAACAAGAGGAGACGGAAATCAGAGGGGTTGCTCACACGAAAAGAAAATTTAAGGTTTTCAGAAAGCAAAGAATTATTAACCTGACTCTGACACCATGTTGGAAAGTAAAGGAAATACTTAATACTATTATTCATCCACTTAGGGGTATTATATAGGAGTTACAACAAGACCCATAACATCGATAGACTGTGTGGAACTAAACACATAAACATTAATAATACTTAAATATTAATAATTCCAACACTAGTTACAAAAATACTTGTACATAAAAATATAAAGACAAGACATGCATATTTAAAATATATAATTAACTTGTAATTAACACATAAACACAACAGTAAACACGACAAAGGGTTATTTATCGGAACCTCCCTTGAAGTTTGTGTAATTACAGCTTGCACCCCTCTAACTTTCGAAATTACAATTACACTCCCTCAATGTTTACATTTCATAACATTCATGCACAAAAAGACCCCCCTGAAGATTTACTCCAACGGGGTACTTTTGTACATGGATGTTATGAAATGTAAACATTGAGGGGAGTTTTTTGTAATTTCGAAAGTTAAGAGGGGTGCAAGCTGTAATTATGCAAACTTCGAGGGGAGGTCCAGGTAAATAACTCACACGACAAATAATAAAGGATCCTTCGGGCAGTTCGTCTCGAGGGCTCTCATGTGTCATATTCCAAGAACGGATAATAGTTGATCATATCACAGTGATTTATAACTAATTTCAAATTGTAAATAACAAAATATTTGATTTGCAAATACACAAAGGGTATGAATAAACAAGTCAAGATCAGATAGAATACCATTGCTTTTATCGACCACAGGAGTCCTTACTACAGCATGCATTGTAATAACAGTACCAGGAAGCTCTCCAACTGACATCCTGGACTCAGCAATTGTCTGATTATTCTCCAAAACCCTTCCAGCATTAATGAGTTTCACGTCATTAATTGATTTTGGGGTAATTTCTTTGCCTACAAAATACAAATTGGATTTAGGTGTACTTTCACCGCCATTTCTAAATGAAAATTGGCATTCAATGGAATGGACAAATTAATGATTCAAAGCGCACAAAAAAACAAGGATAAAAGAATTCTTGGAGGTATGCATTTTATTTTGGGAAATACGTGCGGGTGTAGAATGAGTATAAACAATGAAAATACAATGAAATTGAATGCAATCTGACACAATCCGAGGCAGAATGAACCACATATGTGAAAATGATCACAGACAGAAGTGAACAATGTTGACACACGGCAATCCCTATCATAATGAGCAGTGAGATGAGATGCAGAACTCTCATAGATCTTTGATCTCCTCGCTTCTCTTGTAGAACAGAACAAGGGGAGACAAAGAATAAGAAAAACTGTGGCCTCCTCCTTGTAGCTAACTGCACAGCAGTGCTTCTGTTCGTAAACAGCAACCACCCACCTTCCTGCGCTTCTCCAAAGAATGGAGAAGCAGAATTAGTAGTTTTCACAGACTTTGAGCAGTTGCTATCTGCTGCGATCACATAGAGCTTCCACTCGACTGCGGTGTTCGGCTGCTCCTTTCGATCCAAGGGTTTCATAAGCTATTGAGCGACCCTTCCTTCGCTCGACCAGGGGCTTTCTCATTGTGATCCCAAGTATTGTTGATAGCAATAGTTAAACAAAAAAAAACTGGACTGGTTACCAGAATAGCTCCGGTTCACCGGAACCAAAAACAACCCAACAATCACCACCTTAAATCTGAATTCCAATGAACATGTGATGTGGAATAATTTCTAGAAAATGGATTTGGGGTAAATTACGAATTTTGGTTAGGAATATAATTTTGCAATGATCCCGAGTGAGTGGGCTTTGAGATAATTAAATCTATACTTGGCTCGATGTGCTTAAATGAGTAGCTGAGAATTCTAGCGCGAGTTTGTTCACGCCGCAAGCGAATATCAACTACTAGCTGCAAAGCTCGCAATAAACGCAGAACTTTCATGACAACGGAGAGAGAGAGAGAGCATGAGTGGTACTTGCGGATGATCACTTAAAATGTAATTGCATAAAATTCTTCTAATACTTGGGGAACAGAAATTATACTTTCGCTGTTTTTCAGGACGGAAAAGTGTTGTCGGCTGGGGAAGGACTGGGCCGGTGTTGTTCACGCTCGACAGGATCACTTGCAGGGAGAATTAGATGGGCCGGGGTTCGGCCTGGTGTTGGCAAGAGGTCGTCGGGCTAGAATGAAGGCGGGACGGGTTCAGGACTGCTCGAACAGGGAGAAAAACAGAGTGGGGAGGGAGTTTGGCTCGGGGAAAAGGCTCACAGGTGGTGGTCAATGGGAGTTTGAGGAGTGGAGGGAAGTTCCTGGCGGCACGGGGCGGAGAGGAGCTGGTTCGGGTTGTTGAGGATGACTAACGCAGGCGGAGAGGCTGGGTGGCGAGAGAAGGGACGCCGTGGATTACCCTTCCCCTCGGAGGAGTCGTCGGATCCTTGGTGTGAGCTGGAGGCACCAAATCACACAAACACCCATCTATCACCAAATGTACAAAGCACCAACCACGATGGCACCACTTCACCACTGGGACATCACTCGACAAGTCACAAGTCGACTATGACTCGAATCTAACTCTAATACAAATACCACCTCTACAAATAACGACACCAGGTCAGTCGACGCACCCAAATCAATAAAACTTACTCGCAAAATCCGAATCACTGAAGATGGATTTATTGCACCATCTCGATCATCTGAGCACTATTTTGCACTGTTTCATATCAAATGGTATATATTCCACAGCAATTCCCATTCATGAGCACGGTGCACCTACGCGTAACCTTTAAAACTCCTCTCCTCGATGAAAAAATCACAGCCTGTAGAGTTGGTCCAGCCCAAAGACATTATATCATATTATCGTTGGCACCAACCGCACCATATCAAGCTTGCACATTATGACGCGGCGCACCCGAATATCCACCGTTCCTTCACCAGTGACCTCATATGAGTTGTCACCTAAGCACGCAGTGTCAAACTTCCCCAACAAGGAAGTAAACTGAAATGCATCCAAGCAAACATGTTGCAAGCTTCCAGAATTCCAAATCCATTCATCAGTATGTTCATACACTTAGTAATCATGAGCAGATCATCATCGTGGCGATCATAACCAAGCCTCATCAATGTCACATCAGGAGCATCTATCCTGCCATGTGCACGTGCAGATATTTTCTCCTAATTTGACTTATCTACTCGCAATGATAGCAAGTCATACCCTTCTTTGAAGTAGATCAAGCTAGTGCTCTATTCGATCCCATATAGAACAATCTTTCTCTACCTTCCACTACAAAATATGCTCACCTTTAGGAGCAGTGCTTTCAGCATCTGACATGATAGTAGTAATCCAATGAATTCATCTAGTTTCACTGTATCATTCTCATACAAAAGTGATGCAAGACAGGCGTCACACCTTCCTGCCACCCTGGAGTCCCACCAGGGGGCCCACCCGGGAGTCCACCTGAGCGGCTTTATCAAGGCTGCAGCCCGTACACCACAGCCCATCTCTGGCCCCACCACAGGGTGCAACGAGTTACTGAGGCCGGGGATCGAACACCCGACCTCCTTGATAAAGAGCCTTCAGGCAGACTCTCATCACCAACTGAGTTGCAGCTGGTGATCAGAGTCTGCCTGAAGACTCTTTATCAAGGAGGTCGGGTGTTCGATCCCCGGCCTCAGCAACCCGTTGCGCCCTGTGGTGGGGCCAGAGATGGGTTGGGGTGTACGGGTTGCAACCCTAATAAATCCGCCTTGGTGGACTCCCGGGTGGGCCCCCTGGTGGGACTCCAGGGTGTCAGGCAGGTGTGACGCATGTCCTGCATCAAAAAGTGTTGACGATATGTGGTTGAAAGAAGATGGAAGCCAAATAAGAAGATGGACTTGTCTTATTCCTCCACCTTTGGGCTAACCATATATAACTGGCTCAAAAATCCACCAAAACAATGAAACCTTCGCATGTTTCAATCTTGATGCATCTTCACTCCATGCAATTGCTGCTTCGGGAGTAGCCTCTCTTCGCCATTTAAAGACTCTCCACCTTCTCCTAAAGCTCAAATGCAATCTCTTTATTTATAGTGTTGAATGGTACATTTGTCACCCACGTACTGTCTAATGGAGCTCGTCACCCACATACTGTCTAATGGAGCTAATGGCACGGTCATCCGTGTCATCACATTCTTCATCCTTCATCGCCTCAGGCTTAATGGACTTCCCCAGCACTACTGAACTAACCGATCATTAGCAATGTCTCTGGCATAAGCTAAAATTTACATCTCAAAAAATTCTCCACATCACATCTGTCATAATTTATTGAATTTCTCGCTATCATTGTTGATCTTAAACCTTCAAGACCATTAGGAATAACCCATAACTTTAAAGATCGTGATCTAGAAAGATAGGGAGCTCGTCATTTACTCTTACCCAAATCGATACGAATTCCAAACGATTAACCAAATATGAACCAACCTCGGATACAATTTATTCAGAAACATGTGAGAGTGCAGGACAATTTTAGCTAAGATTAACATATGCATAATAGGTTGTATAAGACAGATTTGATATAAACTGGTGAAAAGAAAACAAGAATGAATACAATGAGAACTTGATGTAGACGAGGTTGACTACTCTTTTGAAGTCATAATTGATGAAGTTATTAACTAGATATTTGAACATTTAATTAACTAGTTGTTAGAATCTTGACTTAATTCTAGAAAGTCGTCTTGCATTTAATTAACTAGAAGTGAGAGTCTTGTTTTTCTTTCTTTGTTTTCCTCCATATATACGGAGAAGTTGTAATGGGAAGATTTAATTTATAACGAATGAACTAGTGTATATTTTCATGACTTCTCTTGAGTGAGCCTCTTGGTGAATAGGTCCCCTTTCATCTTGGGTGAGTGAGTCCTCATTTCAATCTTCAAAAATTCTTCTTAAATCAATTGGTATCAGAGCAGGCAACAACTATGGGCGCAACTTTCTTGGTGCATGAATTGCAATGCATCACCACCCACAAAGAACGAGCTATGACAATTGACCAACTACCTCTATCAGATGATGGAAGAGATCCTTTGACGACTTCCTACTAAACGTGGCTCGAATGATGTCATGATGAATCCAGATCCTATTTTTCACATGCTGGAAGACCCTCCAGAAAATGGTGGCTACTCTTCATCAAGGTCAATAACAACGGAGATGACAACGGCCGATGGCGCAACCGGCGTCGCGATCAGCATGGGCCATGGAACGTCTCGCTCGAACTTTGGAGAATGCGGACAAAAGTATAAGAGTCGGTGTAATTGATTATGATGGTAAACTCGACCCTGAACTTTATTAGAATGGATTGCATGGCAAATTACTTGTTTAGATTGAAAAGAATTATCGGAAGAGTGTATGGTAAAATTTGTTACCACAAATCTTAAACGGCATGCTTTAATTTAGTGGCATGAACATCAATCAAATCGTGAAAGACATGGTGACGCAGGGTAGGACCCTAATGAAACTACGACTAGATACAAATGCAATGGCCGACTAAATCAAACTTGCAAAACAATATTTGATAAAATTATATGACTTGATTTTTCCACAATTGAATAAAGCTATTAAAGAGAGGTAACAACTAACAAGAGTAGAGTATATGCGCGAGAGTGCGCGAAATCAAACTACTAAGTGAATAAACAAATACAAAGACGAAAACAACTAAAGTCAAGACTTATAAACCAATACTCTTCAAGTAGAGATCACACAAGACCCAACACGAAAGAAATAACAAACACACCTTGAACTCACACAATATTGAATGGGGAGGGCCGGGGAGGTGTCGGAGAGCTGTGGTGTAACCGGGAGGGCCACCCGTAGGCAGGTATTCAGGTTCCAATGTGATTACGGCGACTGGCTACGACTAGAGTGGTCTGGAATCCAGATTTCCAGTGCTGGTAGCTGCTTGGCAGTGAAATGGGGGCTGATAGAGGCCTCCAGGTTGCAGGAGAATATGCTGGGAATCAAACAGAATCTGGACAGCAACTAGGAGGCAGTTTGCTGTCCAGGATTCCTGCTGTAGGGGGCAGACGGCTGGGAGGAGGATGGGGAAGTTTGGGGCTGATTTTCCTGCGGTAGGGGAGGAGCCGACTGATTGGAGGGTGAGGAGGTAGCAGTAGATTTCTGGGAGGTGGGAGTGGCCGGTTGTGGGGGGAGATGGGGGGAAGTGGTTCCATGTGAGGGAGGGGACTCGGTTGGGCTGGTGGGAATGGTGGTGGGGAGGGATGAGAGGTGGTTTGGAGTTGTGGAAATGGGATTCACGTGAATTATGGGGGAGATAAGGGGGCAGGCTGTGGGGGAGAAAGTGGAGGCTAGAATTCAGGAATAGATCCTAAATTTTAGGAAGTGGGGTAGTGGGGAGGTGGGTGGCCAGAGGTGGTTTCTGGGCTGGTGGACGGAGAAGTTTTCCGGCGATTGCCGGAAAAACCAAAGTTGGTGGAAATGGAATGGGGATGACGGGGACTCACAGGGGGGGTGACCGGAAAATGATTCTGGCGATCACCGAAGACGAATAAGAGGGATTTTGGTGAAGATGATGGGCCGGTTAAGGGGATTTGGAGGGAGGGGCCATAAGGAAGTGGATTCACGACAGGGGGGGGGGGGGGTGTGGAGTTAGGAGGTCGTTGAAGGGATGGGGAGGTGGCTGGTTGGGGCCAGCAAGGTGATGGAGGGTCCTGGAGGGGGGGGATGGATGTGGCTGGTAGGGATTTTGAAAGGGGAAATTGAGGGGGCGGTTGTTTTGTGGGGGCATGAGGAGGAGGAGGTGGTGTACGGCAAAGGGGAGGAAATGGTGAGGTGGCTCACGGGCCACGGCAAGGGGAAGGAGGGAGCCCGGGCTTCGCACCCGGGGGGTCGACTTTGGCACCGAAATGACCAAAGAAGTGAATTTTACACTCAATTCTTCAATGCCCAAAATGAGAGCCCTCACCCTCAATATATAGACTCTAGGGGGAACAATGAACGACTATGATTGTCCGATTGTTCTGGCTCCAAAATAAATAAAAATACAACTCAAAATAAAAAAACGGAAAGAACAACTAATGCTACGATCGGGGATCCACTCAAGATGAGTGGTCCCGATCGTCACTGTGCCCGAGGTCGTCGGGCGGGCTGCTCCCCATCACATGGTCTTAGAAGATTATTTCTTAGGTCGAAATGAAAGAAATATTGGATGAAAAAATTCTCCCGCTTGATTATTCTCAAACACTTTAAAAGAAATTTCATCGTTTAAAATAAAATATTAATCAATCTACTACTGATTACACGGAAGAATTTTATAAATAATGAAGCTGACTTGGTTAGCAAGAATCTGATGATCAATTAGTTGCTAGGTATCTTATTAGTTTAAATTCATCCATCTATGATGAAATTATTTTGCATCATACAACTAATCTCAATTGTGCTTATTAAATGGCATTGAAAGACGAATTACAACTAGGAAAAATACTGTTATGACCCCGCATAACGATCGATTCACGGGTCAGCAATACGCGCATCGGCGGAAAGAGACAGCACAAAATAGGGCTAGACCTACCGGTTCAGCCCTCCCCAATTAAAACGCGGCGGTGTTCAGCCCACATGGCGGCCCAGAGGTATAAATACCTCTAGGGCTTGTTCGGCGAGGGCATGCAAAGACTCTTCAGGTATTTTCCCTCTCGTCCTCTCAAACCCTAACCATAATTTCCCTATTCCTCCTCTATTCCCTACTATTCTCCTCTTCGATCCTAACAAATACTTTTTAGGAAAAATAATAAATTTATTAGGAATGGGATTACACAAGAAAATAGGTAGACACTGCTTGACCTAATCACGAGGTAGCAAGAACCAAAAAAAAGACTCCTTTGAAAAGAAAAGAGAACTCCAAAACCACTTGTTTTTGTTTTCAAAAGATTGGGCACTTTGCTTATGATTACCCTGAAAAGAAAAAAACAACTAAATCTAATTAATGAGGATGAAAATGATGTTTTTCATACAAATAATAATGATGATGAGGATGAACCACAAGAACTATGTGACCATAACGGCACATAGTAAATCTATGATGAAGTTGAAATTCTTGTTATTCGGTGAATCCCCAACGGCACCAAAAAGTCTGGAAGATGACAACTGGCATAAGAATAATATTTTTCGCACTTACTGTATGACATGTCTTGTTTTAATTGATTACGGTATTTGTGAAATTTTGGTGTCTAAAGAAATGATTGAGAAGCTTAAATTAAAATGTAACAAACACTCAAAGCCATATAAATTTTCATGGTTTAAGAAAGGGGATGAGGTCTCGATTAGCGAAAATGTTTAATTAAATTTTCAATAGGAAAATATTGTGTGAAATATGGTTTGATGTATCGGCTGGATGCTTGTCACATTTTATTATTTTTATAGGGTATGCCTAGGCAATATGATAAAATGTGCAACATGATGGTAAAAAAATATTCACTCTTTCACTTGTAATGACAATAAGTACAATTTGACTCCTTTGAAGTAAATTTCACAAAAGCTACAAAAAGTGATAAAATTAGTTTGTTAACTTTAAAACAATTTGAGAGACCATGTAGATAAGAACCAAACACTAATGTTTCAAATGGTTTTGAGATGTAGAACAAAGAGTATTAAGACATAAATAAAATTAAGGAATTATAACTGCACAAAGGTGAGATAAATGTTCCTAGTCCTACTTATTTTCCAATTCCCTCATCACAATCAGTATAACATGGCCTTGTCCAGGATTTCCCTAATCCTCATTTGCAAATTAAATCAAGGTTCCTTCCAACCCGTTTGACTTCCTTTGCCGATTTCTTCGTTCTAATTGACACATCATAAACAGCAATTTCAGTTGAAAACAGTTATTTTTATGGGTTTCTATGCAAGTTTTCGAGAACTGCATACTTATGAAAGTCCTCCTGGATCTGTATAATGAGCTTAAATGCTCTTAAGAAAAATAAATCTTTCAGGGGAAAAAGAAGAAGAAAGACCATAGAAAACAAAAGGAAGAGAGATGGAAGGGGGGAAAGAAGAGAGATTAAAATGACAGACATCAGCATAGAGCTCCAGTAAGAGGACAACAAACTATTCCTTTAAAAGTTCAAGAAAAATGAAGTGTTGAGAAATATAAATTGTGGTTTTTTGCTTCAAAGATGTTACGAAATTTTTCTGGATAGACGAGTGGAATGGATTGAGGAGATCAAAAGAAAACAAATGCAGC
The DNA here is from genome assembly GCA_033032865.1 of Dactylorhiza incarnata. Lineage (NCBI taxonomy): Eukaryota > Viridiplantae > Streptophyta > Magnoliopsida > Asparagales > Orchidaceae > Dactylorhiza > Dactylorhiza incarnata. Next base: position 2,835,831 of record JAWHQI010000229.1, on the reverse strand, counting down.
GGCCCAGTTGGTATAACTGGTATAACTGCTTTTTGGATTTCCTGCTTAGGGAGTGCTTTCAAGGGGTGGTCGGAGACCTCCCACTCTCTCAGAATGGTTATCACTTCAGGGGAGGCGGGGGAGCGGTGCATGCGGCTACACACGTGCGGCTAGGTGGGGGTATGCAGGTGTGTATGTGCAGGCGCACGCGCGTGTGGAGGGGTGTGGATGTGTGAGGGTGTCTGCATGTACCTGTGGAGCGCTTACGCCTGCACGCACATGTGTGTGTGCGTGTCTCTCTGTGTCTCTATATATCTGTGTGTATGTGACTCTATGTGTGTGTCTCTCACTGTATCTCTATATATCTGTGTGCGCGTGTGTGTGTGTGTGTGTGAGAGAGAGAGAGAGAGAGAGAGAGAGAGAGAGAGAGAGAGAGAGAGAGAGAGAGAGAATTCATTCTTAAAAAGAAAATACTTTTCACTTCTCAACCAAACAAGAAGGTGAAAATAATTTCAATTCAATTCATTTATCATTCCCATTTTCGATTTCATTTATTTGTTTCAATTCCTTCAAACCAAAAACAGTCATAAGGATTTGCACAACAACTGGAGCAGATGATTCGTACCAGTAATTAAAATACAAGTAAATTAGACACAGAAAGTACGAGGGAAACCTCAACCGACTCCATTAGAATGCATTGGCAACAAAAATGAGTAGAAACCATACTTCAGCTTCTTATAAACAATGAGATGGAAGAATATTAAAAGCCAACCCAACCCCTGGAGGAAATTAGTGAATAACTGAGAAATTTGAGTAAATTGAAAATTCCTATTTACAAAACAAATTTGAGATCTGCTCAAAGAAAAAAAATTTGAGAAACCCTAATGCGTCTACCCTCACCAAGAAGAAAGCATTCGAAATCAACGAAAGAAGATCCAAGGCCAACGATACGTCCAACCAGCCAAGCAAAATTGTGAATAATTGATAAATCCTAATGGACTTACCTGCAGGCCATCGAGCTAATATGGTCTCTTTGATCGAGCCGACACTAGTTGAAGGATCAAATTTGTTAGGCCCGATATCAGTACCATCAAAGAGTCTGAACTTGAGTTCAATCTGATCATTCCCGGACATCTCAAAAAACCCAAATCGATACTAAGCTTGTTGAACTCTCATTAGATTAACTGAGTTCAGCGGATCGCTAAGGAATTGGGTTAATATTTTACACAATTCCAAGATCAAATCTGATGAGTCCAAACCCTAAAATCCCGATTCTCCTCGGAATAACTCCCTTCACACCAACAGCTTTGGTTGGATTGGATCTCCAGAAGACAGGAAAAATTGTGAAAATCGTATAAAAGCCAGTAGGTTTACCGGAATTTCTGCATGAAACTGAATTTGAGATCAAAACCCTACAAAATCCCACGATTGAGCGAAAGAAGCGGATCTAGATAGAAATCGGAGAAATTCCCGAGGTTTGAACGGGCGAGAGATTGCGAGGAAGACAAAACGGAAGATGCCGTCTTTCGTAATATATGTTTCCGAATTCACCCCCCGCGCCACTGATTTTGCTTCTGACCAGTAAAGCCCGCCTTGCAAGTTGCAACTTCAATAAATAAATAAATAAATGCATTTATATATTATCTATATCATCATATTTATCAAATTAATCTCAGCCAATAAATTTACTTTTAAATCAAATATTTTAAACAAATTTATTTATTTAAATAGCATATTAATGTATATCAATTTTATATTCTAACAAAAACAACAAAGACGACAAAACCGATATCTGAACCCTAAACCAAGAGCGTTTTATCAACCACGCTAAATAATTTTTACGTGAGTTATGATGACAATACTCATGATCATTGTGTTACGTGTAGGCAACGTCAGCGACAATACAACTATTGTTAAACACTATGCAATAAAAATATCGAGTAAAGCGGTGGTATTATTTTCATCTCTCTGCCTACAAGAATAAGCATGAACGATTTATGATATTGTCGATGCCTCACGGCGTAGAGCAGGTCAAGTATGGACATAGCCCATGCAAAAACTACTAGTATATACATTATTAAAATAATAACTCCAATGTACATCAAAATTAATATCCTCATTTGTACTTTCATATAATATAATGTTCATAAAATTATTTATGAATTATTTTGTGCCAACATAAATTGTCTTTCAAATTGTATTTTATGTAAAATAATAGTGTTATTTATAGGCAATAATTATATGCAGTCCCACTTTGACTATGTACAGGTCATACAATTTGAAAATGATTATATGCAGATCAATTTCTGAGTGAGTTCACAAATTCTAAACAACCAAAATTAATCTGCATATAACATGATCATATTCATATTATAGTAAATAATTCTAAACAATAAACATATTAAAGCAATAAGTAAATTAAATAAAAAGATATTAAGTGGAAGAAAAAAGAAGAAGAAAATGTAAATACAATAATAACATTTTCACACGTGATAAATTATTGAAGGTATTGTGCACGGGAAACACGTGTCCATTTCACTTTATTATTACATAAGGAAAAGTTTTTTTGTTGGTGATTGTTATCCGCACTACAGTTTTGGCTATCCGTAATTTTTTTGTATGAGTTATTAGGCGCCTTGTAGAAATACGTCCTGTACATATATTTTTAGGAAAAGTGATCAACACGAAAGTTGTAGATCTCATTGAGAACTACAACTTTAGGGTTGAACACTTTTCCTAAAAATAGACGCACAAGACGTATTGCCGTCCTGATTGAAATATGTGCATAACTATAGCGAATTTTTGGAAATACACCTTGTACATGCATTTTTAGGAAAATTGTTCAACACGAAAGTTGTAGATCTCGACAACTTTCGTGTTGAACATTTTTCCTAAAAATGCATGTACAATGCGTATTTCTAAAAGGCGCATAATAACTCATTCAAAAAGAGTGCGGATAGCCAAAATTGTAGTGCGGATAACAATCACCTTTTTTTTTTTGATGAAATATTATGCTTCTCTATTTTGCCATAATTTATTTTTCATAATTAATGGTGTTTCTTGTGCATAATTTTCAATCCACAATGGCAATATTGTGGTTATCGCGGGTGTTCTCAATATGCAGTATTATTTTCCTAATTTATTTTGTTAATAATGCGGTGGCCGGTCATGAACGCAGTGGTCGGTAGTGGTGGTCATAGATGCGATGATTCGAACAACAGATGCACTAATCAATATGGAGGTAAGCGAGCCCTTCAGCCATCCCGAGTATGATTTCGAATCTTCTCTCCCAATTCAAAGCAGATTTCTTCGCTATATCTGCAAGAATTATGCGGCGAAGAACCCAATTAAATTCCGGTACACTATTTTTGAAATTAAAAAAAAAAAGGTTTCGTCATCGTTACTAGAAGTATTACGAGGTTTTTGTGCGGAAATTTTGTTGATGAGAGTGACTTCGTCGAAGAACTGATCCATTGTGTTGAAGAAAAGTCTCTAATTAACGGCTATTTCTAGCTCTTCCATCGAGTAAATAGAGCCATAACCACCTTGACAGAGCTTGCTGTTCTCACTGATATTGCCCGCAGCCTGAATCAAATCCTCGTATTTGAAACTTAGACGCGAGCTCGAGATGAATCTGGCGACTTCGCCGAAACCATCTGCAAACAAAATTTATTCATTGCAACATCTTATCTTCAAAATCTTAATGCCATCTTCGAAATCTGAAGACCTACACCTCCAGAAAATAGTCGTTGCAATCAGAACCAGCAGAGCAACTACAGTGCCTACGACGGCGAGATGCCAAATCCAAACTGCAGCAGCATAGAAAGAAATCTTTGAAAAAGCGGAGAGGATTTCAAATTACCTACATTTCATATTAATGTGTTTCCCAAGAATTCCTGGTTCTTCTCGCCCACTGAGGGAGGAGAGGTTGATGTTGTAGTTGAGACCGCTGGTATTAATGCCGGAGGGGCAGCGGATGCGGGCGCCAAAGGTGACGTGGAGGAAGTGGGAGGGGGAACGTCACTCACCGATTGATATGCATGTTAATAACGGGGCATGCACGACAAGTCAAATATCAGGTTGCGGTTAACATTTCGGATTGCAGTTAATATTGGGATGCGACAAGCTAAATACAGTTGCGATTAACAATCGACTTTTAACATTGATTGAATAAGGTTTCTTTTGCCATAATTTGTGTTAAGCATTTCCCATTGGGCCCACATTCCACCACACTTTCAATATGGTAATGCTGTGGAAGCCACATATAAAATATTGGAAATTGTATGGATTTTGTAAATAAATTTAAATCATTGTCCATTTGGTTAAAAGATAATATCAAATTCATTAAAATAAGGGCAATGTTATAAGCACCGGCTAATAGCACATCAAAATGAACTTCAAATTAAATAACAGTCAAATCCTAATAATAGCACGCTCACTCTTAAGTTAAGTGCACTCCACGCATCAGCACCGCCCCCTCGTTTCCGCCATTAGCGAGTTCTCGCCTATTCACCCCGACGCCGCCCAATGCCACCATTTCGTCACCCGCCTCCAGCCTTGGTGGTCGTCTATTTAGCCGGTGATCCCTATTTCTTCTCCTCCACCAACGTTCTCTGGGACGCATTTCCATTGCTAAATCAAAAGATAGAATTGCCAGTTGGGGTTGGATGATAACATACAAGCAAGAGAGAGGGATATCTGGGGGCGAATTGAACCTGCATTGACGGAGAGGGAAAGCCTTGGGCGGCGTGGACGGTGGCCGCTACCGCGTCGTCCTCGTTTCTAAGTAAAATCAAACTTTTTTACTTTGACGGCGTATAAATCAATTTTTAACTTTGATGTGCAAAAATGAAAATTTTAAATATGGTGTGCAGAAGTTAAAATTTTTAGTTTGGTGTGTCAATGACGTGTCGGTGTTAAAATAACCAATTTTGGTGTGTCATTATAACTTGGCGGTCAATAGCCAATAACGACGTGTTTATAACATTGCCCTAAAATAATCAAAGATCCATTTAACTTTCGGTCAGGTTTCACGTTTCTTGGCAAAATTTTGTATATGGGCTTTCCCCAGATTTAGGCAAAATATTTAGTTCCGGGGATATTGATAATTTCTTAAAAAGAAGTTATTTAAATCCATATATTATAGTTAATCATTGTCTACTGTAATTGATAAATATTGGTTAAAATGTGTTAAATATGAGTAATTTTATATTGAGTTTAGGTTTGAGTATTATCGTCATTTTCTTATGTTTTTATTGTATAAATTCCGAAGTATTCAACTTGAAGAATTGGAGTTAAATCATTTTGAAGTCTAAGAAATATGTTGAAAAAGACAAGTATAACTATTTTGCAACAAGTTGTTCTCTCTTGGAGTGGTTGCACAAATTCAAAAATGTGTTGCAACAAAATATATTTTTGTTGCAACAAAGTGTTGGCTTATATTGTCTTTCGCGGCGTTTTTAAGAGCTTACCACGACGCTTTTCAAACGTCGCAGTTATTTTCGCGACGTTTTTATGAACATCGCAAAAGCGTCGCAGTACCGATCGTCGCGGAAGCTATTACAAAATGTCACAGCTTATATTTTTTGCTTAGTAAAGTCTGACTACAAAAAAACAAGAAATAGTTTTCATCTAATTAAAGGCCCATAAAAATTATAGATGAATTTTGTAGTATTCTTTGAACTTTCGTTATACAGAATGTGATCAAGAAAGAAACTTCATGAAATAATGTTGGTGATAATCTCATCATTATCTTCTTAAGTTATTTCCCTAAATCACACCTACGCAAATCTCTAATCTTGCTCATTTAAAGATTAGGTCGATATACTTTTTCAATTCCCGGATCATATGGAAGTAACTCTACATCATATACCGATCCAATTATAGTATCTTGAGTTTGAGGTGATAATGAAGGGGACACATTCTCATTTTCAGATGGAGAAGGGGAAACTTCTCATTTTAACTCTCTTGAGTTGAAGTCTCTTGAGATTTGAACTTCTTTTAGAATATGGATGCAATTCTATTTTTAGATTTTCATCACTTCTATATAAATTTAGATAACAAAATTACTAATTTGTTAAACAAATTAATAATTGAGCAAAGTAAATACAGAAAATGCCACAACAGTACAATAATGCAAAGTAAATTAAATAAATATCTATTTGCTCTGCTTGACCATCTACTGACCAATATTACTGAGCATTTATCCCTAATTCCCCACAAACATCCATCACAGAGTTTGCGGTGCTTTGTTTAGCCAATACTTGAATAATACCTCAAAACACACATATAATATAGGAATGTAAAAGAAGATATAGATGAAGAGAGCAAAACATATGCCACAATTTATGGCCGGAGAAAAGCCAAAAAAGTAAGGAGAAATCCTTCTCCTTCTTCCACACATTGAAATTAATCATTGATAACATGAAAATTTAAGAAAACATTAAAATTAATCATCGATAACATTGAAATTGTAACTATACTTAGGGTTTTATGGTTTATTGTAATCGGAATAAGTAACCTTGAAATTAATAATTTATCAGTGATGCTAAAATCAAATAGGAAGCAAATAACGACCCTAAAGCTCTTAAGAGTTAAGAAGTTAATAAGAATAAGAAATTGTCAAATAAACCTCTTAAGCAAGTGTGTATCACTCATTGATAACATTGAGACGTCGGCATTGCAAGAATTGAGAGAGGAGTCACCAGAGAAGAGGATATACTCGGCGAGAGTTTGTAATTTTCTAAGAGAACATAAGTGTTTTGTTTGCCTCGATATCAGAACATAGAAGTGGCGAGCTTAGCATAAAAATGCTCGCACAGGCGCTTAAAATTTGCTTGCCAGGGCGGTAGATATACTCAACTGGGCGAGCAAAGTGGCGTGCCTAGACACATTGTATGCATAAACATGCATGCTCGTTCTGCAGAAAAAATCCAGCTTATCTAAATCGTTCGCCTCTATAACACATTGTATGCTCTACATTCAAGGGAAGATTAAAAAAAGTGCGTGTAGAGTGTACCTAATTATAAGAGTCGTTATTCCTTTCTCTAGCTCCAAATTTTCGCTACACGCTGCCTAGGGTTTCACTCGGAGAAAAAGATACGCCATAGTATTGCCGGAGAAACGATCATTGTAGAGTTTTTCAGCGGAAAAAGGATTTGTGGAAGCCCTACCGATACCGACATAAGGAAGAAGAAGAAGAAGAAGAATTGCGCTCAAATGCTCCTGGGATACCATTCAACGTTCGTGGAGAAGCGCACGATATTTATTTAATGTGTGGACACATGTTATCGCAACGGCCACGTCCCCAAATCTGAGATAAAAATTCACCCTTTCTTGAAGCCTTGAGCAAAACAAATCAATTAAAAAGCCAATTTTTTTACAGTTTTAGCCTTCACCTTGCAAAGAATTGCTCATTCCACCACCCGGCCAGCTCATTCCAGTTAATAAATGCAATTCTAAGCACACGTAAAAACATTATTAATTTTCAGGTAAATTAAAAATTTAGCAAAATAGTATTTTGTCCGGATAAAATATTTTTGTGTAGATAAAAATCAGATCAAAATATAATTCCAGAAATTATTTACAGCTCGCACGAGGGTTTAACCGTCAACGGCCTTACCGAGTTTTAGTTTCTATGGGACACGTGGAGGGCTCAGAGGGCGTCGATAATTAAACCCAAAAAATAATAAATAAATAAATAAATATAGGGCCCATTTTTTCCCGCAACGGCTGACGCTTCCCGGCTTTATCTCCGCCCTCGGTCTCTCTCCATTTTCATCGGATCTCCTATAAACTCTAAACCTCTCTCTCTCTCTCTCTCACTCTCTCTCTACCGCTTCATTGAATTTTCCGATCGCCGGCGATCTTCGAATCCGGTGCAATTAATACATTCCGGCAATGGGCCGCGTGAAGCTGCAGATAAAGAGAATCGAGAACGACACGAACAGGCAGGTGACATTCTCCAAGCGCCGGAATGGCCTCATCAAAAAGGCCTACGAACTCTCCGTACTATGCGACATCAAAATCATCCTCATCATGTTCTCCCACTCCGGCAAGCTGAGCTACTTCGCCGGCCGCCACCGGTGAGTCCGCCCAGCCGATTCTTTTCCCGTCCAAATCTTACGTACGGCAGGAGACCCGAACTCGTTGGTTTAGTCCCTACGTAGGGTATGCTCACATTTCGCCCTCATTTGGTTCCCGGCAAAATTTGTCCGGTGGGCGTCGATTTAGGACATTCTTCGCCGCATTTTTGCGGTCTTTTTGGCCTTGTAAGCTCATTTTCTGCGTAATTTGGAACTCGTTGATTTAGTGATCCCCATATAGGATATGCCCGCATTTAGCCCTCATTTTGCTGCCGCTTCCTGACGAAATGCCCAACTCGAAGAGGTGGAATTTAATGAGATTTGTCTTGCGGGTGTCGATTAATTAGGGCATTCTTCGCCGAGTTTTTGTTGTCATTTTCGCCTTTTCGACTATAAGCTACTTTTCTGTGTAATTTGGAACTCGTTGCTTTAGTGATCCCCATATAGGATATGCCCACATTCGGCTCCCGCTTCCTAACAAATTGCTCAACTCGAGGAGGTGGAATTTAATGAAATTTGCATTATAGGTGTCGATTTAGGGCATTCTTTTTCGCCAAGTTTTTGTGGGTTTTTTTTGCCTTTTCGACTATAAGCTACTTTTCTGTGTAATTTGGAACTCGTTGCTTTAGTGATCCCCATATAGGATATGCCTTCCTAACAAATTGCTCAACTCGAGGAGGTGGAATTTAATGAAATTTGTATTGTAGGTGTCGATTTAGGGCATTCTTTTTCGCCACGTTTTTGTGGGTTTTTTTGCCTTTTCGACTATAAGCTACTTTTATGTGTAATTTGGAACTCGTTGCTTTAGTGATCCCCATATAGGATATATATGCCCACATTTTGCTCCCGCTTCCTAACAAATTGCTCAACTCAAGGAGGCCGAGTTTAATGAAATTTGTATTGTAGGTGTCGATTTAGGGCATTCTTCTTCGCCACGTTTTTGTGGTCTATTTTGCCTTTTCGACTATAAGCTCCTTTTTACTGTAATTTGGAACTCGTTGCTTTAGTCCCTATATAGGATTATGCCCACACTTCGCCCTCATTTGATTCCCGCTTCCTAACAAATTGCTCAACACGAGGAGGTGAAATTTAATGAAATTTGTCTTGTAGGCACCGATTTAGGACATTCTCCGTCGCGTTATTTTTTTTGGCATTTTTTCTCCTTTTCAACTATGAGCTCATTTTTACTGTAATTTGGAACACATTGCTTTAGTCCCTATATATATAGGATATGCCCACATTTCGCCCTCATTTGGTTCGACTAAAATCATGCATGCATGTTCCGATCCTGCAGTTTGGAGCTACGCCGAGTTAGTTCCTAATTAAAATCTTAACTGAGCGAGTATTAAGAACACTACGGCTGTAACCTCGGAGAAAATTGTTATGACACATGATAATAATGATTCATCTCTCGTATATGATACTCTTATCAAAAATATGTTCGTGTAGAAATACGAAGCGGTTGATCGTCATATATGCCGACACGATTAAAGTTTCCTGCTGAATATTAGTTAGATTGTTGCTTTAACTCCTTTTGATTCGTGCTCTCAAACTTTGGTAAATTAATTATCAATAAATATGATGGATTTATTTTATGAATGTAATATTAAAATGTGTGTATATATATATATATGATGATGAACAGGATTGAAGATGTGGTTTCCCACTACATTAATCTCCCGGATCATGAAAGAGTAGGGTACGTCATTAAATGCTATTATTATTAAAATATATTCATTTCAAATATATTTATACGTCATATCTTCTGCATTAATATTTATATTATTTATACATTAACATATATATATTTACCAACCTTTTTAATTTATTTCCCAAATTTTGATGCAGGGTTAGCCTGAACAAAGAGGTAAGATACTTCATTTTGGAATTAATTTTTTTTTATTTGATAATTAGTTAATCATTTTTTTAATATTTTTATTGGATATGTGCATGCAGTCATTGATGAGGACCCTTAAGAAGCTCAAATGTGAGAGTGACATGGCAGCCCAACTAGCCAAGTATGTAAAGCTATAGTTTTCTTATACTTAATTAATTATATAAAATTTAAATTTAACTTATTTAGGCTATGTTTGGTGCGGCTGCGGCCAGTGGCGGAACTAGAATTCTGATTCTGCCCGGGCATGCATCAAGTAAAAATTAAAATTTTGTTGCATGATTATAACATTCACACGAGTAAACTAAGAGAGTCATTAATTATCTCAAAAGAATCATTTACTTGCAACTATTGTTGATTGGGATAAATTTTTTATAAAACGTTTAAGTAGTTTTCATGTATTTGATGATGGTGATGATTTTTCTATCTAATTAAAGGATTTTTGCCAATTAGGTAAAAATGTCAATTTTGTAAAATTAGTAGTCAAATCAATCTTCATGAAAACATTTACTTGAAGGGCCTATCTTGTGTATTTTTTCGATACGAGTTCAACGCAATTTTCAAATTTGAATTTCGTTGAGTAGTTGAGAAATAAACTGTTAAAATTTGTGAGTTCATATAAGTCAAACAACCTTTATTAATCTATTATTGCCAGGAATAAAATAAAGAAAATTTAAATGCTATTCTAAACCAAATTCTACACAGCTTCATTTATCAATGCTGTATAATATATATTATAATTTTAAGAGCAGGTTTAATATTACAACCCTCAATAAATTTTTTTCCAAATCAAATCATTTAAAGAAAAATTAGAGTATTTATTTAATAAATTCCCACATTAATATTTTAACAATAATCATAAAGGCGTCAAAAGTAGGGCTTGAATAACAAGAATTTTTCTCCAATATTCTTTAATTACCAACTGCAATAATTAATTTTAATGAAATAAATAAGTCACAGATCCATTGCCACTCATTATACAATATAGACATAAATATGACAATTTTTCTTTTTTTGATAATTTTTTCTGTGCAAATTATTTAACTCGATATATTTTTATTTGCATTTTTCAGCCCTAGCGTGGTTAATTCGAAAGCGGAGGTATGCCATTTTTTTACATTCTAATTAAAAGGGAAATATATTTAAGAAAATATTATTGTTTTAATATTTATTTTATTTCAATCATTATATATATATATATATTATTCCAGGAATTGCAGCAGGAGATTTGTGCGTACCAACATCAGCTGCAACAGCTTGAGGAGCGTCTAAAGTAATATATATAATATAATATGAGAAATTAATATTTAATTAACCCGTTATTTTGCTTAAGAATGAAACTAATTAAAGATTAATATTTATTTATGATTTTTAGTTTTTGACAGAATGTTTGAGCCCGACCCTTTGACTATGTCAACATTGGAGGAGCTCGAATCGTGTGAGAATAACTTGATTGAGCACTTGGCACGTGTTACAGAGAGGAAGGTATGTACCAAAAACTCATTCAAATGTGCACAATTTTCCAGTTTTATTTAAATTTATTTTTCTTTTATTTGAGAATGACAATAATTATTTAATATTAAATGCAGAATGATTTGCAGAATGAACTGCAGAATAATTTGATAAACCAACAATTTACTCCTTTCGATCCCTCCACAAGCTTACCGGTACAATCAGCTTCACCAACCCATATACAACACAGCATAATAAGCCAATTATCATTAATACAATTATTAAACATTTATTGGACTTTGTGGCAGATGTACCTGCCGCCACTCCCAGAAAGCCTGCATGACGGCTTCAACGCCGACCTTATCCAATGGGCTCAAGACGGTCCCACGAGTTTCGACCATCCGATGTTCGCTGGCCATGATTCTCTCATGTCCATCAGGTACAACATACCGCCCGCACGTGCAATTTTACTCAATTTTGGAAAATATTATGGGTGCGGGTAAAACACTATTAGTAAGCTGCCGCCTTATATCCTCTGATTCATATTTTCTTAACAAATAAATAAATTATTTTGCAAAAAAATACAGAATATTCTGATTATTTTTAAATAAATTCAATCAAAAAATAATGCACTTTTTTTGTCTTCGTTTTTTTATTGAAATAATAAGAATATTATGTAAAAAAGAATTTAAAATAATTGTACAAATATCAAAATTAATATTCTGTAATTTTTTTATGTAATTTTTTTTTTTAAATATGATTTGGATTGTACAAGTATAACGCATTCATGGTGCGTTACCCGCACCAAAAAATCTCCCACAATTTTGGCGGTCTGATTTTAATTTTTTGAGACAGGGATCTTGGAATGTACGACTCGGTCTCCTCAGGGCCGAATCAACCGATGCAAGTGGATCCGAGCGGTGAAGGTAACACATGGCACGACGCCTACGCTTCCACGGAGCTCCTCTCCGCGTTAATCCCCACCGCGCCTTTCCCACTAATCAAGGTGATAAATCAAGCCAATCGATGTAATTAACTTGAAAACTAGCGGAAACGTTATAACTAACGGTGTTTGTACGCTTGGCTTCCAGACACCGTTAGCGACGGCTGGTCCGCCGGAGCCTCCGAAGGAGGAGGCGACGAGTTGTTCGCACGTGCCGAGGGAGGAGGAGGCCACATGCGGGAGTGCGATGTATGAGAACAGATCAACCATCATGAGCGATCTTGACCATTGAAATGCATCACTCGCCGCGATTTCCCAACTCGCACGATTTTAGTGAAGCTTTAATTTTAGATTAATTTTGAAATGCATTTATAATTTATAGTTGTATGTGCCTAAATAATTTAGTTGCAGTGAGAGGTGTAAAGAAATGTCTCCATACAAAATTAAATTTTAATCATTAAATGATAAAAAGTTGATTTTTTTCTCATATGACACTTCTGTAAATTTCATACCTCTTATGTTTACCATCCGCGGTTGACCCATCTTCGTATTTTTTTCATATTTTCGCACTTTGCCGATAACTTACGTATCGATGTATTTTTGCTACCGCATTTGCCCCAATTGTTTGGTTGCATGTATACTTCACCAATGCGCTTTATTCAGTTACTTGGTCAACAATCAAATGAAATCCACGAACAAGTATTCGAGCAAAATCACTTGTTATAATTAGTTTGGGTGAGAAGCGAATGATGATACAATCAACAACGCATAAGACACAAATTTACGTGGTTCAGTGTAAGATGGGCTACGTCCATGAGCAGCAGCAGCAATCCGTTTTTTTCTTTCTTTTTCAAGAATAGACACGGTTACAGAAAGTGGGCGGATTTTAGTTTTTCAAAAAATTACTAAAACCCTAGAACAACAAAGGCTTTATATAACACTCCTTACATTTATCAAACATCTAAAATACCGCAAACCCAGCGGGTCAAGATCAATGTCAGTCGTCTTTGAAGTAAGATTTGAGGCATATAATTAACAAACCTTTAACGTATTCTTTGAAAGACGTGATTTTTGCGGTCCTTGATTGAGAGCGTAGATAATTGGTGAACTTAAGGCTATATAATCACGAAAAAGTCATTAACATAAAATGCACAAAACAATTTGCTAGAAATTTGATTGAGTGAATGGTTCAGATTTACTTGCATCACAATATTAGAATGAGAAAGAACACACACAGTAGCCCTAAAATTGCTGAGAAATTAAAAAGAAGATAATCGCTTATTAAAATTAGCTTGCAATATATATATATTTTTTAATTTCTATATATTCTCGACTTTCTGGCCCTTCTAATTTCATTTATGTAGAAACGGGTACTTTTAATTTTCATTTTATTTAAATCTATGTCATCACTAATGTCATAATTTGTGTTGGTTGTACGATTGTATGCCTATTTTAAGTCATTTGTATTGTTGGAGCTTTATTTAATTTATACTTTGTGATATTCTAAATAAAAGATAAATGATAATGTGGATCCAAAGATGGTGATTAAGAGAGTGGTGGAGGGATAGTGTCCGAGAGAGCGGTGGAGGGACGATAGCCGTTCTCGTCGAGATTATCTTCAGAGATAAACAAATCATGAAATTGGGATTTAAGCTTGTTCACTAGTCTAGCGAGAACTTTAATGTTTTCCGGTCACAACGGTAAGCTGTTAGCGCTCAACAAAAGGAAAAGGAAGGGAAGAACAAGAAAAAACAAATAAAGTTGTGAGAAGAAGAAGGTATGAGTCATTGATTTGCACTATGTTTTTTTTCTGCTTCTTCCTTCTCATTCGAGATTATTTGATGGAGAAGATGTTGAAAGTGATCATGTATAATCTTTTTTCGGAGATGATAGATGTTAAACTGCTGATGAAGTGTTCATGGGCAGACAGAACCCGATTTCACAAATCAACACGATCAAACACTTTCAATTTCTGCATGATCTTTTGTGTGACCCTTTATGCTCGTATTATGTTAACAGTAAGACTAAATCATTGACTAATTATAGATCACTATATTCCAACATAGGCCACACTTGGGGTTAGGGACCAATGGAGGGGTCCACTAACTTCTAGGGTACCATAATAGAGTCGGGGTCATGCTACCTTATTTGGGTCAGCTGGGGTTCTAATTACCCTAATTAAGAGGTGGGGTGTTAAGTTGGTCATGTTGACTCTACCGAAGAGAGCACACTAGCAGAGAGCTTAGAGGGCGTCTCTTTCTTCAGGATGTTGTCATTGTCGTGACTACTGATGTGTTAGCCACGCGTGTGGTCTGAACTAAACTATGCCGCTATTTATTTGACTTACATACAGTCGGTGTTATGTCGATCAAATAATTGAGTTAGCGAGAGTATTGGCCACTTGTTGTATGTGAAAGCCTACGATTTGTAGTGTATTTTTTTCATAGAAGTGGAGGTTACAGATTCACTACCATCATTTGGACACAGTAGTGAGGCAGGCGTGTTTAACTACCCACAAAAAAGTTGGTTACACCTACATCGCTATAACTTGATTAGTTTGTGATGAATAATAGAATGTATGGAAAAAATTATGAATGAAACATATAGTGCAACACTGGGTAATGTGTTTTTGTTGCTTTAGTGCATACTAAACTTTCCTTTTACAATTTAGACACACACACACACGCGCGCGCGTGTTGTGTGCGTGTTAATGAGAAGTGAGTGTCGATAAGTTCGAGTTATTCATATAAGGTCATGTTATTGCATTGTCCTTTGTCGAGTTATTTTAATGTTTTGCATATGTATTACTTATTATTCATTATATTGCTATATATTGCGTTGTTCTAACACTTAAGGTAGCTTAGCAATTGGTTTCACCATTTTTGGGCATGTAAGGGCTCGGGAGCAGAAAGAGTTATTTAGTCTTTTTAGACTAACATGTTACTTCTACTTTCCCAGGGGATGCAACAAGACGAGCTATGTGATGTACTCGGTGAGGATATTATCATTGCATGCAGTAATGCTATTAAAGATGTGAAACTTAGTTATTAGTTTACATGTTTAGTATTCCATATGTGCTATGGTTCTGCTTGTAGGCCATGGGATGAGATTTGACTTAACTGTGCATATTATGAAGTCTTCGTGCTTGTGTATTTTTCTACTTTATGCACTTTGCTTTTATTGTGCATATTATGAAGCCTTTGTGCTTGTGTATTTTTCTACTTTATGCACTTTACTTTTAGTCTGACACTTTGTGACTCGCTGATTGACTTTTGGTTAAATGCATAAATGTTTTATGGACTACAACAACTTATAATATTATCTTATGTTAGAATATGAAATGATGGAGACTAATCTAACAATACTTTCAATTTGGACACGAGTTGAAGTAGGATATTGCAAGAACTAGAATGAGTGTTACTTCTTCTCTTGTTGTCATCGCAGACAAGATTGGTACATTGAGTATGACTTGTTGATTTGATCGAACATCTAAGAAGGGGGAGACTTACAGAATGGTCGTAGATAGTTTGGTGCATTGAACATTTGACTTCCTGAATTGATCTAATATCTTAGAAAGGGGAGTCTTATAGAATGCGCTTAGAAGAAGTGTGTAAACAATCGACAATTTTTTTTAATAAATAATAATACTAGAAATTAATGTGTGTTCGTGCCAGACCACGCGAACAGATTAAAGGATGTTTTGCGCAATGAGAATATTCAGCTCGATACATAATAATGAAGACACACATCTCTCTCTCTACATAATATTGAAGACACGCATATATATAATTGTGCACATGGCTAGCTCGCGCCGACTCTTCAATTAGTTGCGAACAAATTCTGCTGATTCGTGAGTTGCACTTCCGTGCAGTACCGAAAATGGGAGTGAACGAGCTTAAAGAAGCGTTTATTTAAGATGTGGTAGATAATTATAGAAAAGTGATTGAGATCTTGAATGAAGGGCTAAGATTATTGTGATGGTCTTTCACGAGGATCATCAAAATAGGCAAAGTATGAAAGTACTTTTTTTTAATTAGTGTGTGTGTGCGTGTACACATGCGCGCGCACACACACACACATATATATATATATATAGCAATGTTATGTACACACATATTTTGGCTTTATGCACACCATTAATGTACGCTCATAAGAAAAAATTATTTTTGCAACTCAAATTTACATATGCGCAATAAATTGGAAATTTGATAACTTGGTTTATAGAGCTCTAGTCCAAAATAAAAAAAAACAATAAAATACCAAATGTCACTAAAATTACAATAAAAGTTACACCAAAATTTTCAAAATCAAATGCCATGATTTCATATTGATATGCATAAACATAAACATATGCAAAATAGTTCCAATTTTGGGTGTATGATTATTGCCAAATCTTTGAAAATTAAAGGGCAAGTACCTAACAAAATTTGTTAATGTATGCTTAGATAAATACTGTTGAGTTTGTGAAGTGAGCTGTCGCCCGGCGACAGTGGCTGTCGCCCAGCGACAGTGGGCGAGTATCATACTCGCCGCCGAGTAGGCATCTGCCTATAAATACAGGGGTACCCCCCCCCCCCCCCTAAAGAGCATCCATTCTGAAAGTGGCGAGTAGAGACTTCAGAAGTGGCGAGTATCATCAACTCTGAGCGAGTTAGAGATACCAGAGCGCTACCCGGCGAGCATCGGACTTGGAGTAAGTTCGGCAGGCGAGCATCGGACTTGGAGCGAGTTCGGCGAGCTCTCTAGAGCGAGTAGCGAGTAGAGGAGATATCGTCCGGCGACAGTGGATATCGCCCGGCGACAGCGAGGAGGAAAGGAAGCGCGCGCGGCGAGCGTGCGAGTATCCTGGAGTGCGAGCAGTGAGCTTGCGAGTATCTGGAGCGCGAGCAGCGAGCTTGCGAGGATCGGAGCTATCGCCCAGGCGACAGTCAATATCGCCCGGCGACAGCGAGAAGCGAGCTTCTGTGGCGAGGAGCGAGTTTTGGAGCGAGGAGCGAGTATTGGAGCGAGTATCACCATCCTGGTGTGCTCGGGAGGAGGAGCGGACCTTGTCCGTAACTGATACGCGAAAAGCAGATATATAATTTACGCAAGTGCACGTATCGGTTCAAGTAATAAAGTGTAAGTAAAGTATCGTTCCCACGAGGAAGTGTCGAATCTAACGCTCGCAATTACTAGCTTAAACTTTTCTTTAGATCCAAGTGAATTAATTAAGGCGATTTATGTTAACAACAAGAAATCAAATCTAGTTTCTATAATAACTACTTTAGAATACTTGTAATCAGTTTAGGAAGATAGTCTTGTACATTGCTTTCCTCTGCTTGTTGTAATGTTTTCTTAAAGTGATTTATCATGAATGTTGAAATGACTATCATGCAACGATTTGAAAATGGATCTCGCTATCTCTCGATATCCGACATCCGTTTACCCCGTATTTTCCTAGTTATCTCTAACATAGGTAACAATAGAGAGTAACATCAAGTACGCAAATCAATGCTGCTACCGAGAAGACGAAATCTCTTTCTCCCTTCAACGATATATTAAAATTTATGATACTCTTACGCCACTCCTCTCTCGAATCTCGCAGCGTAGTATTAAGGCGGAAACTTTGGTGAAATAATTACGCAACTCCTCTCTCGAATCTTGCTGCGCAAAATAAAACATTCACCTAGCCTGACTCCTCTCTCGAATCTCGCCAAGCAAATTAAAGATGAAAACTTAAGCCAAAACTTCCAGAATAAAAATCATAGATTCAATAACAATATAATCTCAAGCATTCATGACAAGGAATTAAGGTTCAAAACATCACAACAAATCAAAGTACTCACACATACAAGACTAAGAGAATTTAGTTCATCACGAAGATCAAACACAACGAAATTGGATAGATCTTACAAGACATGGTGTTTAGAGATCTAAACGCTGCAGGAAATTGTACTCGGAATTGCGCAAATGTCCTCCTTGATGAAGATCCGCAGCGTCCTTCTCCTCTTTTTCTCGCCCTAGAACAGTTCTCCCTTTCGATTTTCTGATCGCCGCAGAACAGTTCTCCCTTTCGATTTTCTGATCGCCGCAGAACAGTTCTCCCTTTCGATTTTCTGATCGCCGCACTACTTCCCTCTCCTGTGCGATAATAATCCTCTTCTCAACCGTCGAGACATGTTAAATTGCGAAATAGATGCAACCACCCATCATCGTAACCGCCAGAAGTACGTGGAGTAATTTCGTATTTAGATCTGTCAGAAACCGTCGGCATGTTGCAACATCATATTTTTGAACTGGAGGATATGTTGCAACATTTTTCTGTACTCTTCAATCTGCCAAACAACTTATCAAACAGAGGCAAAGATGTTGTAACATGTATTTTCTGAACTACGAACTATGTTGCAACATTTCTTTCTGCACTTAATTATTTGTCTTCATCATTGACTCTTCAAAATTGATACTTCAGAATTTCTGCGCAATAACATATAAAATGACGATAGTATCCAAACTTTCAACAAGAACATATATTACTCATGTTAAATCACAAGATAACTTCTTTTTGAGAAGTTATCAGTAACCAGAGTGTTACTTCTTTTGGCTGTTGTGATTCAAGTTGGATGCAACTTGTATTCAGCCGTGTGAATTTGTAATTGATTGCCTAGTTGAGAAATATAAATCTTCCTTGTCCATTGTTGGTTCACTTGATCGATAGCAGACCCAAAAAAAATTCAACATGGTATCAGAGGGAGGTTGCTGAAGCAGCGCCTGCTATCAAGGTTCAAGGTTGAGAATCCAAAATGGACGGCGGAGGAGGGTATGCTAGGGGACTTGGTATTGAGTTGCTCACCCAGACCAACTACAAGAAGTGGATGTCTTGTATGGAGAGCTACCTTCTTGGAGAGGATCTCTGGGAGGTTGTTGGTGGTGGGGAGCAAGAGGAAGTTGTAGCTGCCGGCGATAATGGTCCAGCTGTGAGAGCTTGGAGGAAGACCAACGTCAAGGCGGAGTTCACCTTGAAGAGAGCCATATCACCTGACTTGTTCGACCACATCATTGGTTGCAAGTCAGCGTTTGCGATCTGGATAGCCCTCGATGGGTTATTCAACAAGAAGAATGTGGCGCGGCTACAATTCCTGGAGAATGAGTTGGCGAAGTCGACTCAAGGCGAGATGGCGATATCCACCTTCTTCCTGAAGGTGAAGAACCTATGTGGGGAGATCTCGGCCTTGGATCCTGAAGAGCCAATCTCAGAGGCGAAGTTGAAGCGGCACATACTCCGAGGCTTAAGGAGGGAGTATGTCCCCTTCGTTACTTCCGTGCAAGGATGGGCTAGTCAGCCCTCCCTTCTGGAGCTAGAGAACCTGCTGTCGTCACAGGAGAGCTTGGCGAAGTAGATGGCGGGAGTATCCATCTCAGGAGGAGATGGCGAGGCGTTGTTCTCAGGAAAGAGGAGATCCTGGGACAAGAGAAAGAAGAACTCCGGAGATGGACCTTCAACGTCCTCTCAGGGAGATGGGAGGAAGTTCCTCCCTGCTTACGATGAGAAGGGGAGATCCCTTTGCTTTGCCTGTAAAAGGTACGGGCATATGGCAAAGGATTGCCGGTCTAATCTCCAGGCCGGTCATGTTGCTGAGAAAGGTGGAGACCATCAGAGAGGTGGAGACCATCGAAGAGGTGGAAGAAGAGGTGGAGGTCACCAGGGCGGTGAGAGGGGGGACAATTGTTTCCTGGCAGAGATGACGGCAACGTCAGTCGATGTCTTAGCCTCCATCAACCTCGAGGATGACTGGATAGTGGATTCCGGTTGCAGGCATCATCTCACTGGAGATATGTCGAAGTTTGCCTCCTCGGCAACATATGAAGGATCGGATGCTATCATCACTGCGGATGATACGGTGCATCCAGTGGAGCGAGAAGGGAAGGTGTCCCTTGGAAGTATAGAGAAGCCAGTGACACTGAAGAGTGTCTATCACGTGCCTGGCATGAAGAAGAACCTCTTCTCAGTGGCGAACGCCGTGGATGCTGGATGCCACGTGCTGTTTGGACCAAAGGAGGTGAAGTTCTTGAAGAACCTATCGTCTGTCGATGCTGACGTCACGCTCACCGGGAGAAGGGTGAAGGACTTGTATGTTCTGTCTGCAAGTGCCTACGTGGACAAGCTGAAGACAAACGACAGCGCTGTGATCTGGCATGAGAGGCTGGGTCATGTGGGGATGGACAAGCTGAAGATGATGGCGGCAAAGGGCCTAGTGAATGTCCTGCCTCATCTCACTTCCTACAGCGACGGCCATGTGTGCGACGGATGCCAATATGGAAAGTCACATCGACTTCCATTTGACAAGTCGGAGACCAGGTGTAAGGCACCTCTTGAGTGCGTACATGCTGACGTGATGGGGTCGTGTGCCACCCGTACTTATGGAGGCAATAAGTATGCGCTGGTTCTGGTGGATGACTATACCCGCTATACGTGGGTATACTTTCTAAGAGAAAAATCAGAAGTGTTCAGCAAGTTCCTCGAGTGAAAGGAGCTTGTGGAGGGGAGACTGAACCGCAGAGTCAAGAAGTTGAGGAGCGACAATGGAGGGGAGTTTACCTCCAATGAGTTTGCTTCTTTCTGCAGGAGGTTCGGCATTCGGCAGGAGCTCTCCTGCGCTCACACCCCTCAGCAGAATGGGGTGGCAGAGAGGAAGATCTGCCATCTGGTGGAGACTACCAGGAGTTGGCTACATGCCAAGAGCATTCCCAAGGCCTTGTGGGCGGAGGGAATGGCGTGTGCTACTCATGTGATCAACAGGCTACCTCTGAGTCCTAACAGGATGGTGTCTCCACACCAACTCATGTTCGGGGAGAAGCCCAATGTGGGTCACATGAAGGTGTTCGGTTCTACCTGCTTCGTGCACGTCCCGGACGCTCAGAGAACAAAGTTGGAGCCGAAAGCAAGGAAGTGTATCTTCATCGGCTACGATGAGCGGAAGAAGGGGTGGAAGTGCATGGATCCGCAGACTCACAGGTTCGTCGTCTCGCGCGACATTGTGTTTGACGAACTGGTCTCATACCAGGGAGTCTCTTCTGTGGAGCTGCCGGAGAGTGGAGAAGCTAGCAGGGAAGAGGAGTGGGTCACTGAGGACCCTACTGTGGAGTTGGAGTTATCTCCAAGTGCTCCATTGCCATCTGGCTCAGGAGGAGCTTCTGTCTCAGGGGGAGCTACGAACTCAAGTAGCAGGGAGAGCACCGCTACAGGAGGAGTTCTGAGAGGAGCTCAAGCAGAGGAGTCTACCGGAGTGGTAGATAGTGGCCAAGCCTTGAGGAGGTCGAAGAGGACGATCGTCCTGCCTGCTCGTTATAAGGAGGGGAACTTCGTGAGTTTGGTTTCTTGCTTCTTCGCAGGACCACTCGACGAGAGGGAACCTGCCCGCTTTGAGGATGCTGTTGGCATCAAGGAGTGGGACGAGGCCATGAAGGAAGAGATGGAGGCCCTGAAGAAGAACGAGACATGGGACCTGGTTCCCATGGTGGAGGGCATCAAACCTGTCACCTGCAAGTGGGTGTACAAGGTGAAGAAGAGGGCTGATGGAGAAGTGGAGCGGTACAAGGCGAGACTTATCGCTCGAGACTTCTCACAGAACTACGGAGAGGACTACGAGGAGACCTTCAGTCCTGTAGCGAAGATGACGTCGGTGAGGACGATCATTGCTTTGGCAGCGTGCCGAGGATGGAAGCTGTGGCAGCTTGATGTGAAGAATGCGTTCCTGTATGGAGAGATCGACAAGGACATATTCATGGTGCAACCGCCTGGATACGTGTCCAAGTCTCATCCACATCATGTCTGCAAGCTGAAGAAGGCCCTCTATGGTCTGAAACAGGCGCCGAGAGCCTGGTATGGGAAGATTGCGGAGTACTTGCAGTTCTGCGGCTACGATGCCTCAGACTCGGACTCCAGCATGTTCGTGAAGAAGGATGGAGGTCTTCACGTACTGGTGCTGCTATACGTCGACGACATGATCGTGACAGGGAACAACCCTGAGGAGGTCGCGGCGCTGAGAGAGCAGCTTTCCATACGCTTCGAGATGAAGGATCTTGGTGAACTGCACCATTTCCTTGGTCTCCAAGTAGAGAAGAGAAGAGGCGGACTGGATGTTTCCCAGAGGGCATATGCCGAGAGGATCGTCGAGAGATTCGGCATGAAGGAGGGGAAGAGCAGTTCCGTTCCTCTGGAGGCGGGGCTGAAGCTTCGGAAGGAAGAGGGGAGAATTCTTCCTGATCCGAAGATCTTTCGGGCACTGGTGGGGAGTCTTATATACTTGACTATCACAAGGCCGGACATCGCCTTTGCTGTCGGCCGAGTAAGTCGGTATATGCAGGAGCCGCGGAAGCCTCATCTGGAGGCAGCCAAGGGGATTCTGAAGTATGTGAAGGGCACCCTTGAGATGGGGTTGTCCTATGAGGAGAAGTCTGACTTCAAGCTGCACGGGTACACGGATGCAGACTATGGAGGTGACGCTGATGATCGCAAGTCGACATCAGGGTATGTGTTCTTGTGTGGAGCAGCTGCTATCCCATGGTGTAGCAAGAAGCAGGACTCCATTTCCCTTTCCACCACGGAGGCCGAGTACAAGGCGTCGTCCTTAGCAGCTCAGGAGTGTCTCTGGCTAAGGAAACTAGTGGAGGATGTGGACGAAGAGGTCAGCGGACCTACTGTGCTGCGTGGGGACAACGAGAGTGCATTGAAACTAGTAACCAATCCAGTTTGTCATGCAAGGACCAAGCACATTGAGATTGAGCATCACTTCATCAGAGAGAAGGTGCTGGGAGGCTTGATCGCTGTGGAGCATGTGCGGAGTGAAGACAACCTTGCGGACATATTCACAAAGCCCCTATCTGCGGGGCCGTTCCGGAGGCTTCGCTCCTTGCTTGGTGTTGTTCCCGGAGTTCACTTCAAGGGGGAGTGTTGAGTTTGTGAAGTGAGCTGTCGCCCGGCGACAGTGGCTGTCGCCCAGCGACAGTGGGCGAGTATCATACTCGCCGCCGAGTAGGCATCTGCCTATAAATACAGGGGTACCCCCCCCCCCCCCCCCCCCCTAAAGAGCATCCATTCTGAAAGTGGCGAGTAGAGACTTCAGAAGTGGCGAGTATCATCAACTCTGAGCGAGTTAGAGATACCAGAGCGCTACCCGGCGAGCATCGGACTTGGAGTAAGTTCGGCAGGCGAGCATCGGACTTGGAGCGAGTTCGGCGAGCTCTCTAGAGCGAGTAGCGAGTAGAGGAGATATCGCCCGGCGACAGTGGATATTGCCCGGCGACAGTGGATATCGCCCGGCGACAGCGAGGAGGAAAGGAAGCGCGCGCGGCGAGCGTGCGAGTATCCTGGAGTGCGAGCAGTGAGCTTGCGAGTATCTGGAGCGCGAGCAGCGAGCTTGCGAGGATCGGAGCTATCGCCCAGGCGACAGTCAATATCGCCCGGCGACAGCGAGAAGCGAGCTTCTGTGGCGAGGAGCGAGTATTGGAGCGAGTATCACCATCCTGGTGTGCTCGGGAGGAGGAGCGGACCTTGTCCGTAACCAGAGTGTTACTTCTTTTGGCTGTTGTGATTCAAGTTGGATGCAACTTGTATTCAACCGTGTGAATTTGTAATTGATTGTCTAGTTGAGAAATATAAATCTTCCTTGTCCATTGTTGGTTCACTTGATCGATAGCAGACCAAAAAAATCCAACAAATACTATTTACATAGTATTGAAGTTGAGTAATAAGTATAGTATTGCAAATGATACAGCACGAAGCAAATATTGTAAAATTTGACTTATTGTAAGATCCAAAAGCTCACATAGCTTTCGCTTCAGTTCCTATTTTTGAATAACTGATGTATTATTATATTTTATGACTTCCATTCAACATTTTCGCTTCAGTTCCTACTTGACCTTTCCTAACTTTTGTGCATGACACCCAACTGTAATTGCTTGCATTGTTATTCAAACACAAAATCCTTTTAGTGAGTAATTGTGTTAAGAAAATTGGTGGAGTTCGTCCGTTCATTTGGACGGAGTTGAACTCATGGAATTAGAATTTAAGGTATAATTTCAATTTTGTAGTTCGATTACGCACTTCAACGATAGAATTAGAATTTTAATGAATTTGAAGGAATTCATTTTGAACTGAAGTCAATTCTTTTCGATATATATACAAATTGGATAATTTCGGCCGATGAGCGTTTATCGCATGTGACGTGCTTTATCGCCCGGAGCCATGTTTTTTTGGCGGGAAAGTATTTTTCGCACAAACGAGCATTTTTCATCCAGGTGCGTGTTTTTGCCCTCGCATGCGTTTTTTCGTCTGTGCACACTTTCTTTGCTCGGGCGCGCATTTTTTCATCAAGGGCACGGTTTTTTGTCCGGGCGCGCATTTTTCGCCAAGGCGCGCATTTTTTGACCGGACGAACATTTTGTTAGTTGTGCGTGTTTTTCGCCTTGACATGCGGCTTTTCACCTGGGCATGCATTATTCGATCAGAGTGCGTATTTTCGCCTGATTGAGCTTTTTTGGCACGAGCGAGCATATTTCGTGCGTGCACGCGTTTTCTCGGACGTGATTTTTTCGCCACAACACTTATTTTTCGCCTAGGAGCGCGTTTTTTTTGCACAGGCGCGTGCATTCCACCTAGACCCGCGTATTTCGCCCGGCGCGCGTTTTTCATCCTTGCGTGCTTTTTTTGCCCTGGTGTGCATTTTTTCACCTGGGTGCACATTTTTTCACCGGTGCATGATTTTCGACATAACTTGCAGTTTTTCTCCTGGATGCGCATTTTTCGCCCAAGCGCGAGTTTTCATCCTGGTGCGCATTTTTTCACCCGGGCGCGCTTTTTTCGTCACGACGCTCATTTTTTGCTCTGGCGCGCATATTCAGCCCGGGCACGCATATCCCGACCGGGCGCGCGTACTTTATTCGGGCGCGCCTATTTTGCACGTGCACGCATATTTTGCCTGAGCGCGCGCATTCTGCTCGAGCACACATAATCCGCTTGAGTGTGCATTCCTCGCCCGAGCACACGCATTTTCGATTGGCCGCGGGCTTTTCTCCTGGTCACACATTTTCACCCGCGCGCCCGAGCACGCTTTTTTTGCCCGTGAGTGCATTTCTCGGCTGGCGCGCGTAATTCTAAAATTTAATTTTATCTAACAAACGAATAACAAAATTAATCAATTTCACAATATTCTTTAATTCTGTTTATTGGGCGAACACTATAACTGGAATTAGACTAATTCTAATTCCTAGAAGAATTGAAATTGATATCAATTCCAATATCCAATTTAGCCAATTCCATTCAAACCAATAGAAGAATTGAAATTGGTAATCAAAAATATTGCTGTTCGGATGAAAGGTTTTGGGCGGAATTGCTTTTTGGTCAAAAACCATCGATATTGAAATAAATCTACAAAACCTTTTTCAAGTGTTTAGGTCCTGCCGTATGTTTTGAGATTAAGCATTTTGGAAATGCGAACTCACTCGAGCGCAGGCGTTCGAATAAGCGCTCATTTTCGCCCAGACACATTTTCTCTAGGGCGCTGATACGCCTTTAGTGTATATACGCAAGTATACGTGTCGGCTCAAGTAATATAATAGTGAGTTAAGATCGTTCCCTCGGAGAAGTGAACACTCTAACACTTATGAATATTAGCTTACTCTTTTCCTTAAATCCAAGTTAAACAATTCGATTGGTTTGACGAAACTAAATTGCAGAAAATTTAAAACTAATTTTTAAAACTGACACTACACCATGCCTATGGTAACACTTTTTTTGTAGCGGTTTAGTAAACGCTACCAAAAGAAATTTATGACAGCGTTTAGAACCGCAACTATAGATAAATAAATGCTACTATAGAATAACATACCTACAGTGTCAGTTATTTTGTCGCGGTCAGGAGAACGCTACCATAGGAACTGTAAGGTCGCGTTTACAACCGCTACTATATATTATAAACGCTACCATACCCTAATTATCCCCAAACTACTACATATTAACTTAATTTTTGATTTTGTTTTCTCCTTATATTTTTCATCCGCCGCTCATTTGCCTCCGCGCGGGACGAAAAGCGCAGAGGAAGCGCTAGGGCACCGCTCGACGATCCCGTCGTTTCTTCCTTCGTCGCCAGCGAGTGGCGTGCCCGGGTCGAAATAATCCCGATCCAGGTAAGTTTGCGATTTCGCTCATCTCTCCACTGCGATTTCGCTCATCTCTCGCAGTCGCAGCCTCGGCGCCTCGCCATCCACCGGCTTGCCCTAACTTCCTCGCCTTCTCCAGGCTCGCAGGCGCAGACGCAGCTCGCAGGCTTTCACCTTCCCTGTTCTGTTCCACTGTTCCGGTGTTTCCTCCACTATCCAGAGAGGCAGAGACCATAGTCCAGGCCAGGTTCCATCGACTGTTCCGGTAAGTTTGTTAGAGTCCTCATTTCCTCTCCTCTCTTGAGTCTTGATTCCATGCCGGTGGTGGCCGCCCACCCCTAATTTTGCCCCCTTCCCAGTTGCCCTAATTTTTCCCCCTTGTTAAGTCGTTCTTCACTTCTTAGTTCTTCCTTCATCCAGCTAGTTGTTAGTTTGGAAGTTGGAATTGTTATGTAAATATTCAGTTCTTCACTTCTTATTTGTTATGCTAATTGTTAATAGTTCCTGTTAATTGTTCCTCTTAGTTTGAAACTGTTATGCTAAGTGTTAGTTGTTTGTAAATTGTAATTGTTTAGGGTTCAATTGTTAGTAATTGTTAGATGTTAATTGTTATGCTAAATTGCTAATTATTAATAGTTCCTGTTAATTGTTCCTCTTAGTTTGAAACTGTCATGCTAAGTGTTAGTTGTTTGTAAATTGTAATTGTTTAGGGTTCAGTTGTTAGTAATTGTTAGATGTTAATTGTTATGCTAAATTGCTAATTATTAATAGTTCCTGTTAATTGTTCCTCTTAGTTTGAATTTGTTACGCTAAGTGTTAGTTGTTTGTAAATTGTAATTATTTAGGGATCAGTTGTTAGTAATTGTTAGATGTTAATTGTTAGTTGCTAGTAATTGAGATTATTGTTTAGGGTTCAGTTGTTAGAAATTGTTATATGTAATTGTTATGCTAATAGATTATTGTTTGCTTCTTTGCGTTTCGTGATTTGATTCATCCGATCAAAATTATGAATCTTTGATTGTCGCGCACGCGTGTGTGTGTGTGTGTATGTGTGTGTTTGTATATGATATGTGTATGTGTTCATTTTATGGTGAATATGTGACTGATGAGTGTGTGTGTATGCATTTATGTGATGTGTGTTGATTTTTTGGTGAATATGTGAGTGAGTGTGTGGATTTGTTGATTGTGTGTGTTGAGAGTGAGTGTGTGTGTGTGTGTTTTGAGTGTGTGTGTGTGTTTTGATTGTATGTGTGTGTCTTCATAATGGCTCCAAACTTATCTTTAGTTTTGTCTTCCTATTTCATGTTGGAGTTGCAGCCCCAAATGAAAATAGAAAACAGACAGTATATTGAGCATATCAAGAACACTATATTTCGTCTTCCTATTTCATGTTGAAGTTGAACATAGCTGTATTTTCAATGATCATTCTGTTGTTTCCTTCATGTTGATTATGTTCATTACAGATTTGATGTTCATTACAACTTTGATGTTCATTACAACTTTGATGTTCATTACATGCTTTTAATTGGAAAGTTCCACAAAATAGATTAATTGTATATGTTCATTCCAGTGATATTCTTGCTAATGGATAGAGATAAGAGTTGGATGACCCTTCCTAGATGTCATCATGATTACATTGAAGGGGTAGATCATTTCCTTCAAACAGCATTTGTCCAAGAAACTCAAGGGGAAGAAATTTGTTGTCCATGCATCAAGTGTGTTTTTCGTTATTATCATACCAAGGATATCGTGAGAGATCACTTGATTGTTGATGGCTTTATTGAATGTTATGATGAATGGGTTTTTCATGGGGAAAGTGATGAGATGAATATTGACAATCGAAATGATGATGGTGGGTTCATCCATGATGACATTGATGGTATGTTGCATGACATGTATAGAAACGTTGAACAAGATTCTCCTACGCCTCAAGAAGATAGGGGAAAAGCAAGAGAAGGGTCAAATGAAGACGCCAAAAAATTCTATAAGTTAGTGGAGGAAGGCCAAGAACAGCTTTATCCAGGGTGTACTAGTTTTTCAAAGTTATCATTTACTATTCGTCTGTATATCAACAAGTGTGTACATGGAATTAGCAATGAAGCTTTTGATGATCTTTTGAGTCTGCTAAGAGAAGCCTTCCCAAATGCAAAACTTCTTGATTCTTTCAACGATGCAAAAAAGACGGTGAAGGATTTAGGTCTTCATTATCAAAAGATACATGCATGCCAAAATGATTGTATGTTGTACTAGAAGGAGCACAATGATGCTTCATCTTGTCATATTTGTGGATCTTCTAGGTGGAACTCTGAAGGAGATAATAAAGAAAAAGAAGCTGATTCATTAGCTAAGAAGGCTCGTCAAATTCCAGCGAAAGTTCTGTGGCATTTCCCATTGAAGCCTAGGCTTCAAAGGTTGTTCATGTGCTCAAAAACAGCTGATTTGATGACTTGGCATGCTAATAAATTGCCAAAGGATGGAAACTTAAGGCATCCAGCTGATGGTGAAGCTTGGAGGACTCTTGATGCCTTAGATCATGATTTTGCTATGGATCCTAGGAATGTAAGGTTCGGCCTTTCTAGTGATGGATTCAATCCATTCCGTACAATGAATAGTGTCTACAACACTTGGCCCTTGGTTTTGATCAATTATAATTTACCACCATGGCTAAGCATAAAGCCAGAGTTTCTGATATTGTCTCTTCTAATTCAAGGACCCCAATCTCCTGGAAATAATATTGATGTTTATCTGCAACCATTGGTTGAGGAATTAAAGGAGTTGTGGGTGTTCGGATTGTAAGTATATGATGCTTCAAAGAATCAAACATTTCAAATGCGTGCGAATTTATTGTGGACAATCAGTGACTTCCCAGCATATGCCATGTTATCAGGGTGGAGCACCAAAGGAAAATTTGCATGCCCTTCTTGCAATTATGAAACAACTTTTCAATACCTAAAGCATAGTAGGAAGTTTTGTTATATGTCCTCTCGATTGTTCTTAGAAGAGGACCACCCTTGGAGATTTGACACAAGATCATTCAATGGGAAAGTGGAATTAAGGACCATTCCTACCCCCTTATCAGGACAAGAAGTGCTGGAGTTGACGAAATTTAAAACAGTGTATGGAAAAAAACATAAGAAGAAGTCAGACAGCGACACCCCATGGAAGAAAAGATCAATATTTTTCCAATTACCCTATTGGGAGCATAATCCTTGTCGTCATTGTCTTGACGTTATGCACATTGAAAAGAATATATGTGAGAGTGTACTTGGAACTTTGCTAGACATTACAGGAAAGACAAAAGATCATGCAAAGGCTCGCTATGACCTTAAAGAGATGGGTATTAGAAAGGAACTTCAACCCTTTTTTTGTAAAAAACGTAAAAAAATCATTTTCAGGGCAGCAACTTTCTCTATGACAGATGCTGAAAAGAGAACATTTTGTAGTGTCTTAAAGAATGCTAAGTTGCCATATGCTTGCTCATCCAATATATCTCGCTTTGTGCAAGACAAAAAGCTTTTAGGAGGATATAAGAGTCATGATGCACATATTTTAATGCAGTATTTACTTCAAGTTGCTGTTAGGAAGGCATTGCCGAAACATGTTGCACTTACTTTAATGAGACTAGGAGCTTTTTTCAAGTCCATATGCAGTAAAGTTATCAAAGTTCACGACCTTGATCAATTGCAGAGCGAAATTGTTGAAATACTCTGTCAACTTGAAAAGATTTTTCCTCCAAGTTTTTTTGACGTAATGGTACACTTGCCTATACATCTAATTCATCAAATTAAACTGGGTGGACCGGTGCATTTTCAATGGATGTATTGGATGGAAAGATATCTTTGTAGATTGAAATCATATGTTCGTAACCGGAGTCGTCCAGAAGGGTCTATTGCAGAAGCATACTTGGCTGATGAATGTTTAGCATTTTGTTCAAGGTATATGCATGATAGGGTGAAAACAAGATTGACCAGGTATTCTGGGGGTCAAAACTCTGGTGAAACACGTTCCATTTTTCCCTTTGTACAAATAGGTTATCCGCTAGGAGGTAAGAAGAAAAGAGGAAAAGGGAAGAAAAAGCTGAAGGGTGAGGCTATTATGCTAGATGATCTTACCTTAACACTAGCTCATCGATATGCTATCTTCAACTGTGGAGACGAACAAGTTGAGAAGTACATTACGTAAGACTATAATTACTTTGTCTCTTTTTCCTATTATTCAACCTAACTTTATTTCATGTAAATGCAGAGAGCATAAAAATTTGATTGATAATAGACGTGGATTGAGTAAATGGGTTAAAGAAAAGATGCATAGTCAAGAATTTGTGCATTGGTTTGAAGCTAGAGTAACTAATGACCAAGTTCCTGATTACATAAACTGGCTTTCCAAATTTCCGAATTTAGTGGCACGGAGATACAAAGGCTATTGTATCTCTGGTTATAAATTTTATACCAGGGAACGAGATGGGAAATGCAAGACTCAAAACAGTGGAGTTACTCTTACGGCAACAACTCCAAGTTTTGCTAGCTCAAGGGACCGAAATCCTATTGTCGGTAATGTGGAATATTATGGGGCAATAGATGACATAATTGAGATAGATTATTGGGGAACATTTAGTCTTGTGCTATTTATATGTGTTTGGTTTGATGTTCAGAAAGATGAATTCGGGCTTACATGTGTTAACTTCATGAAGCTCTGCTACATGGATGATCCTTTTGTGTTGGCTTCTCAAGTCCATCAAGTTTTTTATGTACAAGATCCTTTAGAAGAAGAACGTCACTATGTTTTACAAAACATTCCTAGAGATTTGTTAGATCTTGACCAATCTCTAGTAGCTAGTGATGAATCATATTGGGCAGATGCACGTAATGTTGGGGTTGATGTGAGTCCAACTATTGGAGATGACGATGATGATACTTGGTGTAGACGTGATGTGACTCTTGAAATGCTTTTTTGTGCCGATGATCTTGATAGACAAGAAATTCAAGATGATTCAGAATGGTTCTAATTTTGTTGAAATTTTGTTCATCAATTTTTATTAATCAATTTCTGTTTATCAATTTTTGTTGTTATTTTGATGAATTTTTGTTGTTTAACAACAACACTCAATTTCTGTTTATCAATTTCTATTTATCAATTAAGATTTACCAAACATGTGATGGATCTGGGCTAGATTTGGATAAAGGTATAGAATTTATGTAGTTACAGGTAAAGGATAGATCATGCATGTACATATATGTTGTGTGTGTGTTTATGTGTAGGGATGTGTGTGTGTGTACAACAATGTGTGCATGTGTGCAGCAAGGTGTGTGTGTGTGTGCAGCAGGTGTGTATGTGCAACATTATGTGTGTGTATTGTGCATTCAGACATGATATGAATTGTGCATGTGTGTGTTGTTATGTGCAGAACCGTGTGTGTGTGTATAACAAAGTGTGTGTGTGTGTGTATGTGCATGAAAGTGTGTGTATGTGCAGGAATGTGTGTGTATGTGCAGTAGGTGTGTATATGTGCAACAGGTGTGTATGTGCACGAATGTGTGTGTGTGCAGCAGTGTGTGCAGCAGTGTGTACTGTTGAGTGTACATCATTGTGTATCTGTGTGTAGGGCTGTGTGTGTGTACAACAATGTGTGCAGCAAGGTGTGTGTGTGTGTGTGTATGTGCAGCAGGTGTGTATGTGCAACATTATGTGTGTGTATTGTGCATTCAGACATGATATGAATTGTGCATGTGTGTGCTGTTATGTGCAGAACCGTGTGTGTGTGTGTGTATAACAAAGTGTGTGTGTGTGTGTGTGTGTGTATGTGCGGGAAAGTGTGTGTATGTGCAGGAAAGTGTGTGTATGTGCAGCAGGTGTGTGTATGTGCAACAGGTGTGTATGTGCACGAATGTGTGTGTGTGTGCAGCAGTGTGTGCTGTTGAGTGTACATCATTGTGTATCTGTGTGTAGGGCTGTGTGTGTGTACAACAATGTGTGCATGTGTGCAGCAAGGTGTGTGTGTGTGTGTATTGTGCATTCAGACATTATATGAATTGTGTTGTTATGTGCAGAACTGTGTGTGTGTATAACAAAGTGTGTGTGTGTGTGTGTGTGTGTGTGTGTGTATGTGCAGGAAAGTGTGTGTATGTGCAGGAATGTGTGTGTATGTGCAGCAGGTGTGTGTATGTGCAACAGATGTGTATGTGCACGAATGTGTGTGTGTGCAGCAGTGTGTGCTGTTGAGTGTACATCATTGTGTATCTGTGTGTAGGGCTGTGTGTGTACAACAATGTGTGCATGTGTGCAGCAAGGTGTGTGTGTGTGTGTGTGTGTGTGTATGTGCAGCAGGTGTGTATGTGCAACATTATGTGTGTGTATTGTGCATTCAGACATGATATGAATTGTGCTGTTATGTGCAGAACCGTGTGTGTGTGTATAACAAAGTGTGTGTGTGTGTGTGTGTGTATGTGCAGGAAAGTGTGTGTATGTGCAGGAATGTGTGTGTATGTGCAGCAGGTGTGTGTATGTGCAACATGTGTGTATGTGCACAAATGTGTGTGTGTGTGCAGCAGTGTGTGCTGTTGAGTGTACATCATTGTGTATCTGTGTGTAGGGCTGTGTGTGTGTGTACAACAATGTGTGCATGTGTGCAGCAAGGTGTGTGTGTGTGTGTATGTGCAGCAGGTGTAGTCGGCAGGTGTGTGTATGTGCAGCAGGTGTTGTCTGCAGAAACTTGTATTTTTGACTTTCTTTATATTATAATAATTTTGGTTTCACAAATACTTTAATGCATAGTTTATTTCCTGAAACAGTTGTTAAATATTTTGGATAACTCAAGCAATGAAGCAGTCCAAACAACCTGCTAAATATTGTAAACCGGGCTCGATGGTCCATTATTTACGAATGAAAACGAGATCAAGGAAAGGAGCAGTCCAAACAACGAATGAAGATTTGTTACAAATAGATGCATGCACCTCATCTTGAAGAGCAGCGTCAAGATCCAGAATTTGTCGATGATGAACTTAATAATATTGAAGATGATGATGTAGATCTACCTCATGTTTTTGAGGAGGAGGATTTAAATTTAGAGCCGGATAATCTTGACGTGGACCTTAATAATATTGGGGATGATTTAGTTCCAGAGGAGGAACTAAATAATCTTGGCGTGGACCTACATGCATGAAGAAAGTATGCCTGGTAAAGAGATAGGGAAAGAGACAAATCCAGAGACAGAGAAAGGTATGTGTGTGTGGAGTGTTTTCTTAATTTGTTAACGTTGTTCTCTTTTAATCAACATC
This sequence comes from Dactylorhiza incarnata, assembly GCA_033032865.1. NCBI lineage: Eukaryota > Viridiplantae > Streptophyta > Magnoliopsida > Asparagales > Orchidaceae > Dactylorhiza > Dactylorhiza incarnata. Next base: position 2,802,066 of record JAWHQI010000229.1, on the reverse strand, counting down.
TAATTATGATATTCTTTGATTTTTGCAGCACCTGAAGCACAAAAGTGTAGGGGCCGAACCATGATGAAAGAGATACACAGTAGAATGTTTGAGCATCGTGTTGTCATTATTTTAAATGAGCACAACCAGCCAATAGGCCCTGATAGAACAGTAGTGAACCAATTTTCAAGCTTTTTGGGTACATTGGCTCGAATTCCAAGTCTTTGTCGTATAGATTGTACAGATTGGAGGTTGCTGAACACTAAAGAAAAGATGTGGAGTTATGTGCAAGTAAGTTGCTAATATTTTTTTTATCGGTTAATTTCTGTTTATAAATTAATTTCCAAAAAAATAATTTTTTTTGGGTAGAAAAAGTGGATTATTCCAGATGAAGGAAAGAAGTGGACTCTTGCAACATTTAATAGCAGTTGGCGAAGATATAAGAACATAATCAAACATAAGTTTTATAAGCCATATGACAATGACAAGGAGAGACTCTTGAATCGACCCAAAGGTATTCCTGAAGAACAATTCAAGGGATTTATCGAGATATTAGGGTCCAAGCAATATAAGGTATGTTATGTTTATTTTTATAATTATTTTGGTTTGACCTTTCCTTTTTTCCTTCTATTTGGAAGACGATTCATTTTGATAATGTGCAGAAATTAGCAAGAAGAAATAAGCGAGGCCGGAAAAAGCAAAAAAATATGCACACAACAGGCCGAACAAGTTTTGCATGCTTAAGAAATGAGTTGGTATGTGATTTTGTGATTCAGGAATTCAGAGCTTCCATTTTGTAGCTTAATATTTATTCTATTGTCATTTATAGCAAAAGGCTAATGCAAACAAAGAACCTCCCACAGCAGTGCAAATGTTTACCGAGACCCGCAAAAGAGTTCTTACCCGAGAGTACAAGAAATCATTTGAATATACCCAAAGAAAAATTGTAATTATGCATGTTATCTTTCTCAAGTCTTTGGTGTTTATATTATTAATTACTAAAATATATAAGTTGTAATACAGGCTAAAATGGAGCAATTGCAAACGCAACAGGAAGAGAATTGTAGCACAAATGATCCGTTCAATGTTGTTATGCAGAAAGATCGTCCGGGTCGTGTCAGGCTAATGGGAAAGGGTGTGACTAAATCTGATTTGAAGGCATCATCATCAACAAGTGGAGCAACATTGGTTGATGGCATCAACGTAAAAGTTCTGGTAGACCTTGTGAAGTCTATCACATCAAGGGTTAAGGCTGAATTGATGCAGGAGATTCTTTCAACAGTCTTAATCAACCTACAACGTGTCATTCCTAATCTTGATTCAGATTCTATTCTTGCTGGATTGATGACAGGGATCCAATCTCCAGGAGATGCTGTTAGCGGACATGGGACAAGGAATGCAAACAACTCATCTTATGTTGCTTTTGAGTAATGTCTTGTTTGCAGGATTATATTTTTTGCACCATAAAGGCAACCATGTTTCCTATGATAATTTATGCTACTTGTTAGAGCCAAGCGGTCTCGAAGGTTTGAAGCCCCGCGATCTGAAGCCAGCGGTCTGTGCGGTCTCCAGTAATCAAACTGCGGCTTCCCCTCTGATGTACCAGATCGCGCCAGATAAAGATAAGTTGAAGCTGCATGGTTACAAGTCAGCGGTCTGCGCGGTCTCCCAGAATCAGACCGCGACTTCTCCTCAAGTATGCGAGGTCGCGTCTTGTGAAGGTCAGCATCATTCCGCCTCTCCAAGCGGTCTAGAGCCAGCGGTCTTAGCGGTCTCCAAGTACAAGACTGACGGTTCATCTCGGATATACCAGATCGCTTCTTATGGAGAGAAGCGGTCTGATCCTCCCGATCTCTCACTTATGGGGGAGTGTTCGCCACAACGGTCTAACCACCAGACGGTCTCCTCTGTCACACGACCTTTCTCCTGTCGTGTGACCGCCCGATCTCACTCCAGATCGCAGAGGTCGCTGCGGTCTCAATATTCATGATCCCCCAGACCGCCCAGCTCTCTTGTGTATTTGTATTTGTATTTAGTCCCACATCGTATATTTGTATTTTATTGTTTCCCTCCTAGTCTATATAAAGGAGGCAATACACTTGTAATACTTAATTTTTTGGAAATAAAATTTCTGTTATTTTCAAATTCTCACATGGTATCAGAGCGATCGATCTATTCGACCGGTCTCGTTTTCTTCTGACCGCACCTTCTGTGCGATCTTCTCTCTTCCTCTTCTTGGTCGCGCGATCTCTCTTATTCTCGAGACCGAGCGGTCTCCCTTATATCTGCGAGCCCGCACGATCATGGGTACCCCTTCTGTGAATGCTACCCCCCCCCCCCCCCGCCCACTCCTGTGGCTATTTCTACCTCTTCCTCGGGCAACCTTGGCACCACGTCAAAGCTCACTGGAACTAACTATCCTGATTGGAGTGTCTCCTTCACCTTTCTCTTACGCTCTCAACGCAAACGCCACCATCTCACCGATGATCCTCCTCCCACAGGATCTGCTACCTTTGATGATTGGGATGCTAGCGATGCTCTTGTCCGCACCTGGCTTGCTAACAGTCTCTCTGATGAGTGTCTTCCTATCATTCGTCATGATGAGACAGTCAAGGCAGCGTGGAAGCATCTTGCGGCCCTTTACTCCAAAGGCGCCAAAACCTCCCGCATTTACACCTTGTATGCTGATCTCTTTGCCCGCCCAACCATGGATCCCACCACAGCATATCAAGCAGTTCAGACCCTTGGGGCTGAACTCCTTCAGCATCGCCCCTTCTCTGCTGATCTTGCTGAACAACATAAACACTTCCAAGAGCTCCTGGTTGTATGTTACCTTCTCCGTCTTCTGGAGTCTTATGATATGATACGACAACAAATCCTTGGAGAAGCTGAGTCTCCGACTCTTGATGCCACCGCTGCTCGGGTCTCTGCTGTTACCTCCCTTCTCCAACGACCCTTGTTGTCTTCCCCTCCTCCTCCAGAGAGATTTGCTCACCGGGCTGAACGTGGTCACCCTGGTGGCCGTGGTGGATCTCTTGGTGTCCGTGGACCTCCGCGACACATCTGCTCTCATTGTGGTCGAAGGGGTCACCCAATTGATCGTTGCTATCTCAAGCATCCTCACCTTCGCCCTCTGGCTGCTGCCTCTCACCCGGATATTAGCTCACCATCTGCTTATGTTGCTACCTCCTCAGGTAGCGTGCACGTGGTTACTGAAGGTAAATGGCTTATTGATTCTGGCGCAACAAATCATATGACAGGGAACCCTCGCCTTTTCTCCCAATTACTAGAGCACAAGAATTTACCTCCGGTTCTCACCGCTGATGGTTCTCCCTCACATGTGTGTGGGACTGGAATAGTTCAAGTCACTCCGACTATCTCTCTTCAGAACACTCTTTATGTGCCTACTTTTCCGTGCAACTTACTATCAGGCAAGGCTCTCTCTCAACAATTACAATGCTCTATTATGTTTACTCCGACTAACTGTTATTTTCAGGATCTTCATATGAAGGAGACAGTTGCTACTGGGACTGAGAGTGGAGGCCTCTACTTCCTTGACGTTCTTGCTGCTCACTCTGTCTCTACCGTCTCGAATTCTCTCCATCAATGGCACCTCCGTCTTGGTCACCCTCCACCTCGGCTGCTGTATCAACTTCTACCTCACCTCGCCAAAGATACTTCTCCTCTCAACTGTGAAGCTTGTCAAATAGGAAAGCACCATCGGCTTCCTACCCTGCCAAACCTGGACGTAGCTCGACTCGTCTTTTTGATCTCATCCACTCGGACATATGGGGTCCCTCTCCTACCAAGACTGTAGGTGGGGGCAGTTTGTATTTTGTTACTTTTATTGATGACTTCTCTCGATGTACTTGGGTGTATCTGTTAAAAGAACGCTCAGAAGTTTTTTCTGTTTTCAACACCTTTTATAATGAAATTTTCACTCAGTTTGGAGTGTCTATCAAGACTATTCGCACTGATAATGCTAAGGAATATGTTTCTCATCAATTTTTCGAGTTTTGCATGAATCGTGGTCTTATACATCAGACTAGTTGTCCTTATACCTCTCAACAAAATGGGATAGCAGAACGTAAGAATCGTCACCTCCTCGACATGGCTCGCACCTTACTCTTTCAGATGAATATTCCCAAAACCTATTGGGGTCATGCCATCCTCATCTCCTGCTATCTCATTAACCACATTCCCTCCACCCTTCTTCAAGGCTCCGCCCCCTTCTCTATACTATATCCCACCTCACAACCCTTCTCCTTACCTCTCAAGGTGTTCGGTTGTACTGCGTTTGTCCACACTCCTTCCCCAGGTCGGGACAAACTCTCTCCTCGTGCAGTTAAATGCATCTTTGTTGGTTATTCACCAACTCAGAAAGGGTACAGGTGCTATGACCCCATTCTTCGCAAACAATATGTTTCCGCTGATGTCACATTCTTTGAAAATGTTCCATACTTTTCTACCTCTTCCACCTCGCTGCCTCCTACGCCTAGTCCGACGACACCTCTGATTTACTCTCCACCACCACCACCTACTCTCCCAACTCCACCACCTCTTCCTTCCCCTCCACCGCCTCCAGCATCTCCTTCCACCTGTCCTCCTACTCCGGGGCATTCTCTCCCAACTCTTGGGCCAGCACTATCTTCTTCCGATGATGACTCTCCTGCACATACAGTCACCACTGAAGACCTTCCTATTGCTCTTCGCAAGGGAGTCCGCTCATGTACGCAACATTATATTCACGATGTTGTAACTTATGCTCAACTTACCCCCTCTGCTAGGGCATTTGCTATTGCTATTACAGATACTGCCACCCCAACCAGTTATCAGGAGGCTCTTGCCATCCCACAGTGGAAGGCTGCCATGGATGATGAAATCTCCACCCTTCAGGACCGTGGCACTTGGACTCTTGTTCCTCCACCTATTGGGATAGATGTTGTTGGGTGTAGATGGGTCTTTGTGATAAAATATTGTGTTGATGGCTCTGTTGACCGCTACAAAGCTCGTTTAGTTGCCAAAGGTTTTACTCAGACATATGGAGTAGACTTCTTTGACACCTTCTCCCCTGTCGCTCGTCTTACAACCATCAGGGTCCTCTTCTCTGTGGCCGTCAACAAAGGTTGGCAACTCTCTCAGCTGGATGTTAAGAATGCTTTTCTCTATGGTGACCTTCAAGAGGTTGTTTTCATGGAGCAACCTCCAGGGTATGTTGCTCCGGGGGAGACTCGTGTATGTAAGCTTAAGAAGGCTATCTATGGTCTTAAGCAAAGTCCTCGCGCCTGGTTCAAAAAATTTAACGAAGTTATCAAGATCATTGGATTTGTCTGAAGTTCTGCGGATCACTCTCTCTTCATTCGCAAGACATCTCATGGAATGGTTGTTCTGGCTGTATACGTTGATGACATCCTTCTCACAGGTAATGACGATGAAGGTGTCTCCCTTACAAAGAAACATCTTCTCCAACACTTTGTAACCAAAGATATGGGGACTCCCAAGTACTTTCTGGGCATTGAGATCTCAAGGAAGCATAGCTCAATTGTTCTCTCACAACGGAAGTATGCTATTGATCTTCTAAAAGAAACAGGTCTTCTGGGTTCTAAACCCGCTAAGTATCCAATGGCAAGTGGAGACGACAAACTCTGGACTGACAACTCTCCTCCTCTACTTGATAGCACCAGATATCGTCGTCTTGTTGGCAAGCTCATCTACCTAACTGTAACAAGACATGATATCTGCTATGCGGTTGGGAAGGTCAGCCAATTCATGCAAGCTCCGAAGGAATGTCATCTTCAAGCTGCTTTAAAAATATTAGAATACGTTAAGGGATCTCTAGGGAAGGGACTTCTGTTCCAAAGGAACAACCATCTCAAGATAGAAGCCTACTCAGATGCTAGCTACGATGATGATAAATGGGACAGGAAATCCACATCTGGGTTCTATACCTTCGTTGGAGGAAATCTGGTGAGTTGGAAGAGCAAGAAACAAGCAGTAGTTTCCAGATCAAGTGCTGAGGCCGAGTACAGGAGCATGGCCCAAACTACATGCGAGTTGAAGTGGTTACGAACTCTCCTTCTTGACTTAGGAGAAGTTTACAATCATCCATTATCAATGTTCTGTGACAACAAAGCTGCAATCTATATATCTCAGAACCCAGTCTTTCATGAAAGAACCAAACACATTGAAGTGGACTGTCATTTCATCAGGGAAGAAATCTTGAAGAAACAAATCTGCACTCCCTTCGTAACTTCGGATAAAGAGCTGGCTGATATCTTTACCAAACCTATATCTTCGTCCTTCTCCGATGTGTGTAATAAGCTAGGCATGATTGATATATATGCTCCAGCTTGCGGGGGAGTGTTAGAGCCAAGCGGTCTCGAAGGTTTGAAGCCCCGCGATCTGAAGCCAGCGGTCTGTGCGGTCTCCAGTAATCAGAATGCGGCTTCCCCTCTGATGTACCAGATCGCGCCAGATAAAGATAAGTTGAAGCTGCGCGGTTACAAGTCAGCGGTCTGCGCGGTCTCCCAGAATCAGACCGCGACTTCTCCTCAAGTATGCGAGGTCGCGTCTTGTGAAGGTCAGCATCATTCCGCCTCTCCAAGCGGTCTAGAGCCAGCGGTCTCAGCGGTCTCCAAGTACAAGACTGACGGTTCATCTCGGATATACCAGATTGCTTCTTATGGAGAGAAGCGGTCTGATCCTCCCGATCTCTCCCTTATGGGGGAGTGTTCGCCACAACGGTCTAACCACCAGACGGTCTCCTCTGTCACACGACCTTCTTCCTGTCGTGTGACCGCCCGATCTCACTCCAGATCGCAGAGGTCGCTGCGGTCTCAATATTCATGATCGCCCAGACCGCCCAGCTCTCTTGTGTATTTGTATTTGTATTTAGTCCCACATCGTATATTTGTATTTTACTGTTTCCCTCCTAGTCTATATAAAGGAGGCAATACACTTGTAATACTTAGTTTTTTGGAAATAAAATTTCTGTTATTTTCAAATTCTCACACTACTAATTTCACTCTTCATGTTTAATGGGTTGTTTGTTAATTTTCATTCCATGTTGATTTGCATTCATATGATTTATTCAAAGAGACATATAGTTGGTGCATCCCACGTATTTGGTGGATTTCCTGAACCAAGTTTTGCTTGGGTTTGTGTGGTTTGAGGCATTATTATTGCAGGAGGTGGATGCTTTCCAGGTGGATTGCACAGTTGTAAGATGCCTTACAAGTCTTTTACATTTAGTTCAGGACATGTGCTGTTGTTGGGAATTCAGGTGATCTCTTGAAAACAGAATTTGGACAAGAGATTGATGAACATGATGCAGTATTTAGGGACAATGAAGCTCCTGTTAAAAGCTTTGGCAAATCACTTGAAGATCAGGTATATAACAGCTTCATTGAGTAGGTAGCCTAAGTTTCAGGGTAATTTTCATATGTTTGCTTGCTAATCTTTATCCCTGTATTGTAGCCTAAAGCGACTGTTCGTTGGAAATTTACCATCTGAGCCTATAAAGGATGATTTGTATGATTTTTGTCTCTAGCACACGCACACACACAATTTATTACCGGAACTGCAGCAGCAAACTGGCAGCAGTTTGCGCAAACTGCTGCTGCAGTTTGCTTGCTTGCGCAAACTGCAGCTGCAGTTTGCTTGCTTGCGCAAACTGCAGCCAGCAGTTTGCGCAAGCATTGCGCAAACTGCAGCAGCAACAAACTGCTGCTACAGTTTGTTTGCGCAAACTGCTGGCTGCAGTTTGCTTGCGCAAAGTTGGATGAGAGGTTCTAGGAAATGACCATATATACACTACCACCAATTTTCACACGTTACCCAATCTTTCTTTTTACTTTTTTTCCCATTCACTATATATGCATGATTAATAAAAATCATTATGGATGTAGGGTTGAGTTCTTCAAAAAACTGGAGAAGTGATTGAGGTGCAACTTGCTGCAAAAGAAGATGGTAGTTTTCGTGGTTTTGAGCATGTGAAGTTTGCCACTGTAGCAGATACTCAAAGGGTAGCAAGCCGCCTGTCTTATTTTATTTTTCTATTCTTATACCCATGAAGAAGGAGGCATTAAAGGAGTCACCGAAGAAGGAAGAATACAAGGACGATCCCGTGAAGAAGAAAGAGATTAATTTTCATGAACAGATTGTTTATTATGAATTTTTTTAATGTATATATTGAGTTTAATATAGATATATATAAGTGCATCATTGATTTGTATTGAGGGGTTTGGGCTATCTCCCACCTTTTTATTATTAATAAAAATATTTTTTTCACAAAATAGATTTTATATCTATTATTGTCTATATTCTTTATTCAATTTAATGGCAAATAAATAAATTTATTAAAATTTATTTTGTGATCAAATACAAGCATAAACGATATCATGCATAGAAGATCATAAATGTTGCCAAATACAAGCATAAATGCTGTCATAGAAAATCATATATGTTGTCAAATGCAAGCATAAACGCTACCATAGAGTATCTTAAATGTTGTCAAATATAAGCATAAATGCTACCATAAAGTATCTTAAATGTTGCCAAATATAAGCATAAACGCTACCATAGAGTATCGTAACCGTTGCTGTAAAATGAAATAATCGCTACCATTGGATATCATAAACGCTGCAATAGATGTACCTATAGTAGCGGTTGCAAAAACGTCACAATACATTGGGTAACCGCTATCATACCCTACGACCACGGCGGCAGATGTAGCGCGCGCGCAACCGCTACCGTAGACCTACAGTAGCGGTTTTTTCACCTACAGTAGCGGTTTTTGAGCGCTACCATATGCATGATATGGTGTAGTGTGAAAGTACTTAAGTTATCTTTTATCAAATTTGAGAGAAAAGAATCTTGTATATCGCTTTCCTAGGTCTGTTGTGATATTTGCTAAATATACCGATGCATTATACTTGTTTTACTATCTTGCTCGATTAAAACTAGGAATCATAATCTCTCGATCCTTGAATTCCCATAACCTAGACTTCTCTAGTTATCTCTAACTTAGAAAAATGCAAGGTAAATTAAATCGCTCTTGCTAATAAGGTGATGGAATCTCTTCCTCTCTCTCTCTTATTATATCAAAATTATGATGTAAACACACCGCTCCTCTCTCGAATCTCGCGGCGTAGTATAGAAGTAAAAGATTTAAATTAGATATCTATGCGACTCATCTCTCGAATCTCGCCGCATAACATTAAGTATTTATCATAAATAAATCGCGATTCCTCTCTCGAATCTCACCACGAAATATTGAAGGTAAACATTATTCAAATCTTTCGCAATAAATCATAACATTGATAAAGATAGCAACCCAAGAAATCATACGGAAAAATTATAAATTAAACATCACAACAAAAACTAGTACTCACGACATACAAGATAAGAGAGTTTAGTTCATGATCCTTGAAATGAAAAACCAAATTGAAAAGATCTTACAAGACATTGTTCGGAGTCTAAATATTAGCGCAGGAATTCGTCCTCTTCGTTGCCAAATCCGCTCAAATCTGCCTTCTATTTCTTCTTCTCCAAAAAGCTCTTCTTTTCTTTTCCTTTTTTCTCTCTCTAAAAGTCAAACCGTGTCTCTCTCCTTTCCTCGAATTTGCCAACGCCTCATTTTTTTTATCTGCACGCTACAGTCCAAAGACTGAAAAGAGGCGTCCTTTCAACAAGGAACTGCAGGCCCATTTTGAATATTTCGACAATCTGTACTTTTGGTTCAGCATATTTAATTTAAACCGCTATGTTATGACCAGGTTATAACCAAACAGCTGCAATCTTCCCAGCAATATAATTCCAGCCTAAAGTTGTCCGTTCTTTCATGGATTTCTCGCACTCCTGCACAAATGTACTGCACGTTTGCCGATAAAACTGTCCACAATTACAGATATGAAGTTTATTAGTCAATTCATCGTTATCTTTCATATAATTTCTCAATATTCACTAAAATAGAGGAGCTAATAACTTCTTTTTGAGAAGTTATCACACCCCCACATTTAAGTCTTTGCTAGTCCCTAGCAAGAATTACATTAATTCTAACAAATAAAGGTGAAAACTTCTATTGAAACAAGGCAAGAATCATCTTCTTTACATACACCAGCTTAGGCGTACTTAAGCATTTCAAATTAACAAAATCAGATCTCTTAAAAAGTAATTTCAAACATTCTCAAATCCGTTAGTTAGATAGCAAGTGAAGCTCTCTCAATACTTCTAGTGTTGTGTGTGTGTTCTTCCCTAAAATTATTCACTCTCAAACAACTTAACTCATTAAACATACTCATAATTGAAGAGGATAAGAATATGCCGAGTCTTTGCTTTAGCCTCCACAAGAGTTTAGTAGTTCAATTTGATAAGAAATCATAAGGGCTTACAAAATGAATGACTTTGGCTTGGTGAATACTTTATGAATAAATTTTGATAGGGAGTAGTGGAATTTCCCTAGTTAAAATTCTTAATGACTCTCCATACTTTGAGGTTTATTATTTTTTTAACCATCATCAATTTTAAGTACATAGTAGGGATCATTCCAAGTAGGTGTACACACACTTAGGCCACATATCACTATGTCATTATACATTTTTTTTAAGTTTTTCTTTTACTTTATGATCATAGTTGGGATCATTCTAAGTAGGTGTACACACACTTAGGCCACATATCACTATGTCTCACACACACATTTTTATTTTAAACCCCCAAAGTTGGAAAGTTAACTAAGAAATAACTAGTGAAATTATTGGGAAATTGTGCTTGGTCAAATGGTATCAAAATGATAAGCTCAAGCTCAAAGAATGATGGATAATCAAAATAGTTGTAGGTTTTGTGGTGTGATCTGATCCAAAGGTGACCCTACTCATTGTTATCAATTAACTACACACACTCTATGCTTTAGCTTACAACATTGACTTAGTTCTTGCTCATCCTTCAACAATTATGTTAATAGGTTAATAACTTTATTTTGTAGAGAGCAAATTATTTTAGAGAATCTAGTGCATAGTTGAAATACTTAAGAGAGCTATAACCGCATCTTACTAACTTTAAATTCATTACTTGAAATCACCAAACTAACCCGCTAATTAGTGTAACATGAAATGACTTTGGTAAGTCGTCCGGTGGTAAAAAAAATGAAAAACTTATTGAAATGTGCCCTGAATAGAAATTTTATAAGTGAATCAAAACGGAGGATAACTGGCGTCACCCCCACACTTAATCTTCTGCTAGGCCCTAGCAGAGACCATATTGAGAACGTAGTGAAACAAACAAATAATATAAGAATCCAAAGAAAATAATAATTGAAAATAGGACACTCCCCTGTAACTCTTGTCCGGAAAGATGCTCCATTACATGTGTGGCAATATTCGGTAAGTTAATCATTAGAGCATAATAAGAACTGCATTTAGCAAATCACAAAAATAGTAAACATGAAATGTGATAATGCTAACATTAGATTTCGGGACATTCTTATATCACACCGCACAAATCAGTTACTTAGCATAAAATGAAGAGAAAGCTCATGCAGAAATAAGCAATCGTCAGGGTATGCGCATAAAATATATAAAAAGTTACAAAACAATTGTCTGCTATCAATTATCAAACATTCAGAGAAATCAATTGTCGATATAAGCCATTAATAATGGCGGCTTACTGCAAAGCTATTCTTACGATCGGAAAACAGTCCAAATGAATCATTTGGCACCTCGTATAGGCCTCGAAATCAATATTTAAGAAAGACAATAATAATGCTCTTGTTTAAAAGGAACCAAGGGATGAAATAAAAAATTTTAAATAGCAAACTAACAGCAGCATTTCATCACATAAGAGTTGCCTGATAACATCACAAAAGCTACATATAGAAGTCACAGCACAGAAGCATTAAAGCAGCAGCATGGTAGAATAAAATTCATAGCAGCATAAGAGTAGCATAGCAACATATTAGGAATAACATATAAGTCTTCAAAATAACAAAAGAACAAGCCGCCATTGTCTGATTAAAACAATAACTAAGAAGAACTAAGCATCGGCCATCTCGTCATCCATGCCGGGGACTTCACTAATATCAATCAGTTCGCCATCTGTAAAGAGCAAATAACCTTGCTGATCAAATCTCGATTTGTATTTGTAGACCGTCTTCACTGTATCCAAACCAGCATCCCCCATGAGTCTAGCTTGATTCCGCAGGAGATCATCACTTTTTTCATTAATAAGGAGATGACTGAATCGCTGGTAACACTTCATGTATTCTCGTTCTTCTGTTGCGCTTACCAAATTATCAATGATCTCCGTTAAGTCAACCTTTGCTGGTGCGGTGGAAGAGGAAGGAGTACTCGCAGCGGGCTTGGGGAGGGGATCTGTATTACCAGCAGGAGGCGGTGTGCTCTCAAGAGTGTCCGAACTGTCCCTAATATTGCTGGTGATTACTACCTTAGTAATATGGTGTCTGACTTTTGTAATTAAGGTTTCTTTGTCTCCCCACATCCCTCTAACACGGCAAAGTTCAGTAATAAGAGCAGGGAACCACAATTGTAACCTATCCATAGCAAGGAGCCTCTTCTGAAGCTGATTTGAAATTATATTCCCAACATCAAAACGAATTCCCTTAAAGATACAGTAAATTAATACAGCACGATCCATAGCGACTCTTGTGGTGTTTTTGGTTGGGATTATACTAGTGTTAATGAACAAAAGCCACACCTTGGCTTCCCTTTTTAAACTATTCGCTTTCAAATTGGAACCCTCCGTTGAAATCCAGGCTGTGTCTACATTATTACAAATTTCCTCCGCAATGACGGACGACGGAGTTGTCGCTTGTACGCGCAGAAATTCTTCTTCATTCGGAACCGCCATGCTAAAATAGTTATTAATCGCTTTACCAGAAAAATCTACTGAATGTCCTCGCACATAAATTTTTCGTTCCTCAACGGTAAGCGCATTAGCATAAAATTCATATACCCAGGGCAAAACCGCTTCCTTTCGGGGGTGGCAAAATGACTCCCAACCGATTTCTTTCATTCGTGTGACATATTCCATACTCCAAGCCTGTTTTTCAATTTCGAAACCTCGCTCAAAAATGAAAGGCTTATCTTGTAATCCTTCGTATCGTAGTTTTGCCTCATCATTTATAAACCGAAAATCCTTACGTGGACTTGGCACGGGTTTGCTCTTTGCTTTACGCTTAGATGACATTTTCTGATATGCAAATTTGATACTATTAAGAACCCTAGAAATATTGTAAGATTGTATTACCAATTTGAGAGGAAGAAGATTTCGCGAAATGTTACTGAATCAAGGTTGAAATCGATTCTTGGATGTCTCTGCTTTGCTAGAAGTAGTCGCCGCCTCTTGTGAAGAGAACTTGAATGTTGTCGCCGCCTCGTCGTTCGAGCAGTCGCCGCCGCTAGCAGTCCCGCGCAGCTCTCCGTCGAAAAGGGGAATAGGGTTTCTCCACTGCAGCCGTCGAACCAGGGGAGGAGAAGAAGGAATAAAAACTGAACCGGTTTTTAATCCCTTAAAATTCTTTACTTAGATCGGCGGTTTACTTTTAGGTTGACGAAATTAAACCAAACGGGTTTATTAATTTGATCCTAAACCGGTCGACGAAACGTGGTTTCAGCCGGTCGATGAATTTTTTTTTTTTTTGCTTTGTTTTCTTAGTCAAAATGACAGAGAATAAAATGTCAGAACCTTGGTTGTAACCTGGTCATGACAACTTAACGCAGTAATTTTACGGACTTTCCTAACGCTTTTCAACCTTTAACCTTTATAATTACTACTTAGTTTACTTATTTTAGTTGGGTTGCCTCCCAATAAGCGCTTGATTTAACGTCTCGGCTGGACCCAGCCATTCATTAGACAGATAAATTCGTTACCATCACCTCCCGCGGCTCATTGTTATGAAAGTAAGCTTTAAGTCTTTGCCCATTTACTTTAAAAATAGAACCGTCTTTGTCATTACAAATTGAAACTACCCCAAAAGGATGGACTCTTTAACTCGAAATGGACCGGACCACTTAGATTTCAATTTACCCGGAAATAGTTTAAGGCGAGAATTATAAAGTAATACTAATTGATTCGGAATAAATTCTCTCTTCTCTATTCGAGCGTCATGCCATTTTTTTGTTCTTTCCTTATATAGTTTTGCATTGTCATATGCATGAAATCGCATCTCATCGAGTTCATTGAGATTAAGCAACCTATTCTTACCGGCTTCCTTATAATCGAAATTTAATTTTCTAGTAGCTCAATAGGCTCTATGTTCTAACTCGACAGGAAGGTGGCAAGATTTTCCATAGATCATCTTATACGGGGTCAGTCCTATGGGCGTCTTAAATGCTGTTCTGTAAGCCCACAACGCATCATTCAATTTCTGCGACCAATCTTTCCTAGTGGCACTTACCGTTTTCTCTAAAATGGATTTAATTTCCCTGTTAGAAACCTCAGCCAAACCATTAGTTTGGGGATGATATGCTAAAGCGATCTTATGTGTCACTCCGTACTTTCTTAGTAATGTTTTAAATTGTGAATTACAAAAGTGGCTTCCGCCATCACTAATAATTGCTCTAGGTGTACCGAATCTTGAAAAGATATTAGTTTGTAAAAAATTTAATACGACCTTGGCATCGTTCTTATTCGTAGCGATAGCTTCGACCCACTTTGACACGTAGTCGACTGCTAATAGAATATATAGGTTGCCATCCGAATTAACAAATGGTCCCATAAAATCAATCCCCCAAACATCAAAAATTTCAACCTCTAAAATGGCATTCATTGGCATGCTCGCTTTGCGACTCAGGTTTCCCGTTCTTTGACATTTATCACAACTCTTCACAAATAAGTGGACATCCTTAAATAAAGTGGGCCAATAAAAACCTGACTCCAGAACTTTTGTCGCAGTCCGGTCTCCCTTAAAATGTCCTCCATAAGGTGATGAATGACACTTTTCTATTATACTAAGAGCCTCTACTTCAGCAACACACTTCCGGATAATTTGATCCGAACAGATTTTATGTAGGTATGGATCATCCCACAGGTAATATTTCACCTGCTGAAGGAACCTTTTCCTTTGTTGATAATCCATATCTGGATGTAATATATTACTAACTATGTAATTCACATAGTCAGCATACCATGGTATACTCCCCACAGTGACAGCTAATATCTGTTCGTCCGGGAAATTTTCTCTTATCCCTACTTGTTGATTCTTCTCATCACTTTGTTCTAATCTCGATAAATGATCAGCTATTTGATTCTCCGCCCCTTTGCGGTCATTGATTTCAATGTCAAATTCCTGAAGTAAGAGCACCCATTTAATCAGTCTAGGTTTATCGTCCTTCTTCTCCAAAAGATACCGGATTGCCGAATGATCCGTATAAACTATCACTTTAGAATTTATTAAATAAGAACGGAACTTATCAAATGCAAACATTACGGCTAAGAGTTCCTTCTCGGTTGTGGTGTAGTTTATTTGTGCATCAATAAGTGTTTTGCTAGCATAATATAAAGTATGAAAAATTTTATCCCGGATTTGTCCTAGAACAACTCCTACGGCATAATCACTAGCATCACACATAAGAACAAAAGATGACGACCAATCCGGTGTTGTGACAATAGGTGAAGAAACTAACTTGTGTTTTAATGTGTCAAAAGCGTGCAAACAGTGATCATCAAATATAAAGGGGGTATCTTTTTCTAACAAGTTACATAAAGGTTTTGATACTTTAGAGAAATCTTTAATAAACCTCCTATAGAACCCCGCATGGCCTAAAAAGCTACGAATGCCCTTGACATTCTTAGGAGGAGGAAGCTTTTCAATAGCTTCTATTTTAGCCCGATCTACCTCCAAACCTTTGCTTGATACTTTATGGCCTAAGACAATTCCCTCTCTCACCATGAAATGACACTTCTCCCAGTTTAGCACTAAATTTGTCTCAACACATCTTGTTAATACTTTCCTAAGAACTTCCAAACAACAATTAAATGACTTCCCAAACACAGAAAAATCATCCATAAACACTTCTATTCCTTCATCCATTAAATCAGTAAAAATAGATATCATGCACCTTTGAAAAGTGGCGGGTGCATTACATAATCCAAATGGCATTTTGCAAAATGCAAATGTACCATAAGGACATGTAAATGTGGTCTTTTCTTGATCGTCCGGAGCAACCATAATCTGATTATAGCCGAAATACCCGTCTAAGAAACAAAAATAATCATTACCCGCCAACTTATCAAGTACTTGATCAATAAAAGGTAGTGGAAAGTGATCCTTCCGAGTTGATTTATTTAGTTTCTTATAATCCATACATATTCTCCAACCGGTAACTGTCCTAGTTGGTATCAACTCGTTGTTATCATTTTTCACCACCGTAATTCCTCCCTTCTTCGGCACACATTGTACCGGACTTACTCATTTGCTATCCGAAATAGGATAAATAATTCCTGCATCTAACCATTTTATTATTTCTTTCATAACTACTTCCTTCATAGGTGGACTAAGCCTGCGTTGATGTTCAATTGACCATTTAGCCTCATCTTCTAATATTATCTTATGCATACAAATTGAGGGGTTAATGTCACACTAATGTCTGCTATAGTCCAACCCATGACCTTCTTAAATTCTTTCAAAACAAGAAGTAGTTTTTCTTCATCTTCAAATTTTAATGATGCATTAATTATTACCGGAAGAGTGCTTTATTCTCCAAGAAAAGCATATTTGAGATGTTCTGTAAGAGGTTTCAAATCTAAAGTTGGAGGTTCAATAATTGAGGGTCTCATAATTTTTGGTTCACTTGACCTAGTTATAGATTCAAAACTCCTAAAGATAGGCAATTTATAATAGGATTCTAAGACCTTCACACATTCGTCTAATTCTAAATCATCATCCCACTCTTCATTTGTCAAAATTGTGAGAAGTCTTTGTTCTAGGTCATCTTCATTACCTTTAATTAATTGATTTTTAATCTCCACTTTTTCAATAGAGTAACAATCTTCTTTTTTCATTTGGAAATTTTATAGCTTTTAGAATATTGAATGTTACTTCCTCTTCATTAACTCTCATTGTTAACTCTCCTTTTTGTACGTCAATTAAAGTTCTACCGGTTGCTAAAAATGGCCTCCCTAAGATTATGGGTACATCCTTATCCTCTTCCATGTCCAACACTACAAAATCGGTTGGAAAAATAAATTTCTCCACCTTAACCAATACATCTTCAACTATTCCCTTAGGGAATGCTAAAGTCCTATCGGCTAATTAGAGAGTAAGAGTTGTTGGAGTTATCTCTCCTAGACCTAACTTTGTATAAATAGATAAGGGCATTAAATTGATGCTTGCACCTAAATCACATAATGCTCTCCCGACAAATTTCACTCCTATGGAACACGGTATGGTGAAACTACCGGGATCCTTAAGTTTTTGAGGCAATTTCTTTTGCAAAACTGCACTACACTCTTCCGTTAATGCAACTATTTCTTTATCTAGAAATTTTCTTTTCTCTGACAAAATATCTTTCATAAACTTGACATAAATAGGCATTTGCTCTAATGCCTCGGCAAATGGAATATTAATTGTAAGCTTCTTAAAAATTTCCATAAATTTTTGAAATTGTTTGTCAAGTTTTGTTTTATTTAATCTAGAAGGAAAAAGGTGGAGGAGGGTAAATAATTTCTTTCTTTTTATTATTTTGTGGATCTACTTCCACTTCCTCCGGCTCCTTAACTTCTATAGACTTTTCTCTCCTAATCGTATTTTCTCTTGCCTCTTCCTCCCTTAACTACTCTAGCAATCCATCTCCACTTGAGATCTCTACCCCACTTCTTGATGCAATAGCTTTACAATGATTATTTGGCTCTTCTCTTGTTGGATTAAGTGTGGTATCAGATGGTAGCGATCCTATTGTTCTTTGGTTTAAAGCATTGGCCAATTGGCCAATTGTGGATTCTAAAGATCGGAGTGAAGACTCAATTCCACCCATCCTAGAGTCATTCTTTTGAAACACTCCTACAATATACTCATCAGTCAATTTCCTATTATTGGTTTGTTGATTATGCATATGGGTTGGTATAGAATTAAGGTTTTGATAGAAACATTGTGGTTGCATTGCATTTTGTGAATTTTTCCAAGACAAATTGGGATGATTTCGCCAGTCTGGATTATAATGATTGCCGAAATTTGAAGGTCCTTGCATTTGTTGGCCTCCAAGATAATGTACTTCTTCAGTTACTTGGTTTAATTGTTCCACTGTCATTGGCACACTTGTTGAAGGGGTAGATAGAGAATCTAACATCTTATTTATTAAATTAAATTGAGTGGCCATTTGAGCTGCTAACGAAGTGATTTGATCTACTTGATAAATACCGGCTGGATGGTTATTACCTTGCCTTTTGAATTCTTGGTAATTGTTAGAAGTAAGATCTTCTAAGATTTCAAAAGCATCTTCTGGATATTTTTTTAATAAAGACCCTCCCGCGGCTCCGTCAACTAGGATCATCGTAGTGGTTTGTAACCCGTTATAAAAAATTGTGACTTGTTGGTGTTGGGCCATCCCGTGATGTGGACACTTCCTAAGCATTTCTTTAAACCTTTCCCACGCTTCATAAAGTGTTTCGCCATGATTTTGGACAAAAGTGGTGATGTCTCTAACCAACTTAGCTGTTTTAGAAGGTGGGAAATATTTATTCAGAAATTTCTCTTCCATTTGATCCCACGTAGTGATGGAACTAGGAGGTAGAGAGTTAAGTCAATCTTTAGCCCGACCCTCCAAAGAAAATGGGAATAACCTCAATTGAATAGCTTCATCTGAAGCCCCGTTTACCTTGTACATATCACATATTTCTAAGAATATTCTTAAATGAGCGTTTGCATTTTCATGATTAAGACCCCCAAACTTGTTATGTTGTACTAGTTGCATTGTGGTAGAGTCTATTTTAAAATTATTAGCAGCGATTGTGGGTCGCGCTATACTAAATTGCAAACCTCCTCTTAACGGTGCGTTATAGTCGCAACAAGTCATTCGCGGTGCATCGTTTTGAACATTATGACCATTGTGTTCGACTTGACCATTAGGGTCCACCTGACCCCCATGATCATTTTCATTGCCTTGCTGATTATTATCCATCTCTTGATGAATAATAGTGCTTGCTCTAACAGTTTGCCTATTCCGTCTACAAGTACGTTCGATTTCTAGATTCAAAGGTAATATTTCAATGTTACGAAATCGGGACATACACTAGACAAAAGTTCAGAGTGAAATAAAATAAAGATTTGGTCTCTAATTACTAAGAGCTCACCAATATCGTAAGAAATAAACCGTTAGATAGCCAAGTCCCCGGCAACGGTGCCAAAAACTTGATACGCCTTTAGTGTATATACGCAAGTATACGTGTCAGCTCAAATAATATAATAGTGAGTTAAGATCGTTCCCTCGGAGAAGTGAACACTCTAACGCTTATAAATATTAGCTTACTCTTTTCCTTAAATCCAAGTTAAACAATTCGATTGGTTTGACGAAACTAAATTGCAGAAAATTTAAAACTAATTTTTAAAACTGAAAGTACTTAAGTTATCTTTTATCAAATTTGAGAGAAAAGAATCTTGTATATCGCTTTCCTAGGTCTATTGTGATATTTGCTAAATATACCGATGCATTATACTTGTTTTACTATCTTGCTCGATTAAAACTAGGAATCATAATCTCTCGATCTTTGAATTCTCGTAACCTAGACTTCTCTAGTTATCTCTAACTTAGAAAAATGCAAGGTAAATTAAATCGCTCTTGCTAATAAGGTGATGGAATCTCTTCCTCTCTCTCTCTTATTATATCAAAATTATGATGTAAACACACCGCTCCTCTCTCGAATCTCGCGGCGTAGTATAGAAGTAAAAGATTTAAATTAGATATCTATGCGACTCATCTCTCGAATCTCGCCGCATAACATTAAGTATTTATCATAAATAAATCGCGATTCCTCTCTCGAATCTCACCACGAAATATTGAAGGTAAACATTATTCAAATCTTTCGCAATAAATCATAACATTAATAAAGATAGCAACCCAAGAAATCATACGGAAAAATTATAAATTAAACATCACAACAAAAACTAGTACTCACGACATACAAGATAAGAGAGTTTAGTTCATGATCCTTGAAATGAAAAACCAAATTGAAAAGATCTTACAAGACATTGTTCGGAGTCTAAATATTAGCGCAGGAATTCGTCCTCTTCGTTGTCAAATCCGCTCAAATCTGCCTTCTATTTCTTCTTCTCCAAAAAGCTCTTCTTTTCTTTTCCTTTTTTCTCTCTAAAAGTCAAACCGTGTCTCTCTCCTTTCCTCGAATTTGCCAACGCCTCTTTTTTTTATCTGCACGCTACAGTCCAAAGACTGAAAAGATGCGTCCTTTCAACAAGGAACTGCAGGCCCATTTTGAATATTTCGGCAATCTGTACTTTTGGTTCAGCATATTTAATTTAAATCGCTATGTTATGACCAGGTTATAACCAAACTGCTGCAATCTTCCTAGCAATATAATTCCAGCCTAAAGTTGTCCGTTCTTTGATGGATTTCTCGCACTCCTGCACAAATGTACTGCACGTTTGCCGATAAAACTGTCCACAATTACAGATATGAAGTTTATTAGTCAATTCATCGTTATCTTTCATATAATTTCTCAATATTCACTAAAATAGAGGAGCTAATAACTTCTTTTTGAGAAGTTATCAGGCGCGTATGTTTTCGCACGGGGCACACTTTTTGCTCGAGCGAGCATTTTTCGCCCGAGCGTATTTTTTTACCCGGGCGCGCAATTTTCGCAGGGCGCACATTTTTGCCCTGACACAATTTTTGTCGGGGCACACAATTTTCACCCGGGAACGCACTTTTCGCCCGTGCGCGCAATTTTCCTAAGCGCATTTTTCAACCAGGGATCGCATTTTTGGGCAGAGATCGCTTTTTCGGCCATCTTTTTTCGCTTGGGCGCAATTTTTGTCCTTTGCGCACATTTTACAGTCGGGGATTGCATTTTTCGCCAATTACCACATTTTTTGCTCAGCAGCGCATTTTTTCACCTGGGCGCGCATTTTCCACCCGGGCGTGAATTTTTCACCATAGCGCGCATTTTTCGCTTGGACGCGCATTTTTCGCAAGAGCACGCATTTTTCCTCTAGGGTACAGATTTCGCCGGGGAGCACAATTGCTGCTTGGAAGCGCATTTTGCGCCCTACGCGCATTTTTTGCTTGTGCACGCAATTTTTGCCCTTGCACTCAATTTTCATCTGGGCGCGCATTTTTTGCCTGTGCGTGCAATTTTTGCCCTTACATGCATTTTTTGCCCGTGTGTGCATTTTTTGCCTGGGCGTGCATTTTTCCGCTGGGGATCACATATTTTGATAGTGACCATTTTTTCGTCCAGGCGAGCATTTTTTAGCCCGAACACGCATATTTCGCCAGGGCATGCCAATTATGCCCAGGCGCGTATTTTTTTTTCCTAGGGCGCGCATTTTCGCCCGACCGCACATTTTTCGCTCAGGCGCGCATTTTCCGCCAGGGCGCACATTTTTTGCCCGGGCGCCTATTTTCAGCCATGGTGCTCATTTTCTGCCCGGGCCCGCATGAGGGTCTTTTTTTCGCCCAGACGCGCAATTTTCACTAGGGTGCTCATTTTTCGCCTGAGCACACATTTTTCAGTCGGGGATCGCATTTTTTGCCAATGATAAAATTATCATGCGACTGAACAATAAATTTGGAATTAAATCGAATGTCAATTCCTGCATGTATTGACATTGGATTGAAAGTCGATTCATGAAAACAATATCTTGCAAACGAACATAACCTGAGGAACATTATGTATCTACCATTGATGTCATGCAACTTCGAGGCTGTAGTGGGGCTAGCAGTGCAGTGAGCATCGTCTTTACATGCGAACTAGGCGTTATTTCGAGTCGACTTCTCTGGTGGCAGCGGTGGTGGTTGGTCTTCTAATGATGACGAATGTTTATTCTGGTACGAATCTTATCCATCTATTTTACGGATTGTTGTCAAGTTCAAATTACTCTCATGTGAATTTTTGTACTCCAAGTTCTTCTGCAGTATATTTTTCGGACTGCATATCTTAATTTGTGTATTGTAATTTTATAATGTAAATAAAATTGCACATAGTACATGCTTTCTTATGACCCTGTGTCTAATTGTGCCCGAGTATTGCGCTTCCGCGATCAGAAATCCCCAAAAGACATGCACTCTAGAATCTTACTCGTCTATTATTGAATGAACATCGCTCACGATTGAGCGCTGCAAACTACATAAAAAAATACTCAATCGCACGCTTACCATTGAGATATTACTTGTTAGGAAGCCAAAATTAAAGAGAAATCAAAGGTAATTGGGCTGCATAGCAAACAAGTTAAATATGTGTTGATTCTCAATACCGGTCAAAAATTTAAGGACTTGCTCAAATTTACTCCTACAAAACCCATAAAAGCACCCACCTAAGATTTGAGGGTGCTCGATCAGGCAGAAAACCGGCATATCGGAACATATGAATTTCGACGATACCTGCAGTTCGGATTGTTTACTGTCAAAGTTTCTTGTGAGGCCGCCGTCGAAGTATCTTGTGAGGCCGCCGACGAAGGGTCATGTGTTGTTTCTTCTGTAGAATATAAAGTCTGGGTAGGAGGTCGCAGCTCGTGACACAAGACATCGGGGTGATGTGGTGCGTAGGCGGAGGAGCAGGCAGTGGGGAAGAATCAATTGGCGTTGTGGAAGAAAGAAGCAGGTGAGAGGCGACCCAGGGGGCACAAGGGGGAACTCACCGGAAGATTTTGTTTAAAGTTTTTCTTCCATAATATAAACACGGTCTCCTTTCTTTTGTTGTTGATTATATTTCTTTATAAGTTTCTATGTTATCATATAGTGTTGTAATTTTTATTCCAATGTACAATTACATGTGATGTTAGAACATATGCATGCATCAAATTCTCAAAATTTCATTTTGTTATCAAACATTTTTGAAAAAACTTCATTTCTAAGAGCTCTGCAAACTTTATTTCATCTAGAAATAGTTTTTATCAAAATTCTGTTTTAAAGAAATCACTTTTCTCAAACTCCATTTTTTCTCAGCTGCTTTTCATCAACAACAGTCCAACCAAACGCACCATAAGTATTTTTTTTCGAATGAAGATGGTTGGGAGAGTATTTATGTTTTCTAAAGTATTAGGTGTTCTTTTGTATGCATGAAACCAAAAATATGTGTGCATTGGGTGAATCATTGTCTAGCCTTCCCATTTTACCCTCGTAGTAATAGGGATGAAAAGAGAAGAGATTAATCAATATTTTATTCATTTAAGTCATATTTATTGAATATGACAATCACATGACCCATTTAATTAATAATGCACATAAAAGTAAAACAAAATATATTTCGTTTAATTGACAATCATAGTACCCCCTCCTCTTGTCATCCTCTATTCTGTATTCAACCAAGCAAGAAATTTTAGGGGATGGAGGTAACGACGATGGGAAAATTGTGATTGTCGGAGTCGGGAGAATCCAAATACGACTGTTTATGTGTGTGTGTGTTGTTAGGAAATAGGCTCAAAGCATTTTACTATCACCCATCAAATGTGGAATGGGATATAAATAGTGCTCCCAGCAGTAGGGCAGCGCCCTAGGTGCACACGCTACCTGCAGGTCTTTATCGTCTCATTGTTATGTGCGGACATACCTCAACAATCTCCTCCTATGTCCGTCACCAACACGACTACAATAAAGAGGTAAACAGTGTAATGTCCAAGCAACAGGAATCATCCACAAAACGTGTCAAAGCATATGAATAAAACAGTAATGGACAGGCTACACAATAGTTCTATGCAAGGTAAATCAACAAAATAAAATCACCATCACAGAAGCTAATAAAACAAGTAGGATCCAACACAGAGTCTCGAACGAGCTCTAGTCTAGCAATCTACCAAAACCATAGTGTCCAAAACATAAACATAAGCAGATAGGAAATGAGAAAATGGTGCAAACAAGTCACCAGCCAAAAGAACTACTAGCTATGATATAGCAAAAGATAAGATGGACGCAGAGAAGGCATCGGTACTAGACGTCCAACAGGTCATCCTCATCCATGTCCCAAACAGCAGGTACTCCTCCTACTCCTTCGGTGCCTGTAAATCCAGAAAATGAATTTCATATTAGAATGAATCCATACAATTGAATTTACGTATATCTAGTTCGACAAAGAACGTAGAAAGACCAGAGTCCTGAGTGTGTGGAGTGCTCCAACTATCGAGAATAGTGTGTTCTAATCGAGAAATCATTGTCAGTTTCAAGAAACGAAACGACATATGAACTTCTTATAGTAGGCTCTCGTAGCTAAATCTGTGTACCAATTTGGAATGTCATTGTCACTGTCCCCTTATGTCAAAATGAATACCATCAAGTTTGGAATGACACCATCTCAACACAGGAAGAAGGAATCTAGCGAGATCGCATTCATCAATTTGGAATGAACGCAAACTTACCAGATCCACAATCAGCAACGTAGAACATCAATGAAACACAACAAAGCTTACTTTGGACAAAGGAAATCAGATTTGATCAAAACGAAAATCTAAGGCTGATCTAAATCGCCTTTAGTCCCATTTCCCCCACGGTTTTGATAAACCTGACTTTGGGCATTCCTTTTGTCAGAGGATCGGCTAAGTTATCCTTCGATCGCACATCGACCAAGGTGATAACGCCTTGCTCCTTAAGATCATTCAGCAGAGCATGTCTCAGTCGTATATGTCTCTGTTTCGAATTATAGAGAGCATTTTGAACGATCTGAACAGCAGCTTGATTATCGCAATACAAGCTCAACGAATTGACTCGTAACTTAGATAGTGGAATATCAAGAATCAAATTCCGAATCCAATCTGCCTCTTCACCAGCTGAAGCCAAAGCAAATAGTTCAGACTCCATAGACGACAAGGCTATACAAGTCTGCCTTTTTGATTTCCAAGTTATAGCAGCTCCACCCAGTGTGAATATGAATCCACTCGTAGACTTACTATTGCCAATTTCAGAACACCACGAGGCATCTGAATAACCTTCAACGGTAGGCGGATATCCAGTGTAGCACAGAGCTAGATCCTTTGATCCTTTAAGGTATCTCATCAGCCTATCTAGGGCATCCCAGTGCTCCTTTCCTGGATTACTCGTGAAACGACTCAGCATACTTACGGTGTAAGCAATGTTTGGCCTTGTGCAGCACGATGCATACATGAGGCTACCAATGATCTTAGCATAATTCACCTGACCAACGGTGGTCCCTTCATTCGGACTCAACTTGATAGTGTGATCAACTGGTGTCTCAACTGATCTGCAATCAGTATATCCCCAGGTCGTCAGTAACTGCTCCACATAGTGAGCCTGACTGAGTGTGACTCCACGCTCGTCGTTACAGACTTTAAGACCTAGAAGAGTATCAACTGGACCGAGGTCCTTCATGTCGAATGCTTCCGCAAGAGTGGATTTGACATCACTCACTGCCGAGAGATCTGACCCTAATATTAACATATCATCAACGTAGAGACAGATGATGACTGTTTTATTCAACATTGATCGATGATAAAGGCATTTGTCAGAGAGACTGGACTGGAATCCATGGCTCTTTACCACTTGATCAAACTTGAGGTGCCACACCTTAGGCGCTTGTTTAAGCCCATAGATTGATTTATTTAATCTGCACACCTTATGTTGAGAATCTTCAACAACATAACCCTCAGGTTGAGTCATGTAGATTTCTTCGTTCAGCTCTCCATTTAAGAAGGCTGTCTTTACATCCATCTGATGAACTATGAAGTTCTCAATAGAGGTTAAAGCTAGAAGAATCCTAATAGTCGATAGGTGGCACACAGGTGAATAGACGTCGAAGTAGTCCACTCCCCCCTGTTGCTTAAAGCCTTTAGCAACCAAACGTGCCTTATAGCGAGCTACTGACCCATCACTATTTAATTTCTTCTTAAGTATCCACTTACATCCAATGACTTTTGCGCCTTTGGGCAAGTCAACTAGACGCCATGTGTTGTTCTGTAGCAACGAGTCCATTTCATCGTCAATGGCTTCTGCCCACATAAACGAATCTCTAGATCGCATTGCCTCCTGGTAGGAGAATGGATCATCCTCTAAGTGATAGGTGACAAAATTTTCACCAAAATCCTTAGGAAAACGCTCTCTTGTAGACGTTCTGAGCGGATGGGGAACATCCTCCAACGGTTGGGGAGCGGTGTGTGAGGGGCCTGCTTCGGATTCCACAGGAGATTCTGAAATCATATATGTAGACCCAGATAGGTTAGTGCCTAGATCCTTGACAAATTTATTTTCAAAGAACGTAGCGTCACGAGATTCTATCACTGAGTGAGAGGATAGATCAAAAAACCTATCAGCTGCACTATCTTCAGCACACCCTAGGTAAACACAGGTTGTGGTTTTTGGTCCCACCTTGGATCTCTTAAGGTCTTGTACCCTTACATAAGCGATACAGCCCCAAGTCTTCAGAGTGTCGTATCTACAAGGACGCTGATGCCAAAGCTCATAAGGTGTCGACGATAGCTTAGAGTGCGACAACCTATTCAGAAGGTGATTAGCAGTCAGAGCTGCTTCGCCCCAGAAGGAGGAAGGCAGGCCAGCGGTTAAAAGCATAGAATTCAACATTTCAGTCAAAGTTCTATTTTTACGCTCGACTACACCATTCGATTGGGGTGAATAGGGGGCAGTGGTCTCAAGTATTATGCCCTCAGCGGCACAAAATTCCTTAAAACCAGTTACAGTGTATTCGCCACCTCTATCACTTCTAAATCGCTTTATCTTCAAACCAAGCTGATTGTCTACACGAGTTTTGAAAACCTTGAAGGTCTCGAAAGTCTCATCCTTCGATCTCAGTAGGTACACATGACAAAACCTGGAAGAGTCGTCTATGAACGTAAGCAAATACTTCTTTCCCCCTCTGGAAGGTTGACTCCGAAAGTCGCAGAGGTCAGAATGTATGAGCTCAAGAAGTTGAGTGCTCCTAGAAACCGACTTAAAGGGTTTTCTAGTGATCTTGGTTTGTGCACACACCTCGCACCTATCAAATCAAATGGAGGTATCAAGAGGGATGTTATGACTCTTAGCTAGATCGCACATCTTCCTATAGTTTACGTGTCCAAGTATGTTGTGTAGTAACTTTGGATCAATCAAATTAGTGCTGATTTGGTTGATGTGATCATTGTTAAGGCTAAGTCGATACAAGCCATCTATAAGATACGCGCACCCAAAATAATGTGAATTGACGGATAACGTCATTCTACCATTTTGAGTCGTAAAAGATATACCGGACTTATCAAGCAAACTCATAGAAATCAAATTTTTGGTTAGAAAAGGAACTACTCTAACATGTAAAAGAGTGAGTGTTTTACCTGAAGATAACTCCAAAGAAGCGGTGCCAGCATGCGTAACAGCAGTAGTCCCACCATTGCAATTTTCAACTGAGTCTTTAACAACTGTGACTTAAGTGAGCTGAGCTTTGTCATTAGTAGCATGACATGTCGCTCCACTGTCTAGCCACCAGTCAAACGAAGAACTGCCAGCACGGTGCCTCATCATCCCTACAAATGACTAAGGACCAGAGCTATTCACCAGCATGTTAGTCCGACTCTGAGGTAAGACTTCCTGAGGCTTCTTCTGGGATCTACATTCAGCTGCCCAGTGGCCCCACTTCCCACAATTGTGGCACTTGCCCTTCTTCTTGCGGGAAGAAGGCTTGTTGGCCGGCAACTGGGAAGAGGACGCACCCTTTTGGGGCTGAATTTTCTTTTTAAATTTACCAGAGTGCAAAGCTAAATGAGCCACCTTGGAGGGATGACTAACCTGTTCTGCACGTCTCTGAGCAAAGTTTTGATCCTCAATATGAATGAAGCGCTTGAACTCATCAATAGAGATCCCTTCCTTCCGCCTATGCAGCTCAGTCTTGAAGAGAATCCATTCAGGTGGAAGCTTACTCAGTATAAACCCAATGAACAGCTTGTCCGAGATATGAGACTCAGCATTCGCCAGCTTGATGCGCAGATTCTCAAGATCCACCAACTGAGAAGTGATGGGCAAAGTCGGATCAATTTTGAAATTGAAGAAAGACTCCGCGAGGAGCGACTTCGACACCTCTTCCTCCTTGGTGAAATGAGCTTGAAGCTGATCCCATATGCCCTTCGCGGTCTTGATGCTGCTATACGCAATAGCTAGACGGGTATTCAGAGAATTCAGGAGATAATCCCTGCAGAAGTCCTCGTCTTTCACCCACTGAGCCTCCGACACGTCCTCTTCGGTCGTCTCGTAATCACTGAGCACTGTGTAGAAGATTTCACGCTCCTTCATGCCGAATTGCACGTGCATCTTCCACCCGAGAAACTCGGTGACGTCGAAAGACTGGAGCTTCCGGATGTCGGTAGACTGATACTTCGACATTTCTGAAAAAGTAGTAAAATGCGGAACGAGGTCACCTGATCGGAGAAGGAACACCACCAAGTCTTCGGATCCAATCCAATCCAAGTGCAGAAAATCAGCAAAACGGCCTAAGAGGATCACAGATCTAGGGCTCCGGTGACTAGATCGACAAAATCTGGAGATCCGGATCCAAGAAACCCAGCAATAGAAAACTGACCAAGCTAGATCGACGGGATCCGGCGAAGTCGAGCTCAGATTTGGTGAAGGATCCGGCAAAAGAAACTGAGATCTTTAACTCCGGCGAAGGATCCGGCAGAGACGACCACGGATCTGAGAGAGGCACGGGCTCCGGCGACCGGAACTGGCGGAGAAAGCAAAGAACGGCGAGATCTGGATGAGATAACAGAACTCCTGCAGCCCACAGAACTCTTGCCGGCAGCCGGATCTGGCGATGCCCTAGGTGCAGGGAGCAAGCGACGAGCTCTAAAACTAGCTCCAACACGAGAGCGGCGACGAGCTCCAAAGCTAGACGCAGGCGACGACGCAAGCTTTGATCTCAGAGGCGACGAAGGCGACGAGGGCGACGCAGGCGACGAAGCTCCTCAGGCGGGATCCAGGTGACGAACGTGACGCAGATCAGCCGCACACAGCAGCCGCGCGACGAGGGCGACTACTTCGACGAGCTCCTAAGGCGACGAGGGCGACGCACGGGATCTAGGCGACGAAGCAGCGGCACGAGATCTAGGCGACGAAGCAGCCGCACGAGAGAAAAGCTCGGGCTACGGGAAAACCTAGAGCTCTAACCCTAACGTATTGCTTTGAGAGTGTTAGGAAATAGGCTCAAAGCATTCTACTATCACTCATCAAATGTGGAATGGGATATAAATAGTGCTCCCAGCAGTAGGGCAGCGCCCTAGGTGCACACGCTACCTGCAGGTCTTTATCATGTCATTGTTATGTGCGGACATACCTCAACATGTGTGTGTGTGTTACAATGTTTATGTATAGTATTTATGGCTGAAGCAAGTCAATTTTGAGTTTGATTTACAGAAAACGCTATAATATTTTGAGCGATGTTAAACGCAGGCCAGTTTTGGCTATATGCAGGCCACAACTTTTTAAAAAGAGCGATGTTAAACGCAGGCCAGTTTTAGCTATATGCAGGCCACAGTTTAAAAAAAAATATATCATTTTTCCTTTTAAAACTTCAGGAGTAGTTTAATCTTATGTTTTTTTTTCCTTCCATGCAACCGTGTCCCAAGGAGTTTACTCGTTTGTCCGAGTCCGATGTGTTTTTAAATTACAACCGGCCTAAAGCTATTCATGGGTATTTGCTACGGCGATGATGACGACGGCGATGGAGACCATCGCGACTTCGTCGGCGATGGCGGCGATGGAGACGATCGCGACGTCGTCGGCGATGGCGGCGTCCGCGACGTCGTCGGCGATGTCGGCGATGGCGGCGTCGTCGGCGATGGCGACGATGGCGGCGATCGCGACGTCGTCGGCGATGGCGGCGATGAAGGCGATGACGGCGATGAAGGCGATGACGGCGATGGAGGCGATGGAGGCGATGGCGGCGGCGGCGACGTCGGCGATGGCGGCGACGTCGGCGATGGCGGCGATGGCGGCGACGTCGGCGATGGCGGCGACGTCGGCGATGGCGGCGATGGCGGCGACGTCGGCGATGGCGGCGATGGCGGCGACGTCGGCGATGGCGGCGATGGCGGCGATGGCGGCGATCTCTCTCTCTCCTCGCACGCATGATATTTTACTTACTTATTTTATGAAAATATGAAATTTGGCCTCCATGAATAATTTTTTGGCCTGCATATATTCGCGGCATGCATATAGCCAAAACCAGCCTGCATTTAACATTGCTCTAATATTTTTGGTCTTTAACAACACTTATAAATATTGTCTTAAATTGTAAACTGTTGTCAAAACATAAAAAAAAATATTACCAATGAGTAGTATTGCTTATATAGCTATACTCATTCTCAAAAGAATTAGTTTTGGCATGTACTTTGAGTTGTGACATGATCAATATTTTCGTACATAATCAATCATGATAGGCAAAAATATTATTTCAGTCCCCAAACTGATTATCTTTTTGAACACCAATCCCAATATTTATTTTTCAAGAAGATATGTTAGCAATCAAATGTTGTAGCTTTGCCCGCAAAATCGCACGGGACGACCACCTCACGGCAACGATGCTTACGTCGGCCTATGGGAAGTTGCGCTCAAGAAGATATTCGGAGATGATGCAGCGAAGAAAAATGAGATTGTGTGCGGTGGTCTGATTGAAAGAGAGATTGAGGGTTCGTTTGGGGCGGCGGAGGCTGAAACTGGTGGCTGGGACTGGAGGGCTGGGATCGGAGGTGGGGAGACGGAGCGGTGGGGTAGCTTTTGCGAAGAGCCGCGGGAGGAAACGCCGGCACGCCCTCAGGCGCCGTTTGGTTTTCCGCCTTGCGGCGGCGTCTGCTCCCCCACCGCGCTCAAACGCCTCCCCCAAAGGAAGCCTGAGAATGAACATGAGCGTTGAAGCAGTTAAGAATCATTTCTTAATAAGAATATATATAAGATAAAATAATAATGGCGGTCGCATATACTCTTTTCTACAGTTTGTCCTATTTTCTGTCCCGGGCTTTAAAAGTATTGTAATTCTGCGGACAAGGTTAAGACAGCATACAAATTACACAGCCCAAAACAGCCTGTGAGGCAAAACAAAAAAAGTTTTGCATAAATAGCCAGGGGCTCTAAACAATAATATTGTTCAAATTATATTATTATCCATAAAAACAATATGATTTTTTTTTCATTCTGAATTACCAATTGTAAGTCAAACAGAGTTTGTTATGATCGCAATCGAGATCAACCTTCTAATTTTGGTTCCAACCGCTATCACAATTTTATTGCCAAATAGATAAAACTACGATCACGATCATGACAGCAGAGAAAACGCAGTTTCTCCAAACAGCGGAATTACGTTCATGACCGCCACCACCGACCGCTGCGTTCATGGCCGCCGGCGCCGACCGCTGTGCTCATGACCTCCACTGTCGTGCCAAAGAGGGACCCAAGATAACATTTGGAAGTATGAATTACAGTATTAAAGATAATTAGGATTAATATATCGACACGAAAGCTTAAGGAACACAATACACATAATTATGTCAAGTAAAATCGTATTAACAACTCCGGCAACACATTAATTCTACGTCCAAGGTGCTTCACAATGCCTATCAAAGCTTATCAAGGATAAAGTATTGTGCTTGAGAAATCACAAATGGGGATTATATTTCAAAATTTTGATTGCATACTGAGAATATAAGAAGTAATATTTGGTACCAAAGAGATGGACCAAAGAGAAAATTTGTGAGTAAAAAGTTGATTGATCGCACAAGATCTATTAGACTCGTGTCAATGCGCTCACACCTCACAATGCCGCCTATGAGCACTTATCATGAGGAGTGGTGCTTGAATCTAATTTTTTTTACGATTCAAGGGGCCTGAATCTATAAAAAATTGTCATCATAGATAGATAGAGACACTTTAACTTGTATACGAAACAATTTTAGAACACTTCCCTTGGTAGTGTTAATGGATATCAAGGATCATATGAAGACACTTTGTTGGTGTTTCAATGATTTAGCCGCGAATAAAAACTAGTGTTGTGTATATAGTGGTAAGCATAACATGTGAGGCGTTTTTGCTCCGGTGAGTTTGGACAAAAACGTCATCGGTATAGAATGTATGTTTGGCATGACAACGGTTATGACAGCTGCCATGAAAAGAAAGCTAGTTTTGAACATAAATGTAAATGAAGCTCCGTAAGTAAGGTCGGGCGTTCACGAACGACTGTTCATAACCACCGCGTTCACGACCGCTACCGCTGTGCCAAACGGAGTATAATGCACATGAGAAATCAAGCAAGATACTTCTTGCAACAGAAAACTCATACACAATAAATGACCATGAGCGTATAGTTGGTTGAGTCTCCAACCGCAACTGCCCGCTCAAATAAGCCCTCAATGATCCAAGAGAGGAAATTTTTTGCAAGGACGGCTAGATGATGATCGCCTTCGATAAATCCGGACAATGGTAGCAATGACAGAGATGGAGAGTATGAGGAAAAATTGCACTAGATATGGCATAGAACTTGGTAGGGGTGCAGGAGCCCGTCGACGCTCATGGGAGGAGCGAAATCTCTTCTTTTCGTGTACCCTAATAGGCGATACTATCCGTGTCAAGCCCAAGCGACAATCATCCACACATTTTTGAGTGATGCAAATCATGCATTTCCCCTCTGAAAGTTTGTACTGAATCTACCAAAACCAAAGTGATTTTAAAAAAACATTGGTCAACCAAATCCCAACCATTCATTTCGCAGACCGCCACAATATCAAGTGGTTCAAATAAATAGGAAATATATACATACATAATTCCTATTTAATTCCCTGTGATTGGCTGAAACTGTTCTTGTTTGGCTTTTATGAGCATAGCAGACTCACAAACAGCAGAAGTTTTCTGTATGAAACAAACAAAAGGAGCACAACCGCACAAGTTTCAAATCTAATCAACCATCCATCACTGCTTTACATTACAATTTTGAACAAAACTGAACCGCATTCCAACAAATAAATGCAAAACCAAGTCAGAAATTGGCATTCAACAACAGAACAAAACAGGCGAAAATACGTTATTTGATGTACAAAGTAATAAATAGTATCGAATGTTTCGATCTCTGCCTCACAAAACCCGCTCAAACAGTTGCCGTCGAGCGTGGAATGATGACACGAAACTACAGTTCCCATCTCCCGTTTCACTGACACTACAAATGTTTGGGGGGCTCGGGTACTTGGAGTGTCAATCCGGCCTGGATCTGGCCCCATCCGATGAGACGCCAGTGTTTCTCGACTCGCCTGCTGAGGGCCACTTTCTCTCCTTTACTGGTGCATACAGGAGATGTGAGTTGCAGCTTTGCCAAATCATTTTTCACAGCGAGTACTCGAGCTCCGGTGGACATGGAGCCTATGTTCAACATTAGAATCTCAGACTTCGCCAACTTCGAAACTTTTCCTTGCTTCTCTGCGCCCTTTGTTTTAACACCCAAAAGCCTCCTGAGCAGAAAGAAATTCACCTGCAAGGTATGTATGAGCGTCAGCCATTCATAACTGAGATGCATGCGTAGATTTTACTCAAACGCCTCAAGATGATGTAACAAAATACTGTGAAATTTTAATGCATAATGCTTGCGAAGGTTGGAAGGCTGTCAAGAAATTGTAATAAAAAATATTAAGAAAATCAGCAGGTCTTCACCACGTTTAAAATTCTTAGCATTGACTGGAGAATAGCAATGATGTCTGTGGTGTAACAATACTGCCATAGAAGCTACTGAATGAAGTAGCAAGTAGTAACTGTTCATAACCTCAATTCAGTCGGAACTCACCGCAGAAAAAGTAAAACATATCATGATTAAGGCTCCGTTTGGCACGGCGGTGGCGGTCATGAACGCGGTCGTTCGTGAACGCCCGACCTCACCTAAGAAACTTCATCCACTTTTTTCTTGGTTGTGGTCGTAACCGTTGTCATGTAAAACATACATTCTATGACTGGCGTTTTTGTCCAAACTCACCGGAGCCAAACGGAGCCTGAGAATAATTATACAATGTAAAGGAGAAAAATTGACCTCAAGTTCGACAAAGACGTCGGGAAGGGAATTTATTTCACCGAGAACCTGACCGACAAGCCTATCTGCGCGGGTCAGTGTAGGGTCCATTGTGGTACCGACACCAATAAGACCCCCAGGGACTGCAAACTGGAGCTCATTTTGTTCAGCAAATAGCGAAACGATTCGAGAATAAATGGGGGTGCACTTAATAATTCCGTGCTCATCTTTCATGATAATACCAGGACGGACCTCTATGAGTTGGTTCACTTTAAGAACTCCCTGAAAGTGTGAGAAAGATTATTTAGAACATGAGAAAAGAAGTTTATCAAATCATTCTTCCCGAACCCACTGCCTACTAATTCAAATAATGGTGGTAAATGATCTTGCATTAAAACACTGATTGCATTCAATATCACAAGCCCTGTAAAACCATAAATTATAGTATATGACTGTAAGTTAGCAAAATTACAGTTTGCACCCCTCATCTTTTGAAATTACAAAAAACTCGCCTGTACGTTTAAATTTCATAACATGCACACACAAAAATACCCCATGGCGATTTTATCCGGGGAACTACTTTTGTGCATACATATTACGAAATGTAAATTTGCAGTGGAGGTTTTTGTAATTTCAAGAGAAAATGGTGTGATTGGATCGTCTGAGAAATTGTCCCACTATGGTGGGATAAAGGCTTGAGTATTGTTGTGTATATATATGTATATGCACCACAAATGAGAATGAGGAAGCGTCCATATCAGAAGAAACTTTCCAATCACACCAACCAAAATGATATTTACAGAAATTCATTAATAACCACGCAGGCATAGATTCTTAAGACCACTATAAAAATTTGCTTTCTTTCCAATTATATTCACAAATTACAGAATATAATGGAGCACACCAAACCTAAGGATTTAAGCATCTATGGAATTCATCACAATATTAAGCTGGAAATTTTCTTTTCTTCATTTGCCTATATATGTATCTATATAGAGAGGGAGAGAGGGAGAGAGGGAAAAAACTTTTTTGTAATACTTCTTTGTTGCTTTGCTTATCAAAAACCTACTGTATCACAGCCATGAGCAAAGAGATGCTAGGACACCAATATGAGAGTATGGTAAATAAAAATTTGCAGAGAACCATACTAAGCAAAATGTAAGAAAGCTTCTGCTACTGGAAACAGGCTGCATACCCTCAGAATACTTCCTCCAGCAACACCACCTTTTATTTCATCAACTTCTGAACCAGGCTTGTTCACATCAAAAGAACGAATGACAATCATATTTGGCGGTGAGATAAAATTCCTCTCTGGTATAGGGATTTTGTTAACAAGATACTCGCAAACAACATCTACATTGTATTTCAATTGAGCAGAAATTGGTACTATGGGTGCACCATCAGCAATGGTTCCCTGCACTCACGACGCAGCTTGTAAGAAAAAGCATAATATATCTATGATGCTTTCAAATGGGAGAAATCAAATAGACGTGCAATGGAAGACATAAGAAAGCTGACCTGGATAAATTTCTGGATGGATTCATGTTGATTAAGTGCTACACTTTCTTGAATTAAATCAATCTTATTTTGTAGTATAATTATGTGCTGCAGTCGCATGATTTCAACCGCAGCTAGATGTTCGGAAGTTTGCGGCTGAGGGCAGCTCTCATTTCCAGCTATCAAAAGCAAAGCACCATCCATGATTGCAGCTCCATTAAGCATTGTAGCCATAAGAATATCATGACCCTAATAGGAAAAAAAACAATCAGTAGGGTATGAGCATGTGCAGTTAAGCTGTTAAAATGGTAATATGCTTTAATTATATTTAAGAATCAACAATCATTATTTAACAGAAACAGGAGATAAGGATCATCTTAGACATCATGAAGAGTCATAAGTTCTAGCAATCAAGAATTGCAGGCTAAATGTCATTTGGAGGAGTTTTGAAACCAACTACAACAACAATCAAGCCTTTATCCCACTATAGTGGGGTCAGCTATATGGATCCTTTGTCTCCATTGTGCTCTATCTTTAGTCATGTCAGAAAAGTCCATGTAAAGGCCCATGTATGAGCTCATTTAATTTTTGTTTTCCTTTAGTCCCACACCGTGTATAAGGGACTCCTCTCTCTTTCTCCCTCCTATATATATGTATTCATACATTGTATTTATGACTTCAGAAAATATATACAAGGTTCAGCACTTTTTCTACATGGTATCAGAGCAAAAGGTTAGGACCTGCGGTCTCCTTTTTATCAAACCGCACCATTCCAGCGTTCTCTGCTCTCTGCGGCCTCCTCTTCCCTGCGGTCTCCAATTTTTGTGACCGCAGCTCTTCGAGCTCTCTGTTCTTCTCTCCATCCCGCTTTGTCTTCTTATCGGCTCTTTTATAGCCTCCTCCCATCTGACAAGTGGGC
This sequence comes from Dactylorhiza incarnata, assembly GCA_033032865.1. Lineage (NCBI taxonomy): Eukaryota > Viridiplantae > Streptophyta > Magnoliopsida > Asparagales > Orchidaceae > Dactylorhiza > Dactylorhiza incarnata. The sequence goes on along the minus strand of JAWHQI010000229.1, from coordinate 2,765,525 downwards.
TCCGCTCCTCCTGATCGCTCCGCTCCCGTGCGGTCTCTTTCTCGATGTTCGCGCCGAGCTGTCTCCCTCCTGATCGCGTGATCTCTGCTCCTCCTGATCGCGCTGAGCTGTTTCCTGCTCACGCGATCTCTGTTCCTCCTGCTCGTGCCGAGTTGTCTCCCTCTGCTCACGCGATCTCTGCGTTGCTCGCCCATTCGTCGTTGTCTCCCTCTGCTCGCGCTGAGCTGCTCACGCGATCTCCCTGCAGCTAGCAGCGGCCTTCTCTCCCAGCAGCCTCCTCTCCCAGCTGCTACCCGCGGTCTCCGCCTCCTCTGAACTTCTCGCTCCGTTCCCTGCTCGAGCGGTCTCATCGGTCTTCCTGCTCGTTGCGGTCTCTAGTCGCCTCTCTCACCGCTGTGACTCCATGGGATCTTCGATGGAATCTTCAGAGCTGCCTGCATCTTCTCCGACAGTTCGCATGGCTCCTACTCCGGAGGTGCGTTATGAGTTGAGGATCACCACCATCTCCCTTACTGGGAAGAAGAACTTTGTCGAATGGGTGCATTCTGTCAGAAGGATCCTTCAATTTAAGGGATTTCTGCATCATCTCACTAAGGAACCTCCTTCTGCACCTACGGATGACTGGCTACGGGACGATGGCCGTGTTTAGACTTGGCTCCTCAACTCCCTTGATGGTGAACTCTATCGCATGACCATGTATCACGAAACGGCCAAGGCAATGTGGGATGAGCTCCATTCTCCTACTCCGGCAAGGACAGTCTCCAACACCTATATGACATCATCACGGATCTTCAGACTCTTGACACTGGTGGTGTTGCCAACTTGACCTCATTTGTTGCTCAAGCTAAGACGTTGTCCGAAGTCTGGATCCGACATCAGCCCGCTACTACGGATCTCACTGCTTAACGTGCTCAGAAGGAAGCAGTTTGTATTGTCATGATGATGGCTCGTGTCCCGCCTCATCTTCAGAGCATTAGAGCTCAGATCCTCTCATCAGCTGCTATTCCATCACTCTCTGATGTGTACTTCATGCTGCTAAAGGTATCACCCCCTCCTAATACAACGGGACCTCCCTCACCATCCCTCCTTCAACAATCTTCTGCGCCATTACTGTCTCTCCCTCCTCCTGCTCGTGGAGGACGTTCAGGGCCTCGGTGAAGGGGTCGCGGTGGCCGACCACGTCCTAAGTGTTCCTTCTGTGGTAGGATGGACACCTTGAGACGACTTGCTTCCGCAAACATGGTCTGCCTCCCCGTTCGATTGCTTATGTTGTTGCCGACAGTCCTTCTATCACTCGTGCTGATCTTGAAGAAGTCCACCTCCAGCTCCAGCAACTCCACGGCATGCTCAGCCGCCTACCTGCCTCTGTTGCCTCTGTTGCCTCCATCTCCAATGAAGGTATCGCTTGTCTCTCCATTAGTCCACGCTGGATAGTGGATTCAGGTGCTACTCACCATATCACCTCACAAAAACCACATCAATACTTGGATTCTTCGCATCCTAAGTGTATCACAGTGGCCAATGGCGACACCGTTCCTGTCTCTGGCTCTGCTGAATATCCTCCTCAATTCCTCTCTCCCTCTCCGCTCGGCTCTTCATGTCCCGGGGTCCCCGTTTAATTTACTTTTCGTCAGTCGCCGCACTGCCGATTTAGACTGCTCTGTAGCATTCACCTCTTCTTCTTTTCTGATGCAGGATCGACGGACGCAGAATATCATTGGTAAGGGACGACTGCAAAACGGGCTCTACTTTCTTGATGTTTCTCCTACCATCCTCTCTTCAGTCTCCTCCGTTGAGTGGCATCAGCGTCTTGGGCATGCGCCTCTTCCTGTTTCTCAGAAGGCTCTTCCAGATATCTCACTTCCCGCTTTAAAGTGTGACTCATGTATTTTGGGGAAACAACATCGTTCCTCTTTTCCTTCTCATTGTACTCGGAGCTCTGCTCCGTTTGTTTTAGTTCGTTCCGATGTTTTGGGCCCATACAAAATTACTAATATCTCTGGTTATCGTTATCTTATCACCATTATAGATCTCGCAAAACATGATTGTATTTACTTTGTGATCGCTTTGAGCTTCACTGTGTATTTCGGGCTTTCGTTCTTGAGCTTCGCACGTAGTTTTCTGAAAACATAAAAACTCTTAGTATAGATAATGCTCGCGACTATACTAGCCATGAATTTGTCAATCTCTGCTTTGAATTTGGGATCATTCACCAGACGTCGTGTGCATATACCCCCCAACAAAACGGCATTGCTGAATGTAAAAATAGGCATCTGCTCAATGTTTCTCGATTTCTCATGATTCACATACAGGTACCCAAAGCCTATTGGAACTTTGTGTTGTCCACGACATGCTATCTCATTAACTTCCTACCTTCCTCCGTCCTCCAGCATGCTACTCTGTTTAGCCTCTTTTTCCCCTCCACTCTGGCATTCTCTCTCACACCCCGCATATTTGATTGTACCTGTTACGTTCACCTTTTGGATCCGTCCACGGACAAGTGTGCTCCCCGGGCGGCTAAACGCATGTTTGTTGGCTATTCACGTACTCAGAAAGGCTACATTTGCTACTCTCCTGCTACCCGTAAAGTGACCGTTTCTGCTGATGTTACCTTTCGAGAGGACCAACCTTTCTTCGCAGCTCCAACACCACCTCTTCCACCATAATCCTTCCCTCGAAAAGTCATTCCCGTTACCACTCCTCTACCAAAACTCTCTCCTGACTCGGCTTCTGCTCTCCACAAGCCCCCTATTATCCGTGTCTACAGTCGTCGCCCTCCTCGCTCCGTTACCCCAATGCAGTCGGCTTCGACTTCTGACACTCTGCGCTCTGCTGATCTCGCACCAGCCTCCACCGCTCCCTTAGCGAACTATGTATCCTTACATCGCCTCTCCCCACAGCTTCAAACTTTTGCTACTTCATTATCCTATATTTCTATATCTAACTCTGTGAAGGAGGCTCTCCAACATCCAGGCTGGCAGGCAGCAATGGAAGAAGAAATGACAGTCCTCTGGGCTAATCAGACATGGGACCTGGTCCCTCTCCCTTCAAACCAGACTTTTGTTGGGTGTAAATGGGTCTTTGTCATCAAGCATGTTCCTGATGGGACAATTGACCGTCTAAAAGCCCGACTGGTGGCTCGTGGTTTTACTCAACAACAAGATCTCGATTATGAGGAAACATTTTCTCCAGTGGCCAAGCTCAACACAGTTCGTGTCCTCTCCGTCACTGTACATCGTCAATGACCCTTACATCAACTGGATATCAAAAATACTTTTCTAAATGGTGACATATAAGAAACAGTCTACATGCAACAACCTCTCGGGTTTGAGACCACCGTGGAGTCCCGAGTTTGTCACCTTAAGAAGTCAATCTATGGTCTCAAACAATCCCCTCGGGCATGGTTTGACAAGTTCAGTAAAGCTGTTCGGGAAGTTGGCTTTACTCAGAGCTCGACAGACATCTCTCTGTTCACTCGACATCGAACAACAGGAACGATTCTTCTGTTAGTATATGTTGATGACATCCTAATCACTGGAGATGATTCAAAGGGAATACAAGCGGTCAAACATCTTAGCTCCGTTTTTCAAACAAAAGATTTAGGGAACCTTCGATACTTCCTTGGTCTTGAGATCGTGAGACGTCCTGATGGACTTATCCTCTCTCAACGAAAGTACATTCTCGATCTTCTTCAGGATGCTGGCTACTCTAGATGCAAGCCGATCAACTCTTATGGATGCTAATCACAAGCTGTGTGCACATACCTCTGATGCTGATCTTCCTCTTCCAAATCCAAAATACTATCGACGACTTGTTGGAAAACTGATTTACCTAACGGTCACAAGACCAGATATATCCTTTGTTGTTGGGGTTGTAAGCCTGTTTATGCATTCCCCTCGAATGTCTCATCTTCAGGCCGTTGAACGCATCCTAAGATATCTAAAATCAGCCCGTGGTCAAGGACTGGTATACAAAACATCATCTTCTACTCTGGAAGTTGGCTACTCTGGATGCAAGCTGATCAACTCTTATGGATGCTAATCACAAGCTGTGTGCACATACCTCCGATGCTGATCTTCCTCTTCCAAATCCATAATACTATCGACGACTTGTTGGAAAACTGATTTACCTAATGGTCACAAGACCAGATATATCCTTTGTTGTTGGGGTTGTAAGTCGGTTTATGCATTCCCCTCGAATGTCTCATCTTCAGGCCGTTGAACGCATCCTAAGATATCTAAAATCAGCCACTGGTTAAGGAGTGGTATACAAAACATCATCTTCTATTCCGACTTTGGTTGCGTATTCTGATGCAGATTATGTTGGTTCCCTGGATGATCGGCGCTCCACCAGTGGATTTTGTACCTATTTTGGAGGTCATCTTGTTACCTGGCGTAGTAAGAAACAAGTTGTGGTTGCTTGATCTTCAGCTGAAGCGGAGTACCGTTCGATGGCATCAGTTGTCTCTGAGCTCACATGGCTTGAGAGTCTCCTTGTTGATCTAGGAATAAAACTTCCCTCACCAGCTATCTTACTATGTGACAGTCAAGCTGCTATACACATAGCCAAGAACCTGATCTTCCACGAAAGAACGAAACACATTGAAGTGGATTGTCACTTCATCCGGGAGAAAGTTCAAATGAAGAAGCTAGAATTAAAGCATGTTCCGGGAACTGACCAAGTTGCTAATATTCTCACCAAGGCCCTACCAAGTACCTTATTTTATCAGTTCCTGTCTAAGCTGGGTGCTTACGACTTGTACGCTCCAGCTTCAGGGGAGTGTTAGAAAAGTCCATGTAAAGGCCCATGTATGAGCCCATTTAATTTCTTGTTTTCCTTTAGTCCCACACCGTGTATAAGGGACTCCTCTCTCTTTCTCCCTCATATATATATATATGTATATATGTATTCATACATTGTATTTATGACTTGAGAAAATATATACAAGGTTCAGCTCTTTTTCTACAAGTCATAATCTCACTAATGCCTAAGTATATCATGTCTTTCCTTATTGTTTCATTCCAAATCTTTATTGGTCTACCCCTCCCTCGTTTAACATGCCTAGTGACTAAAACTCTCACATCGCCTGACAGGTGCCTCTAATGGTCTCCTTTGTACGTGTCCAAACCATTTTAGTCGAGCTTCGGTATCTTCTCTGCAATTGGTGCCACACATGTCTTATCCCTGATACATTCATTCCTAATTTTATGCAGTCTCGTGTGTCCACACATCCACCTAAGCATTCTCATCTCCGCAACTCCCATTTTTTGCCCATGTACACAATTCACAACCATAGAGCATCACTGGTCTAATTGCAGTACGATAAAACTTACCTTTAAGTTGTAATGGTACTTTATGATCACATAAGATCCCTGACGAGCCTCTCCACTTCAACCAACCTGCTTGGATTATATATATCACATCTTTATCAACACCTCCATCTTTTTAAACTATCGATCCAAGATATTTAAAGCACTCGCTGCGGGAAATATCTTGATCACCCAACTTAATAACGAAGTCATCCATCCTTCTAGCACAGCTAAATTTAAGCTTCAACCTAAAATCTTTCTTTTCTAAAGTGTCTCGCCAAGATTCAAGTTTCGCATTTACACCCTCGCGCGTCTCATGATCTCATCAACCAAAATGATATCATCCGCAAACAATAAACACCAAGGTATTGCTTAAAGCTAAACCCTGATGTAAGCCAACAGTGGTAGGGAATTCCTGTGTTAATCTTCCAGATGTCCTAAACCTTATCACTGAATTTGTATACATATCTTTGATTATGGAAACCAACTATTACCCAAAAGAGAGAATCATCGATACATGGTACAAGAAGACAATGATAAGTTGCTGGAACTGCTGCTTACAGCTTTGTAAATGTTCACAGAGGGGTAGTTATGAATATTAACTCAGTGACCAACTTAGCTGTCCGATGTTTCTACTGGCATACAAATTGGAGCACCCTAGTCCCTAGGTTGACCCAACCGAAGCCTGTAGTAATAGGATTAGCTCCTAGCAGATCTCCCTTTCAACCAACAGTAGATAGGAACCAAACTGCTTCATGAGTTTCTAAACACAATTCACATAACACTTTCATTGGCAAACTGAATCCTACCCAACCATTTGGCCCTCTCCTCAAAACCCAAATAGTATAAGAAATGAACATATTAATTACTGAAATCATGACAACAAAGATTTTTTAGTTATTAATGTTACTCAAAATACAACTCCATGTGGCTTTTGGAAGGGATCAAACGCATCAAACAGGGCACGGGCTTCAGAAGCCCATCGGGGTTTATTTTCACCATCGTCAGAATTACAGTCATCGTACGGACAATCGAAGCCTACAATTGCATTCAACACATTTTTTCCTATTTTCTACATATTTTGAGTACTATTTTAAGATTTAGGTTAAATAACCCAATTGGGCAATCTGAGTCATTGGATGCATTTAACTTATATCCTAATCATATTTATAGACATAAGATATTAAGGCAGATATTAACTGTTGCATTTAGAGTTGAGCCACTTGGTCCTCACAACATAGTTGCCGACCGCCGCCACCTCCCTATGCTCCAGCAAGCCATCTAAACCCCTCCTCAAGCTTCTCGACCAAATCCAACCCTCTCCGCACTCCCCTACTATACCAAAGCTTTCCCGACTCAGCCGAGCTCGTGCCAGCCGGCCCGAGCCCCGCTAGCCTGCCTTGAGCCCACTCAGCCATTGTGAGCCCCATCCTGCACCATAGTGCCATCTCACACTTCAAGCTACACCCGATCCACATTCCGCCATGCCCTAATATCCGTGGGTTTGTTCTAAATTACTTGTCATTTATTTTACATTGTACAGACAATTTGTACCATAAATAATATTCATTTATTATGCTTTGTCTCATTACATCACTGAATGTGTCGCGCTTATTTATCGTGCAATCAATTTTATTGCACTCTCTTTAATTTGATATACTCATCAGTCACGCTAATTTGAATTCGTTGCGACCAACAATTACTTTAGTGTAAATTTTAAATTTTGCTAATTAATTTAATCTAGTATTGGATGCTGCTACCTGAAAATTTTTTTTAGTTGCATTTCTTGTTAGCGCTGGATTAATTGAGGCTTTATTTTACATCTATCATGTGCTTGCCCACATTCTTACATGGAGTTATATTCACGTCCAATACTGTAACTTCATCCTGAGCCACTTAGTGCTATCCTTTTTAAGGTATTGGATAAACTTCCACCCAAATAAAACAGTGAGTACAGGTGCCAAGTAGACCAGATCAAAGTATAGACAAGACTTGATTAATTAGGCCCATCTTTATTAACGTCTTAGCGAGGATGAAGCTCAACCAAGATAAATGATTTCATGTTTCCTTACTACTAAATATGATAAATTTAACATATTTTGTAATTGTTTTACCATATAGTAGATAACGATATCATTCCATCTCATGTCCGTAAGGACTTAGGTCTCCTTATGGGGATAATACTGTTGAAACCAAGCCAAAAAAATACATATGTAGTGTGCCGTTCTATGACCATGTCTACACCAATAAATCATGCAAACAGCAGATCATGACAAATTAAACGTTACAAACTTATAGATCATGTTAAGTATTTCAATGCAAAAAAAAAAGTAAATTGGCAATTTAAGATTTTAAAAACAGCATCAAAATCAAAAATGAAAGAGCAAGCATATCTTCAAAGGTATTGAAATAACAAAGCAAATTCAAAACAATTAAAGTGCAATAAAATAAAGATTTGACTGCTGATCACAACATTCACTAGAAAGATAAGTAATATACAAAAAAATGCTCAAGGTCTTAAGAATACTGAAACAGATAAACCAGTGGTAATAAAACCTTCCTTTCATGCAATTAAACCTTTGACAACAAAATAGAATTAACACAAACTAGTAAACGAGCCATCAAGAGACACATGGAAAAAGATAAAGCAGGTGTCGTAAGTCGAGTGCCTTTGCAAGAAGATGGGGGCAGATTCACCACCATGGCTTTAAGATGTTAGAGTTTTGCTCCCTATTTTACCAATTAGTTCTAGATCCTATGATATTTCTCCAATATCATAAGTAGGTCAGGGCTTCACAACTCCTACCTATATTGATTCCAAAAATAAAAATAAAAAACTGAGGGCCTTTGTCAACTTACGATGCAAAAATGCAATCTTAGGCCCTATTTGGGAGAGTGTGAAGAGCGATGGTGATTGCAAAAGCGGTTATGAAAAACACAGGTAATATTTGGGCATGTATGACCACAAAAGTTAATTTCCAAATGATGATTAAGATCAAAGCACCACCGGTCATGCAAGTGTAGTCAAGCATTAGCTATGGTGAACACCCCCAGACCCCATAAAGTGAAATTTGGGCCAAAAAAAACTGTTCCAAATGCAATTAAATTATCATCACTGCATTTACTACCATGGTTCCACACTACCACCGCTCAAACAGTAGTACTGTCCTAAACAGAGCCTTAGTCACAACAAGTCAAAATTTCTAATAAAGAAAATAGGAATTCTCCAAACTTTCCTGTGTTTGGAAAGTACATAAACTTTATCACAAAAGGGGCAGGCGTGAGTAACATAAGCTATTCCACTCAATCCATCAAAACAAACAAGCCACAAAAGTGAAACTTAAAATGGACCAAATAAAGAAAAAGTGTACTAAACAGAGTAAAAAATTACAAGTGCAATCTAAGAAGACTGGAGGTGGGAAAAAAGAAGTGTCTAGCAACTGAATGAATGATAAAAGGAAGATGAAAATTGGAAAATATTTTAAGCACCAAAAGCTGCAAGATCAACTTACTGGACAGTCAACAAAAGAAACATGCCTTAAAAGCTTCATCTTCGTATTCTCAAACCCCGGTACATCACATGGAGGATTGTCTTCTTTCCCACTCCCATAAGCCCTGTATAGAATGTTATGTCACCAATAATGCAACTATATAAAAATAAACATCATCTCTTCCTTAGAGATTGGGTATTATCATACTTGTAACACATTGGCCTTGGGCATCTATCATCTTCACATTTAAATATCTTTGCATTTGCATATCCAAGTTTTATGGTGATGTTGCGTTCCAATTCATTCTTGAAACGAACAGTCTACAAATACATAAACCCATCTACTGATTAAAAAAAGGCTAATCACATTTACTGAACAAACAATTCCATAGAAAAAAATGTTGATGCACTGACTAAAAAAGTATTCAATTCATTCAATAAATATGAAACTATTGTCATCTAAAATAAGAAAATAGTTTGATTAACAAGTGTCATAATTAGACCATGTCAATTTGAGTTGATATGTCAGAATATATGATTCGGTGATATACCGGAGATAATTTAAAATATTTTTCAATATTTTATAGGCCTAGTCGGAGGAAGGTCGGAGGCGAAGATGACGACAGCGAAGGAGGATACCGTGGAGCCGGAACCGCGGCTGCCTAAGTGGGGCTTGCTCGCTAGAGGAGAGAGCTACCAATATATCACAAACAAGAGGAAAATAGATTAATTATTGCATACATTATAAGACCCAAGAGTCTTAAAATAGACGTACAATGGACATAGTTGGAAATAAACGATACACTTGGACAACAGACCTAATTGGAAATAAGCGACATATATGGACTCAAATAAAAAGGACGAACTAAAAAGAAATGTGACATAAAAACACAAATAATTATAAAATAACTTTTCATAATAACCCATAACATCTCTCCCACCTGCAAAAAAACAGTTTGACCTCGAGCTCGAGGGAGATCAATGGTGTCTGCCTTAGCCGACACCTTCATCATCAGAGTCCTCGATCTGCAGGTAGAAAAGTTGTTTGCACCTGTGGTCGCGAGTGTACGGCTCATCGCAGTTATAACATAAGCCTTGTGCGTGTCGTTCCATCATATCGGCACGAGATAGTCGACGGATTGGTGGAGCTATATGACCCTTTGGGCGGCCTTGCTGAATGCCGGAGTCGGTGGGCGGATAGGCCTCATGTGCCAGTTGGAGGCGACGGTCACACAACCGAGCCAGACTTATAGCAATTACTAAGTCTGGAGGGGCCTCAAATTCGACATCAAGTCGCAGACGCTCGCGAAGTCCGGCGGTGAAGATGGCGACCTACATCTCTGGGGGGCGTGACGTGCGCTAGAATCAGCTAAAACTGGTCCAGAAAATCATCCCTGGATCTCGTTTGTCGTTGTGTCATGAAGGCACCAACAGGATTGCTGCGGATGGGAGGGCCGAAACGTAGGTTGCAGATGCACATGAAATCTTCCCACGTCAGTCCTGGTTGATCGACAAGGAGACGAGTGGCCCAAAGTAGAGCGGAGTCGAGAAGATGGAAGGAAGCCAGGGGAAGCCGCTCCACAGCCGAAATGTATTGATGGCCAAAGAAATGTTCGCACCTGGTGAGCCAACCTAAGGGGTCCGTCTTCCCATCGTAAGTTGGAAACTCCAATCGAGTGTAGCGCAGTGGGGGAACAACCTCAGGGCATACGAGGGCAGTTGGTGGTTGCAGTGCCTGACTGTTGCAAGCATGCTCGTGTGCAGGAGCGGTGGAGAGATCATCGAGGCGCGCTTGGAGAGTGCAGTAATGGCCTCTTGATGACGTTCCGCAATTGCAGTTTGTTGCAACATGAAGGTCTGCACCATTGTCAGAAATTGGCTGAGCTGATCCGATGAGTCGCCCATGTTGTGTTGGGCGGAGGATATTGAGCGAGTTACGGGTGGATTTGAGTTCAGATGGGTGAGCGGAGCGGACGAGCGCGAATTTGGCATGCCACGTGACCCGCGGTGCTTCCCTATGCTGGTACAAGTGAAATTCTCGGGGTGGAGTCTGGTTGGCTAGGAAATAATCGGCACCTGAGTTTGAATTTTGCGGTTGGCTAGAAAATAATATATTTCACAAGGTGGACCAAATGCGGTTGGAAAAACAATATGGTCCGGGAGTTGCGGTCAATTTCACGCGCGACTGATGCAACGGCCAATTCCACGAAACAGAAAAGGAAATAATCCCCACGCGGGCATGCCAATTTCACACGGAAACCGCGCGTAACTATAGCAGAAGCGGCTCGAGGAAAACACGCGTGACAGAAGGTTGACTTTGGTGTCGACGAGACGGAGGAAATATAGACGACGGTTCAAAGCCGGCGGAAAATCGACGAGGACGGATCCGAATTTGATGGTAGCGCTCTTAAGATCTATCTTTGAGAAAACTTGGGATCCGCTAAGCATATCGAGCATATCATCCAATCGGGGGATTGGATATCTATACTTGATGGTAATTTTATTTATCGCACGGCTATCCACACACATGCGTCATGTCTCATCTTTCTTGGGGACAAGAAGGGCAGGAACGGAGCAAGGACTCATGCTTTCCCTGATATGACCCTTTAATTAAATCGGTGACCTGCCGGTGAAGCTCTTCGTGTTCCTTAGGGCTCATTCGATAATGTGGCAAATGAGGGAGGCTAACACCAGGCATAAGATCAATACATTGTTGTATATCACGCATGGGAGGGAGGTAATCAGGAAGCTCCTCGGGCATAATACTCGAGAATTCAAAAATAAGTGGACGAACTCTACTCGGATCTACGTAGACTCTAGACAGGAATCCAGACAGGCTAAGATATAAACGACCTCACTCCCCTTCATCTCTTCCTAGAATTGGGTCCCAGAAAGTAACATATGTGCTGAAGGAAACGAGATCGCAGCGATAGGAGAAGACATGCTACTACTAGGTGAGGAATACTCTACGGGTTTGGGCAGAGGCCCGTTCTTCTGGGGAAGAAGAACGATCTTATACCCACTTCGCTCAAACGTATATGAATTCTTCGCTCCGTTATGAATCACTTGTCTATCAAACTGCCATGGACGTCCTAACAAGATGTGACACACCTCTATGGTCGCAACATGACACCAAACAGAACCTTGGTGGGAACTACCTATGGAAAACTGTTGTGTCTCAACCATTCGTCCTCAGTGGAAATTTTGGGGGTGAGGAGACTATGTTGCATGACACATACTAAATGCTCAGCGTGCTCTCCTTCGACCTCTACCTCGTCTTCGACTGTTGGATCAGGACGAGAGTCAGTAAGGAAGACTCCGTACTCGGGCTCCTGATCTTCCTCGGACTCAACCACTGCTACAAACTGTCTACGGGGGCACTCTGAGGATTTGTGACCCGGCTGCACGCACTTAAAACATCGAAAGGTTCCCAGGTTAGGTCGGGAGTCCATAACCTCTTTGCCGTTAATAAAGGCAGGAGGCGGAGTAGGAACACCGGTGGACCCTGGAGGGCGGCTCTGATCGGGAAATTTTAGAGTGGACGCGTTTGTATTAGGAAGTCTATCAGCAGTCCTGGGGACGAAAGCTTTCTTCTGCAGTGATGCTTCTACGCGACGGGCCCTACTGGAAATCTCCCCTAAGTCTCGAAAATCGTGAAGCTCTAGCTGCTCACGAATGGCATAACGTAGACCGTTTAAATAGCGAGACACGGTCATATCGTCCTCCCCCTGGATGTCTAACCTAGATTGAAGGATAAGAAACTCGTTGGTGTAATCGTCCACCGTCAGTTTATCCTGACGCAGGTTGTGGAACTTGCGATATAGACTTTGAAGATAATCTGGGGGGCATACCGTTTGCGCAACTGAGTTTTAAATTCAACCCAGGTAGTGATAGGGGCTAGACCTAAAGTGAAATGTGTACGCTCCAACTGAACCCACCAAACTAGTGTTGGTCCCTTGAGCCTAAGGGTGGCATACTCGACTTGACGGTTGATGGGCATTTGTTTCCAGGCCATGAATCGCTCCATTCGTTCACACCAATCAAAGGCACCCTTCAGGTTCTACTCGGCCCTCGAAATCTCCTACATCCAATTTAACGCCCGTATCCCAACGTGGTTGGTTTTGGGGTTCATGACGTTGTGGCAAGGGTTCTTCCTCCCTAGGGTTTGGTGGAGGTGCCTGATATAGTCCTAGTTGACGTTCGGCTTCTAAAGCATTAACGGAGGCCCTTAACCCGGTAACGACGTGGCGATTATCTCTCATGTTGGCATTAAGCGTGCCGACTGACTTCATCAGTTCACTCATTTGTTTGGCTAGGTCGCCCAAAGTGGTTTCTATTTGATCAAAACGATTCTCCATATATATATATATTTTTTTAAATAACAGTTTTTGTTTTTTTTTAAAAGAAAACAGTAAAAAAAACTTGTTTAAAACAGGAAAATATTTTTTTTTGTAAACCAGCGAACTCAATGTTTTTTTAAACGGTATGTTTTTTTTTTTAACCTAAAAAAAATTTCCAAAATATTTCAAATCGAGAACTCAATATTTTGTACCAAACTGATGTGTTATAATTTTAGAAAACACAGTCTCTGGGTAATTTAAGAATTTATTTAGAAATTTAGCCTTGCCTTGATCCCGAGAGAGGGGGATTTCCGAAAACAATAGATCGTTACTCGGTACGATGTGCTCAATGAGTAGCGGAGAAATCTTAAGCGAGTTTTGCTCACGCCGCAAGCGAATAATTATTTCTAGCTGTGAAACCCACAATGAACTGGGAAATTCACGACAACGGGAGAGAAAGCATGAAGGGTAATTGTGAATACAACAACAACAACAGAACCCATATAGTCCCCAACAACAGAACCCATTATTTCTAGCTGTGAAGGGTAATTGTGAATGATCACTTAAAATAAAATTGCATAAAATACTCTAATAATGGGGAGCAGAAATTATACCTTCGCTATTTCCAGGAAAGAACAGTGTTGTTTGGCTGGTATTGGACGGGTTCGGCAAGGTCTCTGGACGGGAAGGTTAGGCGGACGGTGAACCGGGCTGGAAACGGAAAGGCTCGTCGGGTTGGAGCGATGGAGGCGTCACAGACGGGGAGGTGGAAGAGATGTGGAAGGGAGTTTGGCGCCGATGGGCTAACAAGGGGTGATCGATGGGAATACTGTGGGTGGCGGGGTTTTCTGGCCGGCTGGGTCGGAGACGAGCAGAACGGATGCCGAGGACGACAGTCGCAGAGGGCAAGACTGGGTGGAGAGGGAAGGGCAGCCGTAAGCTATCCTTCCCCGAATGGAGACGTCGGAAACTTGTGGCGTGCTGGTGGCAGGCGGTAGCAGCGGGGGTTTCGACGATGGAAGCTCCCTGGATGGACGAGAAGCAGGAACAGTGAACTGTTTCTCATTTTTCTCTAGGCTGCTGTCCAGGGAGGAGAAGATCGGTTTTTAAAAGCTGAAAAAAGAAATTGTAGCTGGCAGAAATTAAGTTTGGGAAAGTAATGGTGGCCGGCTGAATTAAATAGGGGGCTGGTAAATCAAGAGGTGCTGCAGTAACTCCAAAACAGTTAATGAAAAGAATAAATAGGGGGGTTACAAAAAGGATTTTGGAAATTACCAATTCAGAAGTGGATTTCTTTCCCCAAAACAAGTAATTTCAGATTATGTGTATTCTGAAATTAACTATTTAATAATTTGTATTTCATGCAATTTCATATTTACCCAATTACCTTCATACCCTCCCAATCACCATTATCGGACAAATTTATTTAAGGTCATATTGGCTGGTCAGACCAAGAGGCCAATATAAAAACTAACAAGAATATTTAAGTGATGAGCATACAACATTGTAACAAACATGCGTTAATGACAAACTTGAAAAAAAACGAACGAAACACACGAACAAAACAAACAAACAAACAAAGGAATTAAAGAGATGCGCCCTCGAACGCATCAATAACATAAATACAACATTCTTAAAGCAATTAAAAATATCAAAGCATTCTTAAATCCTAACAATAACAAGTGTTGAATCAAAATTTTCCTAGCAATTAAAAATTTTAAGCATTCCTATGGCACCATTAACTTGCACAGCTACTAAAGACATACTTTATTTTTTATCCCATTTTTTAATGTTTCAACCTTCTTCATCGATCTCGTAATCATCAAAACAAAATTTTCCATTGTGATATATCTAGAAATATTGGCAATATATCATCATTCATAATGCAAAACAATATTTCATAGCCGATAGTAAAACATTAAATCAGTAGACATATCTGATATGTCAGATGACACTACAACAATAATATTTAGGAAATGGCACAAAACAATGGTATTCTCAGTAAATATCCATCTGCATACTAGATAGAAGTGCTATTATAACAAATAGATATATACTGATGGGATAACGACTTGTAGCCGTTCATCTAGTCATCTTGTGTGGAGCGTCGACTTAATAATTTTGATTATTGTTAATTGTTATGTACTTTTGTAATTTTATTTTAAGAATATTTGTATAATCATCCTCATCAAAGATCATGGCTGCTATTGGTGTTTCTGAACTCTAAAAATAGGACTAACTGTTGCATTTTTGGGATCAAAAATTTGGAATAACTCCTTTCTGTCTACTGGTGCTGAAGCAGGAACATAAGCATGAAGCAACGGAATCCCTCCCCTCTTCCACCCCATTTCTTCCCCCTCCACTCTAGCCGACCACCACCACATAGCCCGTGACCACCTTCTTCGGCCCTCCACCCACTCTCTAACAACTACCCCATGACTACCCCCCCGCTACTAATTAACTACAATAACTACTACACCCCACTACCTATTAACCACCATATAACTACTACACCCCACTACCTATTAACCACCATATAACTACACAGAACTTCCTATTAAACTGCCTCCACCCCATTCCCTCCTCCAAAGCCCTCTTCAACCACTGAACCGTCCCTCCCAACCCTTAGCCATCTAGGAAGCACGGACACGTCAAATTGAGGCATGTACTCATACCGGGTGCGTTTCCGGTATGGGTACACACATTGGACGCGCGGATACGCTTATTAGGTTTAATTCGTCGTGCAGCTCCTTCTGCTTTGTTGTTCCAATCGTTCGTTCTTCTCTCCGTTTCCCGGCCGTAATCCTGCACCGTTCGTCGATCGTTCTCGCCGGCTGCTAGGTTCGTCGATCGTTTTCACTGGCTGCTACATTCATCGATCGTTTTCACTGGCTGCTACATTCATCAATCATTCTCGTCGGCTTATGCGTTCGTCGATCGTTCTCGCCGGCTGCTGCGTTGGTAGATCATTTTCGACGTCTGCTGCGTTCGTCGTTCTATCTCGCTGGCTGTTGCGTTCGCCGACGATCAATTTCGTTGTCCTCCGTCTCCTGATCGTAAGCTTGCTTTCTTCTTCTTCTTCTTATTATTATTATTATTATTATTATTCTACGATCAATCTCGACGTCATTTGTCTCCCGGTCGTAAGCTTGCTTTCTTTTTCTTCTTCTTCGTAAGCTTGCTTTCTTCCTCTTCTTCGTAAGCTTGCTTTCTTCTTCTTCTTCGTAAGCTTGCTTTCTTCTTCTACGATCAATCTTCTTCTTCCGGGTCGTAAGCTTGCCTTCTTCTTCTCCTTCTTCACCGCCATCCGTCTCCCGATCGTAAGCTTGCTTTCTTCTTCTTCGATGTCATCCGTCTCCCGATCGTAAGCTTGCTTTCTTCTTCTTCGATGTCATCCGTCTCCTGATCGTAAGCTTGCTTTCTTCTTCGCCGACATCCGTCCCCCGATTGTAAGCTTGTTTTCTCTTTCATCTTCTTGCGGAAATCAGAAACAGTTTTGCATCTTCTTGCTGAAATCAAAAACGATTTTGCATCTTTGCAAATCCTTTTGATGGAGTTTACATGCTTACTATCGCTAACTTGTTTCTAGATGAACCAGAAATTGAAGATGCGTTAATCCTCAATAATGGGTGTTGGAGAAACATATTTTATGTTATTTTATGTATTTTATTATGTGAGTGGGTTTAGTCCCACACCGTGAGTCTAGTGTTATGTGTCTATATATTCACCTATTTAAAGCCCCCTATGTGGATGAATGAAAACAACACCTTTCTTTTCTCTCCCAATTAGTTTCAACATGGTATCAGAGCCTTAGTGTTCTCGAGTCTCCCAATCGCGTTTCCGCTCCCGCATCCCGCTCGTTTTTCCACTCCCGCACGCGATACCACTCTCGCTTCCCGCTCACTAGTCGATCCCGTCCCAGCCGCTTCTCGCGTCTTCTGTTCCACGCTTCTCTCCTTCCAGCAGTAGCAGCAAAGGCAGCGCTTTCATCCAGGAGCGGCGGTCTCGTTCCAACAGCGCGCGCGTCAAGCAGCAGCAGCGGGTCTCGTTCCTCCAGCAGTGCGCGGGTCTCTCGATCGTCAAGCAGCAGCGCCTCTCCCAGCAGCAGCGTTCTCTCGTCCTCTAGGGGCGCCGGTCTCATGGGTTTTTGATTCCCTCATTTTCGGCATTCCCTATCCGGTTTATTGTTATTCTTCCTTCCATTTCTATTGGACATGTGGGTTCTTTCCCTCTTTCTATGAGGGTAGCCCTTATCTTCCGTCACCTATGGTGATCCTTCGTGAGTGCCCTCGATTTCTATTCGGGCCCTTCTATGGAGGGGAGTGACTCCACTACAAATATGTCTTCCGGTGGACCTGCTCCTCCTCCGCCTCCAGCCTCCATTGGTTCGGGCCGTATAAATCCTGAACATGACACCCCTCAAATCACTACTATGAAATTGTATGGTTCCAACTACCTTCGTTGGGCACGCTCTATTATTCTTGACCTCAAATGTCGCCGGTTGTTTGGCTATGTCAGCGGCACGACGAAGGCTCCGCCTCCTGCTTCTCCAGAGTGGCCTTAGTGGGAGTCTGAGAACTCTCTTGTGATGACCTGGTTGCTTAACTCTATGATGGAGCCCATCGCTCGAAATTATCTCTTCTTGGATACGGCTATGGATATCTGGAAGCGCGCAGATACCACCTACTCATGCCGAGGAAATGCGGCTCAGATCTACCAACTTCGACGCTGAATATTCCTCCTCGGTCAGGGCGATCGACCACCATCTGCCTACTACTCGGAGTTCACCCAACTCTATCAGGAGTATGATCACTTTGATTCTCTGACCCTCGTGTCTCCTAAAGATGAGGTGTTGGTGAGAGCAAGGTTAGAACGGAATCGCATCTTCGAATTTCTTCACGGCTTACATCAGAATTTTGACCCGATTAGCATTCAGATTCTGGAACGCTCTCCTCTTCTTTCTTTACCTAAAGTATACAGCCTCGTTCAGCAGGAATTTGACAGCCGACAGACTCTCCTTCCCGACTCTGCCACCGAAGGCTCTGGCCTTGTCACTCTCTCTCACCTCGGGGTTCGTCCAGCTCGTGACACCAGATCGAAGCCTATGGAGAAAGATCACCTCGTGTGTGATTATTGCGGGAAGCCTCGCCATACAAGAGATACTTGCTTCAAGCTCCATGGTTTTCCTTCTCCCAGGGGTGGTCTTGCTCCTCGTGGTGGCCGAGGCTCCGGTCGCTCCCAGAATTGATCAACCATGTCCCGATATGCTCACTTATTTGATGTTGTGGAGGATAGCTCTGTTCCTCTCCCTCTAGATTCCAACACGACACCTCCCGCTCTGTCAGCTGAAGAAATTCTGGCCTTCCGTCGGTTGTGCATGGAGCTCCTGCTGGGCTCACCAGTTCCTCTTCTTATGCCCATCAGGGATCCGCAGGTGCTCATTCTGCCTCCACCCACATGTCCTCATAGTGGATCATTGACACCGGCGCCACTGACCACATGACTGGGTCATCTACAGGTTTTGTGTCCTACACCTCATAGTCCGGCAGAGATAAAGTGAGCATTGTCGATGGCTCTTTATCTCTCATTGCTGGGAAAGCATCCATTCCATGCTCCTCTCTGACGCTCTCCTATGTTCTTCACGTTCCTGCTTTCCCTCGAAATCTTCTGTCTATTAGTCATTTGACTAATTCTATGGACTGCTCAGTGACTTTTTATCCTACCTTTTGTGTGTTTCAGGACCTAAAGACGGGGACGGTGATTGGCTCTGGTAGGCTGTGCAACGGTCTCTATGTGTTCGACCCATCTTCCTCCACTTCCTCCAGCCTCACTCCGCCTCCAAAACCTCTTCATGCTGATCGGGCTTCTGATTTGGATTCCTGACATTGTCGCCTTGGACATCACCCTATCTCTACTATGAAGCTTCTGCTTCCTGTTATTTCTCCTACTATGTTTAGTGTTTTTCATTGTGATGTATGTGAACTTGCTAAACATCATCGTAGTTCTCTACCTCTTATGTCTCCACGCAACTCAGTTCCATTTGCCCTTATCCATACTGATGTTTGGGGGCCCAGTCCTACTGCGTCTATTTCTGGTTGTTCATGGTTTGTTTCTTTTATTGATTGTTACTCTCGTTGTACTTGGGTGTATTTGATGAAACATAAAAGCGACGTGTTTTCTCTCTTTCAACGCTTCCACAACAAGGTCACCACTCAGTTTGGTGCTACCATTAAGATCTTGCACGGTGACAATGGCCGGGAGTATTGACTCCCGCTTTGAAAAATATATGAGTGATCTCGACATCATACATTAAACCTCTTGTGTTTACACAACAGTTCAGAATGGGGTTGATGAGCGCAAGAACCGATACCTCCTTGAGGTTGCCCGATATCTTCTTCTCCGCATGAACCTCCCTAAATATTATTGGGGTGATGTCGTTCTCACCGTTGCCTATCTCATCAATCGTCTCCCTACTCGTGTCCTTGGATTCCTTTCCCCCCTGACCACTCTGGATATTCGACCCTCGTCTCTCTCGCCTCGTATCTTTGGATGCGTGTGTTTTGTGCACATCCATCCCAAGACCAAACTCGATCCCCGTGCGCTGAAGTGTGTCTTCATTGGATACTCTCCTACCCAGAAAGGCTATAAGTGCTTCCATCCCATTACTAAGCGGACATTTGTTACAATGGATGTCACCTTCCGGGAATCTGAAGCCTATTATGGGACCTCTCTTCAGGAGAATACAAGTACTACGGAAGTGAGTTCCCCTCCTTCTGTTACTTTGCTTATTTCTCCGACATTACTTCATGTCCCTAGTGATCGGCTGTTCCTTTGCCTATTTCTCCGTCATTACCTCCTGTCTCTAGTGATCTGGATGTCCCTCCTATCCCTGTGAACCCAGTGCTGCCTCCTCTATTGCAGGTTTACACTCGTCGTAAAAGGGACACAAACACACGAGCCTTGCCCACTCTACTTGGGTTACCACTTGATCCATCTTCAAGTACTGACAAAGGTAATTCTACCATGCATCCTCTTTCTCATTTTGTGACCTATGACTCTTTGTCTCCGTCACATAGAGCATTTGTCACCTTCTTGTCTTCCACATCTATTCCTCGATCTTGGCAGGAAGCTCTTGAGCACAGTGAATGGAAGGCAACCATGTTGGAGGAAATGGTGGCCCTTGACAAGAATCATACTTAGGATATTGTCCATCTGCCTAAAGGGAAAACTTCAGTGGGATGTAAGTGGGTCTTCTCCGTGAAGCAAAACTCCCAAGGCCTTGTTGAACGATACAAAGCCAGGCTGGTTGCTAGAGGATATACGCAAGCTGCCGGTATTGATTATCAAGAGACATTTGCTCCAGTTGCTAAAATGAATTCAATCCGGATCTTGCTTTCATGTGTCGTGTATAAAGGATGGAGCCTTAGTCAGTTGGATGTGAAGAACGCATTTCTTCACGGTGATCTTGAGGAAGAAGTTTGCATGGCCCTGCCTCCTGGTGTTCTTCCAAAAGAGTCAGTAGGAAAAGTTTGCAAGTTAAAGAAAGCCTTGTATGGCTTGAAGCAATCTCCACGTTCTTGGTTTGGGAGATTTCACCGGGCAATGATGTCATTCGAATACAAACAGAGCAATGTCGATCACACCTTGTTTGTGAAACACAGGGATGGAAAGTTGGCTGATCTTATTGTCTATGTAGATGATATAGTGATAACCGGTGATGACACAAACGAGATTGAACACCAAAAGTCTAGGTTGGCTAAGGAATTTGAAGTGAGAGACCTTGGACCTCTCAAGTACTTTATTGGCATAGAGGTGGCCAGATCCAGACATGGGATCTTTATATCGCAGAGAAAGTACATCCTAGATTTGCTTGAGACGACTGGAATGATTGGATGCAGGCCCGCTGACACCCCAATTGAGGCCAATCACAAGCTTGGTAGAGATGGTGGAGAAGTGGTGGATGACATACGAGGTTTCCAAGTTCCAACGACTAGTGGGGAAACTTATTATCTCTCCCATACCCGTCCGGACATCTCGTATGCAGTGGGTGTCCTTAGCCAGTACATGCACTCACCAAGATCACATCACCTCGGGGTTGCATACAAAGTTCTGAGGTATCTCAAATCCACTCCTGGCAAGGGCATTATGTTCTCACCCAACGAGGCATTAACAGTAGAAGTCTATATTGATGTGGACTGGGCAGGTTCTATTGATGACCGAAGATCTACTTCAGGATATTGCTCTCTTGTTGGGGGTAATTTGGTGACCAGGAGAAGCAAGAAGCAGCACGTGGTCGCTAGATCCAGTGCTGAGGCCGAGTTCCGAGCAATGACACAGGGGATATGTGAAGGGTTGTGGATTCAGATTATTATGAGGGACCTGGGTATGGAATGTGCTGGTCCAATCAGGATCTATTGTGATAATAAAGCTTCTATCAGTATTGTCCACAATCCAGTACAACATGATCGTACTAAACACGTGGAGATTGACAGGCACTTCATTAAGAAGAACACAGTTAGGGGGATTGTAAGTACTCTCTTTGTTCCATTGAACCAGCAGCTCGCGGATGTGCCTACTAAGGGCTTGAATCAGTGCTCCTTTGACAAGATATTAGGCAAGTTGGGCATGACAGACATTACACACCCAACTTGAGGGGGAGTGTTGGAGAAACATATTTTATGTTATTTTATGTATTTTATTATGTGCGTGGGTTTAGTCTCACACCGTGAGTCTAGTGTTAGGTGTCTATGTATTCACCTATTTAAAGCCCCCTATGTGGATGAATGAAAACAACTCTTTCTTTTCTCTCCCAATTAGTTTCAACAATGGGGAAGAAGAGGAAGAAAATGACCGATGAATATTCTTAAAATTGAAATGATTATGAATATTTTTTGTTTGAGAACTTCATATTATATTGCATTAACTAAAAATTTGTACTTCAATTGATGATTTATGCAATAATGCTTGATCTTTTATTTATTTTTTAGGACTTTTAATTACATTTGTGATATATATATATTATATTTAATACAGCATAGCCCGTCGTACCCATATTCTTATTTTTAAAATTTTGTCGTATTGTCGTACCGGATATGTATCGTACCCAGTATTTGTACCCGTACAGGTGCTTCCTAGCTAGCCATACACATCTGGTGCTTCCTAGCTAGCCATACACATCCATCGCTCCAAACCCCGTCCAGGCAGCTGAATGCTACACAGACTTCTCCCACCTCCCAGGATCTCCTCCAGCCCATTCCAACACCCCCTACAGCCCTCACTCCACCAACCAACCTGTTGGAACCCCTCCATCCAGTTCAGCAGCTCTCGGGCACCTTTTGAAGCCTCAAACTCCTGGCCATAGTGCTTCCGAGCCTCTCCCTGCATTGAGGAAGTATCCACAACCCTTATACAAAAGTATTCTTGTTTCCAGATAGCCTCTGGCCTCGGCAAAAATTCAGATTCTACCGACACCGTCTCTTCAGACACCATTCCCTCAGCATTATATCCTATAAGCCTTGTATCCCAAAGCTTTCAATCCAATTCTGAGTTCACTTAGTGCACATAAGATTTTCTTTGTTGAACATCGTATCAATTCTCAATTTTTGGATACTTTCTTGTAATTTGTAGGGCATATTCGATTATGTATTTGTCACTTTGTACTCCTGAATGTACACATCCACTATGAAGTATGGATACTTGCAAAGAACTTATGTATCATTTCTGAAACGTTTCAAAGTCAGGAAACTCTTGGAAACCTGTTCCCAAAATTCTCGAAAAAATTTATTTTAATTTTAGATTAAAAAAAAATTTTGATGTTTATAGATACTATCGGATACGCCTGAGTATGCATGAAAATGCCCAAAAAATTGTATGTTTTATGACGGTGATATGGAGAGTCATGTGACAGAGAAAGTGTTGTGATAAGTTGTGTGATTCCATTGATTACATACTTATAGTCATGGCTCGTATTTAAGATATGATATGTTTTTTGTGATACATAAACCTTGTCTTCATTCAATATATGAGTTGCATATGTGTGATGTCGAGTTCATGTCGGTTTGAATTTGAAATGTAGGATTGCGGGGATATATCGGGGATATTTTACAATATCAGATTTTAATATTTAAATAAATTTACTAATATATTTACACATTTTTGTAAATATATAAAATTGTACACATATATGTTTATAAACTACACAATAATTATATATACATAATATATATTTATAAATTACACAAGAAAGAGGCGTTGACGGCAGTAAATGACATTATAAAAACCAAATGAGAGTGAGATGAGAAAGTCATCTAATCTAGGCTCAAAGAGATGCACGAAATGAAATATTACCGTTCAGTCACTTAAAAGAAATGAAAAACTATATATTTTTAATACTCTTGGCGATATATCGGCCGCGAGATATCGCCTGGTATATCGGGTAAGACCGATATATCGGGGGATATTTTTGCTTAAAATGTCAATGTTGTGGCATTTTCTGCCCAGTACCTTTATGTCGGCCGACATCTACAACACTGATTGAGAGATAATGATGAAAAAAATGATGAAGTGAATATCAAACATGTCTTCATATTAATTTGTACTTATATTTTAAACAATTAAAATTTTCAAAATGTATCTCATATTCTAGGTTTTTCGAAAAACACGATTCACATATCTCATATTTCGTCCTTGTCCCCGTGTACATAGCACACCCATACTTATTCTTTAAATCATACAAGCATTCCATTAGTCGCCCAATACACCGCTAAATCCTACCCTGCATCGCATGCATAACCAGATACATATGAAAATGACACATGAATGATTACATCAAAATCCATTTCTGACGAATCAAATTTACAGGCATCTGCAACTTTTGACCTAGCAAACCAGAACTTAATAAAGCATCATAATATTAAATAAACAGAAAAAGACCCCTATAAGCTTTTTTGCATTCCATATGTAGCTAGAAGAAATTGCTTCCTATCCAGTTGAACTACAAACAGACATTCGCCTTACCACGCATTTCAAATTGGGAGGCAAAAATCTAAAAATAGAATCAGAATGGTATTTTGAAAAATAATCAAGAAGTAGTGTGACATAATAATACCGAGCCATCCAAAGTGCATCACCAGCAAAATTAAGTAATGAAACACTCTCATCAAAATGGAAATAACTGAACCAAATGTGTGCTAAACAATTGCTGGAAAACAAGTGGAACAATAAAACTTGCATCAACAAAAGCTAAAAGTAAATTTGTGCACCTGAACACCAGATATAGCTTTCACCACAGTAGACTTACCATGGGCCACATGACCAATGGTACCTGAATGGTGAAAAATCATATGATTATATGCTAACAGAATTTGAAATTGCACATTTCAAACTGTGTAAATAAGAAACTATGAGTAATCAATGACAGCTCTAAAATGAACCAGCATATTATAACTCAAATTAAGCATTGATATATAAAGAACAATTAAAGCGCATGACTTGGGCACAGATAAAAAGAATGGCATGAATTGCATTGTTTGAAATCTAGTTGCAATTAAAACTTAATTATAGGCTTGGACATGTGAAAACCGATAAAATAGGAGGGTTATTCCTATGTGATACTGTTACGCACACGCATTCGCCCAAACAATTGGGACCACCGACGCTCGCATATGGAAGCCGCTTTGATATATTCATGGCGGAATATATTAGTATTAATTAATTAGTATTAATTAATAATATTATTAATTAAAGAGTTAGTAGTAATTAATTAATATTAACTAATTGGTTAATATTGATTAATTGCTATTAATTGATACTTATTTATTTAATTATATTAATTAATATTAATTGTACTTACTTATTATGTGTGCCCTCCCTCATCTATATAAGGGGGAGGGGTATTTGTGTTGGGGTTATCGTGGATGTATTAGTTCTTTTGGGCTCTCGTGCGGAGAGAAGGTTCATGGAGAACCCAGCCTCCTTGAGCTTGGACAGAGCTTGCTCCAGATTATATGCTTTTTCTCAGTTACTGCAATCTTTTGTTCGTTGTCTCTACTTCTCGAACGCACAACTTTCAACTTTGTAACAATGACCCAACCTGCAGTTATTTGCCTGCTGATCATGCAGCCGCCGAGAACCAGCACCACGCTCGACCTCAAACACGGCCTCATTCACGACGTCCAGGCTATGCATGACCTCATTCACAACGTCCATTCACAACGTCCAGGCTATGCGTGACCTCATTGCCAAGCACCTGTACACGGTTGCGCGCATAAAGGAGCAATCTGCTTTGGCACTCCGCCAGCTAGCCCTCGCTGAGGCACCACAGGAGGTTGCTGCCTCGCTGACGGGCTCGGAACTGCACGCCACGACCCCCATAGTCCAGCCGCTCCCCGCTCTGATTCTAACGTTGAACGAAAGGGGTCATATTAGTTGTACTTTATTATTATGTGTGCCCTCCCTCATCTATATAAAGGGGAAGAGTACGTGTGTTGGGGGGGGGGGGGGGGGGGGGGGGGGGGGGGGGGGGGGGGGTTATCTTGGATGTATTAGTTCCTTTGGGCTCTCATGTGGAGAGAAGTTTCTTGGAGAAGCTTCCTTGAGCTCCGGCTCCGAATTGTATGTTTGTTCTCAGTTAATGCAAACTTGTGTTCGTTCTCTCTACTTCTTGATCGCACAACTTTCTACTTCGTAACAGATACTGTACTCGATAGTGTATAAATTTCCTTCACAAAAATGAACTTCTTATGGTTTAGATTCATCTAAAAAAGGAAAAGAAGTGATTCAGACACCGAAAGCCAGTAACTTCACCTTTTCAAAGCCATGATTATATGTAAATAGAGATCTTATAGGGTAGCAGAAGCCTTTGATGTTTTGAGTACCAAAAGTCAAATATGATTAATTTATAGATTAAGCATTTTACAGCTATTATATTGTTGAAACCAAAGAACCGATTTCGACGTTCGCAACGGGTATGCAGCTAATCCTTACTTCACCCGAGCCAGAACACGTGACCGAACACTAAGAGCCGAAGCACCTTGCACCTACGACGACCTGAACAGATCTCTTAAGCTGCAGCGAGGAGGTCCCACCACAAACCCGGAAGATCAAAGAGAGCTTCCCCTCCCAAGCCAATGCTGAGCCTGGGCACCCTGGAGAGAACGATGGAGACCTCACTGCCAACTAGATGGACAGAGGGTAAGGGTGCTTGCTCACAAGTCACACGCGAGGGAGAGAAGAGATCAACCCTTCCCAAGGTGCCCATGGGGGGTCTATTAATAGACTTCTTGAAAATGGGCTGCGGATAGCTAAATTCTCCTATCTGCAGCTCAACCACGAACCCACGTGAACGAGGCAGGAGAGGGGGCGAGGCGAGGGGACCGAGGTCCCCCACCTGAACTGGGCGAGTGGACCTCACGGTCCACTCAGCCAACCCCGGCGAGTGGACCACTCGCCCAGTAGCTCGGGGCGAGTGGAGTAGTGGACCATAGATCCACTCGCCCCCCAGCTCTTGGTCCACTCGCCCAGAGCTTTGGGCGAGTGGACCTACGGGCCACTCGCCCAGAGCCTTGGGGGAGTGGACATATGGTCCACTCGCCCAGCACATTGGGCGAGTGGACCATGGACCCATGGTCCACTCGCCCAAATTGGGAAGCTTCCTCCCGGGCCTTTTTTCTTGGTTCGGTCGGTCTCGATCTAGTTGATTCGTTGTGTCACGGCTACTTTCACTATTGCGACCTCATCTACGTCGGGCCACACCAGCTCGGCAAATATGAGAGTTGTACACAATCTCCGCTCTTTTCGAGCTTGTCTCAAGCTCGGAAAGAAAGTCCAACCCACATATTTGACGAGTAGGTGAGGCTTTAGAGGAATCCCCGGAGAGCCCCGCCAATCGGTTACTCTAGTCGAGCTCTCCAGCTGGACTCGACTTGAGGCGGAAGGCGAACCTTTCTCCTCTTAACAACCCTCCTATGAGTCGAGCTCAACTGGAGGTGGAGAAAACTCAACACCACTGGTCGAGTTAAACTCGACCTGAGGTGGAGGAAAACTCAACACCTCTAGTCGAGCTGAACTCGACCTGAGGTGGAAGGCGAACCTTTCTCCACTTAACAACCCTCCTGTGAGCCGAGCTCAACTGAAGGTGGAAAAAACTACACACCTCTGGTCGAGCTAAACTCGACCTGAGGTGGAGGAAAAAACTCAACACCTCTAGTCAAGCTGAACTCGACCTGAGGTGGAAGGCAAACCTTTTTCTTAACAACCCTCCTGTGAGTCGAGCTAAACTCGAGGTGGAAAAAGCTCAACACCTCTAGTCGAGCTGAACTCAACCTGAGGTGGAAGGCGAACCTTTCTCCACTTAACAACCCTCATGTGAGCCGAGCTGAACTGGAGGTGGAGAAAGCTCAACGCCTCTGGAGAAAAACTCAACACCTCTAGTCGAGCTGAACTCGACCTGAGGTGGAAGGCGAACCATTCGCCACTTAACAACCCTCCTGTGAGCCGAGCTCAACTGGAGGTGGAGAAAGCTCAACACCTTTGGTCGAACTAAACTCGACCTGGGGTGGAGGAAAACTCAACACCTCTAGTCGAGCTGAACTCGACCTGAGGTGGAAGGGGAAACTTTCTCCACTTAACAACCCTCCTGTGAGCCGAGCTCAACTGGAGGTGGAGAAAGTTCAACACCTCTGGTCGAGCTAAACTCGACCTAAGGTGGAGGAAAACTCAACACATCTAGTCGAGCTGAACTCGATCTGAGGTGGAAGGCAAACCTTTCACAACTTAACAACCCTCATGTAAACCGAGTTCAACTGGAGGTGGAGAAGGCTCAACACCTCTAGTCGAGCTGAACTCGACCCGAGGTGGAGGAAGACTCAGTCAGCACCTCTAGTCGAGCTGAACTCAACCTGAGATGGAGGGGAACTCAACATCTCTAGTCGAGTCGAACTCAACCTGGGATGGAGGGAACTCAGCATCTCTGGTCGAGCCGAACTCAACCTGAGATGGAGGGAACTCAACATCTCTCGTCGAGCCGAACTCAACCTGAGATGGAGGGGACTCAACATCTCTGGTTGAGCCGAACTCAGTCTGAGATGAAGAGAACTCAACATCTCTCGTCGAGCCGAACTCAGCCTGAGATGAGGGGACTCAACATCTCTCGTCGAGTCGAACTCAACAGGAGATGGAGGGAACTCAACATCCCTAGTCGAGCCGAACTCAACCTGAGATGGAGGGAACTCAACATCTCTGGTCGAGCCGAACTCAACTTGAGATGGAGGGAACTCAACATCTCTGGTCGAGCCGAACTCAACCTGAGATGGAGGGGACTCAACATCTCTGGCCGAGCCGAACTCAACCTGAGATGGAGGGGACTCAACATCTCTGGCCGAGCCGAACTCAGCCTGAGATGGAGGGAACTCAACATCTCTGGCCGAGTCGAACTCAGCCTGAGATGGAGGGAACTCAACATCTCTCGTCGAGCCGAACTCAACCTGAGATGGAGAGGACTCAACATCTCTGGTCGAGCCGAACTCAACCTGAGATAGAGGGAACTCAACATCTCTGGTCGAGCCGAACTCAACCTGAGATGGAGGGGACTCAACATCTATGATCGAGCCGAACTCAACCTGAGATGGAGGGGACTCAACATCTCTGGTCGAGCCGAACTCAACCTGAGATGGAGGGAACTCAACATCTCTAGTCGAGCCGAACTCAACCTGAGATGGAGGGAACTCAACATCTCTCGGCGAGTCGAACTCAACCTGAGATGGAGGGGACTCAACATATCTAGTCGAGCAAAACTCAACCTGAGATGGAGGGAACTGAACACTGCCCCGGAACAACTGAGGTTGGAGAACTTCAACACTTCCTAGGGGCTTAGCCCACCTGGAGGCGGAGGAACTCAACACCTTCCCAAACCAACTAGGGGCGGAGAACCGGGCCACGTCCTAGGAGCTTAGCTCACCTGGAGGCGGAGGAACTCAACACCTTCCCAAACCAACTGGGGGCGGAGAACCGGTCCACGTCCTAGGAGCTTAGCTCACCTGGAGGCGGAGGAACTCAACACCTTCCCAAACCAACTGGGGGCGGAGAACCGGTCCACGTCTTAGGAGCTTAGCTCACCTGGAGGCGGATGAACTCAACACCTTCCCAAACCAACTGGGGGCGGAGAACCGGTCCACGTCCTAGGAGCTTAACTCACCTGGAGGCGGAGGAACTCAACACCTTCCCAAACCAACTGGGGGCGGAGAACCGGTCCACGTCCAGGAGCTTAGCTCACCTGGAGGCGGAGGAACTCAACACCTTCCCAAACCAACTGGGGGTGGAGAACCGGACCACGTCCTAGGAGCTTAGCACACCTGGAGGCAGAAGAACTCAACACCTTCCCAAACCGACTAGGGGCGGAGAACCGGTCCACGTCCTAGGATCTTAGCTCACCTGGAGGCGGAGGAACTCAACACCTTCCCAAGCCGATTTCTCTTCCTAAAGCCTTAACTGTAACGACTCGACCCGATGAGCCTCCCAACTGCCGGCATTACTGAGCCCGGTCAGTGGTCTCTAGTCGGGGCCTTACCTAAGGTGCTGACTCTAAACCTTTTTCATCCATCATAGGTAGGTTACATATCTATTACAACGCGCCTTCTCGTGCCTACTCGGCCACATGCATCTCGGTCATCTCTTCCATCACCTTCTCTACTTTCTTCGCCTTCTTATTCCTTTTCTTTCTCCTCGTCCCTCCTGCTTCTCTGGTCAACCTGGAGGTGGAGGACTTGTTCCTGAAACCAATCTGCGTAGCTTCCCAGCGTCTCCCCCTGCTTCTATTGAATTAGGAACAGGGCCTCCGCCCCCTTTCTCCTCTTCTTCGAGGTGGAGAACCTCAGCAAGAAGCTTCGACGGGGGTCCTCGAAGCTGTAGATAGTACCTGATGGGAGCCGGTGGAACCAGTCTCTCGCATTTCCCTGGAAAGTGACGGCGAAGAGCTTACACCTGAAAGAGTCCGTCATCTGCCTGATCGAGACCATGTCTTCAAACCACTGGAGGTGCTGGAGAGGGTAATCCTTGCTAGTGTAGTAAGACATGGCAGGTTCACTGAACCCGTCTGGAACTGGAGCTTAGGTAATCAACTCGCAGAAGGGACTCCCCCACCCTCCCTGGTGAGACGGAGGCATTCTCCCTACCTCCTCACCAGGAGAGCTGGTCCCAGGCGAGCTGTTGAAGAGCACTCGCGCTTGGAGGCACAAGCCTTCCTCCGAGGCTGGCCCCTTCCCTTGCCGACGTGCTTGCTCTGTCTCCATCAAAGACAGCGAGGCGAGCACGGGTGTTGATGGTGTCGAGCACTCGCCCTGAGGGGGGAGTGCGACCCGCAAGAGTTCCAGGATCGACTTCCTGAACTCTTCGAAGTCACCCTTCTTCACGTACTCGATGGTAGGGGCGAGTTCCCTAGCTCATCGCTTCCAGTCATGGGACTTGCTCAGATTTTTCCGAACTAACTGCTTCCACGCTCACCGCACCAGAATGTTGAAACCAGAGAACCAATTTCGACATTCGCAGCGGGTATGCAGCTAACCCTTACTTCACCCGAGCCAGAACACGTGACCGAACACTAAGAGCCGAAGGACATTGCACCTACGACGACCTGAACAGACCCCTTAAGCTGCAGCGAGGAGGTCCCACCACAAACCCGGAAGATCAAAGAGAGCTTCCCCTCCCAAGCCAATGTTGTGCCTGGGCACCCTGGAGAGCACGATGGAGACCTCACTGCCAACTAGATGGACAGAGGGTAAGGGTGCTTACTCACAAGTCACACGCGAGGGAGAGAAGAGACCAACCCCTCCCAAGGTGCCCATGGGATCTATTTATAGACTTCTTGAAAATGGTCTGCGGATAGCCAAATTCTCATATCTGCAGCTCAACCACGAACCCACGTGAACGAGGCAGGAGAGGGGCGAGGGGAGGGGACCGAGGTCCCCCACCTGAACTGGGCGAGTGGACCTCACGGTCCACTCAGCCAACCGGGCGAGTGGACCATAGGTCCACTCGTCCAGTAGCTCGGGACGACTCGCCCAGAGCCTTGGGCGAGTGGACGGGCGAGTGGACCGTACTTGGGCGAGTGGACCCAGCACATTGGGCAAGTGGACCATTGGTCCACTCACCCAAAGCCTCCCCCCGGGGATTTTTTCTTGGTTCGGTCGGCCTCGATCTAGTCGATTCGTTGTGTCACGGCTACTTTCACTATTGCGACCTCATCTACGTCGAGTCACACCAGCTCGGCAAATATGACAATATGAGGGTTGTACATATATAAATCCAAAAGAGAACCTAAAAATTTATATTATGTTCTTGTTAAGAGATTGCTAAAGATTTTATATCATAACTTCACTATTTGTTTAGCCTACGATAACAAAGTAAAGCAATTATTACTTAATAAAGATTGACAACTTCCAAACTAGAAACCACGGCTCTTAAACTGAAAAGCCTATGTGTATATATTTAAAAAAATCATGAAAGAAATAAAATAGTGATCAAGAATTCAAAATGTTTGAACTAAGAAACTCTCAAATGCGCATTGAAACAGATAATATATATTATACCAATATTTATAGTAGCTTGCCGTGAAATAACTTCTGGAGACAATGGATTCAATTGTGTCACGTCAAGCTTGCTTAGGTCTTGCTCCATTAATCCTTTGCGAGACATTTTTGATGAAGTTCTGCAAAATTTGAAACCTGGTTTTAGAGAAAATAATTAATGACAAATAAAAGAAACAGTTATATTAATATACCAAATAAACAACCTATCATTTGGAAAGATACCAATGATTTTTTTACATAAACCTCCAGTACTTATGTCAAAGTTCCATATTTATCTTCACGTGATAATTATATAATCCAATATGCCTTGGACTACAATTTTTGCCCATGCCACTTGTGATGTCGCACATGGATTGTTATCAATTATGCGACGGATACCTTGTGCAGAACCTTTCATTTTTCCCCTCCCTTAGATCTTATAGGCTTGGTTATGTCACCAAACACAATCTCCACATGAAATATGATTTACCCATCGGTTATATGGCAGTCGATCGTGTCCCTTCACCTCTCACTGTCCTTGCTTTTAACAATCAGAGATCAAGGTTGTTCCGCTAGCTCGAGATAAGGATAGTGAACCACCTCTTGAGCAGTAAAAGAGACGACAACGACCCCA
The DNA here is from genome assembly GCA_033032865.1 of Dactylorhiza incarnata. NCBI lineage: Eukaryota > Viridiplantae > Streptophyta > Magnoliopsida > Asparagales > Orchidaceae > Dactylorhiza > Dactylorhiza incarnata. Next base: position 2,733,192 of record JAWHQI010000229.1, on the reverse strand, counting down.
ACTTGACCATGCAGCATCTTAATTCTAGAGAGTTTGTGCAGAAGCTCAAAAATAGGCAGCTCTATGAAAATCAGTCAAGGTCATTTACTACCCTGTAGAATTGTAAGGAAAGATACTTGCACACGGAATCACTGGATGGGATTGAACACTTCCACATTTTGAGGATGATTTGAATCCCTACTATGTTGGTTGAGTTTCTTTCGAGTTGTTGTTTAACTTCGATTAGTTTAGTTTCATTTTATGAAGCCTTTATAGTTCTTTTTAGTAAACCTATCATGTGAATATGAGATGTATATTTGATTTTCTAGCATGCTTTAAGCCTGAATCTTGTCATCTCAACTGTGTATGCTTTTAATAATGTCAAAATGGGGATAGAAAGTATGATGCGTCTACAATAGAATATGTAACTTATGCATAATTTAAGATATATGCTAGATTTTGTGTTAGCTTTGCTCCGTCATAATAGTCAGATATTTTGTAGCTACAAGACAATGTTAAAATGACTTGTAATAATACTATGTTTAAATTGATTTGTTTAGGGGAGTTGGCAACATTATATTTATATGACACTCATATATGCTTACTTTACTTTACGTCAAACCGACATCTTAGACCAACAAAAATATATCATCATCGAAAAGGGAAAGTGATGTAGGGTAGGGTGTGAGTGCGCTAAGTCTAAACTCAAGTGAGGGTGCACCACGGGAAACTAGCCAACTCTACGTGCAAGGTGACAATCAGTGACGCCGATGATTTAAATTTTGAGCAACGAAATTATAACACCACACAGAGTTACAAAAGGACGAAGAAAATATTTAATATTAGCGATTTAGCGCGGCTTTCCTCCGGATCGGAGGGCCAAAGCGAGCGTGCAGCGAATTAATCCCACCTGCAGTTACAATAATATATAGGCAAGTGCCTACAAGTAGAGATTCTAACAAATAGAGAAACACACCAAATATGTAATATTAAATCACTGTAGCAATACAACAAAACACTCACAAAGTAGAGGGCTGAACTGAGACACTGAAGAACTTGGGTCCGGATGTGTAGATCGGCGATCGGAAACGGAATCGGTGGCACGATAACAATGGTGGTGGCTGCCCAAGGTAGAAAATGGGGAAAACGGGCCGGAAACGGATAGATCCGGCCACTAGGGAATAGATCCGGGTGGGAGGGTGGAAGATCCGATGTTTGACGGCGGACCCGGGCTACGTGAGGGTATGCGGTGGTGGAAATAACGGATCGGGGTGTGGGGGCACTAGATCGAATTAGATCTAGGGTTTTGGGAATGGTTGGAAGTGGATCCACGTGGGGGAGGCGGGCGAACAGTGGTTGCGGGTGAAAAGTGACGCGGGTGAACAGTATCACGGGTGAACAGTGTCCAGTGAACAGTATTCCGTGAACAGTGTTTTCACGGAAAACAACCAGCAGGTCGGCGGGTTTTGGGGGGCTGTTCGGAGGGAGGCAGCGGCTGGATCGGATGGAAGAAGGGTGGAAAATGAAGATACAAGATAGGGGAAGATGTTGGGAGGGAGAAACTTACCTAGGAGTCGTCACCTAGGGCTCCACGGCATCGGCACCGAGGAAGGATCGCAGGAATCCGAAAATAGTGATCTCCAAATTCTGCAATGCCCCCTATTCAGCCCCTAACTACTATTTATAAGAAAAGAAAGGTCTAGGGCATCCCCATCAACGGCTATGATTGACCGGTGGGGATCGGCCATTAAATAAATGAAAACAAACTCAAAATTAATAAAGTTATATATGATTTCGACTCGCAACGGCGCGCCGGACGCAACCGCGGAGTCGGATCGGCGATCCGATCACTTCTTCCTTCGCGAATAGGTGTAAGTGGGTCCCGCCTTGGGTGCAACTATCGATGGCTCCCCATCAGAAAGAGTTTCAAACCAAATAAAAAATTGAGCTAATTTGTTGATAACAAATGCATAGATGTACAATATTAATGCTTAATTTAAATGCAGGTAAAAAAAAATTCAGTTATTTTTCAAGAAATCATTTTTATGACAAAAAAAAGAACACGGGTAATCAAGACTAAATATTTCTGCTTTAATTTACTTTGTGGATCTAAAACAGTGTAATTAAGAACCTTTGTAATAGTTAGACTACTACACAGCTATTAAAAAGTGATTAATCAAATTCTTTTAAACATAAGTTTCTATTTATAGTTATTCAAGAAAATGTATTTTAATAAATATCATCACTACCGTTTATCATGGATCATGATATTTTACAAAAAATAGTCATTATATTGTTTTAGGTAATGTTTAGATATTATTGTTAGCAACTGCCAACCCAGTGTTTTTTTTGCCTAGATCGGAGGGGCTCCGAAGAGCTGTAAACAAATCAAAAGTGACTAAATTATTTTTAAGGGTATTTTGGGCATTCAAAAAGATCCTCTTTTGGTCTTTCACCACATATTTTGAGAAAAATATGGATCATCTCCTAGCATTATAATCACATGAAAGGAGAAAATCATGAGCTTAATATTGGATCATTTAGTAAATATTTAAGGTGTCCATCTTTTCAAAATTTTCTGTATGCAACTTAGTATAATCTCTATCCTTAATCTATTTAGCTCAGTGATGCAGAACGAATCTACAGGTGACGAACGCGCGATGCCCTAACCTTAAATGAATGCTAACAATCATGCAACAAGTGCAAATAGAACTACGGACCACTAAACTAAAAATTTGAATAAATGGACGCATGCAATCCGATTAACTAATGAAGGCTAACCCTAATGCGATGTAAATGCAATGACTTAATCGAGCAATTACTTCTAAGGCGCAATCAATTAAGCAATATTAATTTTAAAATAATCATGAATTTAACGTCAATTAAGCATCAACATCCGAAATTAAGAAATTATACTACAGTTGTAAAATAAATTGCAAGTGCACTGAAATTAAAATACAGGGCGAATAAACAACATGTGTTTGAACAAAGAGCTAAGTCAAGCTAATGAGAGCCAATGATTACTAGCAATAAAGATTATATACATACACAAGTGATGAATTTGAAAACATATGTGAAACTCACCGAGTAATCAATGCCCGTGGAGGAGGGGATGATCCGGTGTTGACGATGGCTGTCCGGAAGGAAAGATGCTGTCGTGTAGGGGCTATCGGAGGGGACAACGAGCCTTTGTGGGCTGGTATTGTTTGGGAAGGAGCAGGACAGAGATATGGGGTTTGACGAGGCTATCTGTTACGCATGCGCGTGTTATTAATATTATTGTATTCCCTCTTTTAATTTGTTCGCAGTAGGGTTTTGACATGTGAGCCCCCCCCCCCCTCCCTATATAAGGAGGTGGTTTGGGGAGTTAGGGTCATCTTTTGGATCTATTGTCTTTTGGCTCTCATTTGAGAGAAGATTCTTTGGAGGAACCAGCCTCCAAGAGTTGGCCGGAGCTTGCTCCGGATTGTATCAGTTTCCCGCTAATCCATGCAATTCCATTCCTGTTCGTAACAGTTGGTCCGACATGCCGCCTTCCGGCCGCGATCTCCGTCGCCCGAAGTGACAGTGCCTAAGTGATTCCTCGTCGGTGCATCCTTCGGCTCCTCGCTTCCGCTTTGCCGCATCCCGTCGCACGGTGCGGTCCGCAGACACGTCGCACTCGACGCTGCTCCTCCGCAGGCAGGCTCGCAATCAGCCTGACTCCCCTAGCTGCTCGCAATCGACGCTTGCAATCGGCGTTGGACATCGGCACACGTCCACGATCCGCACCCCTTCCGTTTTCTCCTGCCCTAAACGCCGCTCCAACGGCCTCGACCTCCCAGCTGATTCATGATCCCCTCTCTCCACCGTTCGCGTGCATGCACCCTCGGCTGCGATCGATGGCCAACACCGACGCCCCCACCCACGGATCCCGCCATTCTTCGTCGTTTGTACGACCACGACGGTGCAATCGCGTCGCTGCAGGCCCTCATGCTACGCATGGAGGCTAAGATCGACTCCCTCCTGGCCGGCCGCCCTACCACATCCGCGACGTCAGCGGCGAACCCGCCGCCCCTCCTCGAGGATTCCCCAGAACTCTTCCATGCCACAACCCCCCTGCCCGCGGTGTGCTCACCGGGCCCTCGTTCATTTGATGTCCCCTCTATCAACGACACTGATCCCATGGGATGGATTGCTCGGGCCGAACAGTTCTTCGAGATACAGCAGATCTCGGATCCACAGAGGGTCAGCACGGCCTTGATCGGTATGGAGGGCTCCTCCCTCCACTGGGTCCGCTGGCTACGACAATCCTCTCCCGGCCTCACCTGGACATCTCTCACAGAGGCCCTCATTCAGCGGTATGATCACCGCTACCCCGGTTCCATGATCGAGCGTCTTTGCGGACTCCATCAGACCGGCCTCATTGATTCGTACGTTGATGCATTCGTAGAGTTGGTCACCCATGTTCCTGGTCTTCCACCCGACCATTACTTGACCTACTTCATGCACGGCTTACAACCTCACATCCGAGCTCGCCTCCGCACCCTGCAATTGTTAACTGTCCATCAAGCCATGGACCTCTCCCCACTAGTGGAAGCCGAATTCATGGCGACGTCCGGGGACCCTCCTTTCCCGCCGCCTCCTTCCAACCCTCCCTACCAACCATATTTCCCTCCCCCGTCTAAACCTCCACCACTGCCACCTCCTCCTCCTCGGCCAACCATTATGGGTACAATGACTTGCGCAGCAAGGGTCTGTGCTACCGCTGTAAGCAACCCTACTCACCTAATCATAACTGTCCTGCCAAGGAGTTCCGGGCCCTCATCGGGGATGATTTGGACGAGATCGGCACGGCTGACTTGGATGCCCTTATGCTCATGGATGTACCGCCGGACGGAGCTCTGGGCACCTCTGCGGCAGCCCACCCGCGGGAACATTACTACTAGATGGCGGGCGGCACTTCGACCTTGGGGTCAAGGTCGATTTTCTGGCGGGATGGATTGTTACGCATGCGCGTATTATTAATATTATTGTATTCCTACTTTTAATTTGTTCGTATTATGGTTTTGACATGTGAGCCCCCCCCCCCTCCCTATATAAGGAGGTGGTTTGGGGAGTTAGGGTCGTCTTTTTGGATCTATTGTCTTTTGGCTCTCATTTGAGAGAAAACTCTTTGGAGGAACCAGCCTCCAAGAGTTGGCCGGAGCTTGCTCCGGATTGTATCCGTTTCCCGCTAATCTAGGCAATTCCATTCCTGTTCGTAACACTATCAGAAATGGCTAAGGGCTCTGAAGAGGTCAACGGAGTCAGTCGTGGACAAAACAGTGTTGTTGGCTGGAAGAGCGGCAATCGGCGTTCTGTACGAGTACGTGAGGCAAGGCTGTAGAAATCGTACAGGTGAGAGGCGTGGGCTTGCAGGGAATGAACGGCAGTGGATACTTTAGGCGGAGAAGGCTGGCGTCGGTACCGGCGAAAGTGGAAGATGACCTTGCGTCGCACAAGGGTTATGGGAGTCGACACGCCCACGGACCGATCGTTATTTTTTAACACCGTGAATTTTAACCCTAGAAATCTGAGAGCCGTGAATATATAATTGTGGGTTAGGCTTCGTTTGTTTCGACTATTGCTGATCGAAAAGTAGCTGATAGAAATGGAGTTTGAAAAGGAGCTATTTTTTAAAAATGAAGTTTGCAATTAAAATCTGTTTGTGCAAAATAGAGTTTGAAGAACTTTTCGAAAATGATTGCATAAAAACCGTTTGTTAAAAACGGAGCTTTGTAAAATATATATATTTTTAATGCAAAAACATAACATTGAAGCTATGTTATACGGATGCTATATGCTCATGCTCTAAGAACACCGGAGTCAAACCTAACACTACAATTTTTCATTAAAAACTGCAGTACATATATTCACATTGATTACAATAAGATTCAAATGTGGAAATCTCTTTGATTACATATATTTAGAAGATTCACATTGATTACATATATTTAGAAGATTCACATTGATTACATATATTTAGAAGATTCACATTGATTACATATATTCAGAAGATTCACATTGATTACATATATTCAGAAGATTCACATTGATTACATATATTCAGAAGATTCGTATTGATTACATATATTCAGAAGATTCGTATTGATTACATATATTCGGAAGATAGCATTGATCATTCGTATTGATTACATATATTCGGAAGATAGCATTGATCACATTGATTACACCGGATCCAAACCTAACATTGGCCACATTGATTACACATATTCAGAAGATTTTTCTTAGAGGAAAAAAACTAAACAAACTGAAAATCTACACATTTTTCATGTTAACAAATTGGAAATATCCGGAAAAAATGGGTGTGAGAGCAGATCTGGAAAAAACTACACTACAGGAAAAAAAACTGAAGCAAGAAAAAAATGAAACAGGAAAAATGGGTGAAGGAGCAGATCTGGAAAAAAATGTGGAAGAAAAATGGTTGAAGAGCAGATCTGTAAGGTAGAAACAGAATACAAATTTCTTCAACTACATCGTATACAAATTTCTAAGAAAATATAAGGAGAATGAGAAAGAAGCAAGAACACGATCAAATCTGGAAGAAGCAAAAGAATGAGGGAGGAAAAAATTAGCACGGAGAATGAAGAAGAAAATCTTGCGAAAGATTGGAGGAGGCCGACGGGTAGCAGAAATGGAGAAGAAAACCTCTGCTCCGTCGAGGGAGAGGATCGCGTGATTGGGACGAGGAGACATGCGAGCGGCGAAGACGAAATGCAGGGATACAGACTGTTTGAATAACACTGAAATGTAGGATGTTTTACAGAGTTCACTATAGAATTTTTTTGAAGTGATTAAAGAACCAGGAAAAAATTGGAGACGGTGGCCATGCTCTATCAGAACATGGATCTTTCCTACATGATATCAACATTGATCTTTCCTACATAAAACATGTTCTTTTTTATGAGTAGAATAGCAGTAGTGACATCAAGAGCAATTTCTGAATGATTTACGGTGATCCATCAAGAACAATAGTCATTACAGATTTTACACATTTAGAACATGTTCATTACGGATTTTACACATTTAGAACATGTTCATTACAGATTTGCAGTAACCCATCAAGAGCAATCATACTTCAATAATTAAAGAGGAAAAAACATTTTAGCTTCAAAAATTAACACCGAACATCAAATAGGGAAAAAAAGGGGTAGAAAAACTTCACAGAAGTTTTTAGCTTCAAAATAAACAACATAAAAATCATCAAATTTGTTCAGATTTTCTTCTACTAGTATGAAATGCAACAAGCCAGTAAAAAATCAAGGATCGAAAGCAAAAAAAAACCGTTACCTATCGAGAACTGATCACAGAAATCAAGGATCGAAACCAACAGAACAACGTCTGCGACAATCGAGAAGGAAGCTCTTGCCTCCGCCGGGAGGAATCACGCGAGGAAGAAGGGGAGAGGTCGCCGCCGATGATCGAGGAGGAAGCACTTGGCGCCGCCTGGAGGAATCGCGCGACTCGCGAAAGATAGGGCAGCAGCGGTCCGTGTATTTTTTTTTTTTTTTTTTTTCAGAACGCGCGGCTCTAATAGGAGGGTTCGGTCGGCAAGAGGCGGATACGCACTTTTAAAATAGGGTCTGTTTTTGACAGCTCCAGCGGATTGAAAAGCTGCTAGTCGGATAGAGCTGTTTTAAAAGAGTTCTCTGGGAGTAGTTTTGAAAAGTTACAGAGTGCTTGTGTGTTCTGTTCAGAAGTGCGCTTTGAAGAACAACACACACACAAGAATACGCACATCACATACATATACAAATTGAAATCTGAGGCAAAATCAGAAATCAAATCCAAAATCGAAACAAAGCTCACCTGCGCCAAATCAACGCCGATGAAGCTAGGGCTCTAGTGTCGGGCTCGGGGAGGAAGAACGCTATGCGAATGGCTGGATCTGGGAGGAAGAAGATCGGCGAAGGTCCGTCGTCGGCGTCAGAATGCTAGGGCACGACTGGATCGGGAGAAGGCCCGTCGTCGGCGTCGGAAATGGAGGGGGAAGCGGCGGAGGAGGGAGCGGCGATGGGCACTGATAAGAGATCGGGTCGCGGGATCGGGATAAATCAACAGGGAGGGCGTCGGAATGGTAGGTCGGAAAAGAATCGCGGGCTTCCAGCGCGCTTCCTGCAGAGCGGAACGCGGGGGGAGGGGGGCTTCCGGATAAGAGCGTTGGGAGCGGCTCTTTCAAACACGATTTCTTTAGGGAGATGTCCCAAACGATTGTGGCTCTGTTTGGCGCGGAGGTTGGAGGAGCGGCGGATTGGAGGAGCGGCGGTTGGAGGAGCGATCCGCAACCGTGGGGAAGTAGCCGCGGTTGGAGGAGCAGCGTTTTTACCTTAAATCAGCGGTTGGAGGAGCGGAGGCGCTCCGCCAAACGGGAGACAGTCCACGGCTGCGGATCAGGAATCTCTCCCTGATCCGCAGCCGCTCCGCCAAACAGAGCCTGTAATAACAGCTCTAGCGGATGGGAAAGAGCTTCTCCAGCCGCCAGAGCTCTCCCAAACAAACCCATAAGCTCTACTGAATAAGGGTTTGTTCGGGAAAATCTCTATTTCAATCGTCAGAGTTGCTTTTTACGGGTTTGAGGTATCAGTTTTTTCAAAATCTCTTTCTAAATACCTCGTCTTAGGTTCTATTCAAGGAGCCGTTGTCTTCTCGCGTCTTGCTCTCTTAAAATCGCGCCTGAAATCCCGTGTCTCCCCCCCCCCCCCCCCGACTGCGCAGCAAATGCGAAGCGATCCCGCAAATCTTCGACGGCTTTCTTCTCTTCAACCGAGCTCGCCGACCACCGCGCGGTCCTCTTCGAGCTCGCCGACGACCTTCTTCTCTTCGACTGCGCAGCCTTCTGCTTCCCCTCTGGCGATTCGGAGCCCCTGGTTTCTCCATCTTCCCCTCTTCCTCGGGCGATTCGGATCCCGGATCTGCACCTCCGGCGATTCAGAGCCCGCTGCTCCTCTTCCACGTCCAGATCTGCTTCCAGATTTGTTCAATATCTCTTTGATTTCAGATCTGCACCTCCGGCGATTCCGAGCTCTGCTCCTCATATCTCCTTGATTAACGTATGTACTTTCTACCATATGTGGTGTTTGTTTTGCTTTGGACTTCAACTATGGTTGTTATGAACTTCAATCAAAATCAGTACAATGTAAGATGCTCAGGAACACAAATAGATAGTCTAATTGGATGTTGAGTATGTGTTTGTTCTGAACTTCAATCAAAATAAGTATTTTTTTTATTTGTTTTGTTGCGGTCCGCTCGAGGCTCCGGTGGATCGGACTAAATTGAACTGTCTTAGCCCGGGAGCGTTCGAGCGTGCAAACAATCACAGAAAAATGAGAGTTGACAAGGCAATTTTTTTAACGTGGAAAACCCTTCAACTTGGTGAAAAACCACGCGGTCGGGTCTGTGCCGACCGGTTTCATAGGAAATATGGCGCATATTAATTTAATATTCCTCTATACGCAAACCAAGGAGACTTCGGCTACTCGCACCCGCCCACTACGGGCGGTTACGCAGGTGGTTTCTCGCTAATCGTACGGTGGAGAGATCGCGCGGAGGATCGAAAGGCGGCGGTTGAGGGTCTGTCCGGCGGCAAGGGAAACGCCCGCCGGGAGGAACCGCCAGGCGAGGAGAGGCAGGAGGGCGCCGGCGAGGGCAGCGGCCCGGATTGGGCGGTCAAATGGCCGCCCAACCTGAGAGAGACGAAGGTCGCCCCCGGCGAGGGCGGCGGCCGAGATCGGGCGGTCATGGGGTCGCCCTACCTGGGCGAGAGGGAGACCGCCCCAGGTAGGGGGAAGCGGACGAGATCGGGCGGCCATGGGGCCCCCCGACTTGGGCGAGAGGGAGGCCACCCCCGGGAGGGGGAGACGGCCGAGATCGGGCGGCAATGGGGCCGCCCGACCTGGACGAGAGGGAGGTCGCCCCCGGGAGGGGGAGGAGGCCGAGATCAGGCGGCCATCGGGCCTCCCGACCTGGGCGAGAGGGGGGCCGCCGCCTGCGGGGGCGGCGGCCAGGATCGGGCGGCCGAGTGGCCGCCCGACCTGGGCCAGGCAGAGCCGCGTGCGGGGGCGCGCACGGTCACGCGGGGGCGCGCGTGGGGGCGCGCGCATCCAAGTGGGGTTGCACGCGGGTGCACGCGGCCAGGCGGGGTCGCGCATGCGTGTGGCCTGGTAGGGCCGTGCGCGAGCGCGTGCCTGCCAGAGCAGGGCCGCGTGAGAGCGGGCGCACGGTTAGGCCGGGTCGCGCGTGCACGTGTCCAGGACCGCTTGCAGGCGCGCGCACGGCCAGGACTACTTGTGAGGTGTACGGCTAGGGGCGCATGCTTGCACGCATGCGTCCCCTGGCTTGTGCTTAAAGGATCTCTGGTTCGATCGGACCGATTCAGGGGAACCCTATCAAATGCCCCCCAATTTTCGGAGGTCGCTTTTGTAGAGGACGAGCCCGAAAATTTTCTTGTTGTGAGCTTTTGAGTATGCCAGTTTGTTTGGGTGAGTCGTCGTACCTTGCTTAATTACGGGCCTTTTGGCCTGTGTTTACTTGAGTAGTGACGTCTTGGGGTTTCACCCTCAGAGAGGCGGTGAAGCGCAGTTACTTCGGACTACTGGCGAGCGCGAAGGGGGCAACCTTTGGCGACGTTGTGACCTACCGCGGGGGAGAAGGGATGTAACCATTCGATCCGGTGCAGTGAGGCCACGGGGGCTTGGCCCCGGAGAGACGGTGAATGGCAAACGATTCGAACCGCTGGCGAGCGCGAGGGGGGCAGGCCCGGGCGACGTTGTGACCTATCACGGGGGAGAAGGGCGAACCTTCGATCCGGGGCAGTGAGGCCACGGGGGCTTAGCCCCGGAGAGACGGTGAATGGCAAACGATTCGAGCCGCTGGCGAGCGTGAGGGGGGCAGGCCCTGGCGACGCTGTGACCTACCGTAGGGGAGAAGGGCGAACCTTCGATCCGGGGCAATGATGTCACGGGGGCGTGGCCCCGAAGAGACGGTGAATGGCAAACGATTCGAACCGCTTGCGAGCGTAAGGGGGGGGGGGGGGGGGGGGGGCAGGCCCTGGCAACGCTGTGACCTCCCGCGGGGGAGAAGGGCGAACCTTCGATCCAGGGCAGTGAGGTCACGGGGGCGTGGCCCCAGAGAGACTGTGAATGGAAAACGATTCGAACCGCTGGCGAGCGCGAGGGGGGCAGGCCCTGGCGACGCTGTGACCTGCAGCGGGGGAGAAGGGATGTAACCATTCGATCCGGGGCAGTGAGGTCACGGGGGCGTGGCCCCGGAGAGACGGTGAATGGCAAACGATTCGAACCGCTGGCGAGCGCGAGGGGGCAGGCCTTGGTGACGCTATGACCTGTCGCGGGGGAGAAGGGATGTAACCGTTCGATCCGGGGCAGTGAGGTCGCGGGGGCGTGGCCCCGGAGAGACGTTGAATGGCAAACAATTCGTACCGCTGGCGAGCGCGAGGTGGATAGACCCTGGCGACGTTGTGACCTACCGCGGGGGAGAAGGGATGTAACCGTTCGATCCGGGGAAAGAAGGTCACGGGGGCGTGGCCCCGGAGAGACGGTGAATGGCAAACGATTCGAACCGCTGGTGAGCGCGAGGGGGCAGGCCCCTGCGACGTTGTGACCTCCCGCGGGGGAGAAGGGATGTAACTGTTCGATCCAGGGCAGTGAGGTCACGGGGGCGTGGCCCCGGAGAGATGGCGAATGGCAAACGATTCGAATCGCTGGCGAGCGCGAGGGTAGCAGGCCCTGACGACGATGTGACCTACAACAGGGGAGAAGGGGTGTAACCGTTCGATCCAGGGCAGTGAGATCACGGGGGCGTGGCCCCGGAGAGACGGTGAATGACAAACGATTCGAACCGCTGGCGAGCGCGAGGGGGCAGGCCCTAGCGACGTTGTGACCTACCGCGGGGGAGAAGGGATGTAACAGTTCGATCTGGGGCAGTAAGGTCACTGGGGCGTGGCCCCGGAGAGACAGTGAATGGCAAGCGATTCGAACCGCTGGCGAGCGCGAGGGGGGCAGGCCCTGGCGACGTTGTGACCTATCGCGGGGGAGAAGGGCGAACATTCGATCGGGGGCAGTGAGGTCACGAGGGCTTATCCCCAGAGAGACGGTGAATGGAAAATGATTTGAACCGCTGGCGAGCGCGAGAGGGGCAGGCCCTGGCGACGATGTGACCTACTGCGGGGGAGAAGATAGAACCTTCGATCCGGGGCAGTGAGATCACAGGGGCGTGGCCCCGAAGAGACGGTGAATGGCAAACTATTCGAACTGCTGGCGAGTGTGAGGGGGGCTGGTCCTGGCGTCGATGTGACCTACCGCGGGGGAGAAGGGATGTAACCGTTCGATCCGGGGCAGTGAGGTCACGGGGGCGTGGCCCCGGAGAGACGGTGAATGGCAAACGATTCAAACCGCTGGCGAGCGCGTGGTGGGTAGGCCCTGACGACGTTGTGACCTACCGCGGGAGATAAGGGATGTAACTGTTCGATCCGGGGCAGTGAGGTCACGAGGGCGTGGCCCCGGAGAGACGGTGAATGACAAACGATTCGAACCACTAACGAGCGCGAGGGTGGCATGCCTTGGCGACGCTGTGACCTACCGCGGGGGAGAATGGATGTAACCGTTCAATCCGGGGCAGTGAGGTCACGGGGGCGTGGTCCCGGAGAAACGGTGAATGGCAAATGATTCGAACCGCTGGCGAGCGCGAGGGGCAGGCCCCTGGCGACGTTGTGACCTACCGCGGGAGAGAAGGGATGTAACCGTTCGATCTGGGGCAGTAAGGTCACGGGGGCGTGGCCCCAGAGAGACGGTGAATGTCAAACGATTCGAACCGCTGGCGAGCAAGAGGGGGCAAGCCATGGCGACACTGTGACCTACCGCGGGGGAGAAGGGATGTAACCGTTCGATCCGGGGCAGTGAGGTCACGGGGGCGTGGCCCTGGAGAGACGGTGAATGACAAACGATTCGAACCGCTGGCGAGCGCGAGAGGGACATGCCCTGGCGACGCTGTGACCTACTGCGGGGGAGAAGGGATTTAACCGTTCGATCCGGGGCAGTGAGGTCACGGGGGCGTGGACTCGGAGAGACGATGTATGGCAAATAATTCGAACCACTGGTGAGCGCGAGGGGGAAAGCCCTGGCGACGCTGTGACCTACCGCGTGGGAGAAGAGATGTAACTGTTCGATCCGGGGTAGTGAGGTCACGGGGGCGTGGCCCCGGAGAGACGGTGAATGGCAAACGATTCGAACCACTGGTGAGCGCGAGGGGGACAGGCCCTGGCGACGCTGTGACCTACCGCGGGGGATAAGGGATGTAACCGTTCGATCCGGGGCAGTGAGGTTGTTGGAGTTACCATTGTGATCTAGAAGTGGTCAAACATGTAATGTCACTGCCAACGCGATATGAGCCTGCAGGGTCGCACATAAGAGCATGTGGAGAAGATGGAAGATTGACTGTGTTGGTAAAGGTTACCAATCACCATATAGAATGGGGGAGGTCCAGCAAATGTTGCTGACCGAATTCGTCGGGTTTACACGGATAGAATTCGTCGGATTCGTCGGATTGTTCCGTGGAATCCCGACGAATTGTTACAGAGATCCTTAACTCGGCAAATGTTGCCGTCTGATATGATTCGTCGGAATTCGTCGGATTCGTCGGATTGTTCCGTGGAATCCCGACGAATTGTTACAGAGATCCTTAACTCGGCAAATGTTGCCGTCTGATGTGATTCGTCGGAATTCGTCGGAATTCGTCGGATTGTCCCGTGTAAACTCGACGAATGCTGATTCGTGAAATCCCGACGAATTGTTGCAGAAAGAGTTCTTTTTCTGTATGGACTGCGGATAGCGATTCTTTTAGGTCTGTTTATACTTCGGCTATAAATAGAACTAAAACTTAAGGGTTCACTACTGTTATTCGAAAAGAAGAGGAGCCGACGGAAGAGTTCCGTCTCTCGCCCGAACCCTAGACGGAAGGAGTTCCGCCGCCTCGTTCGCCTCCGCCGACCTCCTCTCCGGCGATCGTCGTCGTGATTGTTCTTCCTGGAGCGAACCTAGCAGTTCGTGGAAGTGCAAGGTGCAGTCGTTCTTCTCCCGGCTCGTGTGGATCTCTGTAGAGACGTAGACATAATTCTACGTGAGAACTCTCTTTGCCGCCGACAGGAATCTTCTTCTCGGAGCATCTAGGTTGGATTCGATCCAACTCCACTAAGGTAATTTATGCCTAGTAGTTTTCATTACTTCTTGATTCAATGTTCATGGCCCGATCCGAGTCTTTTGGGTCGTTTCTCTTTATTTCCGCTGCGCCTACATACGATGTATGGTTGTAGAAAAACCCAACAGTGGTATCAGAGCTAGGTTGCGGTCATGAATGTTGTTTCAGAAGTTAGGTTATTCCAGTACGTGCAAATCTAGGTATTTGGAAGCGTTCTAAATGTCAAGATTTCTTCTTGGAATATCACATTTGATGTGATTTTGTGTGGTTTCTGGTGGTGGGATTTCAAAAATTTGGCCACCGCCAGGGGCGCTGCCCCTTGGACCCCGTTAGGGGCTCTGCCCCTAAGACCCCGCCAGGGGCGCGGCCCCTTGGAACCCCGCTAGGAACGTCTGGAATTTCGTGGTAATTTCTAATTGTTAGAAATTGTTGTCGCCTTAGCAGTAACCGTCCCTCAAGTGGTTAATGAACCATTGTATTGTTTTGGATTTTGAATCCAACAATGAGAGACGAGCTTGTCTACTGCTTTAAGTCGAGTTGTCTTTGCCTTTGTCCAATGCATGTAAATCTGAAGATTTGGAAGAGTTCTAAATGTCCAAATTTAGCATTTTCGTCTATCAAAGGTTGATAGTCTTATGTTGTGCACATAAGGGATGCATGTGGATTTTAGAAAGCTTGTTTTTCTGTGGATGTGCACTTTGATCAAATGTTGATCATGGTTAAGTGTTAACCTATTATTTAAAATTAAAATCCCTTCATCAAATATTAAGTGTTCGGATGCCTTCCGATGGATGACACTCTTCCTGCCTCGATCGATGAAGTGTGGGCTTGCCAAAGCAAGGTGCATTAATCTATCTTGGTAAGGGTGCGAGCGGATAATTGTGATATCTCACTGTCGACATCGGATCTAACTTAACTAGGTGACCTCAAAGGTTGAGTGCCTAGAGGCATAGGGTTGGCATGCACCATATGATGGATGCGAATAAGGAGTTATTCACCAACCTTACAAGAGTTGCATGAGGATGCAATTAGCAAGCGTTGCCTACCTAAATAACCGCATTATGAGAGGAACGCCAAAGCGGACTCGTGGTGTTGGTGAAATACGGATCTTGTCCACTAAGAGAGTAGCTCGCATGGACTCTCCGAATTGATAGTGAGGGTTATCAATTTGAATAAAATAGTGGGAGTATTTAATTGAAGTCCAAATTAAAATAAATTGTATTTTGAAATTAAGGTACTGATTAAATTCTGCATGAATTCTTGTAGAATTCCATGGCAAGTGGTTCACATTCCACCTTGTCCCTGAGAGCTATCCTTGAGAAGGACAAGCTTAGTGGGACGAACTATATAGACCGGTATAGGAACCTGAGAATTGTTCTCAGGCAAGAGCGAAAGCTCTACGTCTTGGAAGAAGAAGCCCCCGAGGTGCCGACCGGGAACTCATCCCGTGTTGATAAGGATGCTTATAAGAAGTATACCGATGACGCCTTAGACGTCGAGTGCCTTATGCTTGCCACCATGAACTCTGAGCTTCAGAAGCAACACGAGAACATGGGGTGCAAGGAGATTGACGAGCACCTAAAGAAAATGTTTCAAGGGCAAGCTCGTCAAGAGAGGTTCGATGTCACGAAGGCCTTATTTCAGTGCAAAATGGGAGCTCGAGACTTAGTTGGTACTCACGTACTCAAGATGATTGAGTATATTGAGAACCTGGAGAGACTGGGTTTTCCTCTGGGTCAAGAGTTGGCCACAGATCTTATCCTGCAATCGTTGCCGGATAGTTATGAGCAGTTCGTCTTGAACTACAACATGAATGAAATAGACAAGACACTGCCCGAGCTCCTAGGCATGTTGCGAACTGCCGAGATAAACATGAAGAAGGCCAAGCCTGCTAGTCCCATATTGATGGTACATAAAGGCAAGAGTAAGGCCAAGGGCTTTAAGAAGACGAAGGTGGGACCTAAGTCACATCTTGAGCCCAAATCTTCTGCGCTGAAAAGGAAGAGCACCGTGAAGGAAGGGAAATGCCACCACTGTGGCAAGGTTGGTCATTGGAGGAGGAATTGTCCTTCGTACATTGACGGTCTGCAGAAAATGAAGGGAGGTATGGCTTCCGCTTCGAATATTTACGTTATAGAGATAAACCTTTCTGCTCCTTCATCTTGGGTATTGGATACCGGATGTGGTTCTCACATTTGTACAAATGTGCAGGAACTGAAAAGGAGAAGATTGTTGAGTAAAGGAGAGGTGGACCTGCGCGTCGGCAATGGAGCAAGAGTTGCTGCTGTAGCCGTAGGGGTTTACCGTCTTTCTTTGCCTAGTGGGCTTGTAATGGAACTTAATAATTGTTATTATGTTCCGGCCATAACTAGAAACATTATATCCATTTCATGCTTAGACATGATTGGATTTTCTTTTATAATTAAAAACAATCGTTGTTCTATATTTAAGAATGATGTTTGTTATGCTGTAGCTAAATTGTTTAATGGTCTTTATGTTTTGAACCTAGACCATCCGATCTATAATGTAGATAATAATAAAAGACTAAGAACAAATGACTCAAATCCTACATATCTCTGGCATTGTCGTTTGGGCCATATAAACGAGAAGCGCATATCCAAGCTCCATAAAGATGGACTATTGGACTCATTTGATTATGAATCATTTGAGCGATGCGAGTCTTGTTTATTAGGCAAAATGACTAAAGCCCCTTTCACTGGTTATACTGAGAGGGCTGAGGATCTTTTGGGTATAGTACATAGTGATGTATGCGGACCCATGAGTTCTATGGCTAGAGGTGGGTATTTCTACTTCGTTACATTTACTAATGATTTCAGTAGATACGGATACGTGTATCTTATGAAGTGCAAATCCGAATATTTTGAAAAGTTCAAAGAGTTTAAGAATGAAGTGGAGAACCAATTGGGTAAAAAGGTTAAAGCACTCCGATCTGATCGAGGTGGCGAATACCTGAGTCATGAGTTCCGTGATCATCTGAAAGAGTGTGGTATTGTATCACAGCTCACTCCACCTAGGACACCGCAGCATAATGGTGTGTCTGAGAGGAGAAATCGTACTCTGTTAGACATGGTACGGTCGATGATGAGTCATGTAGACTTGCCTGTTTTCTTTTGGGGTTTTGCTTTAGAGACTGCTGCAATGACACTGAATCGCGCTCTAACGAAAACGGTTCTAAAGACACCATATGAGATATGGACTGGGAAGCGTCCTAGTATGTCATTCATTAAAATTTGGGGTTGTGAGGCATACGTACGACGTCAAATGCCTGACAAGTTGGAACCCAAATCAGATAAGTGTTATCTGGTGGGATATCCTAAGGAAACGAAAGGATATTACTTTTACCTACCGTCTGAGGGCAAAGTGTTTGTCGCAAGGACGGGTGTCTTCTTGGAGAAAGAGTTCTTGTTAAGAAAGACGCAAAAGGTAGAACTTGAAGAAGTTCAAGAACCACAAGTAGTGAATGAACCAGAATTGGATTCTGAGCCAGGACTACAAGATGTTGTAGCTAGAGAACCTGCTCAAGAGACACAAGTCCTACGTAGATCTGGTAGACCAAGATTTGAGCCTGAGAGATATGGATTTCTCGTGTCTCAAATAGGTAATGTGTTGCTTATGGATCATGATGATGAACCAGCGACCTGCCAAGAGGCTATGAATGGACCGGACTCTGACAAATGGCTTGAGGCTATGAAATCCGAAATGGACTCCATGTATACAAACCAAGTTTGGAACTTGGTGGAACCACCTGAAGGGGTGCATCCCATAGGGTGCAAGTGGGTCTTCAAGAAGAAGACCGACATGGATGGGAATGTACAGACATTCAAAGGGCGACTGGTGGCTAAGGGTTTCAAGCAAATTCATGGTGTTGACTATGATGAGACCTTTTCCCCTGTTGCCATGGTAAAGTCCATTAGGATATTGCTTGCTATTGCTGCGTATTATGACTACGAGATCTGGCAGATGGATGTCAAAACGGCTTTCCTAAATGGAAACCTCCTTGAGGAAGTGTACATGACACAACCCGAGGGTTTTGTATCCCCAAATGAAGCCACTAAAATATGCAAGCTGAATAGGTCCATCTATGGATTGAAACAGGCCTCTAGAAGTTGGAATCTTCGTTTTGATGAGAAGATCAAAGAGTTTAGTTTTGTCAAGAATGAAGATGAACCGTGTGTTTACAAGCGAATCAGTGGGAGCATTGTTGTCTTCCTGATATTGTATGTAGATGACATACTGCTGATCGGGAATGACATACCTACCCTGAAAGTTGTTAAGAACAACCTAGGAAACTGCTTTTCTACGAAGGACTTGGGTGAAGCGACTTACATACTCGGTATTAAGATCTATAGAGATAGATCGAAGAAGTTGCTGGGTATGACCCAGAGTACGTACATTGAGAAGGTGTTGAAGCGGTTCAACATGCTTGAGTCCAAGAAAGGATTTTTGCCCATGCCTCATGGTGTAAATCTCTCTAAGGACCAGTGTCCAAAATCTTGTGAAGATAAGGACCGCTTGAAGTTGATTCCATATGCTTCGGCAATTGGGTCAATCATGTATGCAATGTTATGTACTCGACCCGATGTCTCTTTTGCTTTGAGCATGACTAGCAGGTATCAGTCTGATCCCGGTGAATGTCACTGGATAGCCGTGAAGAATATCCTAAAGTACTTAAGAAGGACTAAGGATGTATTCTTGGTGTATGGTGGAGAGGAAGAGCTCGTTGTAAGTGGTTACACGGATGTCAGCTTCCAAACTGATAGAGATGATTCGAAGTCTCAGTCAGGGTTTGTGTTTTGCCTGAATGGAGGAGCTGTGAGCTGGAAGAGTTTCAAGCAAGAGACAGTTGCTGATTCTACAACTGAGGCCGAGTATATCGCTGCGGCAAATGCAGCGAAGGAGGCTGTATGGATTAGGAAATTCATCGGCGAGCTAGATGTAGTTCCTAGCATTGTTGGTCTCGTAGTTCTCTACTGTGATAACAATGGTGCAATTGCACAATCTAAGGAACCTAGATCCCATTAGCACTCCAAGCACATACTTCAGCGGTTCCATCTTATTCGTGAGATTGTCGAACGAGGAGATGTGAACATTTGCAGAGTGCCGACTGAGGAGAATATTGCAGATCCACTGACAAAGCCTCTCGCGCAGAGAAAGCATGATGGTCATACTAGATCAATGGGTATACGATACCTGAGTGATCAACTCTAGTGGGAGTCTTGTGGGTTGCATGTAAAATATATATTCTGTTGGCTATTTATTATTTATTCATATGATGAATTGTGTACCAATTATTTCCTTTTACAATTAATGGCAAGTTCTTTTATTATGATATACTGTTTCTATATGATAGAATAAAATTCGTGATAAATACCCTTAGAATGTTCGCTTCCATAGGACATCAAGTACGTGACTTGAATGTGAGAGCCTATGATTTCGAAGCTTCATTCTTAAAAGGTCCCTGGTCGAGGTATCATCGTAGAAACTAAGGGTGATGATGATACATTAAGACTAGCATGTGTGTTGACTGATGACCGGTTCTCACAGGTCATGATATTGTGATATCAAGTCATCACGTGGGTACTTGTTAGTGAACAAGTTGTACTGGACAGACCCAACCTGAGACTACTTTGTGGATTGTTACTTAAAAGTGTCACAAGTAGGTCTCATTTGACAATGGTGTTGTGGTCCTTTGACCTGAAGTCACAGCATTCATTGAGTGAGGAAGAGCGTGCTTTGATGTCATCTAAAGTCTTCCTTGAAGAAGGTTGATGATAAGGGTGGTCGTTGGGTATGTTACGAATCATTTGGGTGTTTGGGTGTGAGCAGATATGGGATTTGTCCTCCTATATAACAGGAGTTGCATCCATGGGCCCCTTGATGGAATTGGACTGAGAAATGCATGGCCATGCTTGGTTGAGTCAATATGTGATATTGAGCTCACCATTCTCTGGAAGTCCGTTCTAGATCAAGAAACTTGGATTGAGCTATTAAGAGGGTGACGCGGTCCATGCCTCTAGTTCTTTCCGGATGTAAGGGACAAAGGGACAAAGACAACGCTGGAACATTGGTCATAAAGGCTTATGAGTTATGAACTCTTATTGCTTGGGGAGCAATGATGCATTGCTAGATGCCGCTCATTGTTTATGAGATTTTTGTTTGATACTTTCAAGATCAAGTGGGAGACTGTTGGAGTTACCATTGTGATCTAGAAGTGGTCAAACATGTAATGTCACTGCCAACGCGATATGAGCCTGCAGGGTCGCACATAAGAGCATGTGGAGAAGATGGAAGATTGACTGTGTTGGTAAAGGTTACCAACCACCATATAGAATGGGGGAGGTCCAGCAAATGTTGCTGACTGAATTCGTCGGGTTTACATGGATAGAATTCGTCGGATTCGTCGGATTCGTCGGATTGTTCCGTGGAATCCCGACGAATTGTTACAGAGATCCTTAACTCGGCAAATGTTGCCGTCTGATATGATTCGTCGGAATTCGTCGGATTGTTCCGTGGAATCCCGACGAATTGTTACAGAGATCCTTAACTCGGCAAATGTTGCCGTCTGATGTGATTCGTCGGAATTCGTCGGATTGTCCCGTGTAAACTCGACGAATGCTGATTCGTGAAATCCCGACGAATTGTTGCAGAAAGAGTTCTTTTTCTGTATGGACTGCGGATAGCGATTCTTTTAGGTCTGTTTATACTTCGGCTATAAATAGAACTAAAACTTAAGGGTTCACTACTGTTATTCGGAAAGAAGAGGAGCCGACGGAAGAGTTCCGTCTCTCGCCCGAACCTTAGACGGAAGGAGTTCCGCCGCCTCGTTCGCCTCCGCCGATCTCCTCTCCGGCGATCGTCGTCGTGATTGTTCTTCCTGGAGCGAACCTAGCAGTTCGTGGAAGTGCAAGGTGCAGTCGTTCTTCTCCCGGCTCGGGTGGATCTCTGTAGAGACGTAGACATAATTCTACGTGAGAACTCTCTTTGCCGCCGACATGAATCTTCTTCTTGGAGCATCTAGGTTGGATTCGATCCAACTCCACTAAGGTAATTATGCCTAGTAGTTTTCATTACTTCATGATTCAATGTTCATGGCCCGATCCGAGTCTTTTGGGTCGTTTCTCTTTATTTCCGCTGCTCCTACATACGATGTATGGTTGTAGAAAAACCCAACAGAGGTCACGGGGGCGTAGCCCCGGAGAGACTGTGAGTGACAAATGATTCGAACCGCTGGCGAGCGCGAGGGGGTAGGCCATGGCGACGCTGTGACCTACCGCGGGGGAGAAGGGATGTAACCGTTTGATCCGGAGCAGTGTGGTCACGGGGGCGTGGCCCCGGAGGCAGTTGTTGTTAATGCAAATAGATGTCCTTTCATTTGGGCGACGTGAATAAGTAGCTGCGGATGATGATTGTCTTATACATGCCTTTCTCCAGGGATATCTGTATTGAGGGTTGCCCCCCAGTCCTTCATGGCAGGCTGCTAGTTGATCTCCTGCTGGCCGAGTCGGTGCCCTTCAAAAATTATGAACTTCTTCGCGCGTCAGCCTTCAATTTGCAGGCTCATGGCTTGTCGCTTCAGGGCGGTTGCGGTGATACTGTGCTTCAGACCCTCCGTCAGGACGGGCCCGCGGTCCTGTATATTTGTACTAGAGAACTCTCCTTCGGGTTTGCTGATAACCGAGTAGAGGGGAGCTAGATCAGCATGCCGCCTGGGGCTTGATTCTTCACTTGTGTGGATGGCTTTTACTGCCATGATCTCCAACCACGAGTACCGTTGTGCAGTGACTACTGTCTTCGGAGTCTTCTTCAAGCTTTGGGGGAACTCTTTCCCACAGACGACGCCAAACTGTTGCGGTCCGCTCGAGACTCCGGTGGATCAGACTAAATTGAACCGTCTTAGCCTGTGAGCGTTCGAGCGTGCAAACAGTCACAGAAAAAGGAAAGCTGACAAGACAATTTTTTTAATGTGGAAAACTCGTCAACTGGGTGAAAAACCACGCGGTCGGGTCTGTGCCGGCCGAAACCTCCACTATTTGTTGGTTGTTGTACAGAGGTTTTTCGAAGAACTTGAGGGCGACATGCCACCACTCGTTACAATTATTGAGAGAAAGGTGCTCGGAGGGTGACAAATCACCACTCGCGGAGCTAAGTCTTTTGTCTGATGCAGAGGGGAATGCTGCGCTTAGAGCGCTTTAGAGATTTTGACTGCTGCTTGAAGGTTGGATCGATGGGCTCTGTGCGTCTTTGTCTCTGTGGCTTGTCTCCTGCTACGCGAGAGGAGTTTAGAGTGGTGTTCTTGCTGGAGGCTGGAGTGTTTGTTTTTGAGTGCGCGGAGTGCTTGTTGTTGAGTACGCGGGGTTGGGCTTGAACGGTCTTGAGAGCGAAGCGCGCTTCGAGTGGTCTTGAGAGAGGAGCGCACGGAGGCACGCTTGGAGCAGAGCGCACAGAGGCGCGCTTAGAGGGGAGCGCACAGAGGCGCGCTTGGAGCGGAGCGCACGGAGGCGCGCTTGGAGCGGGGCGCACGAAGGCGCGCATGGAGCGAGGCGCACGGAGGCGCGCTTGGAGCGGGGCGCGCGGAGGCGCGCTTGGAGCGGAGGCGTGCTTGGAGCGGGTCGCGTGGAGGCACGCTTGGAGCGGAGCACGCGGAGACGCGCTTGGAGCGGAGCGCTCGAAGGCGCGCTTGGAGCGGAGGCGCGCTTGGAGCGGAGACGCCCTTGGAGCGGTGCGCGCGGAGGCGCGCTTGGAGCGGAGCGCCCAGAGGCGCCCTTTGAGCGGAATGCTCGCTCGAAGGAGGGCGAACGCTTTCGTGGGATCTTCAAGGCGCTCGAAGATCTTCGAAGGCAAAGGAGATCTTCGAAAGAGGAAGGAGATCTTCAAAAGAAAGAGGAAGGAGGAGAAAAGGATAGAATTCAGAAAAGAAGAGGAGCCCGAGGTCTATTTATAGGCCTCAAGAGTGGTTACAGTGGTTATTGTGGATAATTATTGACCGTAACCACCAAAAATACTAAATGTAAACCGGTTTCATAGGAAATATGGCGCATATTAATTTAATATTCCTCTATACGCAAACCAAGGTGACTTCAGCTACTCGCACCCGCCCACTATGGGCGGTTACGCAGGTGGTTACTCGTTAATCGTACAGTGGAGTGATCGCGCGGAGGATCGGACGACGACGGTTGAGGGTCTGTCCAGCGACGAGGGAAACGCCTGTCGGGAGGAACTGCCCGACGAGGAGAGGCGGGAGCGCGCCCCCGGATCGGGCGGCGGCCCGGATCGGGAGGCCAAATGGCCGCACGACCTAGGAGAGACAATGGCTTCCCCCGGCGGGGGCGGCGGCCGAGATTGGGCGGCCATGGGGCCTCCCGACTTGGGCGAGAGGGAGGCCGCCCCCGGGAGGGGGAGGTGGCCGAGATCGGGCGGTCATGGGGCCGCCTGACCTGGGGGAGAGGGAGGCCGCCCCCGGGAGGGGGAGGCCGCCGAGATCGGGCGTCCATGGGGCCGCCCGACCTGGGGGAGAGGGAGGCCGCCTCCGGGAGGGGGAGGCGGCCGAGATCGGGCGGTCATGGGGCCGCCCGACCTGGGCGAGAGGGAGGCCGCCCCCGGGAGGGGGAGGCTGCCGAGATCAGGCGGCCATGGGGCCGCACGACCTGGGCAAGAGGGGCGCGCCGCCGCCTACGGGGGCGACGGTCGGGATCGGGCGGACGAGTGGCCGCCCTACCAGGGCCAGGCGGAGCCGCGCGCGGTCAGGCGGGGGCGCGCGCGTCCAGTTGGGGTCGCGCATGTGTGCGGCCTGGCGGGGCAGCGCGCGAGGGCGCGCCTGCCCGGACAGGGCCGCACGCGAGGGCGCGCCTGCCCGGACAGGGCTACGCGCTAAGGCGCGCCTGCCCGAGCAGGGTCGTGCGTGAGCGCGCGCCTGCCTGAGCAGGGCCGCGTGAGAGTGCGCGCACGGTTAGGTCGGGTCGCGCGTGCGCGTGTCCAGGACCGCTTGCAGGCGCACGCACGAGCAGGACTACTTTCGAGGCGTACGGCTAGGGGCGCGTGCTTGCTCACGCATGCGTCCCATGGCTTGTGCTTAAAGGATCTCTGGTTCGATTGGACCGATTCGAGGGAACCCTATCATGTTTATTTGTGGATGTGTGTGTTTTGGATGAGTGTGTATATGTGTATGTTAGGATGTGTGTTTGTGTGTGTGTGTGTTTTAATGGATGAGTGTGTGTGTGTGTGTGTGTGTGCTTATGTGTGGATGATGTGTGTGTGTGTGTTTTGGATGTGTGTGTGTGTGTGTGTGTGTGTGTGTGCTTTGGATGCGTGTGTATGTGTTTTTATATATGTTGATGTATATGTGTTTGTTTACTATAGAACAGTTATTTAACTGTTATGTTTGAGTTTATAGTACAATGGGTAAATCAAAGGAAGTCAAACGAAATCCTGATCTTCTGTGATCTTTACATTAAAAAAATCGGGTTGGGTAATCGACCTACCACCAACTTCAGCA
This sequence comes from Dactylorhiza incarnata, assembly GCA_033032865.1. Classification (NCBI taxonomy): domain Eukaryota; kingdom Viridiplantae; phylum Streptophyta; class Magnoliopsida; order Asparagales; family Orchidaceae; genus Dactylorhiza; species Dactylorhiza incarnata. The sequence goes on along the minus strand of JAWHQI010000229.1, from coordinate 2,708,450 downwards.
AGGATGATCGGAAAAACTTGATCTTGGTTTTTAAACAACGCACCGGAAAAAGCTATGATCGAATGCAAATGAAGAATAAGTGAGATCACCTCAAAAAAGACTGGAAGTTGTGGAAAGAACTAAAAAATGGAGAGACAAGAATTAAGTTTGGGATGGAACCAGGAAAAGAGAACCACTATTCCATCTGATGAGTGGTGAGATGAAAAGAATCAAGGTTATATCAAAATAAATGATTTTAAATAATGTTCTAATTTTTTGAATTTTTTATCATATTGTTAAAATTTTTGTGTATAGGTTGTTATGTTTACATATTTTGTAATATTTCAATATTGACGTTTTGAAAAACAGCTCTCAAAAAGTTGTTCTACCAATCAATCCTTAATTAAAAAACTCTTTTTCATCAACACTTATACACAGATTTTTCAAACAGTCTGCAATTTTTTCAAAACAATTTCTCAAAGAGCTCTGTTTAACCATCTCTATTCGATCAACAGTTTTTTTAATCCGCAGCAGCTCTCCCAAACAGATCCTTAGAGATGACTAGAAAGCTATTTTGATAAAATTGTACATTGTTTGAAAATTTTCCAACTAAGTGCACATTTTTTTGTTTGGAAGAACTTTTAAATAATAGTTGTTTGATTTTTAATAATAAAAATATATTTTATACTAATCATTTCTCACAAAAATTAGTAAATATTGTATAAATCTTGAATAAATAGGTTACAAAAGGTCGGCAGCGAGAAGTAAAGAACGTGAATGCATGAAAAATTACGAATGAGAGAAGAGAACATTTGAATAAAAAAAGTAAAACAAAGAAAGCGGTACATAGAAACATACACACAAACACATATATACACACACACACACAAACATATATCTATTCAACACACACACAAACAAACGCCAATACAAACATACCATACAACAACATATATAGCTAAGCACACACACACATACAAGCACATATATACATACGCACACAAACCTGATCCGAGCTTCTACTTGCAGAAAACCGCCGTCGACGACAGCGCCGAGCCCCTCGGAATCGAAATCGGGAGGGACGACTGGTAGGTTTTCGCACGAGAGAGCCAAACGTGTACATGGGCGACCTCGTCGGAGCTTGTAGAGACCAGCCACGAAAGGGGCTACCTCGCCAGAGGAGGAACGAGCACTGGACTACCGCAGGAGGAGGAAGTAGCGCCAGATCTTGCGGAATCGGGACGGGAACGCGAGAAGGAGCGGGATCGGGAGGGATTTCGGGGAGCGATTCGTGAGACGTGAACGTGGCCTCCAAGCTGCTTTTTCAATTTACCCTAGAGAGAGCTATTTAGAATAATCACTTCCCAAAGAGCTATTTAGAAGAGCTCTTTCAAACACCTAAATAACAGCTCTGGCGGTTGAAAAATCACTTCTCAATCCGCCAGAGCTGTCCCAAACAGACCCTAAGATAGCAACTCCCATTTTTGATACGAGTCCTTTTCAGTATTAAGTTGTTTTTTTCATAGAATGAGTTATCTATGCTATATGAAAAAAGGGAAAAGTACATTTTGGCGAAATATTAGGATTTTCCAAATTACTCTTTGATTTATATTTTTGGATTTTCTACTTAAAAATAATCTGAGAGAGTTTCTTATAAGGAATTAATGCGATGAGATAGGAGCGGGCGTCGAGCAAGGCTAGGAGTCCGAACGCCACAACACGCTGTGGGCGAAAAAAGGAGAGTGGCAGAGGTACTATCATGCGGGGCACGATGGGCTGTGCAAGATTCACTGGTTTTTATAAACATTCACTTTTCATTATTTTGCAAAAAAAAAAAAAATTTAAGTGCACTTTTACGGGCATGAGTACGGTAATCATTTATGTGCATTTTCTTAATTTTGTATATGCACAAATACACAATCACCAATCTGTACACACAACTCTTAGAATGACTAAGACTTCGTTTGACACGACTTATTTGCTCCGGTGAGTTTGGTCAAAAACGTCATTATCATAGAATGTATGTTTGGCAAGACAAAGGTTATGAATGTTGAAGGCTAGGGTTTTCTCAAGATATTCTACAGTAGTCCATCAAGTTTGGAATGACTACTTTATAGTACCTCCAGTGTAGAGTCGAGCCCTAGGTTGACACGAAACTCATTAAGGTCTACCGAGTCGGTTCGACACGCGCGGACATATAATTAAAAACCTTAACAATCTCCTCCTATGTCCGCGGTAATCCCGACGTCGGTTATGATGGTTTGTGTAAATTCAACCAATTGTGAAAAGTACACAACCGTGTCCAACACTTGCAAATTTGATTAGACTCAAAGAAAATTGTATGCATGCATAAAGATAGACAATAAATCTCGCTCAGATGCACCACATAACAGTCTAAAATACGATCATAACACAAGTCCAACATGACGGCGGCGGCGGCATTCACCTTCACCTCCTTCTCTACCGCTCATCCCCGCCGTCAGAAAACCTATTTCCCCCGCTTCTCCACCATCCGATGCTCCATCCATTCCATCAAGACCCTATCCGCCGTCGCCGATCCTTCCCCTGTGTTCCAGTCCGTCAAGTCATTCGCCCCCGCCACCGTCGCCAACCTCGGCCCAGGTTTTGACTTCCTCGGTTGCGCTGTCGACACCCTCGGCGATACCGTAACCCTCTCAGTCGACTCCTCCATTCCTCCCGGCACCCTCTCGGTTTCCTCCATCTCCGGAGACCATCCATCTGCCGTCTCCAAGCTCACCCGAAACCCTAACTTCAATTGCGCCGGAATCGCCGCAACCTCCGCCATGCGCATGCTCGGCGTCCGCTCCGTCGGCCTCTCCCTGCACCTCCACAAAGGACTTCCCCTCGGCAGCGGGCTCGGTTCAAGCGCCGCAAGCGCAGCCGCAGCCGCGGTCGCCGTCAACGCTCTCTTCGGCGGCGGTCTCTCCCAATCCGACCTCGTCTTAGCCGGCCTCGAGTCGGAGAAGAAGGTGAGCGGCTACCACGCGGACAACGTCGCCCCCTCCCTCATGGGAGGCTTCGTCCTCATCAGAAGCTACCGCCCCCTTGAATTGATTCGGCTGGAGTTCCCATCAGATCGGGAGCTCTTCTTCGTCCTGGTGAGCCCGGATTTCGTGGCGCCGACAAAGAAGATGAGGGCAACTCTGCCGGAGATGGTGAATAGGGAGGAGCATGTGGCGAACTCGAGCCAGGCGGCAGCTCTGGTCGCCGCCATTCTTCAAGGGGACGTGAGGGTGTTGGGCTCGGCATTGTCTTCCGACGGGATTGTTGAGCCAAAGAGGGCTCCCTTGATACCGGGGATGGTTGACGTGAAGAAGGCGGCGGTGCTGGCCGGCGCGTTTGGCTGCACGATTAGCGGGTCCGGTCCGACGGCGGTGGCGGTGGTGGATGATGAGGAGAAGGGGGAGGAGATTGGGAAGATGATGGTGGAGGGTTTTTTGATGGGAGGGCGCTTGAAGGCTACTGCTGTCGTGGCAAGACTTGATAGGGTGGGAGCTAGGATTATTTGCAGCAATGCATGTTAATTAATAATTTAAAGGTAATTAAATTTTTTTTTTAAAATTATCTAAATGTTCCAAGGATTAGTGAGTTCAAAGGTTATTTGACATTTTGTACTCCTGAATATTATCTTTTTAGCATATTGTACCCAAATATTTTAAATTTGCCACACTGCACTCAAAATCTTTAAATTTGGCACATTTCACACTCAAATACCTTTAAGTTAGACATTCTGCACCCTAAGTTGAATTTTGAGGAATATTTTCCGCATTGCAACCTCCAAATATTTTCATATTCTATCTTTTAACACATTTTGTTGAGTTTATCTAATGTTTAATCGTATAAATTAAACAAATTTAGCCCATCTCTAAAAATTAAGTATATGGTGCAATGTGTCAAAAACATGATATTGGTGGGGGATGGTTCATAACAACCGCATTCAAGTCCTCCACCGCCTTGCCAAACGGACCCAATGTCTTTCTTAGCGAACAAATTTTATCGAGCCCAAAATACAATCAAGTCCACCCGACTGTTCCATAAATACCGCATCTTCCAAATCTCCATGCAAGAATGCATTCATGCCAAACTATTGCAACCACTTTGAAACTTTCATGATATGTCTACACTCCATGGAAATTTTTTGGTACCAATTAGGAGCGGCCGCATGGGATAAATTTTTGAACGTGAAAAGGCCGGGCAGCCACGTGGCTGCTCCAGAGCCATGTTCGTCGAGGCCAGACGGTCCAGTTTTAGTTTCCAGAGCCATGTTCGTCGGAGCACAACATGCTTGCTTTGACAAAGGAAATCAGGGAAAAATCAAAACATCTATGTAGACCAAGGTGATCTAAATCGCTTTTAGTCTCATTTCCCACACTGTTTTGATTAACCGATCTTTGAGCATTCCTTTCGTCAATGGATCAGCTAAATTATCTTTCGATCGCACATCGACCAAAGAGATAATTCATTGTTCTTTCAGATAATTTAGCAGAGCGTGTCTTAGTCGCATATGTCTCCTCTTAGTATTATAGAGAGTATTCTTAACAACTTGAGCTGCTGCTTGGTAATCACAATACAAGCTCAAAGAGTTGACTTGTAACTTAGACAAGAAAATATCTAGTATCAGATTCCTGATCCAGTCTGCCTCTTCACCAGCCGAAGCTAAGGCAAACAACTCGGCTTTTATAGAAGACAATGCAATACAAGTCTGTCTTTTGGATTTCCAAGTGATGGCAGCTCCACCCAGAGTGAATATGTATCAACTGGTAGAATTGCTGTTATCGACTTCTGAACACCACGAGGCATCAGAATATCAATCCATAGTAGGAGGGTAACCAGTGTAGCACAAGACGTGATTTTTAGTACCTGACATGTATCTCATCAGCCTGTCGAGAGCATCCTAATGCTCTTTGCTCAGACTACTAATAAAGCAACTAGCATGCTAACGGAGAAGACAATGTCTGTCTGAGTACAACTTTTGGCGTACATGAGACTACCCATTATTTTGGAATATTTTACTTGATCAATGTTAGTCCCAACATTTGGAATCAATTTGACATTATGATCGAAGGGTGTCGCTACTAGCCTACAGTTTTTGTATCTCCGGGTTGAAAGAAGTTGTTCAATATAATGAGTCTGGCTAAGAGTAACTCTACCCTTATCAACTCTAACTTTCATACCTAAAAAAGGGTATCGACGGGACCGAGGTCCTTTATGTCAAACTCTTTTGCGAGTGTGGATTTGATATCCTTTACTCAACAAGATCCGACCCCAGGATCAACATGTCATCCACATATAGACATATGATGACTGTTTTATTTGACATAGAGCGGTGGTGAATGCATTTGTCAGAAAGAGTTGACTGAAAACCAAAACTCTTTACCACTTGATCAAGTTTCATGTGCCACATTTTAGGCGCTTGTTTAAGCTCATAGATAGATTTGTCTAATTTACACACTTTATCCTTTAGATCTAGATGGGCATACCTTTCAGGTTGTATCATGTAGATCTCTTCATCAAGCTCTCCATTCAAGAAGGCTGTTTTCACATCCATCTGATGAACTATAAAGTTCTCGATATAGGTCAGGGCGAGAAGGATCCTAATAGTGGATAGGTGACACACATGTGAATAGACATCAAAGTAGTCAATTCCCCCTTGTTGCTTATAGCATTTAGCGACTAGACGTGCTTTATTTCTAGCTATAGACCCATCATTGTGCAATTTCTTCTTTAGCACCCACTTGCATCCAAGGACTTTGGCTCCTTTAAGGAGATCCACTAGATGTCAGGTGCTATTTTGTAGCAATGAGTCCATTTCATCATCTATGACTTCTGCCCACATTAACGAATCTCTAGATCGCATTGCTTCCTGGTAGAAGAATAAATCATCCTCTAAGTGATATGTGACAAAATTTTCACCAAAATTCTTAGGGACTCTATTTCTTGTAGATACTCTAATTGGGATAATACTATCATATACAGGTTGGGAAGCAGTGCCAGAGGGAACAACTTCGGGTGCTACAGGGGATTCAAAAATCATCTCAGTAGATCTGGAGACGGTTAAACCATGATCTCTGATAAACTTATTTTCAAAGAAAATAGTATCTCTAGAATCTATCACTGTATTAATGGACAAATCTAGAAATATATCTGTTGCACTACCTAGACATACACAAGTTGTTGTTCTAGGTCCTATCTTAGGTCTCTTAAGGTCTTGTATTCTAACATAAGCAATACAACCCTAAATCATTAGAGTGTCAAATCTATAAGGATGGTCATGCCACAACTCATATGGAGTGGAAGTGAGCTTAACATGAGACAATCTATTCAGAATATGATTGGCAGTTCGGACTGCTTCTCCCCAAAAGGAATTAGGCATACCAGCAGTAAGAAGCATAGAATTCAGCATATCTGTTATTGTTCTATTCTTTCGCTCAGCAATACCATTAGACTGGAGTGAGTAAGGAACAATGGTTTCTAAGATTATACCCGCAAAGTCACAAAAGTCCTGAAACCATTTTGCGGTATACTCTCCTCCTCGATCACTTCTAAAACGCTTAATCTTCAGGTTTAACTGATTTTCTACCCGAGGTTTGGAGATTTTGAAAATCTCGAATGCTTCATCATTCTATTTCAATAAATAAACATGACAATATCTAGAATAATTGTCAATGAAGGTAATGAGATACTTCCTACCCCCTCTAGTGACATGACTCCTAAAATCACAGAGGTCTGAATGTATCAATTCAAGAAATTGTGTGCTCCTAGAAATGGACTTAAATGGTTTTATAGTGATCTTGGTTTGCTAGAAATGGACTTAAACGGTTTTATAGTGATCTTGGTTTGTGTACACACCTCACACTTATCAAATCGAATAGAGAGGTCTAAGAGGATGTTATGACTCTTAGCTAGATCTCGTATTTTCCTGTAGTTCACATGTCCTAGTCTGTTATGCAACAACTTAGAATATATTAAAGTTAAACTCACTTGGTTTATGATATCATTATTAATGCTAAGTCAATACATTCCGTTGATCAGATACGCACAACCAAAGTAATGAGAATTAACAGTTAAAGTTATTTTACCGCTAGAGGTTGTGAAAGACATTCCTGCTTTATCTAACAAACTCATAGAAATTAAGTTTTTAGTTAAACTAGGAACTACTCTAACATGTTGTAAAGTTAAAGTTTTACCTGAAGAGATGACTAGTTGTGTTGTCCCAGCATGTTTGACTTCGATCTCTCCTCCATTGCAGTTTTCAACCTTGTCTCTGAGCTCAGTAACATCAGTGAGAAGAGCTCTGTCATTTGTCACATGACAGATAACACCACTGTCCGGCCACCACTCTGAAGACGCGCTGCGGTGACTGATCCCAATCATAGCCATGAAGGACGTAGGACCGGAGATGTCAACCAGCATATTCGATGCATTCTGTGGGGCTTCCTCCTTCTTCTTCTTCGGACATTTACATTCAGCGACCCAGTGACCCCACTTGTCGCAGTTATGACACTTGCCTCTCTTCCTTTTGAGAGAGGGCTTTTTGGCCGGTTGCTGTGCAGATGCTTCACTTTTGTGAGCTGAGGGCTTCCGATGTGACTTGCTGGGTCGAGAAACGAAGTTAGCAACCTGAGAGGGTTGACCAACTTGCTCCAGGCTCTTACCACCAACGTTCTGATCTTCGATGTGAATGAACCTTTTGAGTTCATCCAATGCGATCCTCTCCTTCACTCTGTGCATTTCAGTCTTGAAGGTATTCCATTCAGAAGACAACTTGTTTAGAATCAGGCTCACGAACAAATTATCAGACATATCAGATTGTTCGTCTTCTAGCTTGAGACACATATTCTCCAGATCTATCAGTTGGGAGGTGACTGACGAGTTTGAATTAAATTTGAAATTAAAGAATTTCTCGTCGAGGAGAGTCTTCGATAGTCCTTCTTTATGGAAATGTGCGTTCAGAAGATCCCAGATTTCTTTCGCAGTCTTATATGCACTGTAGGTCATGGCGAGGCGAGGGTTCAGGGAATTCAGGAGATAATCCCTGCAAAAGTCATCGTCCTTGCTCCACTGATACTCGTCCACGTCCTCACGCGTTGTAGCAAAATTGCTGATGACGGTGTAAAAGATTTTGCGCTCTTTCATGCCCAATTGGACATGAATTTTCCAAACGTGGAAATCTGTAGCGTCGAAGGATTGTAATTTGACGATGTCGTAGGTGCTACGTTTCGACATGTTTTCACACAGAAAAACTAAAACCAGTAAAATATCACCTGATCCGTGCGAGGACGATCAAAGGCTTCAGATCCAATCCTAGAATTAGTATCCTCTTCTCTGGCTGAAAGAACCAGGTGTCGAAGACTAGATCCAATCGGCAACCAACTGAAGTCACACCTTCCTCCAAGCAGTGCAAAGGAGACAAGAACTCCTCCAAAGCACTAAATTTGTAGTGCACACCAAGAAGAATTTGGAATCGACCACTGGCTTTCTCAAATGACAGAGATCCAAGAAACTTTGGTGTCAATCTTGGCAGCAAACAATAAACCAAGGAATCTTAGTGATTTCAAGATTGATCTGGAATAGGCACTGATCTTCCCAACAAAAATCTTTCTTCTAGAGAGAAGAAAACAGCTACAAGAAATATATTCCTCCGATCGGCAGCGGGAATGGCCTCACACGAGATCTGCTTCTTTCGATCTGCAACAAGGAGTGACAAGCAGCGCAAGGATGATCCTACCTGAAGGAAGTGGTGTTTTTGAAAGTTGTCTCTTTCCAATTTACTATATGTTCATGGTTTTTAGAATGTTGTAACATTTTGTTCCTTGATTATGTGACTTGTATCATGTAAGGTTTTAGAAGATGCTCTTGGTCTTAAACCATAGAACCATGATTATTTATGTCGTGTAATCTCATGTTCCTCACAATCGTGGTAATCAAAGAGGAACATTGATTACCTGACTAAGATTGTCATATGAATTAAAGTACATTTGACTTATATAAATGTTGATAAATAGTTATCATTTAATCATATGAGTATGTATGTGTATAACTTCATACATATTTAGATCGACCTATTAAATGTTGTAACATTATGTGGAATGTGTTAAGTGTCAATAATGTTTACAACATGTCTATCGAATTGAGATATGAGATGTGTGGATTTAACGCGTCGGTGTGAGCAATGTGATTGTAGTTGAATACCATCCCTTGATGGTGATAAATACTATGATTCATTGTTCATACCTATGCGTAGGAAATGTGCACATCGAAATATCGGTTTGCCCCCAAAATAGTTTGGTAATGATATCGTCGGGCCCTTTGGCAAAGCGAGGTTGTGTAGCATGCATTATGACTGACGCAGTTATAAATACAACTCACTTGTGAGACCAAGAAAGACAAATATAGTGCGAAAATGACACGGACCTCTTTCACACAATATTTATGATATCATGTGACACAATTAGACACAGGTCATCCAATTAAAGCACCTTGCAACTATAACATCGAGGCGTCTATAATGCCGTGATAAGCCTCTTATAGGTCGTGATAAAGTGTATCATATCGCCGCCTCAACGTTATGTTTTCTCTGTAAGGTCACACCAAATGAATAGTAACAGCCTCATGGCGGCTCATATGATATATTGGCTTTGGTCACTAAGTGCCCAGTATATGTGATGAGCGCACATGCGCGTCGTCTTAAATCGACACACTTAGACAACAATTAATTTGCGTTATTATACGAGCGTCAGTTGATGACGGAGCTGTATAATAAAACGTATGCTGCGTTTTTCTTGCAAGCACAAAATTAATCTACATATTCACTCTCACATTTTGAGATGGGAGAGACACGAATATGGAGATTACTATGAGGGCATTAAAGTGCAATTTTTCCATTGGGTGTGCACTTAGCCTCATAGACTCTTATAAAGAATGTGGAGTATATATACTCCTAAATAAGAGAGCAAACCCTAAGATCTAAAATCGGGAGCCGCTGAGAGCAAACCATCGCGCCGTTCGGAAGGATCGAGCAGGTCGCCGCACTCGCATTTCCGTCAGGTCTCGCCGACCTTGTCCCTCCTGCTTCCTCTTCCGGCGACCCCGCCGGCTCTGATTAGCCGGGCCGTATGGCAGTGGTTCTGCTGCTCCCCTGCGCCGCTTCTCTCCCGTCGTCGCTAGTCGACAGCTGTGTCCGACAGCTTCTAGTGGTGGTCGGCTGGCTTCTCTCCCGCTGCCGCCAGGCGATTGCTGTGTCCGACTGCATCTGGTGGTGGCCGACCGTGCTCTCCCTGCTATCGCCGGTGAAGCCCTCTTTCCGACAGCAACTTTGCCGCCTCCCGATTCCGATCCAGTTAGGGTCCTATTGTCTAAGGAAGACTCACCTCCTCCTCCGATCAAGAGCGTGTTTGGTGGTGGCTGTTTTGGTTCAAGGTGAACCTAGAGTCCTCAAGGAGCTTGTTGTGATCGAAGGCTCTTCGCCGCGTCCTCGACGTTCTGCTCTTCACCTAGAGATTTCATTTTCTAGAGGTACAACTTCTAACGCATGTGATGGATTAGATGCGATGAGTTAGGGTTTAAAATTGTTTTGCCAAGTTATGCATTGTTATGGATATCTGGTCCCCGTGCGTTATTTGGTTTAGGGGGTTCAATTTTTTTTTTAAATTCGCCCTTCCGATGCACATGAAATTCTGCACTACCTCCCTCGATCAGCAGCAGCGACGGAGTCACACAGGGAGACAGAAAGAAACGTCGGCTTCACGATCAAGGGGAAGAGCGACTGAATCTACTTCTGCGAGCCTATCGTTGTGCTTCAACAACGAAACTCCTCTTTCAACAGAGACGATCAACGCCGAAAAAGAGAACTAAGAGAAGGGAACTCGGCGGCTCCTTCCGATCCAGGAGCGGCGCACGGCCGATCTTCGTTCAGAGTAGAGAGCGAGAACGGGAGAATGAAAATCCCAATCTGAAGAGCGACGAGAACCTCCTTTTCCTCGATCGGCTATGACGCGCAAACGAGAGACGGGAGCGAGATTCCTCTTCCAGCGATCGACGACAGAGAACCAACGGGATTCACAATTTTCTTTGAGCGGTGACTTCAAGAGTGACTGAAGGACAGGAGGATCGCAGAAGCGGCGCACGGGAGAGAACGAGAGCGAACAAACAAAACCCTAGGAGCGCATATTTTGAGAATCTTGGAGGCTAGGGTTTGCTTAAGATATTCTACAGTACTCCATCAAGTTTGGAATGACTACTTATAGTACCTCCAGCGTAGAGCCGAGCCCTAGGTTGACACGAAACCCATTAAAGCCTATCGAGTCGGTTCGACACGCGCGTACATATAATTAAATACCTTAACAATGACCGCTACCCAAGAAAATGAACTAATTTTGAGCAATGCATGAAATTTTTTAGGTGAGGTCGAGCGTTCATGAGCGATGGACGGTTCATGACCACCGCGTTCACGACCACCACCTCCGCGCCAAACGAAACCTAACACTATTCTGTCAAATTAGGTTTGGGTGACCTTCAAGGCTTCAAGGCACAAATATGCAATTCTTTCTCCTTCTTGAAATGTTTAGCTTATATGACACTATTAATTGGCTCTCTCCCATAAAATTAAGCTTTTAGGATGAAAATAAGTTTAAAAACTTGTAATTGGGTTGTTATTCGCATGTGGGGGAGAGATTATTAGCATCGGCTCCGTTCCAAGATTTAGAACCAGGTGAAACGATGCTTTGCCGCGTGGAGGAATCAACGTGCGCGAACAAAATGGAGGAAAAAACTATAAACTATAAGGCGAGGAGAACCTGTTTGGTGATACGATGGTTTTCGGTCGCCCATTACCCGGTCCTAATAACTTCGCCATGTGGGGAGGGTGGAGTAGGACCCCAAAACGCCATCAATTATTAGAAACACCATCAATCATTAGCATTGATGCCGGGAATGCCTACTGTCGTCGATATCTAACATCGTCAATACAATCAATATACATGAGAGAGTTTTAGGTCCACGTCAAATCTGACCACCTGATCAATTATCAGTAAGCCAACGAAACTCGCAATTAAAAAAGGCGATTGTTAACCGCAACCCGCTTTTGGCTAACCGCACCCCTTTTTTTAAAAAAAATATCTTCTTTTTCTGTGTTTAACCGCAACCCTAGAATTAAAACCCCAAACCTTTCATTTTCTCTATTCAGTCACGCCGCTTTTCTTTTTTCCCCGAAGCCCGATGATGGAGAGAGACCTCCTTCCTCCTCTCTCGCTGAAGCCGTGTGGTATGGTGACCTCCTGCCTCCTTCACTTTCCTCCCCTCCGAAGAAGAAGAAGAAGAAGAAGGTTACTTAAAATAAAGATGAAATTTCTATCGAAGAAAACTGATGGGACTCAACAGACCGGAGCTGCCAGCCGCACAAGCATCTCTGTTAGACATAAACTGAGCATGGAGGAAAGTCACATTCATGGCACTGTTTCCCGCAGAAATCAGATTTGCAGGAAATACGCCTTCCACAAATTTGGGAGCAAGTTGGGATTGGATCCAGGCACCTGTTCCTCTCTTCAAGGAGCTTCATTTTTCCACAATGGCAAAGGCCCTGATGGGAGTTCTTCCGGCAAAGATGGTTCCCACATAGATGTCTGCTGCGGACACAACTATCATTGCAGGAGAAGACTCCGCTCTCGGCATCAAAATTGACATTCATGGGGATGTTGCCGCATAGCGCCGCCTCGGGCTTCTTACCACATAAATGGGTGGCGGTGAGTGGGGAGTGAGTCCATCTTCGTTGGGAGAATTGCGGCAACCCAGTTCTTCAATTCCTTTGTCCTACTCTGCAACCCAGTTCTTCGATTCCTCAAAATTTGCTAGGTTTCGGATCTTCTTTACCTCAACCATTCTCTTACTTACATCAAAAATTATCTCTATTCAGAATATCGTTTACTCCTCATCCTCCTGTATGTCCTCCCGGATGAGGAGTAATGGATTGATTTTTCAGGTTTTAGGTCTTCATTCACTCAAACAATCTCTCTTATTATTTTCTACAACATTTTGTTCTACTCGGAATTTTGTGACACAGAATTTCACCATCTAACCCGACCGCCCCCCTCCTCCGCCTCGCCTGCATCTGATGCCTACCACGGCCGACTGGTGATGCCGCCTATGGGTGCTGCCCCTACACAATCATTACCTACTTTGACTAACCATGGAAATCTGATAAACTTGGGCTATTTCTAAGCTTTGACTACCCTTATTTATCTGTTTTCAGGTTCAAGAGTATTCATTATTGGGTTGTGAATAGTTCTGTATGCTACATACCTACAGAGATGTTTTTTTTGTATGTGTTGTATATTTATCATTGTTGTGCTAAAAAATATCTGAAATGAGTGTTTAATTTTTTGGGGTGCGGCAAGAAAAAAATCGGGTTGCGGTTAACATTTTTAAAATTTTTGGGTTGCGGTTAACATTGGGGTGCAACAAGCCAAAATCGGGTTGCGGTTAACAATCGCCTTAAAAAAAAGGCAAACAATGATATCCGGACGGATTTTAAAGGGCGCGATATCCGGTCGATTTTTTTTAAAAAATAATTTTTTGTAGAAAAATTAGATCTTAAAATAACAATAAAAAAAATCATAATTAATATTTTATAATTTATTTTATAAAAAATTATTTTTTGTTGGGATAAAAATTATTTTTTGGGGGAACTCGACCAGTCCAAAAAATTTCTCCAATATACATAGGATAATATATACAGTTTCAAAAGGCACATGTGTTCGTTGCTCGACGAGTTAGGCGTGCTCATCAAATGTCAATTTGTTCTCCGACTAAAGTATGATATTAAGAATGAAGGGTAAAATTGTAATATTTAATGTTTCTCAACAAATTATTGCATAATTCAACGCAAAACCAATCTGATGGACAGGGGAGAGATTTTTCTTAAAGGTGTGCAAAAGAATGGACAGAGCTGAACGTTTCTAGTCTGTTCTAGTGATTCTTGATTTGGGCATGATTCCAAAAAAGAGAAAAACACACTAGAAAGACCTTTTTGGACGGTTCTCGGTTCATGAATGTCTAATAAGTACACTGTAAATACTAAATCAACAACAATAATGTACTTTGATTTTCACTATATAAAAAGGGCAGGCCGGTGCACAAAGCATCCCCGAACAGCGAGGGCCCAGGGAAGGGTCCCACCACAAAGGTGAAATGTAGGCAAACCTTACCGGGAAGGGGGGGGGGGATAAAGTGCGGTCACGCACTTTACCGTAAAGTGCATATATCCAACAGTCCGTATGGATACACGCACACATCTCAAAGTGCTTTGAGATATGTGTTCTTTGAAATGTGTGCAAGTATCAACACAAACTGTTGGATACTCACACTTTATGATGAAGTGCATGACCACACTTTATCCCCCCTACGGCCCTACCCAATCTTACCTTGCATTTTTGCAGGGTAAGGCTTGCCTATACTTCACCCTTGTGGTGTGACTCTTCCCTCGACTATTATTGTGCGGGGATTATTTTTAATATATAATTAAAAAAATCCATGTTTATAATAATGTCCTATAAACCAATTTGTTATGCATAAACATCGCATACAGAAATAAGGTGTTAAAAGCATAGAGAAAAACAAATTTTTAGACATTTTTATAAAAACTTTTGAGAGGCAATTATGCATATTTTAGACCCCAGAATTGAACCGGAACCAAACCAAAATTCTCGGTCCGGTTTGGTTTTAAATTTCGGATACTTGTCTCAATTCCAACTTCAAAAATTTGGAATATGCTGGTTCTTGATTTTGAGTGAAACCAATCCAAATCCACCGGAACTGTACCCCTAGTCATCGTGGTCCCATATCAGACCTCTTTATATTTAATATAAATCCTCGACGTAGGGTGTTCGTTATTCCTCGACGTAAGGGGCTCGCTCTTTCTCGACGCATGGGGCCCTTTCCTCCTCGACGCAGGGAGCTCGCTCTTCCTGGACGAAAATGTGTTTCTCCTGTGTTGCTTTGAAGACGATAACACCTAAAGCAGATCCAGTTCTCCTCCCGCTCGTGCTTCTCCTCTCGCTCTTTCTCAACGGATACAAATGTAGCCAAATTGTGCTAATGGCGAACCAAATAGGGCGTGCCAAAGTGGCTGCACGATGGGCACAGCTTATGGCAAGAGCGGGCGCGCGATGGGCACAGCTTATGGCTAGAGCGGGGGCCCACCGCTTTCTTAAAGAAAAGCAAGGCTGATGATAGCGACCTCGATTGCCCATCTTCGACCCCTACGGAGGAAAACTCATTCTATTTCCTGCACCACAACCACTATCTTTCAGGCTTCATCGACCCATAACCAATATGTACATCAATTAAGTAGACAAAAAAAAATTGCAAATCTTTCTTTCTAAAAGCAGTTTCACCGAAGTGGGGAATTTCAGACATTAGTAAAATGGGACGCATCCACGTTCAGCAACGTTAGATGCAGGAAAGAAAGTGATGGCTGCCCTTCTCTCTTTTTTCTCCATCAAATTTGCTACTTTCAGCGTGTGAAAATGGCATTTCTAACACTGAGAAGCATCTCGAGCTTGGAAAGAAATAGTTGAAGATAAAAAAAAAAGCGCATAAAATCGGCGTAAAAGACGACACTCGGCGGGAACAAAGGACGCGGAGCGAAGATTCACAAAGCATGCCAGAAATAGGTTTCGATAAAGGAAACAATCGATGAATGATGGCATAGACTAACAGCTAAAAAATAAGCTTGTTATTTCTCATGGTCGCAGGCTTCGAGCGCACCCATCATATGACCAAATCTGTCTCGCTTTCGCATCGGCGATGACATGTAATGCTCTTAGCTAACATCCACGAGATTTTCTATAAACAGTATCGCATAAACCGCTCGATCTCAACTAAAATTATCAGCACTTGCGCCTAGGTGCTAGCACATATATACAAGAAGCAGGGCACCATGTTCCCTGTACAAAAAAAAATACAGGGTTTCTCTTCCTCTCGGAGAGACGATCTCATAGTTGCTTGTTATATGATCCTCCATTTTTTACTGCTTCTCTTCATCTCTGTCTTTCATAGATGAATTTATGCCCTAAACCTCCTGTTGTCATCGATGATTGCCGGATTTATGCCCTAGCTAGCTAGTTGTTTTGTTGTCACCTTGTCGGGTTCATATTCCAGGTCAAACAACAAGCTTATTCCTTGCTTCTCTGCTGAATTATCGTTCGTTGAACACCGCTCGACGAACGTGGGACGTAAAGAGTAATCCATGTTTGCTTGTTGAATCGTCAAACATCGAACATTGTTCGACAATCGTTGAACATCGAGCTTATTCCACGGTTCTGTTTAGTACGCAACAAGAGCACCTCTTCGATGCTTGACCTAGTTGTTATGTTGTTAGCCTAGTACTCATGTTCCCACAGCTACAAGGTTATTGCTGTTATTGTGATTTACTGTTATAGATGCACCTAGCTGTGATTTATTGTTACTGCAGGCCTGTGATTGTGCCTAGCTGTGATTAGCTGTTATTCCCTAATCCCTTTTTTATTCCTGTGATGTTCCTAGCTGTGATTAACTATTATTCTCAAATTCCTAATTCTATTATGGCCTTATTGCTCCTAATTGTGATTCATCAATACTACATACTGGTGTTATTGCTCTATTCTGCCTTAATTTCCCGCCGTGTTCATGATATTATGGCGGCTCCTAATTGTTCATGATGTTATTATGCACCATTAATGAATCATAATGATGTAGATGTTGGTCGACATGCCGGTTCTGATGCACGTGTCAATTTTAATATATCAGTGTATATTTTGCAAAACTATTTCTCAGGAATGATGTTATATTTAACACATTGTTATCTTTAATTTTGTGTATGCTCTCTATTATTTGTACATGAGTTTAGTAGATTTAGAAGTTAAATTCCTGATATATCTCTCGACATATGAAATTCGACATGTAAACCAAAACCGACATATTGCTGCAAACCACGTCGATGGCCCATGGTCGGGGTTGAAGAGTTGGTTGAGCTCCTTGACTTTATTGGCAGAGCCGAAGGCGGAGGGGAAGAGAACTTCTTGCTTGTCTCATTTCATGACCCAAGGGGTCTTTAATAGAATTACACAATGGGATGGATCGTAAATAGGTCTAAACATAAAAACTACCCAAAATATTAAAAGACACTTAACGACTTCTAACAACACATAACATAAAGACTTCTAAAAGACACATAAGTACATAACAATATAACATCTCATCCCCCTTCAATTTGAGCTTGCCCTCAAGCTCAGGGAATGGAATATCCACGTGCGAGATCCTCTGATTCTTTTATTTCCCACCAAAATAACTCCTTATAACAAGTTGACGGGGCCGAGTCTTTATCATGAAGTAAGCCTCTGTCATGCTCACTGGTGTTGTGGAGGATGATGATGTTTAGGGTGGTCGTTGCTTGGACGGACATGGTGTCAAAAAAATTGAGAATTGGCAGCGGCGAGCCATAATGCTCAGGGAGTGGGAACGTGGGCTCGTCGATGTAGGACAAGGGATCCATTGGAGGAGAACAATGGAGGTCGACAGTTGCACAGTTTGTTATAGCTTAACCTTTGGGTTCGATAGCGAGGTGCCTACTGCATGAATTGCGGCGAGGGATGAAGTGGAAGCGACGATGATGCAGTGACTGTCGGTTGGACGACACAATGATGCTAGTGAATTTCCTGTTGAGTCGAAGTTGTCACGTGTTGCGGTTTAGGAGGACGTTGTTGTATGGAGACAATAAGGGGAGACGACGGTGCAACGTGATAGATGCAAATTGGTGGTGGTTCTCCGTTCCCTGTTCCAATCAATGCCTCGATCCCTATCGGGTCCCCGACCAGTTCAAGCATCGAAAGTATGTCAATCCATGCAGGAACTCAAATACCCGATTACGATCCTAATGGTCCCTTAGCAAGAGTGCATCCTCATTGCAAACCATAACGAGAGAGTCCAAGTGGTCGTACTCCTGATATAGCTGGGTAAACTCAAGGTAGTAGGCAGAAGGAGGACGATCGCCCTGTCGGAGAAGAAAAATCTTGCGGCGAAGTTGGTAGATCTGGGCCGCATTGCCTTTGCGGGAATAGGTGGACTCGGCATGCTTCCAGATCTCCACAACAGTGTCGAGGAAAAGATAATTTCGAGCAATAGATTCCTGCATGGAATTAGTGAGCCATGACATGACAAGAGAGTTTTCCAACTCCCATTGAGGCCAAGTAGGAGAGGTCGTGGCAGGAGAGGAAGTGGTGTCACTGATATAGCCAAAGAGATGCCGACTCTTTAAGTCTAGAGTAACGGAGCGGGACCAAGACAAATAATTGGTGTCATCAAGTCGAATCGTTGTAATTTGAGAATAGTGGTGATCTTGACCAGCCCGGGTAGATCCAGCGGGGGTCACAGGGCTACCGCAATCAACGACGTCTGACATAATAGAAAAATTCTACCAAATTCCGCCGAGAGAATGGTGAGGAGTAGAGAAGAACACCCTTTCAAAGAACTGAAGGGAGGAGGATCATTGGAGAGTTAGGAGGCGTCCTCCATTTGAACATGGAAACACAAGATCTGAGATTGCGAAGCATCCAACCGTTGTAATCGCGTAAAACTTCAGGAGGAGGATAAGAGAGCCAAATCGAAACTTTCTTCAAAGTTTGAAGTCAATCGGACCGCTCGAGGGTCGCCGGAGGAAGCATCCAGCCGGCTCAGCACCGATCGGCCAACGCTCCTGTCGGGCGACCATCGGTGTTGGAGCGGAAGAAAGCGGGGAAGGGGAAGGTCGGTGATGGAGGGGAGGAAAGAGGAGAGGTGAATTGACCGGCGCTGGAGGAGAGTGAGCGGGCGACGAGAATCAAGCGGAAGCGAGAACGGTGTTGTTAGGGCTCGTGCTCTGATACCATGTAAAAGCTGGGAAAATAATAATATATTGATTCAATAGAGGAGCCCCGCCTTATATATAATGAGGGAAAATACAACCAAATATTTAATTTCATTCTAACAATAGGTGATTGTGCGACAAAACCGACATCAATCCAAGAAAGGATACACAATTTGGGGGGTAATGTTCGGTTGGAGAAGTAGAGGGAAATTGAAGTTGGGATTGGAGATGATCAGATACTAATTGTTGTGAACCTCGTTGGTGATTCACGATCAAGGTTGAGGAGCTGGTGGAGTTCGGGGTCTAAAACCCTAGAGGGGAGCGCTCCTTGACTCTATCGACGACAGCCGAAGGTGGAAGGGAAAATAAGAGGAGTCTTGTGTTGCGGGTCAGGCTTCACCCCTACCGGTGGACAATACCATGTGGGCAATACAGCCGCTCACCGCCCCCAATCATGGCCCCCAATCCGGGCCCGTAACAGGGCCGCGCCCCCCCCCCACCCCCACCCGTCTCCGTACCCAGTTTAAGTGCGGCGGGATGTTGAGGCGGGGATTCGATCCCCCGCCTCCTTGATAGGAAGCCTTTAACACGGCCCCCATCACAAACTGAGCGGCCGTATTGCCCACATGGTATTGCCCACCGGTAGGGGTGAAGCCTGACCCGTAACACCTTGACGCGGCTACTAGAGACACGGACTTGAGGGGAGCACCAAACACATTTACCTAAACCTAACTATGAGAGGAGGAGAAAATAAGAGTTCTTGCTCGTCTCATTCCACGATCCAAGGGGTATTTAATAGAGTTACATAGGACCTTAAATAAGTCGAAGCATAAAAACTACCTAAAATATTAAAATACACTTTAATGACTTCTATGATGTATAACAGAAGATTCATAATTAAGATACATAAAGACTCCTAAAATACGACATGTAACGCATATCCACTGCATATTACATGGATCCGGATTCCCTGGAGTTTGTGCAGGAACTCCACCCGTTGGATTGAGTTCGCGCGATCTCGCCCGTTGGAACCCCCTTGTTTTTTATATTTTTTTTAGTTTTTTAACTTTTCATTTTTTGGTCTTCTAGCGGATAAATTCAGGCAGTCTTTGAATTGATGGAGTTGGGGGGTCTCGCGCCGTTGGATTGAACTCCACCCTGGAGTTCCCGCACGAACTCCAGGGGATCCGGATCCATATGACATATGCACCTTGATGCTTAGATTCTAACATGGTATCAAAGCAAGGTAGACCATCAAACCACTCCCATGTTTCCTAATTAAAAAAGCAAGTCCATGTGCTAGAAGCCAAAGATTCATATACATTGAGGGACTTACTGAGAATATAATTTCAAATTGGGAAACTCATGTAACAAAATGCTTAGTATGAATCATGTGCTCGTCCACCTACAACAAAATGACTACAGGTAGAATCCATTGGTCCTAACAATAAATTAGACAATATTCAACTTCTCTACAAGATACTCTTATAATAAAACATTATCGTACAGCTCCATAATGGCCATCCAGATTCAAACCAAAAAATACAATTTCCACCCTCAACTCATATCCATTCTCTAGAATAATAGATTTTGAGGTAGCTAAACCTATCACACCTTAGAAATAACTAAATATGCAATCAATATAAATGATATGCCTTAAAAAATAAGCTTATTATATAAAAAACAAATCTGGCCCAAGAGAAGTGTTAAACCACCGCACTCATTTTCCATTCCAAAACCCGGGTCAAAGATAGGAGAGGTGGGGCCTATTATAAGCACGAGTGGACCGTCGGGGTAGGCGGTGTGGGACTAATCTTGTCATGCCTGTTTTTGGTTCATGTTGGACCGTCCAACACGCCCCCACACCGTCGGGGTAGGCGGTGTGGGACTAATCTTGGCATGCCTGTTTTTGGTTCTTGTTGGACCGTCCAACAAGAAGCATAAGCACAACTGTTCATTTTAATCCATGCATGAGGCATATCAAATCAAAATCAATTCAGAAGTAATTCTAAAGGGGAAAAACTGGCTCACATGCTAGTGGGAAAAATAAATAAAAAAATTGTTTCCTACATTGTCAGCATCTACAAAAAATCTACCGGGCACTACAAATAAACATAGAATTAGAAAAGGCTTATGGAGTACGAACCTCTCCAAATAAGTGACACAGCTAGAAGCAGGACTAGAAGAGAAAGATAACTCATCAACACATGCATTTCCTCTGGCAAGGAACAAGTACTCACACTAGTGTTGTTTTCTCCAAATGAGGCGAAAACAAAAGAAGGTCGACCGCCTAAAGCCCAAGTCATGGCCGGCACGGTGACTTCACGTGATCCGTCAATGTGATTGTAGACATCAAAGTGCTGTCTGTGAGCACTGAATATCAACCTGGTGGATGGAAATTAGTATATTAGAGTAATATATATTTTGATATACTGCTTATAGATAGGACCAGCATTGTTACCTAAGTAATATTCAAAAAGAATGAAAATTCTCAGCATTAATTTGTAACTCATGAGATGTCTTCTAGAATTGGTCAAGTTGAAACAACCTGACCCACAATCTGAGGTATACCCACAATTAGAGTAATATTTTAATATATCCGCTTTGATTTATCACATTCCATACTAAGTTGAACCAGATTATTTTATTTTGTTTCTATATGTGATTCACAAGTACACTCCGGGAGATCATCCATCCAATAATTGCTCTCACCAGAGCATACTTAACTATGGATTTTCTACATAACTCTACCATTTGCTCTGAAAATATCTTCTTTCAATTTCAATGTGAGATTCAGTTCATTCTTATATATCATTTTACCTAGAAATATATCATCCTAGAGCCTACTAGGAGAAGAAATTTGGTAATGTAGAAGATCAAGAACACTATAGGGTAATTATAATAGTAAAAACCGCCATTAAAGCATAAGACTGAAGTCTACATAAAGTTGCTTAAATAAACTCATATTCCACATATATCATTGATAGAAGCATTCATTCAATTTGCAAGGATCCTGCGTGTTTACCCAGAAATCGGCGATCACCTCGAGCTGGCTTTTTTCAGGTAACTGAGGCAATCGTCACGCTCTCGCAGTCCTCAGACGACCTCTCCCGGAAGTCCAGGTATTTTTCGGCGGAGATCCGAGCCCTGGCGGTCTCCCACCGCCCGGGCGGTCTCGCCTTCGCGCCTCGTGGAGGTCGCGCTTCGCGCGACCTCGCCTGGGAGGTCGCCCCCTGGGCGACTTCGCCAGGTCGCCAGCCTGGGCGACCTCGCCCTGAGGTCGCTCCCCTGGGCGACCTCGCCAGGTCGCCAGCCTGGGCGACCTCGCCCTGAGGTCGCCCCCCTGGGCGACCTTGCCAGGTCGCCAGCCTGGGCAACCTCGCCCTGAGGTCGCCCCCTTGGGCGACCTCACCAGGTCGCCAGCCTGGGCGACCTCGCCCTGAGGTCGCCCCCCCTGGACGACCTCGCCAGGTAGCCAGCCTGGGCGACTTCGCCCTGAGGTCGCCCCCCTGGGCGACCTCGCCAGGTCGCCAGCCTGGGCGACCTCGCCCTGAGGTCGCCCCCCCGGGCGACCTCGCCCCGGGAGGTCTCGGTCCCGGGCAGCCCGTTCCTTTTAGACCTGCCCGTTTGGGCAGGCCCTCCAGCCTATAAATAGGGGGCAGGGGTCTCAGAAAAAGGGGGGAGGAGGAGTTTTCAGCTCCCAGCCTTTGACTTGAGCGGTCTCAGATTTGGGATCGTAGAGACCTCATCAGAGGTTCATATGATCTATCTCAGCTTCAGCTATCTCAGCTCTCAGCTCTCAGCTATCTCACCTCTCAGCTCTCAGCTTCAGCTATCTCAGCTCTCAGCTTCAGCTATCTCAGCTCTCAGCTTCAGCTATCTCAGCTCTCAGCTTCAGCTATCTCAGCTCTCAGCTTCAGTTATCTCAGCTCTCGGCTTCAGCTATCTCAGCCCTCAGCTTCAGCTATCTCAGCCCTCAGCTTCAGCTATCTTAGCCTCGGCATCTCCTTTCAGGAGACCTCCACCATCCATTTTTCTACTTTTTCACTCCTTCACTCGTAGCTCAAAGTAACCGGTCATCTAACAGTCCCCCCCCCCTCTCCTTTCAGCGTGAGCAAGTGTGGACTTGGTGCAATTTTGGTTCGAACATAACACGCGACCTTCAGATCGGAATGGTTGATGAACAGCAGCTGCAATGAAGATATGAGATTTTTCTGAGAACGACACTCAATCTTAAAACAGCTGTAACTTTTGATTCGTTTATCCGTTTTCAGCCCGCCATAACTTTTCGGAAAGAGCTCGTCGAGCTCCATCTAACGGCGAACAGGTTTACCCGTTCGATTACAATGGAGATGACAGAGGTTCAAGATAATTCAAATGATGAACTCACTTTGGAAGCTCTCGAGCTTCGCATAGAATTTCGTCTGGAGCAATTTTGCAAAGAGCTTGCTCAACAGCTGGAGCAGACTCGTCAGCAAATTGATGGGATTAATCAATCTATAGAAGATATCACTCAGCAGCTTCCTCCTCAAATCACAGCTCCCTTTCCACCTCAAGCTCCTATTGAGGAGGCTCATTTTCCTCCTCGAGTTGCAAACCTTTTTCTTCCTCGAGTCGCGGCTCCTCTTCTTCCTACAAAGTTTGCACATCCAGTTGCCCCTCTGCCGTCTCAAACTGAGGAATTTACAGCTGCTCGCCGTGATTATCTCAGATCAGTTGCCCAGAAAGATCCAGTAAAGGTGTCGAATTTTCAGGAGGATTGTGCTTATTTTCCGACTCCTGCTGATATAGCTTATCCTTCAGCCCCTCCAGTTATTGCTGAAGTAGAAGAACTCTCTCCTTTTACAGATAGAATTCGTTGGGAACCTGCTCCTAATGGGTTTAAAGAACCCCTCCTGCCAACCTTCTCAGGGGGAGAAGATCCAATCTCCCACCTTCAAGTCTTTGAGTTAGCTGTTGCGTTAAGAACTATATCGAATAGCATCAGGTGCAAGTTTCTTGTCATGACCATTGGCGGTCAAGCTCTGGAATGGTTTTGTAAGCTGCCACCTCAATCAATTACTTGCTTTATGGATCTCAGAAGAGAACTTCTCTTGAAGTTTGCTACCTCAAGGAAGCGGAAGAGACGCTCAACAGCTCTTTTCCAAATCAAGCAAGGAGTTAATGAAACTATCGCTCACTTCGTCGATAGATTCCAGAGAGAGCTTCTTGAGGTTGTTAATGTTGATCAAGAGATGTATAAATGTGCCTTCATTCATGGACTCCAAGAAGGCCCTCTCAAATATAAAGTCAGCATAAAAGAGCCAAAGTCTTATGAGCATCTCATCGAAATAGCAAATTAGTTTATTGAAGATGAGGCGATGAATCCCAACTATGTGTGTTCTCCGAACCAGAAGATTCAGCAGCATCAGAGAAATTTCTATCAGTCACTCATCTTCAACACAGAACCCTCCGCAAGTTGAGCAGTTTGAGTCTTATTCTCTTTCTCAGAATATGTCATCTCCATACTTGGAAGTCTCTCCCATCCAATCTTATGATCCTACAACACTTGAATATGAAAATTACCCAGAAGGATCTATTCAGTTGAATCTCTCCTTGGAAGAGGTCCTTCCAAATATTCAAAATATGCCAGAGTATAGAAGACCTCGTCCTATAAAGTCTAAGGTTGAAAATCGCAATCAAGAGCTCTTCTGCGCATATCATTCAGATATTGGTCATGATACAGAAGACTGTCATGCTCTCCGAAAATTGATAGATCAACTGTTGAAGGCAGGAAAGTTACAAGACTATGTTACTTGGTAATATGAAGATAGTTTTTCTTCTAGCAGAGACAACTTTACAAAGCAGAGAATTTTTCCCTCAATAAAAGAAGTGCATAGAATAGAGAAGAGATAGAATATCGCTTTATTCCCTGTTTTGTATGACTCTCATTTGTTTGGAGCTTTTTTCGTATCTTTTCTTTTTTAGTTTTTACTTGTAATAAGTATGACAGTGACTGGAGGTTCTATCAACAACTATCATCGCGAAGATCTTCTCAGCAGTCAGATACATCAAACGTCATATCCATATTCACTTTCGTATCCTTCATTGCAAACATTTATCCTTTTTATGTCTTAAGCTTTTTTCGTTACTCTACTTCCAGCTATTTACATTAATACTTATAAAAAATTGCGTGGAAATACTACCTCTGATTTGGGTAAGGGTCGTAAAACCCACTGCGACCACATCTCGCTAGAAGCACTCGCAGATGTGTAGTGGTAGCCCAGCCTCTTTTCCTCTCTATCTCTTTCTCTATAATGATTGTCATTGATTGCAATGATGTTTTTGTCGAGTTAATCGACTCGATCTACTTGAGTGTAGATATTCTTATTATTAATGGATTGATTATAACAGATCACTAACAACTGATGCTAGAAGGTGTGACATTATTTGCAAGAGAAACAGACTAATTTTAGTACCACAATACACTGCCAAATAATTATGCAAATTATTTGTTAGGTACTAATTTTTCAGGTACCATAAAATTTCATATTTTCTTCATGTCGGGATTTCTGGATTTCTGGATTTCTGGACTTCGGGATTCCATGTTTAATCTATTTATGACTTCAGATTTTTCAAATAATATATTGAGACCGGGCATCAGATGACGTGATATCATTAGATACATTATTATCGGCAAGACAAAAAGCGTCCAGCTGTACTAATTTCACGCTCATATTTCTGAGAGCATGTGAATATAAAGATATCAGAATGTTGGTTTTCTCCCTCCGCATACATGAGTACTATCTCTTCTCCCCACATATAGATACTATTTCATCAACATCAAAGCAAAGTGATTATGAATAAGCACTCATATACTCTCTATAAATGAGATGGTCTCTCTCATACACTTCAAATATGAATAAAATAAGTATCAACAAGCTGTTTCAGGTACCTGGCATATTTTCATTTTTCATTACCTGTTTCTCATGTCTTTTGCAGAGATAAGCAGCTGCTCGCAAGTTCTCTAGGTAACCGAGGCAATCAACACGCTCTAGCAGTCCTCGGGCGACCTCTCCCGGCAGTCTAGGTATTTTTCGGCGGATATCCGAGCCCTGGCGGTCTCCCACCGCCCGGGCGGTCTCGCATTTGCGCCTCGTGGAGGTCGCGCTTCGCCTGGGAGGTCGCCCCCCCTGGGTGACATCGCCCTGAGGTCGCCCCCCTGGGCGACCTCGCCAGGTCGCCAGCCTGGGCGATCTCGCCAGGTCGCCAGCCTGGGCGACCTCGCCTTGAGGTCGCCCCCCTGGGCGACCTCGCCAGGTCGCCAGCCTGGGCGACCTCGCTCTGAGGTCGCCCCCCTGGGCGACCACGCCAGGTGGTCAGCCTGGGTGACCTCGCCCTGAGGTCGCCCCCCTGGGCGACCTCATCAGGTCGCCAGCCTGGGCGACCTCGCCCTGAGGTCGCCCCCCTGGGCGACCTCGCCAGGTCGCCAGCCTGGGCGACCTCGCCCTGAGGTCGCCCCCCTGGGCGACCTCGCCAGGTCGCCAGCCTGGGCGACCTCGCCCTGAGGTCGCCCCCCGGGCGACCTCGCCCCGGGAGGTCTCGGTCCCGGGCAGCCCGTTCCTTTTAGACCCGCCCGTTTGGGCAGGCCCTCCCGCCTATAAATAGGGGGGCAGGGGTCTCAGAAAAAGGGGGGAGGAGGAGTTTTTAGCTCCTAGCCTGTGACTTGAGCGGTCTCAGATTTGGGATCGTAGAGACCTCATCAGTAGGTTCATATGATCTATCTCAGCTTCAGCTATCTCAGCTCCCAGCTTCAGCTATCTCAGCTCTCAGCTTCAGCTATCTCAGCTCTCAGCTTCAGCTATCTCAGCTTCGGCTATCTCAGCTCTCAGCTTCAGCTATCTCAGCTCTCAGCTTCAGCTATCTCAGCCCTCAGCTTCAGCTATCTCAGCCCTCAGCTTCAGCTATCTCAGCCTCGGCATCTCCTTTCAGGAGACCTCCACCATCCATTTTTCTTCTCTTTCACTCCTTCACTCGTAGCTCAAAGTAACCGGTCATCTAACAGTTTTCCACCCTCTCCTTTCAGCGTGAGCAAGTGTGGACTTGAGCGGTCTCAGATTTGGGATCGTAGAGACACCATCAGCAGGTTCATATGATCTATCTCAACTTCAGCTATCTCAACTCTCAGCTCCCAACTTCAGCTATCTCAACTCTCAGCTCTCAGCTCTCAGCTTCAGCTATCTCAGCTCTCAGCTTCAGCTATCTCATCTCTCAGCTCTCAGCTTCGGCTATCTCAGCTCTCAGCTTCAGCTATCTCAGCTCTCAGCTTCAGCTATCTCAACCCTCAGCTTCAGCTATCTCAGCCCTCAGCTTCAGCTATCTTAGCCTCGGCATCTCCTTTCAGGAGACCTCCACCATCCATTTTTCTTCTCTTTCACTCCTTCACTCGTAGCTCAAAGTAACCGCCCATCTAACAGTTTTCCACCCTCTTCTTTCAGCGTGAGCAAGTGTGGACTTGGTGCAATTTTGGTTCGAACACTGCGGGAATCAAGTTCTCAGAAAGTTTTATCTTCCCAGCTGAACAAACATGCAGATCAGCTATATGTTTGTTCCATGACTGTCCATCTGGATAAGGAAAAACAAAAAGGCTCAAGAAAAAAAACCCGATAAATCTAATTGGTGGAGTTTAGTTATATTCACGTTTTGCTTGGTTTAGATTTGAAAGTTTGCTTTGATTAGATTGGTTTGGTATTTGAAATTTTACTAAACCAAGAAAAATGTACCAACTTGAATTATGTTAATATATGATGTATGATGAGTTAATCCCAAATTAAAGTTTAAAAATTGGGTGTAAAATGAAATCGAGTTGAATCAAACTAAATCAAATAAATAAACCGTTGAAATCAAACCAAATCAATAAAAGTTAAACCATATTTTATTTAGCATTCTAAATCTAGAACAAGACAAACCCAAAACAAAGCTCGGCTCAGTTTTATTTTTGCTGGTTTATTTGCATTTTCAATTTTGTATGTAACTTTGCTTTGGTTTCAAACCATGTGCCTACCCCCTAACTGCGATCAGCTATTGCAAAAACATAATAATAACATCAAGATGATCAGTAAAATGCAGATCCCATGCCACGTTGTTAAAAGGCTGAAAGATTAGTTTTTTGGTTGGCATCAACTAATTAAAAATAGCACAAGTCTCGGCAAACATACCGGCTTGGGAAAATGAATGGTGGAAAGGAGCTCATGAAGCAAATTTCAGAAGATGGAAAGTAGTCACAGGCCTTGATAACAATAACCATGATTTTATCATGATAGTAATTACTGAAATTAAACCTAGTGCAAGAAATTCTAAAAACTGGCTTCTACAAGGCAAGAAATTACACACAGAAGATCCAAAGGTGAAGATTTTAGACCTTATGGTGCTTTTAGCTGTTATTCCAACATATTGAATTTTTTTTCGAAAATATAATAAAAGCAAGAAAAAAAATGAAGCAAATAACTCAAACAGCAAAAGATTAGTTACAACATTTCTATTTCCTATAAGCAAGCTATGATATTTATAGTATTTGTATAAATAAATAAAATTACCTTGGCCGCAGAGATTGCAAGATGTACTCGGTCTCATTCAATGGAAGAGTTTGCATCAACTGGGAAGGTGCCGCTTCAATAATATCACTGAAAACAATCAAATGAAAGGAAAAAAAATTGATGTGAGGAAACCATTAAAAGCACGAGATTTCAATGCACTCTGTCAAAATGTAAGCTTATGCTGTAAAGATCCATAAATGTAGTTGACTTAAAACTTTACACTAATAAAATAAGGAGATTGTTAATCGCACTACGAATTTGGATATTCACACCCACTTAGGTATTTTTAGGGCTTCTTAAAAAAACTAACCGCACTCTTTCTTTTCTGCAGCTGCTCCTTTGCGATTTCTATTTTGCCACTGTAGCTTCTCCGCCTCCCGCGCGATTTCCTTCCTCGTGCTCGCCGGCGGAGGATCATGGAGCGAAGAAGAACGCCGTCGTTGCTCGATAACAGAAGAACGCCGTCGTTGCTCGATAACGGAAGAACACCGAAGTAGATCACCTGTTTTTCCCATTCGGTAGCATTCTCACCGCCTACCTCTGAGAATGTGTTTATCTGTTTTTCCCATTCGCTATTTTCTGAACCTTTTTTCCAGTAGGCCTGTTTTTCCCATTTGCCACTGTAGCTTCTCCCGTTCATCATTTTTTCTGAACATGCCAGTAAAGCTTCTTTTGGGAATGATGCCAGTAAAATTTTTTTGCTCTTCCGAGTCCATTTAGGGATGATGTAGCTATAATGAAGTTGCAAAACCATCTTATTGTCATAGTTGAAACTATTTGATGCAATGGTAGACCAATGGGGGGTAGACATGCTAAATGCAAACCTAGGCGTGATGAATCGTGAAGAATGCAAGAGAAGGTCCGCGTAAGAATTACAACAATAATTTATTATTATAAAATAAAACAGGCAGAGGCACGAGCTATCACAAGTTTTAATTAAAGAGAGCGAGTTCACAAGCGGCGAGTTGCAATTATTTAAGCGCGTGAGGAATAAGCCATGCAAATCACACGGGGTACAATACTAATACAAAACGAGATAAACATTCACTATAGGGTAAGGGTGTCAAATGTTCAACAATAGAAAATAGAACTCAAGTACAACTTACGAGTGCATGCGGTGGGGGACGATGGCTGATCACGCACACCTGAGGGTATTGCGGTTGAACGGCGGCGAGGAGGGACTCCGGAAGGCGAAAGGGGGCTGCTGCGGGTAGCGGAAAGGGGTGGGAGGGCTGCTGTAGGTAGAGGGGGGCTGAGGAGGGGAAGTTGGCTGCAGGAAGGTGGAGGGGCGGCGGATCTGGGCTGAGTGAGGGGCGGCTGGAAGTTGGGAGTTGGCTGGAAAGGGGGAGGGGAAGGAGGCGTGTGGGGCTGGATGTGGGTTGCTGGGTGGCTGCACGAGAGGGAGGAGGAGGGGAGGCTGGCGGTGGCTGCACGAGGGAGAGGAGGGGAGGCCGGCGGTGGCTGCACGAGGGAGAAGAGGAGGGGAGGCCGGCGGTGGCTGCACGAGGGAGAAGAGGAGGGGAGGCCGGCGGTGGCTGCACGAGGGAGAAGAGGAGGGGAGGCCGGCGGTGGCTGCACGAGGGAAAAGAGGAGGGTAGGCGGTGAGGGGCTGAGGCCGTGGAGGGCTTACCGGAGAAGGAAGAGGGCGGCGGAGGAGGGGTTTCCTGGAGTCGCACCAGGGGAGGGGGCTTCCGACTTCGCACCGGAAGGGGAGACCGAGCGGTTCAGCAGTCCAGCAAAACCATCGATCCAGTGAACAACCAACATCCTCACTTATTTATACTAACTAGACCTAGGGCATCCCAAAATGGACGGCTCATATCGTCCAGTCCAATCGGGAGCTAAATAAAACTCAAAATACATAAAGTAATATAGCAAATCGACTCGCAACGACGATCCGGACGCAACTGCGGACTCGGATCGCCCGGACGGGCGAGGGTTCACCGCCTCCTGCGGGAATACATGTGCGTAGGGCGTTGCGCGCCATCAACTCTCCCCAGCTTGAAAGCACTCATCTCCGGTGAGTGAAGATGATCGTACTCTCGACGTAGATGCGGGGCGAGTCTCTCGAGATCCTCTGAAGAAATCCATGTAGCATCGTATATCGGACGACCGCTCCAACGAACAAGATAACGTATAATAGCTCGTCCGCCCACGGTGAAGAAGTCATGACCCATGATCTGGCATAAGTCATCGGTAAGAGTGGGTGGCTTCGACTGCGATGTATGTCCGTTCGACTGCTGGATTGGTGGAACCGTCGCTGGTGCTGGGTGAACCTCCTGGAGTGACTCCTCGGGTGGGGATGGGGTAGGGCTGGCAAGGACCGAAGGTGGCGAAAGCTCAGGTGTGGGTGTGGAGAGAGGCTCCACATACACGCGCTCCTCGTAGTATGGAGTCAAATCTTCTACGTTGAATACTCGGCTGATGCCCATACCATGAGGAATGTCGATCTCATATGCGTTCGTACCGATCCGCCGCATGACTGTGTAAGGGCCCATTCGACGAGCGCTTAGTTTCTTTGCGGGCCCTTGTGGGAGCCTCTCAGGTCGAATGTGAATCAACAACTGCTCTCCCGCCTCAAAAATTTGTTCACGTTTGTTCTGGTCTGCTCGGTCTTTATAATAATCATTACTAGCTGCAATTTTTTTACGGACCGACTCATGAAGTGCATGCACATGATGGATGAAGGACTCTGCAGACTCACTGGGTCGGGACTCAAGGGGAATATCGATCAAGTCAATAGGTTTCCTAGGTTCATATCCTAACATGATATGGAATGAACTCAAACCTGTGGACCTATTGACGGAACTATTATAGGTAAACTCAGCTATAGGCAACACCGAATCCCAAGTGGACGGGCTATCCCTAACAAGACAACGCCAGAGGGTCCCTAAGCTATGGTTGACAGCCTCAGTTTGTCCATCCGTCTGGGGGTGGTAGGCGGAAGAGAACTTCAAGGTTGTACCCATTTTTTCATATTAGTCTTCTAAAAGTAGCTCATGAACCGCACGTCGCGATCCGAGACGATGGACGTGGGTAACCCGTGGTACTTAAAAACCTCCCTAAAGAGTAAGACCGCCACATGCGAGGCGTCAGCGATCTTTCGACACGGAATAAAATGGGCCATTTTAGAAAAACGGTCCACCACAACAAAGATCGAGTCGAGCTTCTTCAATGTGCGAGGGAGCCCGAGTACAAAGTCCATGCTAATGTCAACCCATGGTCGCAGAGGGACGGGTAATGGAGTGTGCAATCCAGTGGGCTGGCGGGACCCCTTCGCGGTCTGACAGACTCGACAATGTCGGACAACTCTAGTGACGTCCTTCTTCAGGCTAGGCCAGAAGAAGCGATCCTCGACTAAGGCAATCGTCTTATCACGACCGAAATGGCCCGCTGCTCCACCTGCGTGCAGTTCCCAGATGAGAAAATCACGAAGGGACGTCTGAGAAATGCAGAGGCGTGAGCCAATAAATAAGTACCCGTCAGAGATTGTGTAGCCCTCACGAAGATCAGGCGGGTCCCGTGATAGCGCATCATGAATCTCACCAAAGTCTGGGCAAACGGGGTAATCAAAGACTAAGCGCTCAAATCCCACTACTCTGAAGCTCATGGTGTGCAGGAGGATGACTCAGCGACTCAGAGCGTCAGCCGTCTTGTTCTCAACACCCGCTCGGTGCTTAAGAACATAATGGTGCTCCTGCATATACTCCACCCATTTTGCGTGACGGTGGCCTAATTTCTTCTGTGAGTCAAGATATCGCAGGGCCTGGTGGTCAGAATACAAAACGAACTCCTTATGTAGGAGATAGTGGCGCCAATGGCGAAGGGCATGTACTATGGCATAAAACTCCCGATCGTAGTTGGAGTACCTTTGTCGGGCGTCATTCAGTTTCTCACTGAAGTAAGCAACTGGATGACCCTCCTGATTAAGCGCTCCACTAATGCCAACGCCCGATGCGTCGCAGGACACCTCGAAGGGTTTGGAAAAATCTGGTAAACGGAGAACAGGAGCGGACGATAGTCTCTCCTTGATCTCCTCGAAGGTCTGCGTGGCGGCCTTCGTCCACACAAAATCACCTTTGCGGAGGCAACTCGTAAATGGGGCCATGATGGAACTAAATCCTCGAACGAACCTCCTATAGAAGGTGGCTAATCCATGAAAACTTCGGGCCTCGTGGATATTCGACGGGACAGGCCAATCATGAATAGATTTGACCTTGTCCGGGTCGACTGAGATGCCAGATGCAGAAACAATATAACCAGAAAGTGAACTGAAGCAGACAGGAATGAACACTTCTTTAGATTGATATAGAGATGCTCTTTCCGCAGAAGATCGAATACGAGACGAATGTGGTGTAGGTGATCGGTGCGGCCCTGACTATAAATCAATATGTCGTCAAAATATACTACTAGGAACTTGCCCATGTAGGGCCGCAAGACCTGTGTCATCACCCTCATAAATGTACTGGGCGCGTTCGATAACCCAAATGGCATGACAAACCACTCATACAAACCGTCCTTTATCTTGAAGGCCGTCTTCCACTCATCCCCCTCCCTAACTCTGATCTGGTGGTACCCACTGCGGAGATCAATCTTCGAGAAAATCTGGGCACCAGCCATCGAATCCAAGAGACCATCGAGGCGGGGAATGGGAAAACGATACTTGACTGTGATTTTGTTAATGGCGCGACTATCAATACACATGCGCCAGCTCCCATCCTTCTTCGGGGTGAGAAGGGCCGGTACAACACATGGACTCAAACTCTCACGAATGAACTTCTTTCGAAGAAGTTCATCAACTTGCCGCTTCAGTTCGGCATGCTCAGTAGGATTCAGACGATAGTGTGACAGATTGGGCAAAGATGCCCCGAGAATCAGATCAATAGTGTGTTGGATGTCCATTAAGGGAGGGAGCTCCTCAGGCATAATGTCTACGTAAGCATCCAACAGCTGGCGAACCCCTGGATCAGTGATCTCGGTCACGCTAGGGTCCTCGGGCGACATAGTGGCTGCCACCACAAACGTAACCCCTGCCTCCAAACTCTCTCTCAGAAAATCACCCTTCCGCAAAACGTGGAGAGGTCTCTATGACCCTGCGCTAACGGAGGACTCAACCTTGCCCTTGGGAGGGTCCCTGGGCTGGGTCGGGGTAAGGGTAATTTTTCGACCTTTGTCGAAGAAGACACACGTGTTGGACCGACCATAACACGTGGCATCACGATCGTATAACCAGGGTCGACCAAGTAACACATGTGCGACGTCCATAGGAATGACGTCACACCAAACCTGATCATCAGTGGATGCTAGGCTAATGGGCACTAGACACCGTTGCGCCACCTGGATGGTGGATTTGTCCACCCAAAGGACACGGTTAGGGTGCGGATGTGGCTCAGCGGTGAGCAGCATTCTCTCCAACTCTTTCTTGGTGATAATATTTACGCAGCTGCCGCTATCGATGACGAGCTTGCAGGGGCCCCCTGCGCTCGGGAAATACATGTAGAAAATAGTGGTGCGTCGTCAATCCTCCTCGGCTCGTGGGGTGTGTAGAAGGCGTCGGAGGACTCCTAACTCCAGCGATCGCTCAGCGTCGCTCTCACATCCCTCCTCCACAACAACAGTAATCTCCTCAACGGCGGCATCCTCAGCCTCAGTGTTGGGCTCGCCTAACTCCTCGATTAGTAAACTCCTCTCTGGATCCTGGTGATACTCCTAGCCACGATATAGATTTCCTCTCGCAGGAGGGGGTCTCTGCGGGGAATGTCCCTACCACGCCTCGCAGGGAGAGGTATGGCGTCTCGGGGATCCTCGAGTGGCTCGTCAGCAGGGGTGGAGCCGCTCGACTTCTTGGGGTTTCTAACTGATCGACTCTAGTACTCACCCTAGCAATATCGCCCCTAAGGGTCTCAAACTGGGCCCCAATCTGATCAAATCGATCGAGAACCAGTTTCGAAAATTCCGCGGACGTCATGTCTGATTGGGTACTAGCAGTCCTATCATCGTTGGCATTACGATGCGACATATCTCGGCGAAACTCTCTACCACTACGTAACATGCAAGGGGGCCTAACCTAGGGCTCTGATACCAATTTGATGCAGTGGTAGACCAATGGGGGATAGACACGCTAAATGCAAACCTAGGCATGATGAATCGTGAAGAATGCAAGAGACGGTCCGCGTAAAAATTACAACAATAATTTATTATTATAAAATAAAACAGGCAAAGGCACAAGCTATCACAAGTTTTAATTAAAGAGAGCGAGTTCACAAGCGAGCGAGTTGCAATTATTTAAGCGCGCGCGGAATAAGCCCTGCAAATCACACGTGGTACAATACTAATACAAAGCGAGATAAACATTCACTACAAGGTAACGGTGTCAAATGTTCAACAATAGAAAATAGAACTCCAAGTACAACTTACGAGTGCATGCGGTGGGGGACGATGGCTGATCATGCACACCTAAGGGTATTGCGATTGAACGGCGGCGAGGAGGTACTCCGGGAGGCGAAAGGGGGCTGTTGCGGGTAGCGGAAAGGGGTGGGAGGGCTGTTGTAGGTAGAGGGGGGCTGAGGAGGGGAAGTTGATTGCAGGAAGGTGGAGGGGCGGCGGATCTGGGTTGAGTGAGGGGCGGCTGGAAGTTGGGGGTTGGCTGGAAAAGGGGAGGGGAAGGAGGAGGCGTGTGGGGTTGGATGTGGGTTGCTGGGTGGCTGCACGAGGGGGAGGAGGAGGGGAGGCTGGCGGTGGCTGCACGAGGGAGAGGAGGAGGGGAGGCCGGCGGTGGTTGCACGAGGGAGAAGAGGAGGGGAGGCCGGCGGTGGCTGCACGAGGGGGAAGAGGAGGGGAGGCCGACGGTGGCTGATGAGTCCAATATTTATACGATTTTATGGACTCATCCGGGCTAGTTTTCACTCTTGTGCACGTCCTATTCGAGCTATAATTGCTTGTATTTCTCTTATAATCACTTCCACGCTATGTGCATTATTTAGGCCCGTCTTGGTTTGCTTTTGTGTTTCTTGTTGTTGGGGGTAAGCACATGGTGCTCCCTAACCTTTTATTCTGTATTTGTATTGAGCTGGAAGGGTATTCTCAGCTGTGTTGATGTTTATGCAGGTGGATGGATCATCTTATTTTACCAAGAATTCATGTATGCATGAATCGCACGGTCGTGCGTTTCCTTGACGCACGGACGACTGCGGTCGTGCGCCCTCATCTGGGGTGGAAAACGATGTCTGTCTTTAATCGTGCATTTTTACGCACGGGTAGTTGTCCGTGCGCGAAGGAAACGCACGATCGCCTGTTAAGCCTATTTTTTAGGCCATCTGGAATTGGTCGTGCGTTTTTATGCACGGGCGGCTTCGACAGTGCGTGAGTAAAACGCACGGGCGTTGCTGCTTCTTCATCAAGGCATTTCTTTTTCGTTAATAACGCACGGTCGTGCGTTCGACCGTGCGTGACTTAATTTCTGCTGTCTTAGTATATAAGCCAGGAAATCTGCTGGCTTAAGGAGGATCCGAAAAAACACTTGGGAGCACGCCATTTCTGCTCCAGTCCGCCCATTTTGCCTCTCCACCACCGTTTGACCTAGGAGAAGCTTCGGCAACCATTTTCTTGCAAATCTTCCGCCAAAGCTTCCTCCTCGGCCTCCTCCATCATACACGAGCTCAAGAACGCCATCGACGGAAAGTCTCCACTGCATTCAAGGTGTGTCCAACAAGAGTTAGCTTGAGCTAAACCACGAAGAAGACGGGTAAAGTTGAGGAAGGTGACAGCTCCTCTGGACCCCGGACGGCAACTGAAGACCGAGCACGGACGAGGCTTGACAAACCTACGATTCCGACCGAGAACCTTCAGCAAAGTCTTCGAGCTTCGGTTACCTCTTTCCCCTTGTGTATGGTTTAAGGATCTTTCCATTGTATGCGTGTAACATTTGGATGATGTTCATAAACCGTTTGTTTAAGCTAATATAAATTCATGCTTATGAAATTTGTTGTGATTTATGTGAGTTGAGGAGCGCCCCATTCCTCAATCAACTCCACCGCTCCGTTGTGCACCGCACTAGCAATTGCTAGTTGCGTGTTCCGTGACGAGGTGCCTACGACCCTCACTCCGCCGGTTACGAATCGTCCATCCGCTAGCCTTCTCGTCCACCCGCTTACCGAAGCACGACATTGCGGCCTGCATTCCATCCCGCCAAGCGAAGCGGTGCTTTAGGCCCGCATTTTCTTTCATTGTTGTTAATTTAGGAAACCCAAGATTAACCCCCCCCCCCCCCTTTTTATTATTAGCATAGCAATCTTTATAATCAATTTCCCTGGCGAGAAATCATATACCCCAACCTGCAATCCTCTGAGAACGATATTTGGGAAGTCTCTCCCAACTTTTATTACTTGTACGACCGGTGCACTTGCCGTAAGCGTGTCAGTGGCTGCACGAGGGAAAAGAGGAGGGGAGGCGGTGAGGGGCTGAGGCTGTGGAGGGCTTACCAGAGAAGGAAGAGCGCGGCGGAGGAAGGGTTTCCTGGAGTCGCACCAGGGGAGGGGGCTTCGGACGTCGCACCGGAAGGGGAGAGACCGAGCGGTTCAGCAGTCCAGCAAAACCATCGATCCAGTGAACAGCCAACATCCCCACTTATTTATACTAACTAGACCTAGGGCATCCCAAAATGGATGGCTCATATCGTCCGGTCCAATCGGGAGCCAAATAAAACTCAAAATACATAAAGCAATATAGCAAATCGACTCGCAACGACGATCCAGACGCAACTGCGGGCTCGGATCACCCAGACGGGCGAGGGTTCACCGCCTCCTGCGGGAATACACGTGCGTAGGGCTTTCCGCGCCATCACTATTTTATTGTTTGGAAAGCTAGGTGCTTAACTGCTATGTTAGTGTGAATGTTATTTTTTGTGAAAGTTTAAAGTCTTCGCAATTTCATATCAAAGATGCAGATATTTCAAACTATTTTATTGTTTCCAGGCTAAAAGATTGGCGTGAAGCAATGTCATATTAAGAGCAATCATGGCTTGTTTTGAATCTTAACTTTTTTCTTATGGACTCTAAAACAATTGAAATTAGTTATATTTTGATGGTGTTTTGGAAAATTTATTTGTATTTAATGTATTTGTGGTGATATTATTTACAAATCTTTAGATTTTTATTTTTCAAAAAAATTTGTTTGCGGATAACAATTATGTTTGAGGATAGCCATTTTGAAAAACAGTTGTTTGCAGTTATCAAATAGTTGCGGATAGCCAAAAATGCGGTGCTAATAACAATTGCCTAAAATAATTCTCAAGTCCATTTATCTACGTGGCAATCCATCAGTACTATAATTCCTTTCAATATTGTTGTGGCTTGTCCTGGTTAATATATACATGAGACAGAAAGACGGCTCAGATCTCTTTTAACTTAGGGTTAAGCAACCCATCTGAGTTCTCTTCAGTGATTCCAACTAATCTGAGTGTAACGTGTTACGGGCTTCGCACTCAGTTATTACCGAGTGGGCCTTTATTATTGTTGTCTTTTATTATGTTGTCTTTTGTTTAAATTATTGTTGTCTTTTATTTATTAGTTGTTGGGGGTTAGAAGTTATGAGTTATCATTATTGGTCTTGTAAGCCATTTAAAGGCATATGTTGTTGGTTCGAAGGTATCAAAAAGTCATTCTATTTTGCTTTATCTTGTTAAAGATCTTGGGAGCTCACTCACTCCCGAGCAAGCCCCCTAGGCAGACGCAGTTCCGGCTCCACAATATCCTTCGCCTCCGTCACCCCCGCCTTCGACCCGTAACTTAATATCAGAGTCATCCTTCCTCCTCTCCCTCAACCACTATCGAAGCATTAGTTGTGCTCCTGTTATAGAAACAGAGCTCTTCGTCCCTCCTCTCATCCACAACCCGCAAGCCCGACGTTGTCTCACTCTCCCTCGACCAAAGCAGAGACAACAACCACACAGAGTTACGATCCCAGAACAGCTCCCTGTGGCATCATTGTTATTTCCGCCAAGCCATTATTCTCCCACGACACACTGTGTGCTGATTCCATTGACGATAAAATAAGATCGTCGTCGTTGCGATGGGACCACACCAGTTGTCTAAGAAGTATGGACACGACAATACGAGCCACGTATCCGTCTCGGGTGCATTTTCGGTATGGTAAGTGCATCGGACGGTGCAATACGGCGCCTATTCATATCTGCGCGTCATTTAGGTTTCATTTTGAGCTCGGCATCTCGTAAGCTCCTCCTCTTCTTCCCTCGGCATCCTGATTGGCCCTTAGCTCCCGTCTACTCTGCAGTAGATCCCTTCCCGTCTAGAGATCTCGATCTCGATCCCGTATGGAGATCCTAATCCCGATCTCGTCTAGAGATCCCGATTGTAAACCTTCTTCTTCCCGATCGTAAGCCTTTTTTCTTCCCGATCGGAAGCCTTCTCCTTTTGCTACTTCCGATTTTCGATTCTTCTCCCGATTTCTGCTTCTTCTCCCGATTTCTGCTTCAATCCCGTGAGCCTGCTTCTTCTTCCGATTTTTGCTTCTCCCATTTTTTGCTTCAATCCCATAGGCCTTCTTCTTCTTCCATTCTTGAGTTCTGTTTTTGTTTCTGTTTCACCAGATTTCTTGCCTCATATCCGCCTACTTCATCTTAGCAACCGTATTTGTAAGAATTTCATGCTTTGATTTCATGTTATATTAATTTCATACTTTGAAATGATTATAAATATTTTATGTTTGAGAACTTCATGTTATGTTGCATTATGTGGATTTGTACTTTAATTGATGATTTATGTTTGATGTTTTATTATTTTGAGAACTTTTAATTGTATTTATGATATATATATTTATACTATAAAGAAACCCAAAATCTCCATGGTGTAACATTCAGGCAGTCTAAAATGCCCACTATCATCCTTACTTTAATTTGAAATATATGGTTTTATGGTCTTTTGCCCTTTCCCGTCTGGTCTTTCGGTGGCCTATCAAATCATCTTGACAGAAATCAAACTTCGCATGCTCCTTAATTTCCCGATAACCCTCTTCCTCAAGCAAACCCTCCACACAAGCTCCTCATCATAGCTTCAACTCGCTTCGGTTGTCGTAACCTCCATTCTTCGGCTACCGCTGCGGATCCATTCTTC
Organism: Dactylorhiza incarnata; assembly: GCA_033032865.1. Classification (NCBI taxonomy): domain Eukaryota; kingdom Viridiplantae; phylum Streptophyta; class Magnoliopsida; order Asparagales; family Orchidaceae; genus Dactylorhiza; species Dactylorhiza incarnata. The sequence continues at coordinate 2,668,869 of JAWHQI010000229.1, read as the reverse complement.
TCAACAACACAGTGACGTTCACTGGCGACATTCACCGGTGATGTTCACCGGCGACGTTCACCGGCAGGAGAGGAGGAAACTGGGAGGAATCGTATCTAGGGACATTCAAGGCTTCATGGACGGATTAGAGCATCATAGTCTTCTGCAAAAGACTCTTCTCACTCCACTCCCAACTAAACATCCACTCCAGGTATTCCTCCCCGTGTCAACTATTACTTTGAAACCACAACCGTAGTTCATATGCTATGCTTTCATCCTCCTCCCCCACCTTCTTCCTTATAGTGTTGTCGATCTCCCTGCTCTCCTTCGAAGGAAGGCCCTGCAGCTCACCCCATTTCTGCTCAGTCCGACTTTGGGTTTGCACACTTTTAACTAACTCAAAATTTGTTCGTCTGTTTATTTTAGTGACAATCTTACTTCTTTTTAACTAACTCAAATTTTTTTCGTTTGTTTGTTTTAGTGACAATCCCACTTCTTTATTAATTACAGATTTCCATTAACATCTTTATACTTATTTTGGGCTTCAAATTTTTTTGAAGATAAGCCTGTCAGTGCACAGGTTGTATTCCATCAGTATATTACATTCAAGAACAGAGGATCTTCGAAGTTTACTTGCTTTAATTTTTCAATTAACTGAAAATTCCAAACTTCCCTTGATTTTTCATCCAAGAACAGACAATTGAAGCGGGCTATACTCCATCCAAGTCGGTATATAAATTGCTTTTTGTTGGAAATAATGTGAAATTTTTTGAATCTTTATGAAGCGAGCAGGAGTTAGTCAACTTAGAGTTCACAAGCCAAACAACCAGAAACAAATGGAGGCAAACAAGTGATCTTTATTGATAGCAACTTCAAATTACAAGGCAAGGCATGCTTGGCGAGACATGATTTCGCCAGCACAAACACCAAAGGAAAACAAATACAGGTTGAAGAAACTTGAGACCGCGCGGTCTCCCTTGCGACCTCAGCAACTCGCCAAACCGCAACCCGCTGCCGATCTCAGAACAACACCAGACCGCCGATCAGACCGCACCCCTCCTTCCGAACTCCTGATCCTCCCGAACTCCAGCAACACAACTCCAATCCGCAGACCGCCCGAACACTTTCAGAGGAAGAGGTGATCACTGCTGCCCGCACTATCCGCAGAAGCTGCACAAGAAGAGTTCAATCAGCAAACCGCCCGGTCACAAAAATAGAGACCGCAGGAAAGAAGAGAACTCGGCTTACACTTGGTGTGTCTTGATTTGCTGCTACAGTGGCTCCTATTTATAGGCGTGGAACCTGATCCAGTCACCACCCTATGAGATAGGATCACCACCCTCCAGACCGCGCGACCTGACCGGTCACACCGCGCGATCAGCAACAATACTCCTGCTTCATTTTTGGTGAACTCGCCAGCTTCAACATCAACTATGAGAGACCGCCACTCTCATAGCAGATCGCGACTCCAAGGGAGATCGCCAGACCGCCCGAAGCTGTTCACCCCCTGTGTTCGTCCGAGACCGCGAACACAGCCAGTTCGCCATCAACCCGCGAACTCAAGTCCGCATGCCAGTCTCCACCTGAGACCGCGAACAGCGTCCAGCTCGCATACCAGTCTCCTCCTGAGACCGCGACCTGAGACCGCGCGACTAAGTCCCTTAGTCCGCGAATACCACCAGAAGGCCCGGTCAGCTACCAGACCGCATTCTGGAAAACCTGGATCAAACTGTGCGGTCACACCAGACCGCCACAGTCTTGAAGAAGACAGCCCGCCACGCGGTCACGCATAGATCGCGCACACCTGAAGACGATCAACCCGCCACGCGGTCACAGACAGACCGCGCGGCCTTCACCTTCAGCCGCCTTGGACCCATACCAGCGATCAAGCCAGGAGACCGCAGCTAGGCTTAGACAAGCCAGACCGCAGAGGCAGACCGCCAGGCCGTGCGGTCACGCCAGACCGCCCGACCTTCTCCCAGACCGCCCAGGTCCAAAAGTCCTCTAACTTCCACTTCAACAATTTCAACAAATAAAAAGGGAAATATTTGATGCAATATATTCATCTACTTATGGGTATTATATAGGACATACATGGAATTCAAAACCGGAAAGACAATGTGGGACTAATACCCACTCACACACAACAAATAATATAATAATAAACTCAATCTCCAACACTCCCCCTCAAGATGAAGGGGGACCCTTCAGCTTGGACACATCAAAATAATGTCAATGGAGGTAGGCGATGTGGGACAAAACAACAGACAGACGAGCCACCGAGGGAATTCCAAACCGGGGAATCAAGTCGGGGACATAGCCACACACGACGTAGACCCACACACGACGCAGGTCCCACACGACGTGGACTCGCTAAAAAGAAATCAACAGACGGGTGACCAAGGATACTCCCACACAATACAACCCGATGGATAGAAAGGTCAACCAACATCACCTACACACACAACATGCGGAAGGGAACAAACGATGTGGGGCTAATCATCAACGGGCAACTGGGGATAATCCGTCGGGGATAATCCACACAAAGGGCAGTCCCATACGACACGGTCCCGCACGACACAACCCGCCGAGATTAGAATACCAACATCAGTCGTGTCCCAACACACGACCAATCAAAAGAAATATGAGGAGACGCATAACAGCAAACGACATAAGCCTAGAGGCCGTGTGAAACGAGGGCGAAAAGTCGGGAAAGATCATCTGAGTCGTCTTCGTCCCAACACTCCCCCTCACGTGGATAACACGTGCATGAAGGCAAGACTACGACACACATATATTAAACATCAACAACAAAGCAACAACATTTAAAGACACATAAAAAACTACAAACACTACCACACAACTTCAACATTGTCAAGAGAAATCAGCACACTGGAAGGGGTGATAGCAGCAGGAACTGATAGAAATCCGAGATGCAGCGGTTGGAGTCGTCCGGAAGGCATCAAAAAAAATACGGGCAGCAACTGGAAGCGTCAGAAACCCAAGAGAGTAGCATCCGGAATGGCCGAGGCCATGGAGCAGCAGAACATCATCGGCCTCGGATGGACTGACAGTATTCAACGGCAGGGGAAGCTCCAGGCAGGATGAGTAGACAAAGTCTTCATGCACAGTCGGCAAAGAACAGGAAGGGGGTCGACGAAAAACAGCGACATGACCTCCTGAGAAATTCATCATCGACAGCGAAGTTCAACAAAGAGTCACGAGCGCTCTGCGGGATCAACGAATCGATAGGAGATCATCAAGGAAGACCACACAACGATTGGTAGGTGTCAGATAGATGAAGTCGAACTCTGTAAAATCAGAAGAATTGATAGAGACGTTGGATGGTCGATGGTGGCAGCAACTAACGGGATTGACGAAGGAGAGCGTCGACGGGCTCGACTGGATCGTCGCAAGCGAGCGGGAAGCAGACCACGGGATCGTCAAGCCACAATAGCAACATCGATGCTCAACGAGGATCTCTTCGACATGAGGAGACGGGATCGTGTTCGATGGGAGGAAGCGGCAGCAACCAGCGAGTGGGAAGAAGTCCCGAAAGAAGTCGATCTCTGTGAACAGCTAACGAAAGCAGTGAGACGGGATCGACATTCACTGCAACCTTCGACGATGTGGTAGACGCTTAAGGCAGTGCGTCGAGGAGATCAAGCACAGATGACGGCTCGACGGGATGACAGTGCGTTGATATGAGACTAGCACACACACGAGAGAGGAGAAATTAGGAGGAATCGAGAGAGGAAGCCACCATGAAATGTACGTTGCCCATAATTAGGGAAACCAAATTTCAGGAAGGAGTCAATTCCGACTCTGATACCATGTTGGAAAGTAAAGAGGGAAATACTTGATGCAATATATTCATCCACTTAGGGGTATTATATAGGACATACCATACATTTAAAAACCGGGCAGACAATGTGGGACTAATACCCACTCACACACAACTAATAATATAATAATAAACTCAATCTCCAACACTTTTATTTCAAAAAATCTTATCCACTAGTGAGTTTCATCATCCCGCATAGCTTGCTGGTTCTTTAACTTCCACTATGTCATTTCTGCTCCTCCATTGCTCCAAGTACACATACCCGTGGTTAATATCTGTGTTTAAAGTTGCTCTAAATGTTCAATTTCCTTTGTTAATTCGTGTTACATATGTGTTTAGATTATTTTGTGTTGTGTTTAGATCTTTAGATATATGTTTAGTTTACTTCACTCACAGTTTATGTGAGTTCATTCTTGCTCTGAGTTTATTTGATAGCTCATAATAAACTATGAGTAGGTTTTGCTCACACTCTGAGTGAAATAAAGCTCACAATATTTTATGAATAAACTAATGAAGACATGTCCCCGACAATATTGTATGAATAAACTATGAAGGCTCACAATCTGGGTATCTCACAACACTGTCCAGCTCACAGATCGGACTTATTCGCACTCATCAATATTGTAGAGATCAATATTGTCCAGATCTGGATATTCATAAACATACTGACAGTTTTATTCAATTCACCCCAAGCATAATGACAGTTTTTTTCATTTGTCAAAGCTTAATCCTCCGATTTCTGGAATGATAATCCTCTGATTTCTGGTATGATAATCCTCTGATTTCTGGTATGATAATTAATTCATTTCTGGTATGAATTAGTGCTTTGACAGTTTTTAGTATTATATATATAATCTGGACTAACTCTAAACTTTGAACAAATAGATGCCAGGACTCCTAGCCCATCTCTCATCATCCATACCTAATCCTGACCAAATTGGCTCCAAATTTTAAACTTCCATCGACTCCTACCCCATCTATCATCATCCTGACATTAAAAAAATCTTAGAATTTGGAGCCGGGTCACCAAAACATCATTCCAAATCTATAAATCTTCTCCTTCTCCGTCGTTCCTTCACAGAATTGAATTAAAAGATATAAATTTCCCAACTTTCTTCTCCCGACGCCGCCCCCGAGTATCGAGTGCCGCCCGCCGAGCATCGCCGCCCCCGTCGAATGTCGTCGCCCACGCCGAATGTTGTCGTCCCCGCAGAATGTCGCCGCCCCCGTCGAATGTCACCCAGAGATGCAAGCCGCCATCTTTATGGTCGGGCTTCGCGAACGACTGGAAGTCGAATTTAAGGCTCCTCGGGACATGGTGACCGCTATGAGTTTAGCCAGATTGTGCGAACATCAACTTCAGCTAGATATGGGTAATTATATACCCCCGAGTGCAAGGACTCAGGAAGGAAGATCTGAGGGTACCCAAACCTCACATATTCGTTGGTTGTCTCGTGGAGAAATGTGTGGTTATGCTATAACTGCGATGAGCATTAGGCTCGTGGACATTGTTGCAAGAGGCTCTTTTACCTGGACGTGGAGGACTCTAATGACGAGGGAATTGGTGACCAAGGTTGCAGATGTCGGATGTTGAGTTCATGTCGGTTTGAGTTTGAAATGTCGAATTGCGGGGAATATATCGAATATATTTTAAAATGTAGGACTTGAATATTTAAATAAATTTATTCATATATATACATAGTTTTTATAAATATGTATAATTGTATACATAATGTATGCTCATAAATTACACAGTAGACATATATACGCATAATGTATGTTTATAAATTAAAAAAGAAAGAGACGTCGACTGCAATCATTGTTTTAAATGTCCTCCGACATGTCCGACATGTCTCCCGACATGTCATTTTTTAGGGCAAAACGATATGTTTTTCTAAAAAAAATAGATTATGTCCTTTTGTAAAATATAAGCCGACATGTCCGATTTTATCCGATATATCGGCCGACACGACTTTTAAATATATCGCCCGCTATTTTATTTTATGTTATATTAGCAGACTAGCATCATATGTTTAAATCACCTATGAATATTATATTATGTATGTTTATTGTTATCAAAATTAAATTATTGTATACTATTAAATATATTTTACAATGTATCATTTTGTATTTGTTAATAATATTTATCTTAGATACTATTCTATTTTATTTTGTAATATAAATGGCTCATTTTTTATTTATTTGTTATATTATTTTTCTATTTTTATAACATATAATTATAGTTAGTATACATAAAAATAAACATTTTATTTATAAAACATGGAAATCCGATATTTTAAAATATCCCCGACATGTCTTCGACTTCCGACATTTAAAAACATAATCCAATATGTCGACGACATCCGATATTTAAAACATTGACTGCAATAAACGACATAAAGATCATCAAATGAGAGCGAGATGAGAAAGTCATCGACGAGACTTAGAGAGATGCACGAAATGAAGCACGAAACCAAATATTTTTTGTTTGGCTCTTCAAAAAATGAAAAAAAAAATTTAATACTCTCGACGATATAACGGTCGCGAAATTTCACGCGACATATCAGGCGATATTTTTAAAAATGACAATTTTGCTTAAAATATAGATGTCATGGCATTTTATCCTCAAAACCTTTATGTTGGCCGACATCTACAACACTGTCATGGTATGTCGGGGACACGTCGGTTTAGATTTTTCATCTCGGTTTTAATATGTCGGGGGATATATCGGGGATATTTCATATGTCGGGTTTTAATAATTAATTATCTATATACATAATTATATATATATGTAATCATTTTTTATTTATATATATTAATGTATTAATAATTTAACATTTATTAAACTCTAAATCTACCAAACTAGTATAAACATTTTATATTATACAATTAATAACAGTATAATGCATGAACGCAAGTAAGAGGAAGTCAGGAAGTCGTCGATTACGATGGAAGATAAGGAACCTTCATTCTAAATTCTGATGGTCAAGCAGAATTGAAGTCAATGACGGACGGGGATAGGGAAAAAAGTCAGAGGAAGGATACAAAACAACCTAGCAATGAGACAATTTCGGTTTATTGTCTATTAGACCATATACACTAAATAAAATAAATTGAAATAAGTCAATCGATATAATGTCGGGATATGTCGGCCAATATATCAGTGAATATATCAATTGATAGCGGATATATCAGATGAAATATTCCAAAAGGATATTTTTTTAAAAAAATATCGAAAACATGTCGTTTTGTCCATGAAACTTCTATGTCGGACGACATGTCGGCCATGTCGGAAGATATCCACAACAAAGATTATGTTGTATAATTACATATCTTATCAGTAATTGTTATTGATTATACTGTGTATTTAAGTTCGATTAGTCATGTAAGTTATTGTCCCTAACCCGAATGAGAAATATCGAAGAGTCGACGTCCAATCATAAAACTCATGTCAAATAAATTAAATAAATCCAAATTTAAATTTCACTAGCTCTAGGATGTTCCCCAAATATGACGTACAACAACATAACATGAACGTGGTTAAATAAAGGTAAATGAACACTAAGACCTCTCTCTTAAGTGACGCACCATAATTTAACCCAATTATGGTGCAAGATAAGCAAGGGTTGGCAAGATACTCCTAAGCAATGCCATAAATTAACTCATTTGTGGTGAAAATAATAAGGATTGTCCAAATCCAGTATTACCATTAAATTTGCTACATGGATTTGGGAACTTACACAAGGATTAGAGGAAGAGTAAATTAAAAGATCAATCTTGAAAAGAGATGAACGCATTACTACAACATACACCTAAGAAAGAAATGGTAACTCTTGGAGAATGAGCATATAGCTTCTAATTGGATGGGCTATAAGATAATTCATGGTGATGGGTATGCAATAGGAAAGAAATACAATGGGAGAAAGCTATACATAATTTAGTTGAGCCTATGATTTTGCAACAGTGAACACATATATTAAGAAATGAGAACTTTAAGTTGCTTACAAAAGTGGGTTCACAATATCAGTATATCACAATTAGAGTCTTCTTGCTTAGAAAAATGGGAAACTACTTGCAAAGTTTGTACGGTGATTTGGAAGAAAGTTTGACCGCACAATATATAGTAGCATGGAGGTATATTTGAAAAAAAATTGCCCTAAGATTTGAAATTTAATTTCAAAGATGAAAAATTCAAATGTTAAAAAAATAAACTAAAGTTCTAATAGAGTCAAATGGATTAAGATAACTAGCTTCATTAAGGCTCTGTTTGGAACGGCGTTTTTAGAGTAGCGTGCCGCTAGTTTTAAAAACGCCGCGCCAAACAGCGAAATGAAGCCATGCAGTGGGAGAAGCCACCGATGCAATCGCAGAAAATAACGATTTTGGAGTCGTCAAAATTTTTCTCGACTCCAGAATCGCGCAGGCTGCGATTCGTTCTCGCCGTCGTATTCCTGTTCGCACTCACCCGTCCTCGACCCTCCTTCTCCAGCCTTCTATTCTTGTCGGAGGAGTCGTCGACCGCCCACGACAGTTCTTCCCCATCTCGTCATCGTGTTTTCCTGAAGACGCAATCCGACGAGAGCAAAGAGAGGAGAGAGAGAGATCGGAGACACGGGAGATGGCGATTGCGATAATAATGGCGGAGGCAATCAAAGATCCGGAGGTCGTGGTCTCTACCAACAAGAAGCCGCTCTACTTCTACGTCAGTCTTGCCAAGGTATCTCATCTCTATTATCTCCCTTTCCTCATCATCGCGATTCGAGCTCCGTAATAACCCTGATGAGCATTTCTTGGATTCGATTTGATTTATGCGATTTCAATGCAATGTCTATCTTCCTTGTGTCCCCGAGCATGTTCTGGCTGTCGTACATTGCATTTAATTTCTTGTAGGTTCTTTCGACCTAATTTCTTGTAGGTTCTTCCGAACTAATTTCTTGTAGATTCTTGATTGATAATTAGCATTTCTCCTGATTCGATCCTCGTTTGTTGGTTTGCAGAGGTACATGTCAAACAACTTAAACGTCTTTTCCGTTTGAAACAGCACTGCAAATGTTGTTCTTCCAAACAGTTTCACAGATTCTGTCGTCACTTCGCAAAACAGCTGATTATTCCATCACTGCTTCTCCAGTCGCTGCAGCTGAACCAAACTGAGCCTAAGAAGATTGCTGCAAATAATTTAGGAGGATCTAGAAATAAATCATTTACTGATAAAAAGACCTGGTGGGGGAAAGAGAGGGTACAATAAGTTATTAAGGAAAATAATAGTGCTTTTTACAGAGGTAAAATTTGAGTACAACTAGGACTAATATTAATTATAAGATGGCTAGATGTGATGATACTAAGGAAAACAAAGAATCATAATTTTATGGTTATACAATAAAATTGATACAAAGAAGAAAACAAGATAAAATAACTAAGGGAAGTGACCAGAGATCTAGAGATTTTGAACAATAGATACAGTAAAAAGGGAAATAATAAGATCCTAGTAAAATGTAGACAATGGAAATAAAATGCATAGGAAACTTGGTTCGTGCTAACAAAATTTATATGGAAGTAGATTTTATGGAATAGATTAGAGAGCAAAGAGAATATCTTCTTATAATGTGTGATGAATCTATAGAAAGACTGTTCCAAATTATAATCCAAAAAAACTGTGTATATATTTCAAATTTGAAATATGAAATCAAAGTATGTGATAATGTAACCTAAAGGTTGGGAATAAGGTATAACTTTTAAAAATTGTGTAACAACATATACCCTATTTGCAAGAGGACCGCCCGTAGATATGGTATTCAACCCCATTAGAAGGCCGATCTGAATGACTGCTCAGTTAGCAGGACTAATGAAACATTATAGAATAGCACCTTTGCTGAGAGGCATGAGCAAGATGTCACAAGAAAACTAGTGTTTTCTTAATTATATGAAGCCAATAAACAAATAAACAAATCCATGGGAATTTTAACATGAATATCCGAGAAAATCAAAAATATTTGATGGAAGAACAATCCTTTTGAACTGCTTGTCCTAATAAGAAAGTCATATATCCTCAAATTAATTCATAAGTTTGACCATAAAATCCATGAGTTCCGGTGGGCATTGCACACTTGTTACATAACACCCTCTTAGAGGAACGGCCGAATAAAGGGGTAAAAAACTTTATCGAGTATCTCAAAATGATTTGGTACTCATTAAGATAAAATATGTGCTAAAAGTATGTTGAATTTCTTAAAGTTGTATATGGCGAACCACTAAGAGTACTAAAAACAGTTACAAAGTGATAGAAAAAAATCTCAACCATAATAGGTTTACATAAAGCATCAACATTGAGTTTTCCTTTTCTTGGTGTCATTTAAGTTAGCCACTACATGAAAAATATATGATTGAATTTTCTCAGAGGTCGGAGCTACAAAACTATTCCTCTTGGTTTTTTAAGCAGTCGACAACATATGGTACTTAGTCTTGAGATTTTTCTTCTACAACAAATGACAAAAGGAGAAAATTTCTTGATTTTCCATCTTTGAATTCAAATAACCAACGAAATGCAACCAAAGTTGTTGTAGTGGGGAACTAACAGTTTTATTTTGTGTGAAGATCAACAAGTTCATATTGAAGGACCAAGGACAAAGAGACAAGATAACAAAGGTATAACATTATTAGGAAGACTCGAAGACCCATGACCATAGTCAAAAGGCCGATGGTGACATTCTCCACGAGGGTTTGAGTTGTTGCAACTCAGTGCTGGCTAAAGTGTCCTTGTTCCAAGGAAAAATGGTAGAATTCAAGAAGACCAACAAGGCAAGATTAAGCTCTAAGATAAAACCAATTTCTGTATTTTTGGCATCCATTGATGAGTGCTTGGTTATGCATGGGTATGAGAGGAGCTTGTGGACATCTAATTATTCATGCATCTTTTGTGGCTTATGTTTGCTATATTAGATCATCTCTCTTCTAACATAAATGTTGGATTATCTCAACTTAAATATTGGTCTCCTTGTTTTCTTGATGCTTTTTACGTTTTACTTTCTGTTCGACATAAACCTTATGGGTGATTCCCTGTAGAGTCAAACATGTTTTCCTAATACACCTACAACTAGGTTCTAGAAACTAAATTTGAAGTGTTTATCATCCAAATAGTAGTAGTGGATTCTTATGCAAGTGAGCACAAAAATCAGGGATATCTCAACGTAAAACTTGGTCTCCTTGTTTGATGTCTTTTATGTTTTACCTTTTGTTCATCATAAACCTTATAAGCGGTTCCCTGAATAGTCAAGCATTTTTCCTTAAATACACCTACAACTAGGTTCTAGAAACTAAATTTGAAGTGCTTATCATCCAAATAGTAGCAGTGGATTTTTATGTAAGTGTGCACAAAAATCAGGGCTATCTCAACGTAAAATTTGGTCTCCTTGTTTGCTTGATGTTTTTTATGTTTTACTTTTTGTTCATCATAAACCTTATAGGCGATTCCCCGTAGAGTCAAAAGCATTTTTTCCTAATACACCTACAACTAGGTTCTAGAAACTAAACTTGAAGTGCTTATCATCCAAATAGTAGTAGTGGATTCTTATGTAAGTGTGCACAAAAATCTAGGATGATGCTTTCATGCAATTTTAATCATCTTACCCAGCTACATTCATACTGCTATCAAATAGTATACACAGCAGAAAGAACATGCTTTGGTCTAAGGTAGGATGATTTCAAGCTATAAAATTTAAAAGCAAGTCAAAATATAGAATTTAAAACATTAACAAGAACTATCTACAATCAAAATAGAACCAACATTACTGAACTAAACATGGTTTTTTTTATCAAAATGGGAGCATTATATACTCTCAAAAGAGAGGTATTCATCTAGACTAAGTTTCCAGGATATCATCATTAATAGCATGGATGATAAGCTCATAGAAAGTTTGCAGAGGAACTGAAGAAACAAGAATTTCTAACCACCTGTCAGCATGGCTAGTAAACTTGCTTTCCAATTTCTGAAGATTTTCACCAAGAATGCTACTTCTTTCATAGTCTCTTGCTGCTCTGCTAAGAGGGAAGTGAAGTAAAAGAACAGGCCCAGTACCAGAAGGTGGATGAGTTTTCAATTTGGGAAATCCATCACTGTGTTTGTCCATCTCATCGGATACACCAGCTTCCACTGGCGAATCCTTCATCTGTGCTCTTAGATCAAAGCTTTCACTCTCTATCAGTTTTTCCACTGCAAATCGCAGAGGATTCTCATTGCAGAGTAAAGGGATTGAGTTGATCAGAAAAAAGCTGATATTTTCAAACTTGAAAGATGCGGATCCCGTTCGGTCCAATCCTGGAAGATGGCTAGCGATTTTACCAACAAATTCTCTATCTAATTCATGGCACTCCCCAACATCCCTCTCTCCTAGACCAACGACAAGCTGTACTCCTCCTAATGGACCAATGACTCGATAAAATTGCTGCAGCACCGCCGGCCAATCGCTATTTCCAAGCTTCGTCGTCTTGGCCATGATATCACCCAATACCACAAGCATGTCAGGTTCGAGCTTCTCAAAGGATTTCTGATAGATCAATAGACCATAGAACTCATAGAAATCATTTATCTTCCATTGAATGAACTTTCATAGGTTTTACGTACATACAATACGACCCTAAGGAAGGATTACCCTAAAGAAGCGGGAGATGAAGATGTTCCGGACGATGGTGTCGACGTAACTGGAATCGGAACCTTTCAGGAGAAGATCGGAGACGATCATCGCCTTCAAGTTGGCTGTACCAAGGGCGCCAGGGGCGTCGCCGACATCGGAGACGACACATGAGGGGACGGCAATGAAGTCCTCGAAGGTGAGGAAGACGGCGATGAAAACAAGCGGCAAAGCGGATCTCCAAGCTGCCATCACTGTGGCGGATCTTCGGCGGTTACTTGTGGAAATGAGAGAACTGCGGTTTTTGGACGTGGTCAACGACGACAGTCATTACAGAGCCTCCGAAACTCTCCAAAGTCCAACCTCCATCTTCGAACTTTATCTAAAATATTTTTCATCTATTGAGCAGATCAAAAATAAATCCTGATTTTCATTATGTTGATAATTAAATATATTATAACGTTGAAATTGAGCCCACTCGTATCGTTGGAACGGCGTAGCTAAACAAATCGAGCCCGCTCCTATCGCCTCATCATTTCATCCCCTTCCTTCTCTCCCTCCCTCTCTGGAATCACTGTGGTCCGCACTCCGCGTCGTTCTACAATGTAAGATTCCTAGGGTTTCAGATCTTCTGCATGGCGATTCGATCTTCTGCGTTGCGATTCGATTCGATTCTGTTTTGTTTTGGCATCAGAATTCAGAAGTGCAAGAAAGTATTTCGATTATATGCGTTTATCCATGAGATCGGTAGCCGCGGAAGATCATTATTCGACATTAACGAGCTACCTTCCGAGGAGAGGAGGAGATCGACGAGCACATATTCAATCCTCCTCCTTCCCTTGGAATGACAGAACCCCCGAGATAGCCAATACCACGCTTACTCGCTCACTGCATCTTGTTCTGGGTTCCAGCCATTTGTACAGTTCATAGCTATGTGGGCCCTCGAAATTGGAGAAAGATTCAGGCTTCTTTTGGCGCGGCTTATTTGCTCCAGTGAGTTGGGTCAAAAACGCATAGAGAGACTTTTTTATACGCGTATTGTTTGATTGGATGGTGCGAGACAGCAGTGACGGAGCCAGGATTTTTGCTTGGGGGGGGGGGGGGGGGAAATTAATGTTTAACATATATTTCACAAAAATAATATATTAATGCATAATAAAAATTAACATTCTCTTACAATCAATCATAATTGCCCTCGACGTGTTTTCAGTGCTTGAAATCGCTGGATGATTGACTCATTTTCAGTTAATTTGAATCTGTCTCTCTCAATGTATGTCAATAAGCTGTCATTAAACCAATCATCACTCATTCGATTGCGTAAACGTGACTTGATAATCTTCATTTTGGAGAATGCTCTTTCCACTGCAGCTGTTGCAACTGGCAGTAATAATGTCAATTTAATCAACTTGAAAACCTGAGGATATGTTATATCTAACTTGAACTTAACAAATTGTTTTGCTAGATCGCTAACTCCCGTAAGATTCAAAAATTCAGCTCGGGATGATGCATCTAAAATGTAAGTTTCAAGCTGACTTTGAAGACTTATAAGCTGCATTTCAGAGAAGTCTGATGGATAGAATTTGGCAAGACACATACACTTCTGTATATCAAACGCTGCAAATTGTTCACTTGGGTCTAAACAAGACATGCAGATCAATAGCTCTGTGTTGACTTTATTAAACCGATGGTTTAATTCATTCATTTGCAAATCAATAACTGCATAAAAGACATCAACACGATAATGGTGCAGATTAGTTCTTTCCTCTACCTTTCGTCTTGATCTACCCAAAGCTTTAAAGTTCTCCTCCATGTTTATTACTTCTATTTTGTGAATCACACAAAATAATGTAACTTCTTTTACTAAATCAAACCAACCATCATATCTAAATTTTTGCAGACATTTATAAATTTTGACTACATGCATAGCATTTACTATATTCTGATCCCTCTTTTGTAATGTCAGTGATAATTCATTCGTCATTCCTAAAATATGCTTCATTAGATGTAGATTGAATGCGAATTCATATGTTTGAGCAAAAGTTAGAATAGCAGCTGCCTCTGATCGTTTCTTGAAATCTGACCCATCTAATCTTATGTCATCTAGCACATCAACAACTGAAGAAAACATAAGTATCAGACTCACTAAAGAACTATAATGTGATCCCCAACGAGTATCTTCAGCTCTTTTGAGGCTTGTTTCTTGATTTAAACCATGACCACTCTGAATTTCTCCATTATTCAGCGCTTTTGTAATTCTAGCAATCTCCTTCTCTCTAAGTTTATCTCGTCTTTGACATGAAGCTCCAACAATATTAGAAATATTGCTAACCAGAGTAAATAGCATAGAAATTTGACAGTCATTGTTTGCTACAGCTACAAGTGCTAGTTGCAATTGATGAGCAAAATAATGTACATAATACGCAGATTCATTTTCTCTTAATATCAAACTTTTAAGACCTCTGAATTCCCCCTGCATATTACTTGCTCCATCATATTCTTGTCCACGTAGTCTTGAAAGTGTCAAACCATGAGTAGAGAATAACATATCTATTGCTGCTTTTAATGATAGAGCTGTTGTATCATTGACATGAACGATAGCAAAAAAACACTCAATAATACTTCCGGTCTTGTCCATATAACGAAAAATAACTGTCATTTGTTCTTTAATTGATGTCACGAGATTCATCAACTAATATTGTAAATAGGTCATCACTGATTTCTTCAACTATGGCCTCTCTAATCTCACAAGCAATAACACTTACTATATCTTTCTGAATCTGAGGTGATGTTAATTTATTATTTTCCGGAGCATTATGTAAGGTGACTTTTGCAATATCTTCATTGTGCTCTCCCAACCATTCTAAAAGCTCGAGAAAATTTCCCTGATTATTAGATGTCGCGGATTCATCATGACCTCGAAATGAAAGACCTTGGTTCAACAAAAATCTAACAACATCAATAGATGCTGTTAAACGGGCATGATACTCTGCCTTAGCAATATCTGTTTGCTTAGATAATGCAACCTGAATTTGAGCATTTTGCCTTATAAGATCCTGACATTTCTTCAATGCTATGTTACGTGCACTAGCATGAGAGCCTACATGCATTTGTAATTTTTCACTTTTCTTCCAATTAGACCAACCCGTAGTGACAAATGTGTTTCCACCTCCTTGATCTCCATGTTCAATTTTAAACAAATAACAACATAGGCAAAATGCAGCATCTTTTGCAATACTGTACTCTAACCAATTGCTATGTAAGTTAAACCAATCTGAAACAAAACGCCTTGCATCTTTACCATAATTAGTAAACTGAAAATTATGATTTCTTGGTTGGCACGGACTTTTTAGCCAATAAGCCCTTCGAACTTGATCTTGTATATTCACATGATAATCAGAAATCATTGGTCTTAATCCAGGATCTGCAATTAACTCATCTAACTTAAATTATTCTCGAGTTCTTTTAACAACACGCTCTTTCTCCTCTGAAACCTCAACACTAGGTTTTGGAATAACTTCAATATTTGGGACACCAGAATTATGTTGCTCATCTGATTTAAATTTCTTCTTAAAATACTTTTCCATTCTGAAAAATAAAAGTTGTATAAGATTCAAACACACACCAACCTCCAATTGAAGGCTAATCGCCATGCACATTACAAACATCACCGATCCGGGCTTACAGCCACGGGTAGGCTTCACACAGCATGCCTAAATCCAGATTCGCACGTTGGATTACTAATGCAAAAAATATGCCGGGGACGGACACAATCGACCCGAAGGTTCGCAATGAACCGAAGGAAACACACACCGCGTTCAATTGAAGGCGGGTGGCCCTCCTAAGCAAAGTAAAACAGAAAACCGGGGAACAAGAGTCGTTACCCTTGAGTTGGCGCGTGTTTCTCTCGACGATTAGAGCTCCAAATCGACCCTTCACAGTGGAGGTGTGCAACACAAAGATTTGTACCTAAACAAGACAAAGACAAGCGATTTCAGATTTCACACAAGATTTCTCACAAAAAAAAAAGAAATCAGGAATCTGATTTCTGATTGAAATCAGAAATCTGATTTCTGATTGAAATCAGAAATCTGATTTCTTCAAGAAATCAGAAATCTGATTTCTTCAAGAAATCAGAAATCTGATTTCTTGATATCAAGAAGAAATCAGCAGATTGATATTAAGAAGAAGAAGAAGAAGTAGCTGACCTAAGTTCGCGAAGGGAGACCAGAAGCAGCGGCAGCAGAACCAGCGAGCAGCGACCTAAGTTCGCGAAGGGAGACCAGAAGCAGCGGCAGCAGAACCAGCGAGCAGCGGCAGCAGAGCCAGCGAGGCGAGAGCGGCGCCGACCTAAGTTCGCGAAGGCGGAGAGGCGAGAGCGGCGCCGACCTAAGTTCGCGATTTTTTTTTAGGGGGGGCGGGCGCCCCTTCTCGGCCTATATTGGGTCCGCCGCTGCGAGACAATATTTTTAATTGAAATTACGACTATAACTGTATTCATAGTTATATTTACAGTCGTAAAAACGTATGTAATTTACAATTGTAAGTGTTGTTGCGGGTCACTCGACGCACTTCCAGACCGGGAGAATTGAACCGTCTTAGCCCGAGAATGGGCCGAGTGCGCAAACAGTCACAGAGAGAACAAACAGGTGGCAAGAGAATATTTTTAGCGTGGAAAAACCAAAAGGGTGAAAAACCGCGTGGTCGGATCTTGTTAGATTATGACACTTCATCGTGCCCGGATCGTTAGGATCGCGTCATGTCACCGATCCGTGAGAGTAATTCTTTCCTAGTTTAGGATTATCTCTATATAGGAATATCATTATGTGAAGAATATTTCTCAAGGATGTCTATCTCTTATTTAGAAGTTTATTTCCTAATGGTGGAGATGCATTCTCATCCTATATATATAGGAGCCGATTATAGCCGAAAATAGAAGAAATCTGATACATTCGCGAGAGACAAGGAGGAGGAGGTGCATGAGTCTTCTGTGGGCGGTGTTGCGGCAGCTTCAGCGTCGATCCAGATGGAACGACATCAGGGGGTCGATCCAGGCGGGATCGGCATCCGGTCGTGCTAGCGGCGGCAACTCCGGTCGATCCAGGCGGGATCGACATCCGGTCGTGCTATCGGCGATAACTCCGGTCGATCCAGGCGGGATCGGCATCCGGTCGTGCTAGCAGCGGCAACTCCGGTCGGTCCAGGCGGGATCGGCATCCGGTCGTGCTAGCGGCGGCAACTCCGGTCGGTCCAGGCGGGATCGGCATCCGGTCGTGCTAGCGGCGGCAGCTCCGGTCGGTCTAGGCGGGATCGGCATCTGCCCGAGCTAGCGGCGGCACACCCTGTCTGCTCCAGGTGGAGCGACATCTGGTCGGGCTCTATTCCGACGACCGTGATTTGGTCTCTGTGTAACCTCTCTGTAACTCCTCAATTTATCAGTGGATCTCTTCTGGCGCGCTCTCCCCGTGGACATCGGAGCTCCTCTCCAAACCATGTATTTCTGTTTGTCGTCTGTGTTTATTTTGTGCTTCAAATCTCGTTCTGTATTTATTTTGTGCGATTGTTTTGCTCGATTTAAATTCCGTTGCGTTACCGCGGTACTCGGTCCGATTGCATAACAATTGGTATCATAAGTAGGTTCCGCGGGGTGGTCATCTGGACATTCCAGTTTTAGATTTGGGTCAACGATAGGTGACGACATCGGTCCGCTCCCTATCTTCTCAGATCTGATCCGTGAACATTATTCAGATTGCCCAGTAGTTCTGCGAGCAAAGCAATGACGACAAAATTCGAGATCTCAAGGTACGACGGTAAGTCTAGGAGAGAGGTCCGACTGCCTCTCAGGCTACAGGACTCTGCAGCATATGCTTTCCAAGCAATATCCTCAGATCCTGGTTCTTATGAAAAGGCTATAAAGAGCAGAGACCGCTCTTAGAGGAAAGCTAGGAAGGACCAGTGGAGGAACATGACAAGTTTCGTGGCGAGGGAGTGCGCGCAGAGGAAAGGCCTTGGCGAAGGTAAAATCTCCGCAGCCGTAGAGGAGAAGGGCAGAGAGTCATCTCAGGAGTGCCCAGACACCGCAAAGGGAGCCATCTGGCTCAAAGGTCCCACCAAGGAACTTAGGATCACTCAGGAGAAGGTGGAGTTGCACGGTGAGAATTCGAGTGCGAGTCGTCTTGCAATAGACCCGGTCTATCGTGCAAGAATAAAGCACGTCGGTGTGCGCCACCAGGAGTCGAGGGAGTTCGTTGGAGGTGGAGGCGTGAAGTTGCAAGCTTCAATACGAGCTATTATTCTCTCGCTCCGCTTATCATTCTTGAAAAAACTTGTAATGGTGGAAAATTTGTCACCAGCTCTAACTCTGCCCGGATGTTCTTTGCCTAAAACAGATGCAAGGATGTCATCTCTTTCTTGTGACACTATTGCAGCAGTCTGGGACTCTTGGCTCGAGACCTCATCCTAAGTGAAATCAATAAATATTAATGCACATGATAAAATGGAAATTTACAAATGATGAAATGATAATTTACGTATACAATTTTAGCTGCCAAATCAGCTGCATCTTGACTAACGTATTCACCAGTCTTTCTTTTGTGACCGGCTTTCCATAGCTCCGCGCCTCCGCACGTGAAATTGGTGCATTTGCACCTTGTTCAATCTTAACAATAAAATGTAAATAAATTATCATTTAAATTATTGAGAAAACCAAATTTTAAAACAAAATATATGAGAAGGAAGTAGAGAACTAAATACTAATACCATCTTTTTTCTAATCCATAATAACTCATTCAGAAAGTTGTATGAAACGACTTCTGTGCTTTTGCTCTCTCTGTATTAACTTTACTTTTCTCCTACATAAATAAATATTTGTTAATACTTAAAGTAGAATGCTTACAAAGTTAATAGATGCTATAAAACATTGAGTTTATTAAGAACACATAACCATAGATTTCGGAGTGGTGCGATTGTCAACAAAAACTTTCCAATCATCAGGAGTTATAAAATTATACTTGACAAGAACATTGTAACGATGCTCTAAATCAACATCTTTTACGTAAGTGACATAAAGTTTGGATTTCCACGACCTCCAACTTTCACACATGCTTATCATTAATTCATGGTGAACACCATCAACATTATTAAAATAATTCTGAAAATAATAAACAGTATTAATTAATAATTAACTAAAAAAATACAGTTATGTAATCACTAATAACAAAATTACGTACATTTACTTCTTTCCATATTCGATCTTTAATTTCTTTATCAACTTCCTTCCATCTAGCACATGTAATTGACACAAAATCTCACAAGAGAACCAATTAAACTCATATATTAATTATTAGACTCAGGCCCGAGAATAATGTGGCTATCATCACTAATAGAAATAAAAAGCTTCTTCCCCTCTGCTCTAAGCTTATTCAATCTCATCATTTTAGTGAAACCTCTTGTTGACTTTGATGAGGATCCTTTATCAGTCATTTTCCTGTAATAAGAGAACCCTAAACCCCTAAACCATCCAAAAAATCTAAACAAAATTCATAAAAAATTGCAATGATATTGAGGTACTACCACACAATCAGTCAATCACACATATAAATAAAAAAATATAGAAGCTGTATGAAGTAGGAAAATGTGAAATGACCATTCAACTTGGAAATTATATGAGCAAGTAAAAAAATTGTAAGATCGAACCAAAGGAGATGAGAATCTTTCACAAAATCGCATTTAGGGTTTTCACACACAGCAGCAGCGACGGTAAAAAGTAAAATGTCGAGGTAAAATTAATTGTTTATAGCCCTATTAGACAGCGGTTGTTATATAAACCGTTGTCTAATGTACCCGGAACAATACAATAGACAACGGTTTATATATAAACCGTTGTCTATTGTACCAAGAATGATACAATAGAAGGTTTATATATAAACCGTTGTCTATTGTATCATTCCTGGTACAATAAACATCGGTTTATATAAAAACTGATGTCTATTCGAGTATAGACAACTGTTTTTATATAAACCGCTCTCTATTCTCCTATTTTTAAAAAAAAAATAAGACACCCGTCGCCTTTTCAATTGGACGCCTGGACGCCTAGGCGATGCCATGACAAGTAAAAAAATTTGTATCACATGGTATACGGGGGATATTGTTTGACTACAAGATGTAATGTCACACAATGTGAAGGATCTATGCAAGTTCCGCTAGTTTATTTAATAAAGCAATTATTTTATATAATTTTTTTGTTATTTATTTAATCCAACTTATAAAGTTTGGACCGAAAGATGGTTGAAGGTTACTGGCCCCAAAATGAGCAAGCACAATCACGAGACGAGTGAGAGAGATCTACTATATACCACCTATAAACACAAACTACTAGGTGCAGTGTGGAGGTCTTGTCGCACACCAGAAGTGTATAGACGCTCCCCTCCTCAAACCAAAGTCGAGCCGGGTTCCAGGAATTGAAAGAGCAGGCAAATTCACTTGTGAGCTGCGAGTACTACATCTTTCTTGAACCAATGAGTCGTATTTAAAGGCAGCTGGACCTAGGGGTACACCGTGGTCAGTGGGTGGACCCTTTTATCTATGGTAACCTTCGGCTAATAATTTTATAATTATGGGCTGATTTTTGAAATGCTTGGAAACTTGAAAATATCTTGAATACCAAATTTGGAGCCTACAACTTTGGTATTCAAGGCTTCAACAATGAAGATCATTTGGTCACTCCAAATTGGGTCTCAATATGACAATTTTTTATAAAAAAAATTCATATGATGAATGAAGACCTTAAAGATAAAACAGGAAAATTCATAGGGTCCGTAGGTGGAACCCACCCACCTGCAAACCTGATCAGGTCATCGGCGAAGCAGAACGAGTTGATAAAAACCTTGTGAGCTACGGGAGAAGCAGAGGGGAATCGCCGACGAGCTGCGTAGGAAACCTAGGCAAGGCTATTGGCGAGGTGCGGGCGAGGTGCATAGGGTCTCCGAACAGCTGCCATTTGGTCAACGATCAACCCGTTTGCCCGAATACCGTCCGTACAATTTTATATAACGATTTTTATTTGTAATACAAATATAAAATACGGAGAAAAATTGTAATTTTGTTGAAGTAGCAGACGAAAAAAAACTATCAATAGAATATATAATATAGATGTATATTATGTACTCTATAGCATAGACGCAAATAAGTGTGTGACTTTTGTTTTTGGCAATTGTTAACCGCACCTCAGTTTTGGCTATCCGCAACCCTATTATATGAAGTATTACGCATTTTTTTGGAAATACGTCTTGTACAAGCATTTTTAGAAAAAGTGTTCAACACGAAAGTTGTAGATATCGTCGAGATCTACAACTTTCGTGTTGAACACTTTTGTTAAAAATGCACAAACAAGACGTATTGCCGCCCGAATTGAAACATAGGTGTAACTATAACGAAATTTTGGAAATACGCATTGTGCATGCATTTTTAGGAAAAATGTTCAACACGAAAGTTGTAGATCTCGAAGATATCTACAACAGATCTCGAAGATATCTACAACTTTTGTGTTTAACACTTTTCCTAAAAATGCTTGTAGAAGGCGTATTTCTAAAAAAACACGTAATACTTCATATAAAAGGCATGCGGATAGCCAAAACTGGGGTGCGGTTAACAATTGTCTTTTTTTTTTCTTTTCTTTCCGTAAGAATTATTATTTATAAAACACTAAGTAATATAATTGTTGACAAGATATTTAGGCTCCCATTGCGGTAACGGTCGTGAATGCGGTGGTTATTATGAACCGTCGTTCGTGAATGCCCACCTCATCTTTCAAAACTAGTTTTTTTATGACGGCCATAACCGTTGTCATGCCAAACATACATTCTATGACGGTGAAGTTTTTGTCCAAACTCACCGGTGCAAAAACGCTAGCTGCGCCAAACGGAGCCTTAGGCTTCGCTTGGTGCGGTGGTGGCGGTCGCGAATGCCGTGATCATGAACCGTCGTTCGTGAACGCCCGACCTCACCTACAAAAATTTATGAAAAATGCTCAAAACTAGTTTATTTTCTTTATAGCGGTCATAAGTCATAACATTTGTCTTGCCAAACATACATTTTATGATAATTGCGTTTTTGACCAAATTCACCGGAGCAAATAAGCCGCTCCAAACGAAGCCTTAATCTCAATTGAGAGAATTTTCTGAAAAATCCCCCTGCATACTATTCCGCACCTAGTGAATGCTCCATTTTTAGCATGAATGATATTTATTGAAACCGACTACTCGGTCTCTGTGGAGTTCGGGGCTCTCAGCGAGGCTGAGGGGCGGCCAACTCTTACTCCCCCCAAGGGAGAGCTCTAGGTTGAAGGTGTTGGAACTAAGAACTGGACCAAGGGCTTAGCGGGGAGGTCCCGCCACATACCCGAAAGTCCCCTTGGAACTTCCCCTCCCAAGCCACTACTAAGCTTGGGCACCACTGGAGCCTCTCCTCACCCCCTAGAGAGACTTGGGGAGGGAGAGGGAGAAGGAGAGAGCTAGCCTAGGATGAGAGATCTCTCCAAATGGTGCCCCCTTGGTCCTATTTATAGGATTTTTGAAGTTGGGCTGCAAATAGCCAAAAACTGGTCTGCCAGATTACCAGAATACCCCTGAATTGGGCTGCGGATAGCTGAATCCCGCTGTTCTGAAATGCTAAATGCAGACCACTGGACTGCGAATAGCCAAACTGGACTGCGAATAGTAAACTGGATGAGGGGGGCCGAGTTGGCCTCTCCGCCGAATGTTGGGCGAGAGGGGGGGGGGGGGTCGAGCTGGCCTCTCCCCTCTCCGCCGAATGCTGGGCGAGAGGGGGGGTCGAGCTGGCCTCTCCCCTCTCCGCCGAATGCTGGGCGAGAGGGGGGTCGAGCTGGCCTCTCCCCTCTCCGCCTTCCTCCGGAGCGGGGGGCGAGAGGAGCTCGCCCCCTTCCTTTGCTCGCTTCATATATGAGCTGGGCGAGCGGAGGTCTCCGCCTCCTACCGCTCGTCCTCCCTCTCTCTATCCGAGGGAAAAGCACTCAACGAATACTGGGTTATACACAATCCCCGCTCTTTGCGAGGTTAGCTTAAGCTCGCAAAGAATCATCCAACCCTGAGTGTTCGACGAGTGTCGCTGGAAATCCGGCTAACGGTGCTATCTCGGAAAAACACGTAGCCTCTCCGAAGAGGTCCTCCAACCTTGTCGGCTAATGAGAGCCCGGCTAGGGAGTCTGCTCGGGACTGAGCGCCTCCAGGAGCGAGCTCCACTAGTGGTCGACAATGGGTCGACACACTCCTAGGAGCGAGCTCTACTAGTGAGAGCCACCCAACTAGTGAGAGCCACCCAGCTAGTGAGATCCTGGTCAGCGGAACCATCCAATGGGAACATCTCTTTTCCTCCCTAGGAGGTCAACCTGGCCTGCCGTCTAGTGAGAGCCCGGTCAGCGGAACCATCCAAGGGGAACATCTATTTTCCTCCCTAGGAGGTCAACCTGGCCTGCCGTCTAGTGAGAGCCGGGTCAGCGGAACCATCCAAGGGGAACATCTCTTTTCCTCCCTAGGAGGTCAACCTGGCCTGCCGTCTAGTGAGAGCCCGATCAGCGGAACCATCCAAGGGGAACATCTCTTTTCCTCCCTAGGAGGTCAACCTGGCCTGCCGTCTAGTGAGAGCCCGGTCAGCGGAACCATCCAAGGGGAACATCTCTTTTCCTCCCTAGGAGGTCAACCTGGCCTGCCGTCTAGTGAGAGCCCGGTCAGCGGAACCATCCAAGGGGAACATCTCTTTTCCTCCCTAGGAGGTCAACCTGGCCTGCCGTCTAGTGAGAGCCCGGTCAGCGGAACCATCCAAGGGGAACATCTCTTTTCCTCCCTAGGAGGTCAACCTGGCCTGCCGTCTAGTGAGAGCCCGGTCAGCGGAACCATCCAAGGGGAACATCTCTTTTCCTCCCTAGGAGGTCAACCTGGCCTGCCGTCTAGTGAGAGCCCGGTCAGCGGAACCATCCAAGGGGAACATCTCTTTTCCTCCCTAGGAGGTCAACCTGGCCTGCCGTCTAGTGAGAACCCGGTCAGCGGAACCATCCAAGGGGAACATCTCTTTTCCTCCCTAGGAGGTCAACCTGGCCTGCCGTCTAGTGAGAGCCCGGTCAGCGGAACCGTCCAAGGGGAACATCTCTTTTCCTCCCTATGAGGTCAACCTGGCCTGCCGTCTAGTGAGAGCTCGGTCAGCGGAACCGTCCAAAGGGGAACATCTCTTTTCCTCCCTAGGAGGTCAACCTGGCCTGCCGTCTAGTGAGAGCCCGGTCAGCGGAACCATCCAAGGGGAACATCTCTTTTCCTCCCTAGGAGGTCAACCTGGCCTGCCGTCTAGTGAGAGCCCGGTCAGCGGAACCATCCAAGGGGAACATCTCTTTTCCTCTCTAGGAGGTCAACCTGGCCTGCCGTCTAGTGAGAGCCCGGTCAGCGGAACCATCCAAGGGGAACATCTCTTTTCCTCCCTAGGAGGTCAACCTGTCCTGCCGTCTAGTGAGAGCCCGGTCAGCGGAACCATCCAAGGGGAACATCTCTTTTCCTCCCTAGGAGGTCAACCTGGCCTGCCGTCTAGTGAGAGCCCGGTCAGCGGAACCATCCAAGGGGAATATCTCTTTTCCTCCCTAGGAGGTCAACCTGGCCTGCCGTCTAGTGAGAGCCCGGTCAGCGGAACCATCCAAGGGGAACATCTCTTTTCCTCCCTAGGAGGTCAACCTGGCCTGCCGTCTAGTGAGAGCCCGGTCAGCGGAACCATCCAAGGGGAACATCTCTTTTCCTCCCTAGGAGGTCAACCTGGCCTGCCGTCTAGTGAGAGCCCGGTCAGCGGAACCATCCAAGGGGAACATCTCTTTTCCTCCCTAGGAGGTCAACCTGGCCTGCCGTCTAGTGAGAGCCCGGTCAGCGGAACCATCCAAGGGGAACATCTCTTTTCCTCCCTAGGAGGTCAACCTGGCCTGCCGTCTAGTGAGAGCCCGGTCAGCGGAACCGTCCAAGGGGAACATCTCTTTTCCTCCCTAGGAGGTCAACCTGGCCTGCCGTCTAGTGAGAGCCCGGTCAGCGGAACCGTCTAAGGGGAACATCTCTTTTCCTCCCTAGGAGGTCAACCTGGCCTGCCGTCTAGTGAGAGCCCGGTCAGCGGAACCATCCAAGGGGAACATCTCTTTTCCTCCCTAGGAGATCAACCTGGCCTGCCGTCTAGTGAGAGCCCGGTCAGCGGAACCGTCCAAGGGGAACATCTCTTTTCCTCCCTAGGAGGTCAACCTGGCCTGCCGTCTAGTGAGAGCCCGGTCAGCGGAACCGTCCAAGGGGAACATCTCTTTTCCTCCCTAGGAGGTCAACCTGGCCTGCCGTCTAGTGAGAGCCCGGTCAGCGGAACCGTCCAAGGGGAACATCTCTTTTCCTCCCTAGGAGGTCAACTTGGCCTGCCGTCTAGTGAGAGCCCGGTCAGCGGAACCATCCAAGGGGAACATCTCTTTTCCTCCCTAGGAGGTCAACCTGGCCTGCCGTCTAGTGAGAGCCCGGTCAGCGGAACCATCCAAGGGGAACATCTCTTTTCCTCCCTAGGAGGTCAACCTGGCCTGCCGTCTAGTGAGAGCCCGGTCAGCGGAACCATCCAAGGGGAACATCTCTTTTCCTCCCTAGGAGGTCAACCTGGCCTGCCGTCTATTGAGAGCCCGGTCAGCGGAACCATCCAAGGGGAACAATACTTCAAAAAGCTTTCATTTCATTAGTCATTCGGTTACATGCAAGAAAAACTAAGTAGGGAAACACTCTCTCCTACTACATGAACTCAAAGAAAAAACAAAGCACGGAGACCGGGACTCGGACTTCTATTCCCCGGCATTGTTGAAACCGACCTCCTCTGGTTGTCGATGCTGCGGCCTCGGGCCCCTCGCCTCCCTCATTTCCAAGAACTCAGGGCAGGCGGATGTCGCGTGACCCTCCTCCTGATGGAAGTCACAGTAAGGTAACTCCGCCCAGACGCCCCCTCTTCCTCCCCTACGATTTCTTCTTCTTCTATGGCCGATCGCCATGGCTTGCTGGGGTGGTGGAGAGGGTGCTTTCGGGCCCTGCCTCCACCCTGGGAGGCCAGTCTCTTCTTCTTGGAAGTTGTCCTCCTCTTGGTCGAATTTCCTCTCGGGAGCCTCTACCTTCCTCCCATGCTGCCTTGCCTCTAACTCACTCAGCTTGGCCAGCCTTCTTGTGAACTCCGGGTTGGCCTCCTCACTTTCAACTTCTTCTGCCACCCTTTCCATCAACTCCTCAAAGGACAAATGAGCTCTTCTCTTGAGGTCCATCTTGAAGAAGCCCTCCCGCAGCCCCACCGTGAAGGCGAGCTTGAGGGTGTACCCGGGCACTTCTTGGACGAGGAGAACCTCCTCCCTGAACCGCTCCAGATAGTGAGCCAGTGACTCTTCTGGCTCTTGTTTGATCTTGAAAAGTGCTTCAGCATCTTTCTTCCTCTTCCTTGACGTCGAGAAGCGCAGCAGGAAGCCTCGACGCAAGTCTTCAAAGGCATAGATGGATCCCGCAGGGATCTGGTGGAACCAATCTCTAGCCTTCTCCTTCAGAGTTGTCGCGAAGAGTCGACATTTGAAAGCGTCCGACATGGGCATGATGGAGACCATGTCTTCAAACCACTGCAGGTGTAAGATGGGGTCATCCTTGCCGAAGTAGTGAGACATCTTCGCCCCCTTGAACCCCTCCGGAATCGGGGCCGAGAGGATCAGCTCACAAAAGGGACCTCCCGTGCTCGCCCCCTTTTGGGGCTGGGCGAGTGGGGGCCTGACGCCTCCCCACCCGCCACCTTGGAGCTGGGCGAGTGGGGGCCTGGCGCCTCCCCACCCGCCACCTTGGAGCTGGGCGAGTGGGGGCCTGGCGCCTCCCCACTCGCCACCTTGGAGCTGGGCGAGTGGGGGCCTGGCGCCTCCCCACTCGCCACCTTGGAGCTGGGCGAGTGGGGGCCTGGCGCCTCCCCACTCGCCACCTTGGAGCTGGGCGAGTGGGGGCCTGGCGCCTCACCACTCGCCCCCTCCTGGCACCTCTCTGGTTGGTTGGTTGAGAGGGATCTCACCCTCCTGTCGGGGCGAGACCTCCGAACCACTTCCTCTCCTGCTTTCGCCTATCGAGGCGAAAGTCACCTGCAAGGTCTGCAGGACCTCTTGCCTGAAATTTTCGAACATCTCCAACATCACCCCAGCCACCGGGGGCTGCGAGTGACCTGGGTCGGAACTTCCTCCACCTCCATCCATGGAGCTCATCTTGAGGGTTTCTTTAATCGGTCACACTCCACGCTCACCGCACCAAAATGTTGAAACCGACTACTCGGTCTCTGTGGAGTTCGGGGCCCTCAGCGAGGCTGAGGGGCGGCCAACCCTTACTCCCCCCAAGGGAGAGCTCTAGGTTGAAGGTGTTGGAACTAAGAACTGGACCAAGGGCTTAGCAGGGAGGTCCCGCCACATACCCGGAAGTCCCCTTGGAACTTCCCCTCCCAAGCCACTACTAAGCTTGGGCACCACTGGAGCCTCTCCTCACCCCCTAGAGAGACTTGGGGAGGGAGAGGGAGAAGGAGAGAGCTAGCCTAGGATGAGAGATCTCTCCAAATGGTGCCCCCTTGGTCCTATTTATAGGATTTTTGAAGTTGGGCTGCAAATAGCCAAAAACTGGTCTGCCAGATTACCAGAATACCCCTGAATTGGGCTGCGGATAGCTGAATCCCGCTGTTCTAAAATGCTAAATGCAGACCACTGGACTGCGAATAGCCAAACTGGACTGCGAATAGTAAACTGGATGAGGGGGGCCGAGTTGGCCTCTCCGCCGAATGTTGGGCGAGAGGGGGGGTCGAGCGGGCCTCTCCCCTCTCCGCCGAATGCTGGGCGAGAGGGGGGGGGGGTCGAGCTGGCCTCTCCCCTCTCCGCCGAATGCTGGGCGAGAGGGGGGTCGAGCTGGCCTCTCCCCTCTCCGCCTTCCTCCGGAGCGGGGGGCGAGAGGAGCTCGCCCCCTTCCTTTGCTCGCTTCCTATATGAGCTGGACGAGCGGAGGTCTCCGCCTCCTACCGCTCGTCCTCCCTCTCTCTATCCGAGGGAAAAGCACTCGACGAATACTGGGTTGTACAATATTAGCAGTCCAATTCTCGCTGTTCGCACCCCAAAATTGTAAAAATCCTAATTATATTCGTAGTCTAATTCTCGCTAATCGCACACCATCAAATAACCTCATCCTCTCCATCTCTCCGCCCGTTGCCTAAACCCTAGCCGTAGTTCTATCGGTCGCGTCATCTTTCCCCCTCTTTGATTCACCTTATTCAAAAAAGAAAGAAATTATCAAGCGAAAATCCCCCAAAAGTAGTCAGTTTTCTGGTTAGATGAAGGTTTGCATTTCATTTAACTTGATTTATAGTTGATTCCTCTATGCATGTCATTTAACTTGTTTTTCTGCTAGGTTTTTAAATTGTCTTAGAGTCTTTAAGATGTTTGTTGAAATCAAGACTTGAGAATAAGACTTAGTCTCTGTAGAGTTCCGGGCTCTCAACAAATTGAGGGCTAACCTCACACTTACTCCTCCCAAGGGAGAGATCTAGGCTAAGGGGCTAAGGAATTAGGAATAAGGCCAAGGGCTTAGCGAGGAGGTCCCACCACACACCCGGAAGATCTTAGAGCGCTTCCCCTCCCAAGCCAATGCTAAGCTTGGGCACCATTGAAGGCTCTCTCCACCCAACAAAAGAACTTAGGGAGAGAGAAGGCCAAAGGAGAAGTCCCTCCAAATGGTGTCCCCTTGGTCCTATTTATAGGATTTTGAACTTGGTCTGTCAATAACCACAATCTGGCCTACGAGATTACCAAAATATCCCCGGATTTGGCCTGCGAACAGCCAGGTCCCGCTGTTTAGAGGCGCTAAACGCAGCTCAGACCGCCCCCTGCTCGCCCCCCTCACTGGGCCGGGGCGGGGCGAGCTGGAAGGGTGTCTCCCTCCTGAGCTCACCCCCTGCTGGGGGCAGGGGCGAGAGGAGCTCGCCCCATGCTGGGGGCGGGGTCGAGAGGAGCTCGCCCCTGCCTCGTGTCTCGCCCCCCCTTTTGCTGGGGGGCGGGGGCGAGAGGAGCTCGCCCCCTGCTGGGGGCGGGGGCGAGAGGAGCTCGCCCCCGCCTGGGGTCTCGCCCCCATGTCTCCCTGCTCCGGAACATGCTAAAAGATGTTCTAAAAGAACTCTTGGGTCCCCGGAACCCACTCGGCGAATACAGAGTTGTACAATGTTTCTCTAGGTTTCTAGTGCTTAATAAATCAGCAAAGTGTTTCGCTTATTTGGGATGAGAATGAGGTGCAAATATAATTTTAGACTGCAAATAAAATTTATGGACTACGAATAGCGATGGACTGCAAATAGCCATTTCCGAACTGCTAATATCACTCCCTATTTTTAAATGGCTTACCCATGTAGACTTCCCCTTGTTGACTTTTTGAACAATGCAGTCTGGAGATTGATCATGTTGTGGCTGAGCTCATACCCTTGATTATAGGGAGTGAGATGTATCCAAGATCCAGAGTTGATTTTAGGGAGGAGTTACGTTTCCGCTCCATCGCCTTCCCGCTTTCTCATTACCATTCGTAGGACAAACTTAGTCGGGGAGGCCGGGCCGAGAAATGTGTCCTCACAAAAAATGTATGATATGATTGCTCGAACGACTGCTTTGACGGTCGCATATCCATCTCGCTTCATCTGAATTTTCTATCATGTTGGGACCTCCCCTCCTCCGTCTTAGGAACGAAGATTGGAAATAACGAAGACAGAACAAGAAATCAACGCAGAAAACACACAAATTTACGTGGTTCGGCAACCTTGCCTACCTCCACGATCGCACTAGGGTTTTCACTATTTCTTTTTTTGGTTATAGAAGCGAGATGCAAAGAAACCCTTTTATATTTGAAGTCTAGGACAACCGTAATAATGAAATTACAGAAGCGAGATGCAAAGAAATTCTTTTATATTTGAAGTCTAGGACAACCGTAATAATGAAATTACATAAATCTCCTCGAAAAGCAGTGGATGAATCGCCAGCACGATCAAACTCCATATCTCGAACATTCTGGAGCATGCATTTCACCTCATTTTGTCGGCAATGTGGTCGTACGTCGGATGACCCAATGTGGTATGGTGTTTGAAATTCTACTCTCTCTTATACATCATGCTCATCCACGGTAGTCTTGCACGCATCTGCTTCTGAACACTTCGTCATGTGAGGATGACCGTCTTCCGTCGGGAAACTGCTTGTTTTCGAGGGCGTCAAACTTCCACACTCTTAAAAGGCATGCCGTGGCTGAGCTACTGCGAGGGGAACATTTGATGCAGCACGCCCATGGCCGCCCTACCCTGGCACTGCAGTCTCACCAGACCAAAAGGAGCACATTTTGACGCGCACCGTCGAGCTGCAGCCCAAGCACCCCAACACATCTTCGCACCTGTTCTCAGAGCAGCAAGATGTTGAGGTGGGGTCTCGAACCCAACCCCCTTGATAAGAACCTCTCCTGACATGCCTTATCACCAACTGACCTGCACTTTTTTGATGCAGCACGCCCATGGCCACCCTACCTGCAGGTCAGTTGGTGATAAGGTCTGTTAGGAGATGTTCTTATCAAGGGGGCTGGGTTCGAGACCCCGCCTCAACATCCTGCCGCGCTGAGAACAGGTGCGGAGATGTGTTGGAGTGCTTGGGCTGCAGCCCGGCGGTGCGCGCCAGAACATGTTTCTTCTGGTCTGGTGAGACTCCAGTGCCAATAGGGCGGCCCCGGGCGTGCTGCATCAACATTTGAGACTGATGGTAGCGATTTTTCAGGGCATGCTTACCAGCTATCCTCACTGAGGTTCTCGGGGTCGATCATTCACAACCCGACGATCACACACTTTTTTGGGAAAACCCCACAATAATAGTTTGGTAGACTCAATTTTGATGGTGCTGTTTGCAATGGTGCAGACATGGTGGTGCAGAATCATAAAAGTCTAATCCTTTTGGCTTTAAGAACATATTAATATATATATATATATTTATAATATACGTAAGTGATTTGCCAGTCTAATTTAAAATTATTTGGACATGAATATAATTGTAAAATAAATGTGTTTACATTTAATATAACCATTTTATATAATACCAAAATTTAATATAAGTCCAAATAGTATGCAGTCCAAAGTCCAAACACAAACATTTGTTTAGTCCGTGCAATCGTAATTATCTCCATGCAATTAAAATTTTAATTTTAATGAATGGTAAATTGACTTGTTAATTTTGAAAAAAATCAAATTATCTTAAAAGTCCACCCTATATCAATCCGGTCTCCAGGCCGGTCTCCAGGCCGAGCCGTATCTTTTTAGTTTTTTTAGATTTATTCGCTATCGTTTGTTTCTCCACGTGTCAATGAAAATTCCGGACCTAAATTTTAGAAAGGAACCTGGACGGAAAAATTTCTCCACATGCAGACAGGGGCGGATCTATTGGGGGGCTAAAGGGACACTAACACCCCATTTTGTCTTTACAATTTGTTATAAGCAAACCAAAATTTGATCATTCGCAAACCAAATTTCACTATTTGCAGACCAAAATTTTTTATTCGTAGACCAAACTCAACTCTGTGCAACACAACATTAATTTGGATGCTGCTGCAGAATGATTTACCTAAACCAAATTACAAATATCGTCCGATCCATCATTTAACGGTCTTGATCCGGTCGAATGCTATTTAATCTCCTCTATAGGAACTAGGAAGTTATAGGGAAAAATATATAGTTTTTATTTCGAGCGATTTTTATTTTGACTTAAATCGTAACAGAATAAAAAAAAACATTCGGTAAGCACGTGCGATTACACGTGATTCGCCCAAACCCTAGCCGTAGACACGTGTAGCTGCTGGCCTGCGATTAGCTGAGCCGGCCACGTTAGAGGTTAAAATTTAACAAATATTACTAAACTACATTAATGCCCTTCACTGTTAGCCACACAATCTGATGAAATGACAAAACTCTACGAGGGTATTACAATCATTTCAACAATGAACGGCAGTGATGAGAGATCAAGGGTCCCACAAGGGGTAATTACGTAAAATTAGTAATATTATGAGAGCAGAAAAAGGAAATTGTATATTTAATATTTTAATAGTTTTACATAAAAATTGTATGTAATTATATATTTTTCCGGGTGAAATGTGTCAAAAGAGGTGCCGGGAAAATTTTCTATGGCCGCCGTAAAGTTCGCCGTCCGGCGGTCGTAGCCTCGCTGTTTGCCTATATAAACCAATCGACCCCTCTCCCATCTTCTCATCGTTTCCTCTCTCTCTCTCTCTCTCTCTCTCTATCTCTCTCCCTCCCTCCCTCCCTCCGTGCTCTTACTTTCTCTCTGGTCCGCATCTTTCTACGAGGTAAGATCCCGCGCCTCGCATCGGAATCTAATTCCTATTTTGGTTTATTAGTCTTCTATATTTTCCCTTCTTTCGATCTAATAGCTCGATCGACATGGGATGGACCGATCGAAGTGGGGAGCGTTTTGCTTCTCCGGCGAGAAGTCTGCACCGAAAAGTCTTCTCCTGTGCGGGATTATTCGGGGAGAACGAAGACGGATTTCGAGTCTAGGGTTTTAGATTTGAAGTCCGGAGGAGGACCAAAATACACCTTTATCATGTCTTTCGATCTTCTTCTTCTTCTTCTCATTTTTAGTTCCAACTTGCCGTAGCTTTGTTTTGCTGATTATGAATTGATTTTCTGCATTGTGATTTGATTCGATTTTGTTTTGGCATCTGAAGGGGAAGAGAAAATTTCGATTATATGCGTTTATCCATGAGATGGATAGCCGCGGAAGACCATTATTCGACCTTAACGAGCCGCCTTCGGACGAGGAGATAGACGAACCAGTTGTAGTCGCTCCCTGCGTGCCTCAGAAATCCCTTCCTACTCTGAATCCGCACACATCCAACCTTCTTCCTGCCCTGGAAGAGTGCCCCAGGATAGTCAATAATCACGCCTTCTCCCACGCTGCTTCTGGTTCTGGGTTCCAGCCATTTGTCAAGTTCAGAGGACAGCATAGCTCTATGGAATCCGCAAAGTTGGAGGAAGATTCAGTCTCCATCAGCCAGGGATCTGCATCTGCAGCTCCTACAAGTAGATTTGATGATGATAAGGTTGCAGAGGTCGCTGGGATGAAGGAGGCTCAGCCTGTTGAGAAGGAAGAAGGGGAATGGTCTGATATGGAAGGAAATGCAGATGCAGATGTCAGCAATGGGTGCAAGGGGCAAGAGAAAGCCTTTGAGAATGATCCTGATGAAGTCATGTTAGATGTAAATAATGATTCACTCATCCGTACCATCAGTAATGATGTTTTAATGGATGCCATTAAAGATGCGAAGGGTTCAGAAGGCATTCTTAAGGGTGACATTCTTTCAGATGTACAGGAAGAACTTTCAGGAGTTAAGCGAAAAGAGGTCAGAGGGATTGAAGCTACTCATGCTTTGAGACTTGCAAACCATAATCCTTCGAAGAGGTCTAAGTATGATGAGAAGAGGGAGCAGAAGTTAGGGAAGTTGGGGAAGACGAGACCTAAAACCATTCTTGTTGCCATGGAAGATGTGAAGAACAACTGTTCTATGAAAACCCCATCACATAGGAGACAATCCTCCTTTTCAGCAACCACTGTTACTCGCACAGTGAAGGATATATCTAGGTCTAGTCCTGCGATAGAACGGGCTGCAGAGAGGCTAGTTCAGGGTGTATCCAAGGAACAGAAGCAGCAGTCTGAACCAAGATCAGAAGTGAGCAACACGGTGGAGATTAGTGATCATAAAACGGAAGCGAATGGTGATGCAAATCCGGTGCCTCAAGCACGTTCTAGAAAGATAAACAGCAGCGAAAGTTCGCTGGAGATGCATCCAGCTTTGAATTCGAGACCGGGTTCGTGGAAGCAGTCTGTGGATTCCCGGCAGTTGAAGACCTTGACAGTTTCTTCGAGGAAACAGACTGCGTCTGGTCTGGAAATTGCAGATGCGAAAATGGTAAACAAAAGACCTCTTCCATCAAAGAAGCAGAACTCCAATAACCAACAATACCATGACACTTCTGTGGAAAGGCTGCTGAGGGAGGTGACAAATGAACAGTTTTGGCATCATCCAGGTTTGGGACATTCCCATTACATTTTCAGTATATATTTTTTGATTGCTTCTCTGAATTAGTATTTTAGCATTTCAACTAGATATTCATTATGCATGCATTTCTCTTTTGGTGTACCTCATTACTAGATCTCAGGGAAGTGCGAATGAATTTATTGAATTACGTATTGTTCTAATCAAATTAAAGTTTATGGAGAGTATTGTATCTGTCCCATTAGAAGTGCTACATATTGTCAATAACCCCTTCACCTATGTAGTGTGATTTGTAATATTATGATAATTCTATGTAGTCAATTTGAATAATTAACTAGAAACTATCATGTTGGCATGATGATGTGGAAGAGGTTTTCTCAGAGGCGACCTATATTGGACCGAGAATTTTAACCATCTCTCCCCTCCCTCTCTTCGATGGGGCCATGAATAACTTCATCTTCAATCATAATTTCAAACATAAGATGTAGTTGAATGAAGCAAGTTACCTTTGTGATTGAAGAGTTCAAGAAAAACTCTACGAAAGCCTCTCCCCGAACACAATTGTAAACATGGAAGATGCCCCAAAGTTCAACAACTAAAACATGAGAAATCCCAACTCTATCAGTGAACCCGCAGATCCAATTAGCTTCAGCATCTTGCATCAGTACCCCCCCCCAGTAGGGTAAAATCCCCATCCACTGAGGTCCCTTCCCCAACGCCTAAGGTCACCCCTAAGGTTCCGACTTTAGTGTGAACTGTGAAGCATGGATTTCTTTTGAAAGTCTTATTCCCAGTAGGGTCAAATTCCTAACCCCTAAGGTCACTCCAATAACAAGGCATTCATTTCAACGCATAATTTCAGTTCCTCACAGAAATCCTTCTCAAGGAAAATACTTTTTTTATTACTTGTGACTACTGCCGTTTTTTTCCAAAATAATTTCCATCAAATTGTGCTTAATCAGTACATTTTTTGTCGATTAGTTTAATTCCTAGTTTGTGTTTTTGTAATTGAGGCTTACAAAAATCTTATCTTGTTTTTAGAGGAGTCCGACCTTCAATGTGTTCCTGGAAGCTTTGAATCCGTTGAGGAGTATGTAAGAGTCTTTGAACCATTACTCTTTGAGGAATGTAGAGCCCAACTGTATAGCACATGGGAGGAATCAATAGAGACCGTGTCAAGGGATGCACATATCATGGTTCGTGTTAAAATGGTGGAAAGAAGAGAAAGAGGTACATGATGTTTTTGTATTTTATGTTAATGTGACTTTGAAATTTGTCTTTTTTTAGCTTGAAATTTCAATTATATTAATTCATATTTTGCGGTAAATGTAACTTTGAAATTTCATTAACTAGTCATGTTGTCATGATTTTTCTTTTAAAAAGATGAATTAGATCTATTGCCATGAGGTGTAATACTTTACAAATGCTCAAATTATTTTGCGGTAATTTTAGTTAAATGAGATGGTTAATTTCCTTTCTTTACGGTTTAAGGTATGCTATTGACGACATGAAGTCAAAAAATACCCAACAAATTTTATTTCTAACAATTTAAATTTAATTTCCTTCGTGGAAACTAAATTTAAATGTTGCATGTTTTGCAAAGAGTAATAGACAACTACGCGAATCCTTTTGTTTGTTGTATGATAGATTATATATTGAATTTCTACTTTCAAATGCGTGTTCATTGAATGAGCGCGTGCATTTTTGCAGGCATGATGAGTAGGGTAGCTAATAATCTCATATCAAGCGAATTTTTTACCCTCTTGTCTCTCTTTCTCTCTCTCTCTCTCTCTCTCTCTCTCTCTCTCTCTCTCTTTTTCTTATATATATATATATATTTCTTAATTTATTATTAAGCAAAGGTTCCCTTTGGTGAAATATTATACTTTCCCATTTTATCAATAACTTTTATCATATTTATTAATATCTTTAGTGTCTTGTTGAAAAGGCGAGTGATGAAATATTTTAAAGTTAAGAGTAATCATTAATATATATATATTATGGTCATGAATAAATTGGCCTAAAATTACTAACTTATTTATCACTTTTAATAAGAGATCAATACAATTTTTTATTAAAAACATTATCTAACTTTAAAACCTTTAGTATGCTATTGACTTAAATAATCATTGTACTAAACCAACATATATTAGCAGTTGTGCATGCAATGCGCTGGCAACAATACTCCTATCGCCACTCAACATTACATCGAATGAACCGAAGGTACTATCGTTCGATCCGCACGGGGGGATACCTGCATGACTGCTAGTGCTTCTCTCTCTATATATATATAGAGAGAGAGAGAAAGAGAGAGAGAGACACATAAACCAACTTTGATCACCTACTAGAATTCATTGGCCTAGTGATGAGAATTGCCCATTTAAATGAACGACTCACTTTGAGAAATCGTTGTTAGACCAGCACATAATAAATTCAATGGCGAGAAATAACTTATGTTGTTGCTAAAGGAATCATAGAGTAATTCCCAGTGGTAAAAAAAATCCACATAAAAGGGGCAGGGCAGCCCAGTGCACAAAGCATCCCCACGCAACGAGGGTCTGAGGAAGGGTCCCTCCACAAGGGTTAAATGTAGGCAAACCTTACTATGCATTGTTGCAAGAGGTTGCTTCCAGCACTCGAACCCGTGACCTCAAGGTCACACGATAACATCTCAACCGGTGCGCCAAGACTCCTCTTCTAAAAAAAAATTAAATTCCACATGGAACAATTAAAAATTTTGAGACACAAAGCTACCAAAAGTCCCTGTGGCCCCCTAACATCCTAGCTAGGAAGTACATATTGGTACCCCTGACATGATTAATCCTCGTAGGGTAATCCCAAAACATGAATATTGGCACCCCTGTCATGTATAACAATTCAGCGTTTGTTAGATATGAACTCTTCTTGTATAATTAAGCTATGAGTCCTTCATGGGGGTATGAACTCTCCTTGTCTATTATTTGTTAGATGTCATATTTTTTATTGAATTGTGTAGAGATCGTTGTCATTGGCTGGGTTCCATTAAGGGCAGTCCGGTGCACAATGCATCCCCTCGCAGCGAGGGTCCGTGGAAGGGTCCCACCACAAGGGTGAACTGTAGGCAAACCTTACTGTGCAATTTTGCAAGAGGCTGGGATCCATTGCTTTAAATAAAATTGGTCCTGTGAAATCTTACTGAATGTTAAAATATATGAGAGTATTGGGTGCTGTGCCTCATGTTGGTGTAGAAATATGTAGTGGTTGGGCCTTATCTGGTAGTTTTAATCTTTGGTTGTCATTCTTTGGTCAAAATTTATTAATCCAAAAGATCTGTAGTTTGCTAAAAACCCCCTGGTTGTGAGAACCCAAACATTTACCCTTCACAAAATTCATGATCCTGAGAATTTATGAGTTGGTTCATCACACTTGACTGTATTTGAACTTCATGGATACTTCCACATTGTGTAATCATTAACTTGCAGGTATGTATCCCTGTATTCTCGAATTCTTGAAATATCCATATTTGTTTGGGGGCATAACCCGCGTAGAAGAAATGAAAGACAATGTAGAAGATCCTGTATAACTTTTTGAAGTCAAAATGCGTAGCAAGCATATATGAATCTAGTGGGCACCAAGTTTTTAGGAGGCTAAGGGTTAATATTCTGCAACATTTGGCCTTCTTATGGCAAAGCAAGTGCCAGCATGTTGACTTTCTCCTTCTTTGTCTTGTCCTAGCAGAAGATAAAGGATTAAAGTCTATTAGAAAAAACTGAATACATCATTTTTTGCTTTTATTTGCTTTCATCTCGTCCCTCTAACATGTTGTTTCAGTGATTCTCTTTAGGGTGTATTTTCAACAGTCAGTTTGATTGTGCCACTGGATTTTTTCTTGAAGTTCTAGCTTAATTTTCTACAAATTTGGTTCATTGTGTCATGACTAAAGATTTGACCTTTATTAGTTCACAACATTTTGTGATGTATAGTCAACAGATCAAGGAGAAATAATTTTGGTGGTCATGAATTTTATGGCGAATATATATGATCAAATGATGCTTTTTGCCTATCATCTCGTAAAACAATGTCTCATTAAATTATCCAAGCATATGCTGGCCAATGCGGTGCATCATCATGGATAGTGATTATCCTCCTATTTTGGTAGATTTGCTGTGGTGGATCCTTTTGCAGAACATTTTTATATGGTCTTGGATTCATACCAAGCTGCTGCAGTATACACCAACATCCGCTTGTAAGGTGATATACCTGTTTTCTGCAGGTCCAGCAAGCCTATGATTTTACTGAGTATGTGTTCTTCCAAGGAACAATACTACTACCACTTCAATGGCTGCTTCAGTTTTCTTTCCTTTACCCCTCACCTGGTAATTCAATTTCTTTCTGAAGATTTGATTACCCATTCTTTTCCATGCTATTTGAAGCTGGTAATTGGGTATTTCCAATGTAGGTTTTGCACCATACAGAATTTTCACTTAATTCTGCTAATTGTTTGTACTAGACCAACACTATTCTCCACTTATACATTTGCATGATAGATGAAGTGTTGATAATGCATTATTGTTGCCATTCATTTTTGATTTGAGCTTTTTGGAGCTATAATGTCAATGCTTTGATACTTTTCCAGCTAGTGATTAAGATTGCTTCTAAATGTGTATATGCATTTGTCATTGATCTCATTTTAATGATTTTAAATTTAGGATGGTATGATGTCATAATTCTTCCGGTTCATGAGTGCAAGTGGAACTTTAAGGAAGGGGACGTTGCGATTCTTTCAACACCGAGACCTGGTTCAGGTTTGAAATTTAAACCTGTTTGTTCATCTGATTTTCAAACTATTAGTACTTGGTGTTTAGGGTTTGACCAATTTTACTATAACATGTGGCAGCAGCCAGATCAAATAAGAAGAGTGTAAATTCTGCTGGTGCCGAGGATGATGGCGAATATGAGTTGACTGGACGGGTGGCCGGCACTGTTAGAAGGCACATTCCTACAGACACCCGAGATCCCACGGGAGCAATTTTTCATTTTCATGTCGGGGATTCATATGATTCTAGCAGGTAATTCCCTTTCTCTAATGCCTGCTACAATCAAAATACTCCTGATATCATTATATTATAAATTCCTAGTAGATAAATCTGTTGTTTTTATAAGGCTGCATTTACCCCTGTTAGGAACTGGGTAGTCATCAGGTCATATAATTGTGTTTTCTTAGGTTTGTCCACTTTGCTCTCTTGGTACATAAATTCCTGAATCCATCTTATGTTTTCCATTATGTGTGTGTGTGTGAGAGAGAGAGAGAGAGAGAGAGAGAGAGAGAGAGAGAGAGAGAGAGAGAGAGAGAGAGAGAGAGAGAGAGAGAGAGAGAGAGAGAGAGAGAGTGAGAAGAGAAAGCCGACAGCATAATGTTAGAGAGAATGGGAGAGAGGGAGGATAATTCTTCTATTCAGTATATATTCAAGTTGGTTCTCATCCAACATCTCATCCCCCTTTTATATAGAATTGGGATATGGTATTTTAATGAATAGGTCTCAATCAAATGGATAATTCCAATGATAAAATGGATAAACATTTAAAATGCAAGAGAAGATAGATAAGCCTTATATAATTCATAAACTGCGCTCAGTCCTAATTTGCCGGTTTTAAAGACATGCTTTTTTATATTCTTCACTTAGGCTTTGTTTGGCGCGATGGTGGCGGTCGTGAACACCGTGGTTATGAACCATCGTTCGTGACCGTCCGATCACACCCATTGTCATGCCAAACATGCATTTTATAATTGTGTCATTTTTATCCAAACTCACCGGAGCAAAAACACTCGCGCCAAAGGGAGCCTTAATCTTGTACTCTCCTTGCTCTTCCTGAATTGGTTTCTTGTTGCAATTACAGCAAGGTTGATGATGACAATCTTCTGAGGAAGTTTCAGCCCAAGAGCATTTGGTTCCTCACGGTGCTGGGATCCCTCGCCACTACTCAAAGGGAATACATCGCTCTGCATGCCTTTCGACGCCTAAACATGCAGGTCCGGCTCCTCAAATCTTCAGTAAAGTTCACCAAGTTTCCTTCCACTCGTTTTAAAGTCATCTAATCTCTCCTTTTTTGTACGCAGATGCAAACTGCAGTTCTTAATCCAAGTCCAGAATACTTTCCTAAGTACGAGGATCAAACTCCTTCCCTTCCGGAATGTTTCACCCAAGGTTTCGTCGATCATCTTCACCGCACATTCAACACCCCCCAGCTGGCAGCCATTCAGTGGGCAGCCATGCACACTGCCGCGGGCACGGCCAGCGGATCGACAAAGAGGCAGGAGCCTTGGCCCTTCACCCTCGTTCAAGGCCCTCCGGGCACCGGCAAAACCCACACAGTCTGGGGCATGCTAAATGTGATCCATTTAGTACAGTACCAGCATTATTACACCTCTTTGCTCAAGAAACTCGCCCCCGAGAGCTACAAGCAGCTGAACGAGACCACGTACGAAAACATTGGCACTGGGTCGATCGACGAAGTTCTGCAGAGCATGGATCAGAATCTGCTGCGCACTCTTCCCAAATTCTGCCCCAAGCCCAGGATGCTCGTGTGCGCTCCATCGAATGCTGCGACTGATGAGCTCTTATCCCGCGTTCTTGAGCGCGGCTTCATCGACGGGGAGATGAAGGTGTATCGTCCGGATGTGGCGAGGGTCGGAGTTGATTCACAGACACGAGCGGCTCAGGCGGTCTCTGTCGAGCGAAGAACCGAGCAGCTCTTGATGAAGGGCCGCGAGGAGATCCACGGGTGGATACATCAACTAAGAGCCCGTGAGTCCCAGTTCTCGCAGCAAATATCCCTTCTCCAAAGGGAGCTCAGCACCGCGGCCGCAGTTGGTCGGTCTCAAGGATCCGTGGGCGTTGATCCTGATGTCCTCGCCGATCTGGACCATAACCGCGACGTCCTGCTGCAAAATCTCGCCGCCGCCGTCGAAGGAAGAGATAAAGTTTTGGTAGAGCTCTCTCGTCTTTTTATTCTGGAAAGCAGGTTTCGTCCCGGCAGCGCATTTAATCTCGAGGATGCCCGTGCCTCTCTGGAAGCGAGTTTCGCCAACGAAGCTGAAATCGTCTTCACGACTGTTTCCAGCAGCGGCAGAAAATTGTTCTCTCGCCTCACCCACGGATTCGACATGCTCGTGATCGATGAGGCGGCTCAAGCGAGCGAAGCCGCTATTCTGCCCCCGCTCTCGCTCGGCGCGGCCAGGTGTGTCCTCGTCGGCGACCCTCAGCAGCTTCCCGCCACAGTCATCAGTAAAGCTGCCGGAACTCTTCTGTACAGCCGAAGCCTCTTTGAGAGGTTCCAACAAGCGGGTTGTCCCACGATGCTATTATCCGTGCAGTACAGAATGCACCCTCAAATTCGCGAATTTCCTTCCCGGTACTTTTATCAGGGGCGCTTAACTGATAGCGAGAGTGTCTCTTCTTTACCCGACGAGATCTACTACAAAGATCCCCTGATGCAGCCCTACATTTTTTACGACATCACGCACGGACGTGAGTCCCATCGGGGTGGCTCCGTCTCCTATCAGAATATAATGGAGGCACAATTCTCTCTGCGGTTATACGAGCATCTGCAGAAGCTCGTAAAGGCTGATGGCGGCAAGAAGGTCACCGTCGGAATAATTACACCTTATAAGCTTCAGCTGAAATGCCTCCAAAGGGAATTTGAAGAAGTTCTGAATTCAGAAGATGGCAAGGACATTTACATAAACACGGTCGATGCCTTCCAGGGCCAGGAGAGGGATGTTATAATCATGTCCTGCGTGCGCGCCTCAAACCACGGCGTTGGATTTGTTTCCGATATTCGTCGTATGAACGTCGCACTCACCCGAGCAAAGCGAGCATTGTGGGTAAGCTTCTTTCTCATTCTTATTTTAAGTTGTAGTGTTTGCATATATATTTATGAAATTATATTATGCAATACAAATTCATGCACTTGTATGTGTAAACTGTCATATCTATATGCTTTTGTCATTTATGAAGATGCATCTGAGTTGAATCATGAATTATTATGTGCCTTATACAGT
This sequence comes from Dactylorhiza incarnata, assembly GCA_033032865.1. NCBI lineage: Eukaryota > Viridiplantae > Streptophyta > Magnoliopsida > Asparagales > Orchidaceae > Dactylorhiza > Dactylorhiza incarnata. Next base: position 2,626,254 of record JAWHQI010000229.1, on the reverse strand, counting down.
AGTTGTAATTTTATATTTCATAATATTGTGAAAATTATTTGGTTCAGGTTGTGGGCAATGCCAATGCTCTCATGCAGTCAGATGACTGGGCAGTCCTGATCACAGACGCAAAGGCGAGGAATTGCTTCAAAGATACAAGCAGCATTCCGAAAGAATTCATGGGGGTGAAAGGTTCCTTATACACCGCCGGAAAAGTGTCCTCCAATAACGCGAGGAGCTTCCGAAACGCCGGGCACAGATCGAGACACGTGGAGATGATGCCGGAGAACAAGACGGGCCCGCCATCTGAGGACGAGGAGAAGCCGCCGCCCTCTTTCGCGCCGAGGAACGGAAGTTACAGAAACCTGAAATCAGTCGAGATTTCGACGGACGAGATCGGGAATTCGGGCGATAGGCCTCGGGATTATGGCGCCGCGAAGAGGCAGAGCAGCGCCTTGGGAGGTTTCAGAAGAGACGCATAGTTGCCAGATGATGAAGTGCGACCGCAAATTTGTGGAACTTGGGTTCGACAGCACGAGGAGCTCAAAGACTCATATCTCATGAACTGTTTGATAGCTGGAACAGTCTGACCGACACGGGAGTGCCTGTACATGCTTTTGGCGGCCGCCGCCTTGCTCTTCATCGGAGCCATGGGTATTGAAACTCGTGCCAAGATTGCCGCCGCCGCCGCCGCATGTCCCGACTCAGGAACTTTTGGTCTTAAACAGACTCGGAATTCTTCTGTTTGGATGGCGGAGAATTTCAAGCGGGCGCAGAATCTCCGGGCGGGCGGCAGGTAAATCTTCACCTAGGTTTCCAACCCAACTCTGTACATCTCATAAGCTAAGGTTAGAAATTGAGGTGAAATTGTGACATAGAACAGGAAAGTTGACAGGGGAATTGTCCAGTGGATGGTGTATAGTAGCTGTAGGAAATTTGATTCATGCATGCAGTTCTTTGGGAGGATGATTGTATGGCATCACCATCTTTCATGTTGTTAACATACAGTAACATGAAGATGAAAAAAAAAAGTTAAATTCTTTATTTCCTATTATTGTATTCTATCCTCTTTCTTTAGGTTTAATTACCTCCATGTCCCCTCGAACTTTGCGTAATTACAGGAATCTCCCCTCTATTTTTTGAAAATTACATAAATCTTTTCTCTGAGTTTGCGCCCCTCCTACAGGGGAGGTTTATTGTACCAAAGATTAATAATGTAAATTTTGAGAGGAAATTTTTGTAATTTCAAAAAGTAGACTAGAGGTTCCTGTAATTATGGAAAGTCCCGGTAATTAACCATTGCTTTTTTATTTATCTGCTGTGTTTCGAGTTCTATTGATTTGTTAGCATAGGTGAGGGTGGGCGTATGGGCTGGAGGGACGTTTCCGGTGCGAAAATGGGCGCGGACGCTGGACGACTATCCCTCCGCCAAATGCAGGGGTGCCTGATCGCGCTCCAGGAGTCGGTAACAAATAAAGCGGCGCCCTTCAGTTTCTAACAAAACGGTCAGATGGTGTAAGCTCAGTTGCTTTTGTATTGTGCATAAAAGCAGAAAATGGTAAGTAATAATTACCAAATCTATCCCTGGAAGTTAGCATAATTACAGGTTGCACCCCTTACGAAAACGTGAAAATTTACTCCGAGGGGGGTATTTTTGTGCATGGATGTATTGAAATGTAAACTCCTGGGGAGTTTTTGTAATTTCAAAAGTAAAGAGGGGTGCAACCTATAATTAATTATAATTAATTATAGTCATATTAATACCATCTATGGTGGCCAGTTATTCATTTATGGATTATGTATATATTTCTGTTATGTGGTGGTGTGACAGCTGTCTTCAGTTCTGATGCTTGGGTTGCTCTTTCCCCTGCTGCAGTTAATCAGGATGCAGCAGCACCTGGAGATGGTATTTTCTTTTCTGAACCTTCATTGATGAAGTTTGTGAGTTTCATTCCCTTATTTTTCATTTTTTTTATTCGAGTAATTCGAGCTTCGTTTATCCGTTCGAGGTATATATGTCTGCCATTTGTTCTTGATTGGATGAAGTTCCTTCAATCCTGTAGATATACATGCATCAAATTCTTCCAAGGATCGCGAAGATTTTGAGAAGACCGGCTCTGAATCGCCTCCTTTTGCATCTTGGAGCAGGATGAGTTCATAAAACTCTCGGGCAGCTCGGTGCAGGATGAGTTCATAAAGTTCTCACCGAGCTTTCAAGCGCCGCGCTCCTAATTTGTACGCGCGCGTGATTAGCATGAAGATGTGGTCTGCCTTAAAAGGTTTGATTCTCAATCCTCAGGCGAAAATCTTGCCTGGAGTCGCCTTTCATATCATCGGCTATAGCCATAAAGATTTGCCCGTTCTCTGTACATAAATTTTGGGGATTGTTATCCGCAGATTGAAAATATCTATTCACAGATTATTACTATTTGCAGCTCCAAAGAAACTTAAATTTGTTATTCGCAGACCAACATAAAAAATAAAAAAAATAAAAAAATTGTTGAAATGTTAACCGCAAATATATCCTCCAGCAAGAAGAAATCAGTGGAAAAAAATCTGAATTATTGTTGGCGGACGGAAGCTTTTAAAGGAGACGACGACGAAAGCTTTACTCACCGGTGAAATCAGACGATCAGATGAGATCCTTCTTCGTCGGTAATGTTAACTGCAAATATATTCTCCTGCAAGAAGAAATCAGGGGAAACAAATCTGGAATAGTCATTTTCGGACACAAAAAAGGGCTATTATTGGTCTGCAAATAGCCATTTTCGGCCACCCAAAAATTGGGCTATTATTGGTCAGCGAATATCCATTTTTGGTCTGCGGTTAACAATTCCCTAAATTTTTGTGGGGGTTTTGCAAAGCTTTGATAATATTGATATAGAAAGTAATGATCAAAATGGATGCTCTATATAATTTAGAAAATAATTGCCTTTTTAGGCTCACATGATTTTATTTCAGGTCATAAGGAGAGGTAAAAAAAGAGAATTTCACCTTTAGAAAATCTTAAAAGATCTTATAGGCTTCAAAAGTCATGCTCAAAATAGATTTCTAGCTTTATCAAACCAAATGAGAGAAATGGAGAACCTACTTCTTCCCATACTTATTTTCTATTTGTAAACAGTGAAAAAGGAACCTTTAGTTTAGCCATAGGAGGAATTCTTCACCTTCATTGATTCATGCATTAAATTTGGGTTCACAAGGACACGCGTGTCTAAACTAACCTCGGGTGCAAGTTGAGTTCCCAAGAATGCGAGGCATATAGCGAATGTTCACATCAACATCGTTCCCATTAGGCAGACTATCATTGCTTTGCATAGTTGGTGTCACTTCAACCAACCGTTCCTTTTATGCTGCTTTTGCGTTCATGTGTAGTGAAGTACAAGAAAGTTATACATGAGTTTTACAATGTTTTAAATGTATTTTAGACTAAGAAAAATTGGCATGTGTAATCGTAACATATAGAGAAATAGTACTAATGAATGCAATTTTTTTTGTCTTTCCTAAATCAAAAAATATTTTATGCAAGTTTTATGTCAGCAGTAATATATTGACACATTACAAGGAGTTCAAAAACGGTAAAGAGTTGGAGAAATTCATAGTTAGATGACATCAATTACTTGATTCTCAATGAGAACCAAATTTTTATCAAAATTTTCTTGACATGAAAAATGATTATGAGAATAATTACCCAAAAGTTTATTCATATGCCCTAACAACTTGGATAACACCTTATAAGAAATATTTTGTTTCTGCGTGGGTGGACATGCATTTATGTTTGGGTAACTCTACAAAAAATTGTGTAGAGGGTGGTCATAGTCAGTTAAAGAAATTTTTGGAAGTTTCCATTGAGAACCTAAGCACTATTTGGAAAAAATTTGATCATATGATTATGTTACAACACGTGGAAATTAAGGTTTATTTCAGACAATACCATTCAAATTAATAAGGAATATATTACTTTGTATTCCAATTTAGTTGGATGTATTTCATTCACAACTTTGGAACTCATTAAGAAAGAAGAAATTTCAGCAAGGTCCGGTCAAACTTTATTTGGAGAGTGCGCACACATAACAAAATATACGTTGGGATTATCTTATGCACAAAAATTATTGCCGTGCATAACACAACATAATGCATTTCCATTATGAATGATACATGATCATTGGAAGCAACTAACCTTACATGAAATGAAAGAAAATAAAGTCATTAACGATGAAGAAAATGTGGCTACTGAAATCGACGTGAAATTTGAAGGAATCCTAAGAAGATATAGAGAGAAAACTTCAAAAACAAGAGATAAAGAGAAATTTTCATGAACTAATGGATCTCACTTCAAGTTAAACATTGGAATCTTCTATACCAACTAAGAGACAAAGGGCAGACCTAAAGGAAGTTACAAGAAATTTTCAAGTGATTATAAATTGACGAAGCAGAATCCCTCTCTATTTGGACATGTTTTGATGGGTGAGGAATTGACATTGAAAATGACGTCAAAACTTCCCAAAAAAAATGTAGTAAGGAATGAAAAAAGAATACTTTAAGTAGTCTGTAAAGAGATGCCACCATACATATCAGAGTATATTAATGATGTCGTAGATGTCGTGGAAGATGGACATTGCGGCTACCGAGTAACCAGTAGTGAATTAAATACGAGGGATTGGTTAAAAGTTCGTATTGATCTTTCACAAGAACTACAACAACATGAAGTCTTATATGAGGACATTTTTGGGAAGACAAGAAAATTAGAATTGCTAGAATCCCTCGATTGTGCGGTTATTCCCGTTCCTTTGGATAAGTGAATGACAATGCCTGATATGAGACTGGTCATTACTTCTTGCTATAATATTACATTCGTACATTTCAGAATGTTTCAGTCTTTCACATTCTTGCCATTGTATTCACTATCACCGACATTTCGAAGAACAATATTCATGAGATTAATTCATGGAAATCATTTTGTACAATTGAGAATACGTGATGACATCCCACTACCTCCAACTATCTCGATCATTGTTGAAGAATGAAACACATTTTACTCAATTTATATTTTCGATTAATCCATATATTATATTAATGCTTGCTACTTTTGCAGGTGCCAAGATAATTAACATTGTAATCAAAGAGGTTTCTCAAACACTGTTGGACCTACATGTACTATAAAGTAAACACATAAATATTGAACTTACATAAATGTATATGTTTTCAATTCTTGTCATTTTTTATTGCAGATGCAACAATTTAAGACAAGAATTATGACTCAAAGATGATTTTCATGATAACTTAAAAGTTTTTGTTCTATGTTATATTTTTTAATACTGAATGTGAAAGACTGAATTAAAAGTTTTTTATCCAAACTATTAGTTAATATTTTGTTAAAGAATTTTGAATTACTCGGGACACTCTCTTGCATATTTCTTAATATGAATTTTATTATGAATGAATGATTTCACTATAGTTTTTTTTGGGCGATGTTATTAGCAGTCCTACGATGGCTATTCGTAGTCCTAAAACACTTAAAACCGCTATTCGCAGTCCTAAAAACATTTAAAATGACTATTTGCAGTCCTAAAAACACTTAGGGTCCGTTCGTTTGGACGGAATTGGCTTTCTAAAATTGGCATTGGCGATTAGAAATCCAATTCTAGTGTTCGGCGCAACGAAATTTACGAGAATATTGGCTTTTATATGAAAATCCATGGCTTTCACTTTGAACTAAAAAATCAAATCGCCAATTCTTACCTCCACCCATTAGTTTTCCGCATAATCGACTGTTTTTGCCAGAGTTTTTCGGCCTACGCGCGTGTTTTCCTGCCGGGAGTAGGTTTTTCCGCCGAGCGCGTGTTTTTCGGTCGGCGCGTTTTTCGGTCGGACATTCATTTTTTGCCCAGGCTGGCGTTTTTTGCCCGGGCGCGCGTTTTTCGGTCGGCCGTGGGTTTTTCAGCAGGCCGGACAATTTTCACCCGGGCGCGCGTTTGTTTTGCTCGGACTCACTTTTTTTGCTCGTGCGCGCTTTTTTCGCGCGAACACGATTTTTCTGGTCGAACTTGATTTTTTCAGTCGGAAGCGAATTTTCTGGCCGGGCGCGATATATTTTGGCCGGATGCGATATTTTTTGCCGGACGCGATTTTTTCTCCAGAGCGCGTTTTTTTTCGCCCGTGCGCATTTTTTTCGCCGGGCGCGATTTTTTTGCCCGGGCGCAGTATTTTCCCCCCGGGCGTAGTATTTTCCCCCCGGACGAGATTTTTTCCCCGGGCGCGTTTTTTTTGCCCGATCGTGTTTTTTCGCCCGGGCAAGCCCGATCGCATTTGTTTCGACCAGTCAAAAAAAATGCGACTAGGCGAAAAAACGGGTCCGGGCGAAAAAAATCGCGTCCGGGGGAAAAATCGCGCTCGGGCACAAAATTGCGCCAGGGCGAGAAAAATGTGCCCGGGCGAAAAAAACGCGAACGGGCAAAAAAATCGCTCGGGCGAAAAAACGTGCACGGGCGAAAAAATCGCTCCCGGGCGAAAAAATCGCGCCCGGGCGAAAAAACGCGCCCCGGCGAAAAAAGCGCCCGGGCGAAAAAAACACGACTGGGCGAAAAAAATGCGAACGGTCGAAAAAAATGCGCCCGGGCGAAAAAATCACGCCCGGGAGAAAAAAATGTGCCATAGCGAAAAAATGCGCCCGGGAGAAAAAATTGCGTCCGGGCAAAAAATGGCGCCCGGGAAAAATCAACGCGGTCGTCCGAAAAAATCGAACCCGTGCGAAAAAATCGCGCCCGTGCGAAAAAATCGCGCCCGGGCGCGGGTTTTTCGCCCGGAAAAAAGTGCGCACCTGGGCGAAAAAATTGCGCTTGAGTGAAAAACGCGCGTCGTAAAACATATTAAGCAATTTAATGCGTTCGGCGCTAACACATATTTTCAGTTTTATAAAATAATTGTATAATGTTAATTCCAATACTAATTCCATTATTCAGCCAAACAACTTTTGTGCCTCAATGTCAATTTTGTTGACTGAATTCAATCTTACAGCCGAACAACGAAATTGGAATTCTGTATTCGTCGAAAAACCAATTCCAGAAAGCCAATTCCGTTCAAACGAACGGACCCTTAAAGTCATCGTTGGACTGTGAATATCAATGATCTGCGTTTAGCCGTTATAGGACTGCTTATAACATTGCCTTTTTTTTTGTGTATTCTGCCCATCATTTGTATAGAAAGAAATATAATCAATACCAATAATTCAATATTTAATTGTGTATCGGTTATTTATTCTGATAATTGGAAGCGAGGGTATTTTAATGATGGTTTGAGTTTGAAACATGACAAAGTTAAATAAAATAAATAAATTTAATAATCACCCTTCTACTCTACCTAATAATTCAGTATTATAATAATTATATTAAGCTGAAAGCTAAATGCCCTCCCTTCACATGCCTATATAGGGGGCATCCCTTGGATGAAGTATCTCATATATCAATATATTATTTAGGCAAAATTATAAAATCAGCCCATAAATTTTAGCTACTTTTTGGATTGATCTTTAAACTTAGGCTTCGTTTGGAGGGACTTATTTTTACCGGTCAAGCGGTTACGACCGCATGAATCGGGACTTAATTAAGTCCCGATTCATGCGGTCGTAACCGCTTGACCGGTAAAAATAAGTCCCTCCAAACGAAGTCTTAAACTTTGTTTTTGGAAGCAATCTCTCAATTTTTTAAAAGAGTAATTATAAGTGCAAATCAATTTTGGCTATGTGCAAACCAATAAAATTTATGTGCAGACCAATTTTTAAGGTGCAGACCACACTTCTCCCTTCTCTAAATCGCCTCCAGCGAAGTACTCTGTTCTAAATGCTAAACGGAACCTCAATCTTAACATGGAAAAAGATTTGGAAGGCTCAGTCATGGGGGAAATAAGAAATGTGATCAATATAATTTATCCCATCCCCTTTGCATTGAGTGCATGGTAATGCCACTGTAGGAATTTTGGCACCAAGACTATCAAATCCTTATTATTTAAAATAGGGTGGTGATATGGGTAAACATACTTTGGCTAATGTCAGCTCAAAGTTAATGACAGACTGAGAATGTTAATGTCAGACCGAGATTTTAATGTCAACCAAATTGGCGTTGACGGCGACGACGATGGTGTTGGCAGCGGCGACGATGACGTTGGCGGCGGCGACGATGGCGTTGGCGGAGATGACGTTGGCGTTGGAGTTGGCGGCCACGGCGATGGCGTTGGCGGCAGAAATGATGGCGTTGGCGGCAGCGGTATTGATGGCGGCGATGACAACATTAAGTAGTGAGGAGGGGATCCCGTGAAGGCAGTGGGAAGGGGAGCTCCAAGTCTGACATTTGAGCCAAAGAATTGTTGGGTTCTGCACCTAAAATTTTTTAGAATATAAGAAATTAAACATTTTAAATTTTTTTTAAGGTTTGCACATAGCCAAATTCGGTCTTCACTTAACACCACTCTTTTTATAAGTACTTAATTTACGCTCCGTTTGGCACGATGATATCGGTCACGAATGTGGTGGTTACGAACCGTCGTTTGTGAACGTTCAACCTCACCTAAGGAATTTCATCAACTTTTATGTTCAAAACTAGTTTTCTTTTCTTAGTAGTGGTTGTAATCATTGACATGCCAAATACACATTCTATGATGGTGTCGTTTTTGTCCAAACTCGTCGGAGCAAAAACGCTGCACCAAACGGAGCATTAATTAGTTCCTCACCAAATTATGCTATAGATCTTAACAACCATTAAATGATGGATATGTGGCACCTAAGATCTACACCGTTATTTAATTCATTTTTTTCCATTTGTTATTTAGTTAGTTTGAATTGCAAATTATTATTATTTTTTATTTTGAACTCGTCTCCATGTAACAATTATATTTGCATGTAATAATTTTCTAATTATTTTGATTTGTATTATAATATTTTTATATAGTCAAAAATAATATATATATATATAACTATTCACTTATAAAATTACATCCAAATATATTCAGATTGATAATTCTCTATAGCTTTAATTTCTTAAATAATAATAAAAAGTTCACGTCATTTTATTTGGGCGTTGTTATATATAAATTAAAATTGGTTATATGCAGACCCATTTATTTTAATTTTTTTATCTACATAAGTACATACAAACCAGGGTTTTTTAATTTTTTTTTATCTACATAATTTCCCTCCCATTCTAACCTAGCTACGCACGCCCAGCCACCTCCCGACTCCCGATTCCAGACTGCGACGTTCTCGCCCGGCCGAATCTCCCGCTCCGGCAACGGTCCCTTCTCTGGCCACCTCTCCTCCGGCGACACCCCCTTCTAAAGGCTCTATCGACCTTGATATGTGGAGAAATCGACCTAATGCCATCTTCCACGCCAACAACTGTACTCTGATCACGCCCTGCCGCAGCTCCCCCTCCGGCCACCTCCCTGAATCCATTTTACGTTCTGTCAAGGAATCATCGGTATCCACCTCCTTGAAGCCGGCCAACATCCGGTGCCTCAAACACGTTCTAGAAAGATAAACAGCAGCGAAAGTTCTCAGGAGATGCATCTAGCTTCGAATTCGAGATCGGGTTCGTGGAAACAGACTGCGTCTGGTTTGGAAATCGTAGATGTGAAAACGGTAAACAAAATACCTCTCCCATCAAAGAAGCAGAATTCGAATAACCAACAATATCATGATACTTCTGTGGAAAGGCTGCGGAGGGAGGTGACGAATGAACAGTTTTGGCAACATCCAGGTTTGGGACATTCCCATTACATTTTCAGTATATATATGTTTTGATTGCTTCTCTTGATTTGTATTTTATCATTTAAACAAGATATTCATACGCATGAATTTCTCTTTTGGTGTATAGGAAAATAATGATATGTTTTCTTAGTGCGAGATTAGGCGTGGAAAGTAAATTCTTTCAATCAATTTCTAGATCTCATGGGAGTGGGAATGAATTCATTGAATTGCTTATTGTTAATCAAATTTAGGTTTTGGAGAGTATTGTATCCGTCCCATTGAGGTGTTGCCGTGTGACCTTGAGGTCACGGGTTCGAGTCCTGGAAGCCTCCCAACCTCGCTCACTGTGCGGGGATGCTTTGTGCGCTGGGCTGCCCTTTTTTATTGTATCCTTCCCATTAGAAGTGCTACATATTGTTAATAATCCCTTCACGTATGTAGTGTGATTCGTAATATTATGATAATTCTATGTTGTCAATTTGAATAATCAACTACAAAACAATCGTGCTGACATGACAATGTGGAAGAGGTTTTCTCAGAGGCGACCTATACTGGACCGAGAAGTTTAACCATCTCTCCCCTTCTCCTCCCTTCCTCTCTACCTCCCTCTCTTCGACGGGGCCATGAATACTTCATCTTCAATCATAATTTCAAACATAAGATGCAATTGAATGAAGCAAGTTACCTTTGTGATTGACGAATTTAAGAAAAACTCTACGAAAGCCTCTCCCCCAACTCAAGTGTAAACCATTGAAGATGCCCCAAAATTCAGCAACTAGAACATGAGAAATCCCAACTCTAGCAGTGAACCCGCATATCCAATTAGCTTCAGCATCTTGCATCAGTACCCCCAGTAGGGTATAAAATCCCCAACCACTGAGGTCCCTTCCCCAAACCCTAAGGTCACCCATAAGGTTCCAACTTTAGTGTGAACTGTGAAGCATGAGTTTCTTTTGAAAGTTTTATTCCTAGTAGGGTCAAATTCCCACCCCCTAAGGTCACTCCAATAACAAGGCATTCATTTCAACGCATAATTTCAGTTCCTCACAGAAATCCTTCTCAAGGAAAACACCTTTTTAATTACTTGAGACTACTGTCATTTTTTTCCAAAATAATTTCCATCAAATTGTGCTTAATCAGTACATTTTTTTGTCGATTAGTTTAGTTCCTAGTTTGTGTTTTTGTAATTGAGGCTTACAAAAATCTTATCTTGTTTTTAGAGGAGTCGGACCTTCAATGTGTTCCTGGAAGCTTTGAATCCGTTGAGGAGTATGTAAGAGTCTTTGAACCATTACTCTTTGAGGAATGTAGAGCCCAACTGTATAGCTCATGGGAGGAATCAATAGAGACCGTGTCAAGGGATGCACATATCATGGTTCGTGTCAAAATGGTGGAAAGAAGAGAAAGAGGTACATGATGTTTTTGTATTTTATGTTAAATGTGACTTGGAAATTTGTCTTTTTTAGCTTGAAATTTCAATTATATTAATTCATATTTTGCGGTAAATGTAACTTTGAAATTTCATTAACTAGTCATGTTGTCATGATTTTTCTTTTAAAAAGATGAATTAGATCTATTACCATGAGGTGTAATACTTAACAAATGCTCAAATTATTTTGCGGTAATTTTAGTTAAATGAGATGGTTAATTTCCTTTCTTTATGGTTTAAGGTATGATATTGACAACATGAAGTCAAAAAGATACCCAACAAATTTTATTTCTTTTTAAATTTAATTTCCTTCGTGGAAACTAAATTTAAATGTTGCACATTTTGCAAAGCCGAGTAATAGACAACTACGCGAATCCTTTTGTTTGTTGTATGATAGATTGTATATTGAATTCTACTTTCAAATGCATGTTCATTGAATGAGTGCGTGCATTTTTGCAGGCATGATGAGTAGGTTAGCTAACAATCTCATATCAAGCGAATTTTTTACCCTCTTCTTGTCTCTCTCTCTCTTTCTTATATATATATATATATATCTTAATTTATTAATAAGGAAAGGTTCCCGTTGGTGAAATATTATACTTTCCCATTTTATCAATAACTCATATCATATTTATTAATATCTTTAGTGTCATGATGAAAAGTGAGTGATGAAATATTTAAAGTTAAAATAATCATTATATATATATACATTATGGTTCTGAATAACTTTACTTAAATTGGCCTAAAGTTACTAAATAATTTGTTACTTTTAATACTAGATCAATACAGTTTTATATTAAAAACATTATCTAACTTAAAACATTTAGTATGTTATTGACTTAAAGAATCATTGTACTAAACCTACAAATATTAGCAGTTGTGCATGTCTTCCTTGTGCATACAATGCCCTGGCAGCAATACTCCTATCGCCACTCAACATTACATTGAATGAACCGAAGGCACTGTCGCTCGATCCGCACGGGGGATACCGTGCATGACTTCTAGTGTTTCACCTACTTGAATTCATTGGCCTAGTTAGGAGAACTGTCCATTTAATTGAATGACTCACTTTGAGAAATGGTTGTTAGACCAGCACATACATAATAAATTCAAAGGCTAGAAATAACTTATGTTGTTGCTAAAGGAATCATAGAGTAATACCCAATGGTCAAAAAATTAAATTCCACATGAAACAATTAAAAATCTTGAGGCACAAAGCTACCAAAAGTCCCTGTGGCCCCCTAACATCCTAGCTAGGAAGTACATAAGAGTACGATATGTTAGAAATTTGAACCCTTACAATAATAGAGCACGAATTTTACATGAAAAATCTGTGAAGATGAAAACCCTCAATTCCTAACCTAGTTGTAATGATCCATTATGTGTAGAAATCTTTACAAGGATGGTCAAATTGGTCATCATAGGGTAATCCCAAAACATGAATAGTCGCACCCCTGGCACATATAACAATTCCATACTTGTTGGATATGAACTCTTCTTGTATAATTAAGCTATATGAGTCCTTCATGGGGGTATGAACTCTCCTTGTCTATTATTTGTTAGATTTGTCATTTTTTTTGTTTTGAATTGTTTATAGATTTTTGTCATTGGCTGGGATCCATTGCTTTAAATAAAATTGGTCCTGTGAAATCTTACTGAATGTTAAAATATATGAGAGTATTGGGTGCTGTGCCTCATGTTGGTGTAGAAATATGTAGTGGTTGGGCCTTATCTGGTAGTTTTAATCTTTGGTTGTCATTCTTTGGTCAAAATTTATTAATCCAAAAGATTTGTAGTTTGCTAAAAACCCCCTGGTTGTGAGAACCCAAACATTTACCCTTCACAAAATTCATGATCCTGAGAATTTATGAGTTGGTTCATCACACTTGACTGTATTTGAACTTCATGGATACTTCCACATTGTGTAATCATTAACTTGCAGGTATGTATCCCTGTATTCTCGAATTCTTGAAATATCCATATTTGTTTGGGGGCATAACCCGCGTAGAAGAAATGAAAGACAATGTAGAAGATCCTGTATAACTTTTTGAAGTCAAAATGCGTAGCAAGCATATATGAATCTAGTGGGCACCAAGTTTTTAGGAGGCTAAGGGTTAATATTCTGCAACATTTGGCCTTCTTATGGCAAAGCAAGTGCCAGCATGTTGACTTTCTCCTTCTTTGTCTTGTCCTAGCAGAAGATAAAGGATTAAAGTCTATTAGAAAAAACTGAATACATCATTTTTTGCTTTTATTTGCTTTCATCTCGTCCCTCTAACATGTTGTTTCAGTGATTCTCTTTAGGGTGTATTTTCAACAGTCAGTTTGATTGTGTTACTGAATTTTTCTTGAAGTTCTAGTTTAAATTGACTGCAATTTTGGGTCATTGTGCCGTGATTAAAAATTTAACCTTTATTAGATCACAATATTTTGTAGTCTAAAGTCAACCGATCAAGGAGACAATTTTGGTGGTCATGAATTTTATGGCGAATATAAACGATGCTTTTTTCCTATCGTCTCATAAAACTAAGTCTCATAAAATGATCCAAGCATACGCTGGGCAATGCGGTGCATCCTCATGGATAGTGATTATCCTCCTATTTTGGTAGATTTGCTGTGGTGGATCCTTTTGCAGAGCAATTTTATATGGTCTTGGATTGATACCAAGCTGCTGCAGTATACACCAACATCCGCTTGCTTGATAGATGAAGTGTTGATAATGCATTATTGTTGCCATTCATTTTTGATTTGAGCTTTTTGGAGCTATAATGTCGATGATTTGATACTTTTCTAGCTAGTGATTAAGATTGCTTCTAAATGTGTATATGCATTTGTCATTGATCTCATTTTAATGATTTCAAAATTAGGATGGTATGATGTCATAATTCTTCGGGTTCATGACTGCAAGTGGAACTTTAAGGAAGGGGACGTTGCGATCCTTTCAACACCGAGACCTGGTTCAGGTTTGAAATTTAAACCTGTTTGTTCATCTGATTTTTAAACGGTTGAAGTTGTTGACGTTATCACATATTATATTCCGGACTATGTATTAGAGTCCTCTAGGAATGTGTCTATGAGTTTAGTCCCCACATTGCTTATTCTACTTTATGAGTTCTTGTAAGTCCATTAGATACCCCCTTTGAGAGATGAATAAATTGCACTCTCTATTTTATCTCTTAATTCTTACATGGTATCAGAGTAGGAATTGATTTCTCCTTGAAATTTCGGCGCCCTAAAAATGTTGGCGGCCTAAATTTCTCGGCTTGCTTCCGCTCCTGCTACTGTCAATTTTTCTGCTTCCGTCTTCTGACTTCGACGTAGTCAGCGTCGGAGGAATCTCCCGTCATCTCTGTCGCAGGTTCCAGTCAGGCAGAATCCTCTTCCCCTTTGCTTCGTCAAGCCCGTTTGCAGACCCATTGAGCACTACTGGCGACCTCGACGTCTTCTGTTGCGCCTTCCACTGGCTTCGTCGAGCCCGTCTTCTCAGCTAGCTGCTGCTTCTGTCCGTCGTCGATTCCGCATACGCTGATCCAGTCGATGATGGCTTCCTCTGCTGATCCCTCCGATGATGTGGATCCCGCTGCTACTCCCGTACGACCCCGTCGCTTCTTCCATGGCAGAAATCCCATCGGCTACCTCTCTCTACGACGTTCTCTCATCCTTTTTGGTGTGTTCCATCCTTGGTCACTCCGATGCTCCCGGTCCAGCCGCTGCCCCTTCTTTATCCGGACGATTCCAATGCTTCCGCCCGCTGCACCTCTTGTTTCTGTTGCTACCAGCTGCTGCTGCCCTTTCTCAGGTGTTTCCCCTGCCACTGATGAAGCTTAGTGTTGATTTGATTGTTTTTTATGTGTCTTTAACAGTTTTTTTGCTTGGTTGTTGTTAGTGTTTGTTTAGTGTTGTTATTATGCCGCCGTGCACGTGTGTTTCACGTGAGGGGGAGTGTTTGAGACGAAAATGACTCGGATGGTATTTCCCGACTCTCGCCTTACTCCCACACGGCTCTCCCGGCTTAGTCTTGTGTTGCTTGCGTCTCCCCATTTTTTTCTCCGTTGTGGTACATGTTGTGGTAGGGTCTTTATTGGTTGACCTTATTCCAACGAGTCCATGGTCAGTGGGACCACTATGGTTCGGAATATCCCCGGTGGCTCGTCTATTGATTTTATCCAGTGAGTCCTTGGTTGATGGGATCGTTATGGTTCGGAATACCCCAGTGACTCGTCTGTTGATTTGTCTCACTTGGCCTACCACCATTATCTTTCATGTTATGATATTTTCAAGCTGGAGGTTGCTCCTCCAGCTTGAGGGGGAGTGTTGAAGTTGTTATCGCATTTTATATTTCGGTTCATGTAATATTAGAGTTCTCTAGGAATGTTTCTATGAGTTTAGTCTCACATTGCCTATCCTAGTTTATGAGTCCTTGTAAGTCCTTTAAATACCTCCTTTGAGGGATGAATAAATTGCACTTTCCATTTTATCTCTTAATTGCTACACAAACTATTAGTAGATATGACCCTATTTCATTGTTTTTTATTACTTGGTGTTTAGGGTTTGACCAATTTTACTCTATCATGTGGCAGCAGCCAGATCAAATAAGAAGAGTGTAAATTCTGCTGGTGCCGAGGATGATGGCAAATATGAGCTGACTGGACGGGTGGCCGGCACTGTTAGAAGTTACATTCCTACAGACACCCGGGACCCTACAGGAGCAAGTTTTCATTTTCATGTTGGGAATTCATATGATTCTAGCAGGTAATTCCCTTTCTCTAATGTCCGCTGCAATCAAAATACTCCTGCTATCATTATTTTATAGATTCCTATTAGATAAATCAGTTTTTTTTATAAGGCTGCATTTAATCCTGTTAGAAACTGGGTAGATTTAAACCAGACTAAATTAACTATTTGCTATATAGTGCATTTAATGGTCTTGGGAGGGTATCACATTATTATTTCTGGGCATGCGAAAGAAAAATACAATTTTTGGGACCACCTTTTCTTGTTAATGCAATATATGGTTTCTCCACTTTGCTCTCTTGGTACATAGATTCCTGAATCCATCTTATGTTTTCCGTTAGGTGGGAGGGAATGTTATCTTAGAGAGAGAGAGAAAGATAAAGCGAGTGAGAAGAGAGACGACAGCATAACGTTTGAGAGAATGAGAGAGAGAGAGTAGGAAAGAGGGAGGATAATTCTTCTATTCATTAATCATTATATATTCAAGTTGGTTCTCATCCAACATTTAAAATGCAAGAGAAGATAGAGAAGCCCTATATAATTCATGAACTGTGCTCAGTCCTAATTTGCAAGTTTTAAAGACATTTTTGTTCTCTTGTTCACTTAATCTTGTACTCTCCTTGACCTTGATTTCTTGTTGCAATTACAGCAAGGTAGATGATGACAATCTTCTGAGGAAGTTTCAGCCCAAGAGCATTTGGTTCCTCACGCTGCTGGGATCCCTCGCCACTACTCAAAGGGAATACATAGCCCTGCATGCCTTTCGACGCCTAAACCTGCATGTCCGGCTCCTCAAATCTTCAGTAAAGTTCACAAAATTTCCTTCCACTCGTTTTAAAGTCATCTAATCTCTCCTTTTTTGTACACAGATGCAAAATGCAATTCTTAATCCAAGTCCAGAATACTTTCCTAAGTACGAGGATCAAACTCCTTCCCTTCCGGAATGTTTCACCCAAGGTTTCGTCGATCATCTTCACCGCACATTCAACACCCCCCAGATGGCAGCCATTCAGTGGGCAGCCATGCACACTGCCGCGGGAACGGACAGCGGATCGACAAAAAGGCAGGAGCCTTGGCCCTTCACCCTCGTTCAAGGCCCTCCGGGCACCGGCAAAACCCACACAGTCTGGGGCATGCTAAATGTGATCCATTTAGTACAGTACCAGCATTATTACACCTCTTTGCTCAAGAAACTCGCCCCCGAGAGCTACAAGCAGCTGAACGTGACCGAGCCTGAAAACATCAGCGCCGGATCGATCGACGAAATTCTGCAGAGCATGGATCAGAATCTCCTGCGCTTTCTTCCCAAGTTCTGCCCCAAGCCCAGGATGCTCGTGTGCGCTCCATCGAATGCTGCGACTGATGAGCTCTTATCGCGCGTTCTTGAGCGCGGCTTCATCGACGGGGAGATGAAGGTGTATCATCCTGATGTGGCGAGGGTCGGAGTTGATTTGCATACACAAGCGGCTCAGGCGGTCTCTGTTGAGCGAAGAACCGAGCAGCTCTTGATGAAGGGCCGCGAGGAGATCCACGGGTGGATACATCAATTAAGAGCCCGCGAGTCCCAGTTCTCGCAACAAATATCCCTTCTCCAAAGGGAGCTCAGCACGGCGGCCGCAGTTGGTCGGTCTCAAAGATCCGTGGGCGTTGATCCCGATGTCCTCGCCAATCTGGACCATAACCGTGACATCCTGCTGCAAAATCTCGCCGCCGCCGTCGAAGGAAGAGATAAAGTTTTAGTAGAGCTCTCTCGTTTTTTTATTCTGGGAAGCAGGTTTCGTCTCGGTAGCGCATTTAATCTCGAGGATGCCCGTGACTCTCTGGAAGCGAGTTTTGCCAACGAAGCTGAAATCGTCTTCACGACTGTTTCCAGCAGCGGCAGGAAATTGTTCTCTCGCCTCGCCCACGGATTCGACATGCTCGTGATCGATGAGGCGGCCCAAGCGAGTGAAGTCGCTATTCTCCCCCCGCTCTCGCTCGGCGCGGCCAGGTGTGTCCTCGTCGGCGACCCTCAGCAGCTTCCTGCCACAGTCATCAGTAAAGCTGCCGGAACTCTTCTGTACAGCCGAAGCCTCTTTGAGAGGTTCCAACAAGCAGGTTGTCCCACGATGCTATTATCGGTGCAGTACAGAATGCACCCTCAAATTCGCGAATTCCCGTCCCGGTACTTTTATCAGGGGCGCTTAACTGATAGCGAGAGCGTCTCTTCTTTACCCGACGAGATCTACTACAAAGATCCCCTGATGCAGCCCTACATTTTCTATGACATCACACACGGACGGGAGTCCCATCGGGATGGCTCTGTCTCCTATCAGAATATAATGGAGGCGCAATTCTCTCTGCGGTTATACAAGCATCTTCAGAAGCTCGTAAAGGCTGATGGAGGCAAGAAGGTCACCGTCGGAATAATTACGCCTTATAAGCTTCAGCTGAAATGCCTCCAAAGGGAATTTGAAGAAGTTCTGAATTCAGAAGATGGCAAGGACATTTACATAAACACGGTCGATGCCTTCCAAGGCCAGGAGAGGGATGTTATTATCATGTCCTGCGTGCGCGCCTCAAACCACGGCGTTGGATTTGTTTCCGATATTCGTCGTATGAATGTCGCACTCACTCGAGCAAGGCGAGCATTGTGGGTAAGCTTGTTTCTCATTCTTATTTTAAGTTAGTGTTTGCGTGCATATATATATTTATAAAATTATATTACGCAATACAAATTATGCACTTGTATGTAAACTGTCATATCTATATGCATATATCGTTTATGAAGATGCATGAGCTGAATCAATTATTATGTGCCTTAAACAGTAGTTGTAATCTTATAATTCATACAGCAACAACACTTAAGCCTTTATCCCACCATAGTGGGGTCGGCTATATGAATCCTTTGTCGCCATTGTGCCCTATCTTTAATCATAGTCTCACTAATGCATAAGTACATCATGTCTTTCCGTTATAGTTTCATTCCAAGTCTTTTTTGGTCTACCCCTCCCCCGTTTAACATGTCTAGTGATTAAACTCTCACAACGCCTAGCAGGTGCCTCTAATGGTCTCCTATGTACATGTCCGAGCCATCTTAAACGAGCTTCTCGCCTCTTCTCTACAATTGGTGCCACTCCTGTCTTATCTCTTATACATTCATTCCTAATTTTATCCAGTCTCGTGTGACCGCACATCCACCTAAGCATTCTCATCTCCGTAATTCCCATTTTTTGCTCATGTACACCATTCACTGCCCAACAGTCAGAACCGTAGAGCATTGCTGGTCTAATTGCAGTACGATAAAACTTTCCTTTAAGTTTTAATGGTACTTTACGATCACATAAGATCCCAGACGCGCCTCCACTTCAACCAACCTCCTTGGATTCTATGTATCACATCTTTATCTACACCTACATCTTTTTGAATTATCGATCATAGATATTTAAAGCACTCACTGCGGGAAATATCCTTGTCACCCAATTTAATGACGGAGTCATCCAGCCTTCTTGCACTACTAAATTTAAGCTCTATATATGCCGTCTTTGTCCTGCTCAACCTAAAACCCTTCTTTTCTAAAGTGTCTCGCCAAGATTCAAGTTTCGCGTTTACACCCTCACGCGTCTCATCGACCAAAACAATATCAACTGCAAATAATAAACACCAAGGTATTGCTTGTTGGATATGTCCGGTGAGCTCATCTACTAAGATAAGGGTAAAGAGATAATGGCTTAAAGTTGACCCTTGATGTAAGCCAACATCGATGGGGAATTCCTGTGTTAATCCTCCAGATGTCCTCACCCTTGTCACTGAATTTGTATACATATCTTTGATTACGTCAATGTATGATACATTTACACCTTTCTTTTTTAAGACTCTCCATAAGACCTCTCTTGGAATCCTATCATAAGCCTTCTCCAGATCGATAAACAACATATGCAAATCTTTTTGTCTTTCCCGATAGTTGTCAATGAGTCTCCTCAAGAGATGTATAGCTTCCATGGTTGACTTCCCTGGCATGAATTCAAAATGATTCTCTGAGATGCTAGTCTCTCGTCTAACTCTTCCCTCTATTACCCGTTCTTCTGTAATTGACACAATTTTGTATATCTCATTTGTTCTTATACAAAGGTACCAAAATACTTTCTCTCCATTGGTCTGTCATTCTCTTTGTCTTCAGTATCTTATTGAAGAGACTCGTAAGTTATAAAATTCCTTCCCTCCCTAAGTATTTCCATACTTCAATGGGTATATCGTCTGGTCCAACCGCCTTTCCATTTTTCATTTTCTTCAAAGCGTCATTTATCTCTGATGTTTGAATTTTACTATAAAAAGTATGTTTCTATACTCCTCCGGTTTACATAACTCTTCCAAGTTCAGTTCATTGTCTTTTCCTTCATTGTATAGTTGATAAAAATATCTTTTCCATCTCTCCTTAATAGCTACATCATCCATCAAAACCGTATCTGTTTCATCTTTTATGCATTTAACATGGTTTAAATCTCTTGTCTTCCTCTCTCTAGCTCGAGCAATTTTATATATATCACGCTCTCCATCTTTTTGATATCTAGTCGTTTGTAAAATTCTGCATAATCTTATAATTCATAATATTGTGAAAATTATTTGGTTCAGGTTGTGGGCAATGCCAAAGCTCTCATGCAGTCAGATGACTGGGCAGCCCTGATCACAGACTCAAAGGCAAGGAATTGCTTCAAAGATACAAGCAACATTCAGAAAGAATTCATGGGGAGGAAAGGTTCCACATACACCGCCGGAAAAGTGTCCTCCAATAACACTAGGAGCCTCAGAAACGGCGGGCGCAGATCGAGACACGTGGAGATGATGCCAGAGAACAAGACGGGCTGCCATCTTTCGCGACGAGGAGAAGCCGCCCTCTTTCGTGCCGAGGAACGGAAGTTTCAGAAACCTGAAATCAGTCAAGATTTCGAAAGAAGTGATAGGGCATTCGGGCAACAGGCCCCGGGATTATGGCGCAGCGAAGAGGCAGAGCGCCTTGGGAGATTTCAGAAGAGACGCAGAGTTGACAGATGAAGTGCGACCTCAAATTTGTGGAACTTGGGTTTGACAGCCCGAGGAGCTCAAAGACTCATATCTCATGAACTTTTTATGATAGATACAGGAGTGCCTGCACATACTTTTGGAGGCCCCCGCCTTGCTCTTCATCGAAGCCATGGCTGTTGAAACTCGTGACAAGATTGCCGCCGGCGCATGTCCCGACTCGGGAGCTTTTGGTCTTAAACGCGACTCGGAATTCTTCTGTTTTGATGTAGAAGAATTTCAAGCAGTCGAAGAATCTCGGAATTCTTCTGTTTTGATGCAGGAGAATTTCAAGCAGTAAAAGATCATTTAACTTAGAAAAGCTATGCTATGTATCATGACACATTATTATTCATACGAAATATGTTGAAAAAGAAGGCGGCAAATCTAGAATGCCCATACTGAACACTAATGGGTTGGATATGATCATTGTTTATGCATATAAGCGGTTCGGTTTGTGTTATTTTGGACCTAAATCAAAACCGAATCGACCGGTTTTACCTCAGTTCGTATTTTCGTCTGTTTTATCGGTTCTATTTGGTAGTTTTTACTATATATGAACTACTAAAGTTTAATACTTGTAGAATATGATATATTAATCAATTGTTTCTTATATTTTTGTACTCTAATTTATAGGTGGCGGCCGCGCTAATATTTGAAATTACATTTTCAATATTCACATTTCATAACATGCATGCCCAAGAAGACCCCCCCGGTCGGGCCTCACTCCGGTCGACTGATTTTGACTGAATTTATGCGATCCCGAAAATGCCCCCAACCTCTCACGACATCAAAAGAGACTCGCTACTGCTGTTTTCTCCGCTCAGTATTTCTCTCCTCCCATCCGCGAACCAGCGCCCCCTCTCCTCTGCCGACCATTTCCTCTCTTATACGCTTTCGCCTCCCGCAAGAGCTGCAACTCGCCAAGCCAAGCGTGCCGATCTATGTCTCTTCCCCAGGTTTTGTGACGGCGGTAGCGATTTTCCTTCCGCCACGATTTCGCCGCTCCCAACTCTCCTCCTCCAACCTCTCACAACCCGCCGCTTCCAGTCGCGATCCGGCGCCCCACTCCAAGACGCGCCGCCGCCACCCCGACTCCCGATCACGCACCTCTAAATTACTCCATCACATCCCACGACCAGTCGCTCCTCCTTCAGATTCGGCGACTCTCCCAAAACAGAGGAAATTTTAGAAGCTACAGTAAAAACAGAGTAATTTAGCACAAGGGTATAAATCACCTCAGAGAAGATCAAGAAAAACTGATGGAGCAAGGAAACGCATGGAAGATTCAGTTCAACGCAGTTCTATGAGGGATCAAATGGACCACCTCTTCGTGTACTTCCTATAGGCTCTCCCCGGAGAGCCAAAAGGCTCTCCCCGGAGAGCCAAAAGGCTCTCCCCGGAGAGCCAAATGGCTCTCCCCGGAGAGCCAAAAGGATCTCCCCGGAGAGCCAAAAGGATCTCCCCAGAGACCTTTATAGTGGATTTTCAAAATTTTATATATGGTGGGCCTATTCTTCAAAGTCATGTAGTACGTATCCATATGACTTAACTCCTTGATCAAGTAGACTTAAAGACTCTACGATAAGCTGAATTTTTTGACTAATTTGATGTATGTCAAAAATTAAATTTTGTTGATTAAATCTTCAATGATTTGCTGAATTTATGTATGCTCTTTGTTTGATCTGAGCCTTTATTATCCAATTATATATGTTTTTTCAATTTATTTTTGAATTCTTAGGCCACTGACTTTGTCTGATCCATCGCAGATTGTCTGCATGTTAGTCATCAGCACCAATGAACGGTATCGACCTTGTGCTGCGGGACATTGCGAAAACACAACGATTGGTGGAGACCCTCGTTCGTTGTTGCCCTGAAATTCCGCCGGAATCGATTCCGACCCAAACGCCGCCATTCTATTCATCAGCATTCAATCGCCCCACTAGTAAGCCGTGCATTTGTGGCAAGCAATCTGGCACGTTTGAGCAAGCTGTCATTCCATTTAGCTCCGATTTCATTTGCAGAGCAAGATAGAATTTTTAGATTCATCACCATGTGAAATTGTAAGTATGGTGCTCAGTACTGAGAAGATCAGCACAGTGGCTCCCATTGTATCATTCATGAAAATGTAAACTGAAGTATGGATGTCATAAAAATTTAATCTCTGTCATTTTTTGGCTCAAAATTTCTAAATTTAATATATAATTTTTGGATTAAAAGGAGAAAAAGTAGTTGAAAAGTGGTAGCAACTTTTGGATTGTGATTTCCTTATCTTTTCTTTGATGATTTGGAGAAAGTATTGCCTCTCACTGCAGCAGCCATGAATGATTATGCTGGTTACTTACATGGACTATAGAGAGCCACTAGTGGTTCATCAAAATCTTTTAACACTCATGTAGCATGTAGGACTGTACGTATATATAAATCCCGGGCCGTCCGACTGTCATGAATCGATTTTTAAGTTGGATGCATATATTTTAACATGATTTTTACATAATTATCGTATTATTCAATTTCAGATTTGTTAATCTTCTCAAGGAGTTTGAATAGTTTAGTATGTTTTTAATCACAATCAAGAAATATTCATCATAATGACACATAATAGCCCAATAATTTCTCAAACTAGCTACAAAAAGTATTTGACCTGTTGAAACCTGCAATAGGTCTCTTGAGTTCAGACCCACTGGGGGTGTAGCCGATGCTTACTTCTCCCTCACTAGACTCTCTTGACGGTGGATGTGAGAATATGAATAGACCCAAGGCTGAAGCGAGGAGGTCCCGCCACACACCCGGAAGATCTTAGAGAGCTTCCCCTCCCAAACCAGAGCTCAACCGGGCACCTTGGAGGGCACTAGCAGCCGACCAAAAACCGGATTCTCTAAAATCGGATCTCCTCCAAGGTGCCCTTAAGGTTCTATTTATAGATTTTTCTAGGCTGGTCTGCAAATAACATGAATCCGCCTTTTAATTTTACTAACAACACCCAAAATTGGTCTGCTAACAGCCTAACTCCGCTGTTCCGAAGGGCTATTTGCAGCCCACCAGGGGTATTAGGGTCATTTCCCCCTCAAATCCTTCTGGGCGAGTGGTCCGTGAGGGCACCACTCGCTGGGGCACCCGCTTAGCTGGGCGAATGCCCACGCTTCCGGGCGAGTGGTCCGTGAGGGAACCACTCGCCTAGCTCCTTCTCTTCCGCAGCTTACCCCCACCGACCCGGGGGTACTTCCACCTCCTAGCCGGGGCGAATGATCTGGCTGACCCAGGTCTCGCCAGTTGGCTTGAGGGGCCCACTCGGCGAATACGGGTTGTACACAATCCCCGCTCTTTGCGAGTGGTTACTACGCTCGGAAAGAATAGTCCAACCCTGTATTCGGTGAGTGCTTGCTGACTGGACTCACAAGATTCTGTGGGTCCCACCGTTGCCCTATATATATCTCTTCATGTCAGAACTTCCTGGAGCGCTGACAACCTTTGATTCAGAGCTTCTTCCCTCTCCTAGTCCTTCACCGACATCAATGTCTTCTCACAAGCCTTCCGCGAGACCCCTCTCGCGGGAGATGATCGAGCGTCTGGCCGCGGCCCAAGCTGTAACTGCCCCCAAGACAGCCAAATTTGCTCCCTGGCTTTTGTCTAAGCGGGATCCGAGTGCCCCCTACGTCTCGCGTCGAGCCAAGGCGATTCGACTGAATCGTCAGAGAGGCGAGACTGCCTCGGAATCTCCTGCGGGTACTCCACCGGCGAACACTCCGCCGGCGGATACTCTTCCGGCGAGGAATCCTCCGGACCCCGGGATGCAGGTATGAGGATTCCTCTCGTCCCTCTGTTTAGTTCCTCCCCTTACCTTGCCTCTGCTCTGACCATTCGCAGGTGATTTCGATGCCCGAGACCGGTCACGGGGCCGTCTCGAGCAGTGTCGCGGTGCCACCTCCCCCGGACGAGAGGCCTCCAGATCTGGACCTTGCTCCTCCACCTCCTCCGGGCGAGACCTCATTGCAGTCCGGTAAGTTATAAACCCTTTAAGATTCACCCTTCATGCTGCTCGCTGTTTTTTGTAGCCCTCGACCCCAACCTTCCGCTGTGGAACCCCTCCGTTCTTGCGGATGAGCCGAGGGTATCTCCCCAGAAGGGATCCGGTCAGCAGGGCCGCGCGGATGATCCTGCGGATGCTCCTACCTCACAGCCCTACCGTCCTGGAAAGGGAAAGGTCCTACCTCCCGCCGGGCTGTTTGGAACGCACCTGATACGCCCGTGAAAGGTGTATATAAATACGCAAGTGCAGGTGCCGTACAAGTAATAAAATGATGAGAAAATGATCGTTCCCACGAGGAAGTGCTTAACTTAGCGCTCACAAATATTAATTCTGCCTTTTCTCTAAATTCAAGCAAGTAATAATGATTGATAGAAAAACTTAAATAGTGCAAAAGAAAACAACTACAATTCTAGTTACGGTTACTTAAATTACTTTTACTTCACTTGGAAAGATAGTCCCGCATGTGATTTTCCCTTGTTATGATGACAACGAACAAAAGTGATAATTTATGAAGTATTGATGATTCTCTTGCAACGATTCTAAAATGGATAACTTTATCTCTCGATCTCCATTATCCGTTTATTCCAAAATCCTCTAGTCGTCTCCAACTTAGATGAGATTAAAATAACATGAAGCGCTAGAATCACGGTTGCTAATTCAAGAGGAGATCTCTCACTCTCTTGGAATTATATTAAGATTTATGATACACTTTCAACGCTCCTCTCTCGAATCTCGCGATGAAGTATAAATACGGAAGTTTGGTTAAAAACTACACGACTCCTCTCTCGAATATCGCCGTGCAAAACAAACGTTCATCTAGCCCAACTCATCTCTCGAATTTTTGCCAAGCACTTTAAAGATGAAACTTAAACCAAAATCCCAAGAATAGATCATAAATTTAATAAAGATTAACATCAACACATTCACAAATTATAAATGAAAATCAAGTCATCATCATAACTAAGGTACTCCACACATGCAAGACTTAGGAATTTAGTTCATGAAGGAAGAGAGAAACCACAAATCAAAGTAGATCTTACAAGACATGATCCAGGAAATTAAAACGATGTAGAAGAGTTTTTCCCTTTCTCCAAACCCTAGCCGAAAACCTTCAAGAGGAAGAAGAAGACCTCCAAAGTTCTCTCCCCTCTATTCCGCGTTCTCCTACAAGAATCATCCCCCCTTAGTGCTTTAATTTCGTGCTCATAACTTCCTTTCCAAAACTGAAGGGATGCCTCCTTTGGAATTTCAAATAGGCGCCACTTTTAATATTCAAAATCTGAATTTCGCCGCCACGTTGCAACCTACTAATTTTAGGCGTTGCAACCTATTTTCTGCATCAGCAATAAATGATCCATTGCTTCTCCAACTTGAATCCTTTGACCAATCTTTGATAGAAAACCATGGAAAATGACCGTAATTAGTCCAATATTGATTAATAAGATATTTAAACATATTTAAACATATTTACTATAATTGGGGATTATTTTCCTCTTTTTAATGAAAATTAGAATAAAATAAGTAGGGAAATAACTTCCTTTTGGGAAGTTATCACACCCCCACACTAAGACAGTTGCTAGTCCCTAGCAACAGAATAATCAATTCAAAACTTGAATAAAGAACTGATAAAATTGTGCAAACTCAGATAATCACACATCCTTAACAACAAATTAACTAAGGCATATTAATGAAATCCGCTTTACTCAACTGATAAGCCAATAAATCAACACGAATTCAATCATTCACAAATCCATTAGCTCGAATGAAAGGTAAAGCTCAAATAAAGTCATAAGTGTTGTGTGTGCTTTTCCTTAAAATTAGTTACTCCTAAACATCTTTTAACAATGGATCTCCGCAACATAGAGAAGGATAAGAATAGCTAAATTATTGATTGAGCCTACACAAAGATCAGTAGTTCAAATGAGAGTAGAATCGACTTGGTTACGCGTTCAGGGATGATGTTGATAGCAGAAAGACATTCCCTTAGTTTGTAATCTTAATAATTCACCAAATCATGGGGTTTATTGACATTTTCACTTTTTTTTTCTTTATATTCATAGTAGGGATCATTCCAAGTATAAGTGTACATACCCAGGCCACATAATCACTATGATGCAATTTTTTTTTTATTATTTATAATTTGCTAGCATAGTAGGGATCATTCCAGGTATGTATACATATACTTAGGCCCATATCACTATGAATCTCACTCTTTTTTTTTGATTAAACACCCATAAAATGGCTAATATACTAAGACGTAACTAATAAGAATATTGGGAAGGTAAGCGTGGAATAATACGTATCAACATGAAAAGAGTTCAAATACAAAGATTGTAGTGGAGGGTCAAAATGGTTTAACTACATAAACCCAAGTTTCAGCCAACATCGCTAACTCAGTTCTTACTCACCCATTCCCATAGTATTTTTAGAAAGCCATATCAAAAGCTAGGTTTTGAAGTAAAATCTTTCAAGGAAAATTGTGCTTAAATCAGACTTAAGAGCGCTTTACCAAAAAAAATTCTCACTAATTTCAAATTCTGTGACTGAAATCGTTTGATTAATCGGCAATACCACTCGATTATCATTGGATAACAAGAATGTCCTATAGGTTAAATTGCAAAAACAAAGACGGAGTTATTGAGTTCGCATATATAAATAAATAAGTCCTTATCCAAGCAGTAGGGGTTGCACTCTAACCACCCCCACACTTAAACATTGCTAGTCCCTAGCAATGAACTCAGTGAAAATATAAAAGAGGAAATAATTGACAATTTTACGATGAAAGAAATAGGAATAATGTAAAACAAATACTCCCCTCAGATTTTTCTGCATGTTGCATAGCCACCTTCCAAAGAATTCATAGTCCATGAGTGTTTCGGTCGAATCATAGCCCAGTATTTCAGAGGATCTGCAAATAACATCACAAAACCAAACAAAAGCATAACCCTAATAAAGTAGCTTTTAATTTAAAGATTCTAACGTTAGCAATGGATATTGGATGGTACCATATCCTAGCAAAACCTTTCAAGTAACTAAAGTAATGGAATGCAAGGTAATGGGCTATAAAATTAAAATATGCAAACATCACAACACTAACTCCACAGAAATATTATCCAAAACTAAGAAGGCAAAAGAAGGCATAATATTGTCCAAAAAAAACATTCACAAATGAAGCAAAATATCCAAAAATATGAAACTGGACAGCTCCCGGCTACTCGCTTTCATCTTCGTCCATCTCTTCCTCATCCTCATCGGGTTCATCGTCCTCGTCATCAGCATCATCATTCTCATCAGCATCATCACTGTCATCTTCATCATAGGCAGTATCCAACCTTTCCCGACCTTTAGTCATCAGATATCCTCTCTTGTCAAAATTATTGTTGTAAGGATAACTTGGTATCGGCATCGGGAGTTTCGCCTTGTACATGAGCTGAGCAAGTACATTACACACGTAGTCCTGTCGGGCATCAAAATAACAATGCTCAAGGCGTTGGTACGTCTTCATGTACTATGTATCCTGCAAACATAGCATGCTAGCCTGAGCTGGGTTTCCTTCATTTAGAGTAATTGTCTCTGGAGATCCGGGAGGTGGCCTTGTGTATTGCCCTAGGAGAACTGATTGCATTCTTTCATTTGTCTTCTTCGGGGACTCCTCCGCAACCTTGATATTCTTCTCTATCACCGTCACCGTGATATGATGACCTACCTGTGTAACTGTGTCTCCTCTCCTAATCTCCACACCAGCATTCTTGCATAGCTCAGTAATCAAAGTGGGGAACCAAATGTGTTTTGCTTTTTCTTCTCCTACTTTCTTCCGGATGCTACTATGTACTAAATGGCCAACATTAAATTTAATGCCCTTTAGGACACCATAGATGAGGGCAATACGCTCGAACGATACAACATTTGCGTGCCTTGTTGGCACGATACCTGCATTAATAAATAGTAGCCACACTTTTGCCTCTCGAGATAAACACTGAGACCTCAATGCCTTTTTTGATTTTAAAACCCAATCCGGCTTCGTACCACCACAAACTACTGCAGCAATGTCTTCCAATGGGGCCGTGATCGCTAATGCATCATAAGGAGTAATCTCATTGTCTTCCAACTCGAACATTTCATTTATTGCCTTTGGGGAATAGTTGATCATGCGGCCACGAACTAAAACGTTGTCCCCTTCAGAGAACCTAGCATTAGCATAGAACTCGTAAACCCACTGATACACTGCCTCAACTCGCGGGTGGCATAACATCTCCCAACCTAACTGATGAATTAGGTCCTCATAGGCTATTCTCCAACCTCTGAACTCCATTTTGAAACCCCGTTCATGTATAAACGATATTGATTGTAGGGCATCACAGAGCTTATGTGCCTCATCGTTTACAAAACGGACATCACCCTTGTGAGCACACTCTTTCCCCCTTCCTCGTTTCCCTTTTCCCTTTGACGACATTTCTTCACCCATAAGAGAAGAACGAAAAGAAACTCAAGCCCTAATGGATTCGCAAACACCATAACCAAAACATAGCAAAATAGAAACGATACAAGAAACGGAAGGAGCACCATGCGTTACCTAATGTTTCGTGGTCGATACGCTGGAATGAGAGGACAAGCGCAGCCTTCGTGGTCGCTGGAGAAAGTCGACGCCGATACGTCGTCGATCGTCGATCGTCGGGATGGCCGCTCGCGACGACGCCCTCCGCGTTCAGTGCTCGCTTCCGCCAAATCCCTCCGCTGTGCAGTGTTCGCGTGCCCTAAATGAAGTATCGGGGCTGGGGTTTGAAAAATAACGCAGCATTTGGTGGCTGGTTCAACTGGACCGGTACCTGTCGCTCATGTATAACTGAGACAATCGACCGGTTCAACTGAACCGGTAGCGCCTTTTCATTTCTTATGCCACCACCGAGCCTAGCAGGTTACAACACCTGATTTTCCTGCGTTGCAACGCGGAAACAATTCTGCAGGAAAGTAATACTGTCACCGAGCCTGGCATGTTATAACGCGAAAAATAGTTGCGTTG
This sequence comes from Dactylorhiza incarnata, assembly GCA_033032865.1. Lineage (NCBI taxonomy): Eukaryota > Viridiplantae > Streptophyta > Magnoliopsida > Asparagales > Orchidaceae > Dactylorhiza > Dactylorhiza incarnata. Next base: position 2,596,286 of record JAWHQI010000229.1, on the reverse strand, counting down.
CAACGTGAAATCCAAAACTGCCAGAAATTATACTACCACCGAGGCTGGCATGTTATAACGCGCAGAATTGTTGCGTTGCAACCTAAAATCTGGACATTTCCTTTCTAAAACTATTTACTACCACGATCGACATTGCATTCTCATATCATTTTTTTATTTTGATTTCCGGTGCAGATTTTCTCTCTTCCATCACCTATTGTCCTTCAATTGATAAAAATAAATATAAAACAAACAAAACAAACTAAAAACAATAGAAAAATAGCAAAGATGGTGGGTTGCCTTCCACCTAGCGCCTCGTTTAGAACGTCTCGGCAGGACGCTTTCCCTATTTCATTTTCAACTGAAAGTTAACACCATCGCCTCACGCTGGTCACTGCCTTCATAATATTCCTTCAACCTCTGTCCATTTACTTTAAACTTTGATCCGTCTCTCTCATTACAAATCGTTATCACTCCAAACGGATGTACCTCCTCCACCCGAAAAGGTCCAGACCATCGTGACTTCAACTTTCCCGGGAATAATCTCAGTCGTGAGTTATACAAGAGGACTAGCTGCCCTTTTTTGAACTCCTTTCTTCGCAACCTCAAATCATGCCATTTCTTCGTCCTTTCCTTGTACAACTTAGCATTTTCATACGCGTTAGATCTGATTTCTTCCAATTCGTTCAAATGAAAAAGTCTGTTCTTGCCCGCTTCTTGGAGATCGAAATTCAACCTTTTTATTGCCCAATATGCTTTGTGCTCCAATTCGACGGGAAGATGGCAAGATTTGCCATAGATCATTTTATATGGGGTTAGACCTATCGATGTTTTAAAAGCCGTCCTATAAGCCCATAATGCCTCGTTTAGTTTTTGTGACCAATCCTTACGAGTTGTGCTTACCGTTTTTTCTAGGATTGATTTTATCTCTCTATTAGAAACTTCAGCCAAACCATTTGTTTGAGGATGGTACGCAAGGGCGACTTTGTGAGTGACTCCATATTTTCGAAGGAGCGATTTAAATTGAGTATTACAAAAGTGTGATCCACCGTCACTTATTATGGCTCTGGGTGTACCGAATCTAGAAAAAATATTAGCCTTAAGAAATTTTAGAACAACCTTAGCATCATTCTTCGGTGTGGCTACAGCTTCTATCCACTTCGAGACGTAATCCACAGCTAAAAGTATATAAAGATTTCCATTTGAGTTTACAAATGGGCCCATGAAATCTATTCCCCACACATCGAAGATCTCCACCTCTAGAATATTAGTCAGTGGCATGCTATCCCCTCGATTGATGTTTCCCGTTCTTTGACATCTATCGCAACATTTTGCGAACCTATGAGCATCCTTAAATAGTGTTGGCCAATAGAAGCCAGCCTCTAGGACTTTTATTGCCGATCTCTCTCCCATAAAATGTCCACCATAAGGTGAAGCATGACATTTTGCTAGGATACCTTGTACTTCTACCTCCGGGATGCATCTGCGGATCACTTGGTCAGCACAAATCTTAAACAGATACGGATCATCCCATATGTAAGATTTCACCTGGTGGAGAAACCTTTTTCTTCGTTGATAGTCCATGTCTGGGGGAAATATATTGCTCACTATGTAGTTCACAATGTCTGCATACCATGACATACTCGCCTCAGATATTGCCAGCAACCTCTCATCAGGAAAATTCTCTCTAATCTCTATGTCTACATCTTTCTCACATTCGTACTCCAGACGTGATAAGTGGTCCGCTACCGGATTCTCCGCTCCCTTACGATCTTTAATCTCTAAGTCGAACTCTTGCAAGAGGAGAACCCACCTAATCAGTCTAGGTTTAGCGTCTTTTTTCTCCACTAAAAATCGAATTGCTGCATGGTCCGTATAAACAATCACCTTAGAAGCTACCAAGTAGGATCGAAATTTGTCAAAAGCGAAAATGACTGCTAATAACTCCTTCTCGGTAGTTGTGTAGTTTACTTGTGCATCAATCAACGTCTTACTAACATAGTAGATTGTGTGAAAGACCTTGTCACGCACTTGTCCTAAAACCGCGCCCACAGCAAATTAGTTGCTAGCATCGCACATAATGGTAAATGGTAAAGACCAATCGGGTGAAATAATAATGGGTGAAGAAATCAGCCTTTGCTTCAAAGAATGAAAGGCGGCTAGACATTCCTCATCAAAGTTAAAATGTGAATCTTTTTCTAATAAATGACTTAGTGGTTTAGAGATTTTAGAAAAATCCTTAATGAAACGACGGTAGAAGCCGGCGTGTCCTAAAAAACTTCGCACTCCCTTAACATTAGTTGGTGGAGGCAATTTCTCTATAACCTCTGTCTTTGCACGATCTACTTCCAATCCCTTCTTTGACACCTTGTGTCCTAAAACAATTCCTTCTTTGACCATAAAGTGACATTTTTCCCAATTTAGGATCAAATTAGTTTGAATGCACTTATCCAAAGCTTTCTTCAACACTTTCAGACATTCATCAAATGATCTCCCAAATACTGAAAAATCATCCATAAAGATCTCGATCCCCTCATCAATCAGATCAGTAAAAATAGCGATCATGCAGCGCTGGAATGTTCCAGGAGCGTTACACAATCCAAAGGGCATTTTCCTAAATGCAAATGTCCCAAAAGGACAGGTGAATGTAGTCTTCTCCTGATCCTCGGGAGCTACCATGATTTGATTATACCCCGAGTAACCATCTAAGAAACAGAAATACTCATTTCCTGCTAACCTATCAAGAACCTGATCGAGAAATGGGAGTGGGAAATGATCTTTCCTAGTCGCCTTATTCAACTTTCGATAATCCATACAAATCCGCCATCCAGTTACCGTTCTAGTGGGGATCAACTCGTTGCTCTCATTCTTAACTACCGTAATGCCCCCCTTCTTTGGCACACATTGAACAGGACTTACCCACCGGCTGTTGGAGATAGGATAAATAATACCCGCATCCAACCATTTGATTATCTCCTTCTTGACCACTTCTTTCATCGGTGGGCTAAGTCTTCGTTGGTGTTCAACTGACTCTTTTGCTTCTTCTTCCAAAAGAATTTTGTGCATACAAATTGAGGGACTTATCCCTCTAATATCTGCAATGGTCCACCCCATTGCTCCTTTATACTCACGGAGAACCTCAAGCAATTTCTCTTCATTTTCCTTAACTAAAGATGCATCTATAATAACCGGTAGTGTGTTATCCTTACCTAGAAAAACATACTTTAAGTTTTCGGGTAGCGGTTTCAATTCAAGTGTAGGTGGCTCTAAGATAGAAGGCTTCATGACCTTAGACTCACTTGGTCTACTTATTAACTCAAACATGTTAGCATTTGGTATATGCTCATAAATACTTAAAGCTTCTACAGTTTCCGTTAAGTCCGAGTCCTCTTCTATTTCTTCATTTATTAACACACTCAGGATTTTACGCTCCCAATCATTCTCATCATACATCATACGTGTAGGTGCATTCACTTCCTCAATAGAAAAACACTCCTCCTTATCATCCGGAAATTTCATAGCCTTGAGGATGTTGAATGTCACATTCTCATCATTAACTCTCATCGTAAGCTCACCCTTCTGGACGTCAATGAGTGTTCGTCCGGTGGCCAAGAATGGTCTACCAAGAATGATGGGGACATCCTTGTCCTCATCCATATCAAGTACCACAAAATCGGCGGGGAAAATGAATCTATCCACCTTAACCAATACGTCCTCTACAATTCCCTTTGGAAATGCTAGAGACCTATCGGCCAACTGTAGAGTCAGAGATGTAGGTGTGATCTCCCCTAAACCAAACTTCTTATAGATAGATAAAGGCATCAGATTAATGCTCGCCCCAAGGTCACATAGAGCTCTCCCAACAAAGTTTAAACCGATAGAACAAGGAATTGTGAAGCTACCGGGGTCCTTAAGCTTGGGTGGCAACTTCTTCTGCAATATAGCACTACACTCCTCAGTCAACGCCACTATCTCTTTATCAACAAATTTTCTTTTCTTTGCCAAGATATCCTTCATAAACTTGGCATAACTTGGCATTTGCTCAAGAGCCTCAACAAATGGGATATTTATAGTTAACTTTTTGAAAATCTCCATAAACTTTTGGAATTGTGTGTCAAGTTTGGATTTAACAAGTCTAGCCGGAAATGGGGGTGGTGGATAAACTACTTCTTTCTTTTGATTTAGTTTCTCTTTTTGTTTATTTCCCATCTCATTTTTCTCACCCAACTTGTCCTTCTCTAATATGCTCAACTCACTTGGCTTCTTACTCGTCTCTTCACCCCTAACTTTCTCAAGCAACCCCTCCGCACTTGGGATCTCTACACCACTCCTTAGTGCAATAGCCTTGCAATGGTTATTATGATTATCTTTTGTTGGATTGGGTGTGGTATCAGAAGGTAGAGTTCCAATGGGCCTTTGACTTAATGAATTTGCAAGTTGACCCATAGTAGTTTCTAGTGATCTTAACGTTGATTCTATTCCTACCATTTTTGAGTCATACTTTTGGAACATGCCTAAGATAAACTCATCAGTCACCTTCCTTTGGTTTACTTGTTGGGGTTGAGAGTTGTTATTGATAGGTAGTTGATTCATATTTTGATTAAAACCTTGTGGTTGATTCATCCCTTGATTATTCTTCCAGGAAAAATTTGGATGATTTCGCCACTCGGGGTGATAATGATTGGCAAATCCTGGCGGAATTTGTCTTGGTTGCCCTCCCACATAATTTGCTTCTTCAGTTATTTGATTTAGTTGTTCAACTGTGAGCGTGGCACTAGTTGTAGGGGTTGAGAGTGAATCTAATCTTTTGTTAATTAAATTGAACTGCGACGCCATCTGAGCGGCCAACAAAATGATTTGGTCCACCTGATGGACTCCCGCTGGATTACTATTAGTTTGTCTCTCGTATGCTTGATAATTATTAGATGTTAAGTCTTCTAAAATAGCATATGCGTCTTCAGGATACTTCTTCATTAATGAGCCCCCAGCGGCTCCATCGACTAAAATCATGGTTGCAGTTTGCAGCCCATTGTAAAATGTGGACACCTGCTGGTGTTGGTGCAACCCATGATGAGGACATTTTCTCAACAGCTCTTTAAAACGTTCCCATGCGTCGTAAAGAGTTTCCCCGTTACCTTGTAAAAATGTTGTAATATCCCTTTTCAGTTTTGCAGTCTTAGAGGGTGGAAAATATTTGTTCAGGAATCTATCGACTAGTTCGTCCCATGTGGTGATACACTCATGTGGTAACGAGTCTAACCAATCCTTAGCTCTACCCTCTAAGGAGAACGGAAATGCTCTCAACAGGATTGCATCTTCCGATGCTCCATTAAACTTAAACATATCGCAAATTGCTAAGAAGGTTCGTAAGTGGGAATTTGCATCTTCATGACCTAGACCCCCAAACTTATTGTTTTGCACTTGTTGCATAATTAGTGGGTCCATTTTAAAATTGTTAGCAGCAATTGCTGGTCGAGCAATGCTGAAGTGCAAACCTCCCCTTAGAGGTGTGTTATAATCATGACAAGTCATACGTGGTGGTGCTGGCGGTTGGGCATTTTGCTCAACCTGACCATCATTATTATTAACATTATTTGGCTCAGGATCATTCATCGCAGGATGAATAATGTTAACGGTCCTAAAGTTTCTCCTGTTTCGTCTACAGGTACGCTCAATTTCAGAATTCAACGGCAATAATTCTACTTGCCTATATCTGGACATACACAGACCAGTATTCAAATAGACGAATAAATTAAAACAAATAACACGAACAAACAAATGCTTGATCTCTAAGTACTAAGGTTTCACAAATATTGTGAGAAATAAAACACTAAATTAGCGCGCTTCCCCGGCAACGGCGCCAAAAACTTGATGCGCCCGTGAAAGGTGTATATAAATACGCAAGTGCACGTGCCGTACAAGTAATAAAATGATGAGAAAGTGATCGTTCCCACGAGAAAGTGCTTAACTTAGCGCTCACAAATATTAATTCTGTCTTTTCTCTAAATTCAAGCAAGTAATAATGATTGATAGAAAAACTTAAATAGTGCAAAAGAAAATAACTACAATTCTAGTTACGGTTACTTAAATTACTTTTACTTCACTTGGAAAGATAGTCCCGCATGTGATTTTCCCTTGTTATGATGACAACGAACAAAAGTGATAATTTATGAAGTATTGATGATTCTCTTGCAACGATTCTAAAATGGATAACTTTATCTCTCGATCTCCATTATCCGTTTATTCCAAAATCCTCTAGTCGTCTCCAACTTAGATGAGATTAAAATAACATGAAGCGCTAGAATCACGGTTGCTAATTCAAGAGGAGATCTCTCACTCTCTTGGAATTATATTAAGATTTATGATACACTTTCAACGCTCCTCTCTCGAATCTCGCGATGAAGTATAAATACGGAAGTTTGGTTAAAAACTACACGACTCCTCTCTCGAATATCGCCGTGCAAAACAAACGTTCATCTAGCCCAACTCATCTCTCGAATTTTTGCCAAGCACTTTAAAGATGAAACTTAAACCAAAATCCCAAGAATAGATCATAAATTTAATAAAGATTAACATCAACACATTCACAAATTATAAATGAAAATCAAGTCATCATCATAACTAAGGTACTCCACACATGCAAGACTTAGGAATTTAGTTCATGAAGGAAGAGAGAAACCACAAATCAAAGTAGATCTTACAAGACATGATCCAGGAAATTAAAACGATGTAGAAGAGTTTTTCCCTTTCTCCAAACCCTAGCCGAAAACCTTCAAGAGGAAGAAGAAGACCTCCAAAGTTCTCTCCCCTCTATTCCGCGTTCTCCTACAAGAATCATCCCCCCTTAGTGCTTTAATTTCGTGCTCATAACTTCCTTTCCAAAACTGAAAGGGATGCCTCCTTTGAAATTTCAAATAGGCGCCAATTTTAAAAGGGCGCTGATATTAGCACTACAGTTTTGGCTACCCGCACTAACGGCTAACCGCAAGCATCATATTGCGAATTGGCTATCCGCAAGCATTTTTTTTATTTACACACCAATATCAATTTTTTTTTTGATTGAACAAGAGCATTGAAATTTCTCTGAACAGCTATCAGATGTGAATATAATATAAAGACACATTTAGACAAAAAAAATTGATTTGAAAGAGGAGAAAAGATGACGTCTGATGTCTTACCATCCTTCTATCAATCATGGAGCATCCATCAGCGCAGAGTAAGGTGGGAAATGTTTCAAATCCCTCCGATAAGCACAAATTAAGTATAAGCCGCATCCCCTTCTGACATTCCGGCGAATCTGCAAGAGATAGATCGCCGGTGGACTTGGTATATGCCCTCAGTAGAATAATCCACCAGAATCCGGAATCGACGGGCGCGACTTGACCAATCGCACTCTCGCCGAAGTCGGCAACTACGGTATCAACTTGCCTGAGAGGATCGTGAAGAACTTTGAAGCTCGCCGGCATGACGCCCTGCCCCAGTTGGAACCGATCGACCCGCTTTTCCCAGCCTTGAAGAAGGAGAGTTTTGAGGAGGAAATTCTTCACTATCTCCGGTTCGCCGTTCATTAGAAAAGCTGGAGCACTCGGGACAAAATCACGAAGAAACACCTGCAAGTCAAGTGAATGTCGCATCAAAGCAATCCGTGAACTGAACTAGAAACTTGTTTTCCCCTTCCACCGATCGATTGGGAGAAGAGGGACGGCGGCGGAATCGCGAGTTGGGGAAGAAGGGCTGCAGTGCGAACAGGGACAGTGCGGTTATCAGGAAATAAAATCCTAAATATTATTAGATTTGTAGTGCGATTAGCAGAAATTGCAGTGCGGTTATCACGCCCCTTTTAAAATTCAAAATCTGAATTTCGCCGCCACGTTGCAACCTGCTAATTTTAGACGTTGCAACCTATTTTCTGCATCAGCAATAAATGATCCATTGCTTCTCCAACTTGAATCCTTTGACCAACCTTTGATAGAAAACCATGGAAAATGACCATAATTAGTCCAATATTGATTAATAAGATATTTAAACATATTTAAACATATTTACTATAATTGGGGATTATTTTCCTCTTTTTAATGAAAATTAGAATAAAATAAGTAGGGAAATAACTTCCTTTTGGGAAGTTATCAGCACCCTTATTCGTCTCGTCCTTCAGGTCATAAGGACCCCACCCCAGGTCAGTTCACTCACCTGCCCCTATCGCACTCGCATATTTTACCGCTACTGACCTAGTTGTGACTTTGCAGGCTATCGGGAAGCCTCCCCCTTTGATTCTTACATCGAGGGGGAAGAGGGGACGCTCTCGCCTCTCCCTTCCTCTGGGGATCTCGCTGACTTTCTGGGCGACTCCTCAGATCACGCGACCCTGAAGGAGCGGATCGCGGAGGTCTTGGGGAAGCTCATCCACATCCAGCAGAACGTCGCCGGCCAGGTGGACGACGTGCGGCTGAGAGTCGCGCGTGAGTTAAAGGACCTCCAGCGGGACTACTTGCGCATTCTCGCAACGGTGGAGCGCCTGGGGGGTGAAGGAGGGGAGTTGTCTCCCGAAAGACACGCCGCGCGAGCCCGGGACCAACTCCAACTGGCTTCCCATAAGATCACCAACATGCTCGCATATTACCGCCCGCGAATGCCTCTGGAACCTGGGTCGCGAAAGCGAGGTCGGTGGGTCTGGGAGGAGTATTGAGCTAGTCTTCATTCGCCCTTCTTGTAATTCTTCTATTTTTTGTACCGCGGATGCTGAACTTTTATTTCTGTTTGTAATAATCTTATGCCCTGTGTTTTGTGAATGCTCTATTCCTTGTCTTTTATTTCCTATATCTTGCTTGGATATTACCGAATGCTTTCTTAACCTCTTTCGCGTAGTCGATGAGCGAATAGCCACAGGGCATTTGTCATTAATGGGCGAGAGGGGTCGGCCCGGGTTCCGAGGCGTCGGGAAGGCGCGATTGCTATCCGCACACCCGTTACCTCGAAAGCCCAAACGCCGTTTAGCCCCTCTATAAATAGGCCTTTCAACCACCGTATTAAATACCTTACCATCCGCTCCCTCTCTTTCCTCGCGCTAGCACTCGCGCTTCTCTCTTCTTCTGCTGCTCCCTTATCCTTCGTCACTCGCGAAATGGGTGGTGATGCGGAAGGAAGGGCCAGGTGTGCCAGCGCGTTCGTCAACCATACCTTCGATTCATGCGACCTCTCCGATGAGGCTTACTTGACTGCGGTCGCGGATTACATTCCGCCAGGGTTCGAGGCGCGAAAGCCCAGGCCGGACGAGCGCCTAAACTCCATCTCGCCATGTGCTCTCGCGATCCCGCTAGAACACTTCGAGGTGGGGTTTCACCTTCCCATCTGGCCGGAACTCCGTCAGACCTTCAGGTACTATGGAGTCGTGCCCGGCCAGCTCAACCCCAACTCCATCGCCACGCTGGTCGGGTACGCGAGCTATCTGCGAGAAGAGGGGATCGAGTTCTTGCTGCCCGTCTTCCGCAAGCTTTACACCTTCCGCTGCACCAACGACATCTCGTTCTTCTCGGGTTTAAACCCACTCAAGCACTACGGGCTCCCGAACAAGAACCACGACTGGGTTCGGCGCTTCCTCTTTGTCAGCGGGAACCTGGGAAACACACTTCTCGCCCCAGTGCAGGAGGAGGAGTCAACCTTCCGCCCCCCGACCCTAGGGGGGCACGAGGCCAAACTCCACCAATACATCTTGGAGCACGGGATGGACCTCGTCTATCTCCGGCGAAACGTCAACTCGCTCCCGCTCATTCCGCAGAGCGAGGGTAAGTCTTTGGGACTTCGTTCGTTTCGGCCTTGTGATTCTCATACCATTCGCTAAATCATTCGCAATATTATGCAGGCGTGCGTAGCCTCCCCCTTCATCCGTCGCGTCCCTCTGGGGCTTCCGTGTCCTTCGCACAGGCCGCCGCGGATGCCTGTCGAGAGGAACCCTCCTCCTCCAAGCCTAGCAGAAAGAAGCGAAAACCTGGGGCGCTGACTTCCTCCTCCTCCAAGAAATCAAAAAATCCCCCCTCCGCCAAGGGGAAGGGGGTCTTGGACGAGACCCTAGGGGCGAGTGCTCAGACTCAAACCCTGGGGGTGGGTGCGCCAGGTGAGACTACCCTTCGCGCGGGATCATCGTTGCCGCCGCCTCCATTGCCCAGGGACCACCGGAACTTCCCCAGCGGCGAGAAGTACGTGGACCCCTCAGGGGCTCCCCTGGTAAAGTGGGACATGAACGTCAACAGGGTCTCGCTCTCCACCCTCCACCCGTCGTGGATAGAGAGCGACCTCGCCAGTGGTGAGGCTTATGCCATCGCGTATGCCCTCTACGGCCGGGAAGATGCTGAAGTCTATGATGCCGAGACGACTCAGGTTCTCGCCCATGAGACCGCCAGGGCCATGCTGCGGGCGCTCGAGCTCGCGCATATGTCTTCGCGCCGGAGCATCAAACTGGCGCGGAGCTTGGCGGAGGTTGAGGAGTCCAGGACCATCGTTTCTGCCGAGGCGCAGGAACTCATGACGAAGTTGGCAGCTGCGGAAGCCCTTCTCGCCAGCCGCCCCGTTGCAGAGGTATACATTTTCTCCCTCCCCGCGAGTGACCCGTTGCCGATTGATGCACCTTCTTCTTACCACCTTTGTTATTATTTTTAGGACACCACAGTTGCTGAGATGCTTCGTGCTCGGGTGGCCGGCCTTGAGGACGAAGTCCGGCTGGTTAAGGCCGAGGCCCAGCGGTCGCGAGAAGCCGAGGTCTCGGCACTCGCCTTGGGTAGTGGGGGGCACTTCTACCCCCACCACGAGCTGGAGCAATTGATGCAGGAGAACGCCCAGAGCGCCGTGAAGCACGCGCTGCAGGTGTTGCGGTAGGCTGGGTACCTGAAGGAGGAGGCCGAATGCCTCTCTGCCCGACAGGTCGTCCCCGAGCTCTTCATTCCGATCCCCTTCCCGGAAGATGAGGACGGCGAGCCACGAGAAGACGCCCTCCTACCGGATTCGGGCGAGAGCAATAGATCTTCTGGCGAGAAACCTGCCGACCCCTGAGATGGGCCCTGTGTTTTTTGCTGTTTTTTACTTAAACCTTTTGAATGTAATCACGAACGGGGCGAGTGCCCTTGAAAGATATGTATATTGATCACAATTTTTGTGTTATCTCCATTTTTTTCTCATTTGCTGTTATGTCTCGCTAGGCTCATTAGAACGTTAATTCTTTCTCATTCGCCGCTATATCTCGCTAGGCTCATTAGGACGTTAATTCTTTCTCATTCGCCGCTATATCTCGCTAGGCTCATTAGGACGTTAAGCCGTAGTGCGACTGTCCCGGGCACCCAGCGAATGCTCGAGGATGTCCTAGGCGTGTCGCCCCTCTTCGCCTTCCCGCTTCCTGCCCCACTCGCACCTCCTTACCATTCGCCCAAACCGGGGTTTCGCTTAGGTAGTCATGAAAGTGAAGTGAGGTCACCTCTCCAGCGCGTGGTCTATGCGAGTGCTCTTGAGGTCACCCTTTGAGAATTTTGAACCTGCCACCGAGTGAGCCTTCGGACCTGCCAGCTAGATGAGAGCCTGGACAGCGGGTCTGCTCGGGGCCTTCTTCTCTTTCACATAGAACCTGCCTCCGAGTGAGCCTTCGGACCTGCCAGCTAGGTGAGAGCCTGGACAGCGGGTCTGCTCGGGGCCTTCTTGTCTTCCACATAGAACCTGCCTCCGAGTGAGCCTTCGGACCTGCCAGCTAGATGAGAGCCTGGACAGCGGGTCTGCTCGGGGCCTTCTTCTCTTTCACATAGAACCTGCCTCCGAGTGAGCCTTTGGACCTGCCAGCTAGATGAGAGCCTGGACAGCGGGTCTGCTCGGGGCCTTCTTGTCTTCCACATAGAACCTGCCTCCGAGTGAGCCTTCGAACCTGCCAGCTAGATGAGAGCCTGGACAGCGGGTCTGCTCGGGGCCTTCTTCTCTTTCACATAGAACCTGCCTCCGAGTGAGCCTTCGGACCTGCCAGCTAGATGAGAGCCTGGGCAGCGGGTCTGCTCGGGGCCTTCTTGTCTTTCACATAGAACCTGCCTCCGAGTGAGCCTTCGGACCTGCCAGCTAGATGAGAGCCTGGACAGCGGGTCTGCTCGGGGCCTTCTTGTCTTTCACATAGAACCTGCCTCCGAGTGAGCCTTCGGACCTGCCAGCTAGATGAGAGCCTGGATAGCGGGTCTGCTCGGGGCCTTCTTCTCTTTCACATAGAACCTGCCTCCGAGTGAGCCTTCAGACCTTCCAGCTAGATGAGAGCCTGGACAGCGGGTCTGCTCGGGGCCTTCTTGTCTTCCACATAGAACCTGCCTCCGAGTGAGCCTTCGGACCTGCCAGCTAGATGAGAGCCTGGACAGCGGGTCTGCTCGGGGACTTCTTGTCTTTCATATAGAACCTGCCTCCGAGTCAGCCTTCGGACCTGCCAGCTAGATGAGAGCCTGCACAGCGGGTCTGCTCGGGGCCTTCTTGTCTTTCACATAGAACCTGCCTCCGAGTGAGCCTTCAGACCTGCCAGCTAGATGAGAGCCTGGACAGCGGGTCTGCTCGGGGCCTTCTTGTCTTTCACATAGAACCTGCCTCCGAGCGAGCCTTCGGACCTGCCAGCTAGATGAGAGCCTGGACAGCGGGTCTGCTCGGGGCCACTTTTGGAGCGTTCGGGGTTTTTTCTCCAAACTGCAGTATCAATCTCAAGCACATACGTTAAACAAAATATTCTTATTTCAAAACATTTTTATTACATAGTTTCAGGGATAGAAACGTTTAAGATCGTCACCACTCCATGTGTGGCTGAGAGGTTGACCCTCCACATTCTGAAGGCGATACCCCCCAGACTTTAGTGCCTCTTCCACGACATAGGGGCCTTCCCAGTTGGGGTTAAGTTTTCCCACCGCGGCGGACCTTCCGGCCGCGTCGACCTTCTTGAGCACCAGATCTCCCTTCTCGAACTGCTTGACCCTGACGTGCTTATCGAAATACTTGGCCATCCGCTGTTTGACCTCTTCTTGGCGAATGGCTGCCAGGTCCCGAGCTTCTTCGATGAGGTCGAGGGAGAGCCGCAACTCCACCTCGTTTTCGGCTCTCCAATCTTCCTCTCCGCTTGCGGCGGCCTTTACCCGTGGTGTCATAACTTCAAACTCTACGGGGATGACGGCCTCGCAGCCGTGAGAGAGCTTGAAAGGGGTCTCTCCCGTGCCGGTGTTGGGGGTAGTTCTTAGGGCCCACAAGACCGATGGAAGCTGTTCCACCCAATTGCCCTTCAGATTTTCCACCTTCTTCTTGAGCAGGTTCACGATGACCTTGTTTGCCGCCTCCACCTGCCCGTTGCTCCTGCGATGGTAAACGGATGCGAACCTGAGGTCTATCCCCAGCTGGCCACAGAAGCTGATGAACTCCTCTCTTGCGAACTGCGGACCATTATCCGTGACTATGGCCTGTGGAAGCCCATGTCGACAAATGATCTCCCCCCATACGAAGTTGCGGATTACCTGGGAGGTGATCTTAGCCAACGCCTTGACCTCCAACCACTTTGAGAAGTAGTCAATCATGACTAGGAGAAACCTCCTCTGCCCACTAGCCTGGGGGAAGGGTCCTACCAGGTCCATCCCCCATATGGCGAATGGCCAGGGTGTCGTGATACTCTTTAGCCTCTGAGCTGGCATGAGCTAAAGCGGGGCGAACATTTGGCACTTCTTGGCGAAGGCTGCCGCGTCTTTACTTAGGGTTGGCCAGAAGTACCCCTGCCTCATTATTCTTGCCTCCAACATCCGGCTCCCCGAGTGGCTGCCGCACTCGCCGGAGTGAACTTCCTCCAAGATCCTTGGGACCTCCTCCTCTGAAATGCATCGGGCCAGGAGGCCCTAGAGGGTCTTCCGATACAAGTCCCCCTCGTGGAGCACGTAGTAGGCGGACTTATATCGGAAGCGCCTCTGGTCCGGAACCTCCTCCAGAAATTTTCCTGTTGCAAGGAAGGTGACGAAGGGATCCTTCCGGGAGGGCCGCTGCTCTACTTCCATGAGTTCTCCCTCCTCAATCGAAGGGCGGAATAGGTCCGTCAGGGTCCCCCCGGCCCGAGGACCGGATTTGGCCAACCGATCCTCCGGGGTGCTCTCCTCCCGCGGGACGTGCCGGATGGAGAAAGTTTTGAACGTTCCTACGAGACCTCTCACTTTGGCCAAGTACTTTATGAGCGCAGGCTCCCTCGTCTCGAACTCTCCCCTGATCTGAGAGGCTATTACCATTGAGTCGGTGAGGACCTCCACGTCATGGACTCCGAGCTCCTGGGCCAACCGTAGACCGGCGATCACCGCCTCATACTCCGCCTGGTTGTTGGTGATTGGGAAGTGTATCACTAGTGTCTGCTCGATCTTTACTCCTTGGGGACTCTCCAGCACCACCCCTCCTCCGAGTGAATTCTTGCCCGAAGCCCCGTCCACCAGCAGCTTCCACGGAACGTGACGAGGGGCTCCATCTTCCTTCATCTCGGCCACGTAATCAGTCATGAAATCAGCCACCACCTGCGCCTTCATGGATAGTCGAGGGACGAAGGTAATGTTGAATTCACTTAGCTCTATCGACCATTTTGCGAGCCTTCCCGAATGCTCCACTCCTTCGAAGATCTGGCGGAGAGGGTGGTCCGTCACTACTTGAATTGAATGGGCCTGGAAGTATGGCCTGAGCTTCCTTGCTGCGACGACCAGAGCAAAGGCCAACTTCTCCAAAATCGGGTATCTGAGCTCTACTTCCCTCAGGACCCTGCTCACGTAGTAGACGGGCAGTTGCTTCTTGCCTTCCTCCCGAACCAGGACGGAGCTCACGGCCTCTGTCCCGACCCCGAGATATAGATATAGATCCTCCCCCTCTTTGGGACCTTGGAGCAGTGGAGCCTTGGTGAGTTGGCTCTTCAAGGCCTGGAAGGCCTCCTCGCATTCTTTTGTAAATTCAAACTTCTGGTTACCTCGCAATGTTCTGAAAAAGGGGGAGCATTTCTCCCCGGCTCGGGAGAGAAACCTGCTCAGCCCCGCAAGTCTCCCGGTCAAGCGCTGAACTTCCTTGGCATTCCGTGGCGACCCCAGCTCCATTATGTCCTTAACCTTGTCCGGGTTAGGTTCTACCCCCCATGGGGTGAGAAGATGCCCCAGGAATTTCCCCTTACTCCCCGAACACACACTTCAGGGGGTTCAGGCGCATCTTGTACTTGCGTAGGGTGGCGAAGGTCTCCTCGAGGTCCTGGATGTGAGAGTTCACGCACTTGCTCTTCACCATAAGGTCGTCCACGTAGACCTCCAGGTTCCTTCCCCTTTGCTCCCTAAATACCCGGTCCATCATCTTCAGGTAGGTTGCTCCTGCATTTTTCAACCCGAAGGGCATCATCTTATAACAGTAGCATCCCTCCCTGGTGATGAACGAGACGTCTTTGACGTCTGGGGGGTGCATCCTGATCTGGTGATAACCTGAAAAAGCATCCAAAAAACTCATCACAGAAAAACCGACGCCTGAGTCAACCAGCGCGTCGATCCGAGGCAAGGGATTGCAATCCTTAGGGCAGGCCTTATTTAACAATGAAAAATCCACACACATGCGCCAGCGGCCATCGGCCTTTTTTACCATTACGACGTTGGAGACCCAGCCTGGGTACTGGATCTCCGATACAAAACCTGCTTCGAGGAGTTTTGCCACCTCCTCGCGGATGGGTCCTTCGAGCTTGCTGGCGAAGGTCCTTCTCTTATGCCGGATGGGACGGGCTTCCGGATCGAGGTTGAGACGATGGCAAGCCACGTCCGCCTCGATGCCTGGCATATCAGCTGCGCTCCATGCGAAGACATCCACGTTCTTCTGGATGCACTCCAGTATCTTCACCCTGTCCTCCGGGCCGAGGCCCCCGCTGATCCGCACCTCTTTCACCCTCCCCTCCTGGGTGAGAACCTCCATCTCCACCACCTCTTCTGCCGCCTCGAGCCGGGCTGGCTCTTCCCACTGGCCCTTTGCTTTTCGCCCATCTATCCGGGCCTCTTCCTATGTGACTCCTTCCGCCTCCACCGGCTCGACTTCCTGCTCCTCACGAGCGACCTCCATCAACTCGACCTCCTGCTCCTCACGAGCGACCTCCATCAACTCGACCTCCTGCTCCTCACGAGCGACCTCCATCAACTCGACCTCCTGCTCCTTGCGAGCGACCTCCATCAACTCGACCTCCTGCTCCTTGCGAGCGACCTCCATGTTCTCCTCTCGGGCATCGCCCTCTCCTCCTACTTCTCTCTTCTCCACTTCTTCTCCTGGCCCCTCCGGCCTCGCCATCTCCTCATCCATCTTCTTAGCATCCGCCATCCAAGAGATGGTGTTGACGGCAGTCACATAGCACTGTCTCGCCACCTTAGCATCTCCTCGGATGCGGACCTGGACTCCTCCACTATGGAGCTTTAAGCACTGATGGTACGATGAGGGCACGCACCGGAAAGCACTAATGAGGGGGCGTCCGAAAATGGCGTTATAGCAGCTCGGAGCGTCCACAATGACGAACCGGCAGTTTCTTGGGACTCCTCCTAGCGTCACCTGGAGACCAACACCTCCCTCGACCTCCTTCCACTCTCCTGAGAAACC
Source organism: Dactylorhiza incarnata (assembly GCA_033032865.1). NCBI lineage: Eukaryota > Viridiplantae > Streptophyta > Magnoliopsida > Asparagales > Orchidaceae > Dactylorhiza > Dactylorhiza incarnata. Next base: position 2,579,696 of record JAWHQI010000229.1, on the reverse strand, counting down.
AAACAACGGTCCGTCGGAGGCCTGCACCCTCTTCTTTTCCACCTCCATTACGTCGAAGGCCTTCTTGAAGATCACGTTCACTGAGCTCCCGTTATCTACCAGGATCCGGGAGACCGTGAAATTTTCAATCGCCGTCTGAATCACCAGGGCGTCGCAGAATGGATCCTCATAATCTGGCATGTCTTCCGAGGAGAAGGTGAGCTTCTCCGAGAGGGGTGGGGTCTGGGAAGTCGACACGACGTCCCTTCGGAACATCGCCTGGAAGCTCCTCTTGCGAGAGGCCTCTATCCCAACCCCTCCATGAATCACCCCGATTCCCCCTGGTTCCTGTATCCGCCCTGTCCTCGCATCGGTCTTCTTCCGCCTCCGGGAGCATTTCCTCGATCCTGGCCTGCTGCCGCCGTGGCTGACCTCTCTCTCTCATCTCCAAGAATTCTGGGCAGGTGGTGGTCGCGTGACCTTCTTCCTGATGAAAGTCACAATAAGGCAACGCCACCCTGCCCCCTCTCCCTGCTCTTCCTCTTCCTCCTCTTCCTCGGCCTACTGCCATAGCTTGCTCCCTTGGGGGGTGAGGGGGTCTGGGACCCTGCCTCCACCCCGGATTCATTCCTCCCGCTTCTCTTCCTTGGTACCCCTCTTCTTGACCTCTCGCCGGTCCTTCCTGGTGCCTCCAGCCCAACCTGTTGTTGGGCTCCTGATTCCTCCAATTCCGAGGCGGTCTTTCGAACCCTTGACCCCTGGGTTCATCTCGCCTTCTTCCTTCTTGCGGCCTCACCTCGGGCTCGCTCATCTTTGCCAACCTCCTGTAGAACTCTGGGTTGGCCGCCTCCCCTTCAATCTCTTCTGTTGCTCGCTCCATCAATTCTTCAAAGGATGAAGGAGGCCTTCTTTTCAGGTCCATCTTGAAGAACCCGTCTCGCAACCCTACGATGAACGCCATCTGGAGGGCGAATCCCGGCACCTCCTGCACAAGGTGTATCTCCTCCTGGAACCTATCCACGTAATGTGCCAGGGACTCTCCCTCCCTCTGCCTGATCTTGAAGAGAGCCTCCGCATCCTTCTTCCTCTTTTTTGACGTCGAGAAGCGTAGCCGAAAGCTTCGGCGCAGATCATCGAACATGTAGATGGAACCCGCGGAAAGCTGGTGGAACCAGTCCCTTGCTTTCTCCTTCAGGGTGGTTGCGAAGAGTCGGCATTGAAAAACATCCGACATGGGAAGGATTGATGTCATGTCCTCAAACCACTGCAGGTGCACGACTGGATCCTCCTTGCCGGTGTAGTAGGACATCTCCGGCCCATGAAACCCCTCTGGCACTGGGGTCGAGAGGATCATCTCGCAAAAGGGGCTCCCTTCCCCTGCTCGGCGAATGGTCTTCTCGCGCGGACCCAACTCGCACACCTCAGCACTCGCCGGACTGCTGAACAGCTGCCGCCCCGGGAGATCTCGCGCACTTCTTTCTGCTGGCACCTCCTTCCCCAGGCCGCTGCCCCGGTGCGTTCTTGCCGATCTGCAGGGGTGGAACCACGGGGACTGCCGGGGTCTCGCACTCGCTCCTTGCTGCGAGAACTGTCTGCAGGACTTCTCGCTTGAACTTCTCAAACATCTCCAGCCACTCTCCTGTCGCGGGTGGCTGCGAGTGACCTGAGTCAGAACCATTCCCCCCATCTCCTGTCATCGAACCTAATTCAAGATTTTCCTTCACCGGCTACGGTCCACGCTCACCGCACCAAAAAATGTTGAAACCTGCAACAGGTCTCTTGAGTTCGGACCCACTGGGGGTGTAGCCGATGCTTACTTCTCCCTCACTAGACTCTCTTGACGGTGGATGTGAGAATATGAATAGACCCAAGGCTGAAGCGAGGAGGTCCCGCCACACACCCGGAAGATCTTAGAGAGCTTCCCCTCCCAAACCAGAGCTCAACCGGGCACCTTGGAGGGCACTAGCAGCCGACCAAAAACTAGCCTGGAGGAGAGGATTCTCTAAAATCGGATCTCCTCCAAGGTGCCCTTAAGGGTCTATTTATAGATTTTTCTAGGCTGGTCTGCAAATAACATGAATCCGCCTTTTAATTTTACTAACATCACCCCAAATTGGTCTGCTAACAGCCTAACTCCGCTGTTCTGAAGGGTTATTTGCAGCCCACCAGGGGTATTAGGGTCATTTCCCCCTCAAATCCTTCTGGGCGAGTGGTCCGTGAGGGCACCACTCGTTGGGGCACCCGCTTAGCTGGGCGAATGCCCACGCTTCCGGGCGAGTGGTCCGTGAGGGCACCACTCGCCTAGCTCCTTCTCTTCCGCAGCTTACCCCCACCGACCCGGGGGTACTTCCACCTCCTAGTCGGGGCGAATGATCTGGCTGACCCAGGTCTCGCCAGTTGGCTTGAGGGGCCCACTCGGCGAATACGGGTTGTACATGACCCAGTACAATTTGATATTAATCTTCTAGTTTTCAAATTTTGCTTCCATTAGGAGATATTTTATCATCATACTAAATATTCATCATAATTACATATATCAACATTAGTTATGCTGAAAAAGATTTAAAATATTTTTGGTATCAAAGATGATAATAATATGAACAACTATAATGACACATTGTAATCAAGTAAACCATTATAAAATGACTTATTATTATAATGATCTATTATAATAAAACTCATTGGACCACAAACTAAGACATTTATGAGAATAGTGATAATCTATAACATCATGAGTCAATTTAGAATGATATAAACAATACATTTCAAGATTTTTACATTGATAAGAGTAATGAAGCTTATTAAAGTAAATTATCACTTTGCTTTAGTATTGAATGAATGGTTTAACTTGCTTGATGAAAAATATAAGAATCTGTGAGTTAAGAAAAATTGAGAATATTGTTTGGTTGTTATTTTCATTAAGTTCGTTCCATGAATTCATCATAATGCTCTAATATTGATAAAATATTAGTCTATGAAGGCGTTTTTTGTGAGAAAGTGCGGCAACAATCAACTTTGACGGTTACATCGAAAACGTCGCTGAATCAATGACAATGATTGATCATCGTACCGTTGTCTTACTTCCTCTCTCTCTCTCCTTCCATTTTTTTTCTTCCTTTCCCTCTTTTTTCTTCCTCTCTCACCCTTTCCTTCTCCTCCCCCTCTTTTTTTCTCCCCTCTTTTTCTTTCTCTTCCCTCCCCCCTTTTTCCCCGTCATACCAGAGTAGAACCCGGCGACCCCCCCCCCCCCCACCCCCACCTAAGTTTACACGAAGGGGGTATTTTTGTGCATTGATGTTATGAAATGTAAATATTGAGCGGGGAGGTTTTTGAAATTTTGAAAATTAGAGAGGTGCGAGTTGTAATTAACTTCGAGGTGAGGTCCCAATAAATTACCCATTAAAATATTAATTTATTATGTTTTATGCAATTATTTATTTATATTCATATTTGAAGTAACAAACATTAAAAGTTAATATATTAGATAAATTAACTCAATTATTAAATATTGGATAATATGTATTATCATCGCTTATTTATTAAATATAGATAAATGATTAAATATTTGACTCAAAATATATTGGATAATATGTATTATCATCGCTTATTTATTTTATGTGTATGTAACTCATTCATGATAAATTACTAAATTTTCTTACTTATATAATGTTATTATAAACATAATGAAATCAGTGTGGTTCGGTAGTCTCGGTTTTTAGATGAAAACGGATCGGAACCGTGCGGTTTAAATGTCAGTATGGTTTGAGCGATTCGGCTCGATTTGGTCAGGTTCGGTTTTTCGTACATACCCATATCACTGGGGCATTACAGAGGTCTACATATTTGACGGAAGGTTACTCCTATCCCGAAAAAGCTTCGACAACACGAACACCGCCGACCACCAACTTGTGATTTTTGTTTTCCAAACACTCTCTTGCCTCATTCTTAATATGAATTTAATTATGAATTAGTGATTTCACTATAGTTTTTTAGTATATTTTGTTACTTTTGTCCATCATTTGTAAAGAAAGATATATAATCACTATCAATAATTCAATATTTAATTGTGTCTCAATTATTTATTCTGATAATTGGAAGCCGGGATATTTTAATGATGGTTTAAAGAATTTTAATAATCACCCTTCTAACTAATAATGCAGTACTAAAATAATTATATTAAGCTAAAATCTAAATGCCCTCTTCGCAAGCTATACTAGGGATATCCCTTGCACGAAGTTTAAAGACCTTTCAGCCCCCACAATTAATTCTGTATCTAAGCTCATTTTCAATTCATTTATCTCAGCATATCGCAGAAGCACGCACAATGAGTACAAAGTAAAACACATAATAAAAAAAAATTTGTTTCCTTAAAATCTTCGATTACATGGATATATCAATAGCCAAATTTTGTCTGCGAATAGTCAAGTTTGATCTAGGAATAACCAAATTTTGGCCTGCTTACACAAAAAGATAAAAATTGGGGGTCCAAGTGTCCCTTTGGCCCCCCTCTGAACCCGCGCGCCCATGACCATAAGTGAAGAGGAAAAATAAAACCGCATTATTCTATGCATGTGTTGTTTACACGGGATTCCGCGACCAGTAATTAATCATCTCTAGTCGGTCCGCGCGGCTAACATTTTGGTGACCGCACAACTCTCTCCAACAGCTCTAAAGGAAGGACATTGATCGTGCACCAGGCTAACCGCCGGTCCGCGCAGTCAGGTGTCTATTTTTTTTTCTTACTATTTGCACCCCATGTAAACTCTCATCCCAGCCTCGTTCTCCTGTACCCTGGGCAGCCCGTAATTTTAGAGTTTGCCCGTTTGGGCAAGCCCCTGCAACTATAAATATGGGTGAGCAGTATCCAGAAGGGACGTTGATTCGAATCCTCAATCTCGCCACCTGTGGAAGTGATCTCGAATCTAGTGCCTTCCCGGTCGCTTGATTGCCGATTAGCTTTTCTCTCTTGTAACCGCGTATTTTCAATCTATAAATTGTCTGCCGCAGCCCGCAAGTGGCATTTGCCGCAGCGTGTAAGTCTGGTCTCGCCGCCCCGCTGCCCTCTTTTTCTGCGATTCTTCCACTGGCAAGTAACCGACAACTCACAGTCCTCCCTCGGTGTCCATTAGCGTGAAGTTGCGGAAGTACAATTTTTGCACCAACACGTGCCACCATTTCTGCACATCCACACAGATACGGCTGCTAATAACCATATGAAGCAACTATCCATTAAAAGCCCCATGAATACACACCTCCTTAATAAACATGAATCCAGACACACATAAGAAATGAACAGAAAATTGATAAACTATTGTATTTAAAGCCCTCAAATCCCCATTCAACATGCTAAAACAGAAATGATGAAAAAGGAAAGCCAACTCCAAAACCCTAGTTTCAGTTATAATGAAATCCCACATCCAAGAAGAAGAAAAAAAGTGAGGAAAAGAGGAGGAAAAAGTGCTCTATCCCGGCACGAAAACCGGCCTCTGCAGTCGTCGGCTCAAGATATCCAAAAAAGAATCGCAGAAATATCATCGATAGTGTGTGAGAGAGAGGGGGGAGGGCGAGAGGTTGAATCGTCGTCACTGGAAGTTGCGAGCGAGAGTGGGAGAGAGGAAGGCTCCGTTTGGAACGACCTTTTTGCTTCGGTGAGTTTGGGCAAAAACTTCATCATCATAGAATGTATGTTTGACATGACAATAGTTATGACCGTCGTAAAAAAAAATAGTTTTGAACATAAAAGTGGATGAAGTTCGTTAGGTGAGGTCGGAATTTCACGAACGACGGTTCGTAACCACGGTTTGTAACCACTGTTCATGACCGCCACCGCAACGCCAAACAGCTAAATTAAATAATCAAGATTCAAGAATATTGTGAACTAGAACAAAATACAAATATAACCCTCAGCCATTTTTTTAAGGATAAATTTATTGGCAAACTTTTCCCCCTTCGTGAAACCGCGCCCAACCCCATACCTGATCGTGAGCCTATTCACGTCCTTCCTCGATGCCGACCTCCGCTCACCACTGCCGCTCGCCACTGCCGCTCGCCACCTCCGCAGATACTGGATCGCCACAATCATGTATCGCCAATGCCGATTCCTCCTTCCCCAAATCAATGTAATCTAATTTAATCGTTGATTCTGCTGTAATTTATCTGACATCGGAACTTGAGCTGCGAAGAAGACCGATTTCTCGCTAGCCTTCTTAAAGTCTTTTTTTTGCTTGCTTTCAGGTGGCTAATTCGCCTGATTTGGTCTCTATTGAAAAATTCTTTTCAATCGGATCGAGGTTTCATAGATGGGGGATCATGTCGTGTTGTGTGTGGATCGTCTAACAACTACTCAGGCGGCCGTGACGGTGCAAGCCGGAGAGCGCTCGCCTTCTTCTTCGGCGCCGGTGGAAAAGGTCGTTACAGAGGAGGAGGAGGAGCCTCTGATTCAGCTGGTTGAATGTCGCATTTGCCAGGATGAGGATCATGTCAAGAATCTCGAGACCCCCTGCGCTTGCAGAGGTAGCCTCAAGGTTTATCTTCAAATCCACCGTGCCTGTATTTCTTTTAATCACCAAAGTTTGAATTTTTCTATTGGTCTGCCATTAACATATTGGTCTGTCGTTAAATTTTTACGATCTACAATTAACAATGAACTGTCCGCATATTTTAGTTATGTGGTGAAAGTGAGATGGTTTTGTATTTGGTTCTCAACTTTATCATCTTTATTAGTTTTTTATTTTATTAATTTTAAATCATTTTATCGGCTTAAGTGCTTTGGACCTACATGTAGACTCTATTTGGGGGGACTTATTTTCACCGGTCTAGCGGTTACGACCGCATGAACCGGACCTTAATTAAGGTCCGGTTCATGCGGTCGTAACCGCTTGACCGGTGAAAATAAGTCCCCCCAAACGGAGCCGTAGTCTAGCGGGCAGGGCCAGGACCTACATGTGGTCAGCGTTAACCGCCACCCATATTGGATTAAAAAAATGGATGTTTATATTAGCACATGCAACAAATGACTATTGGCAGTCCAACAAAATGAAATTATATTTAATGAAAAAAAAACATCTATTTTCTCCCCAAATGTTAAATTAAATGAAAAATATTATTAAATTTCTGTAATTAAGCAAATTATTCAATTTTTTTTTAAAACATACTATGTTCGTATATCAAAACTTAGAGAAATTATTTATTAATGATTTTTGACATTTCTAATGAATAAAATATTACAAAGCTCTCCAAAATATTTTAACTGAGAAATAATTATATTTTAAAATATCGCGGATGAGTGTGAGGGTTCAAGATGAGGTCGGACGCTTCTTTTCGTTGTTCACACGCGAGGCGAGAAAATAAGGTTTTACGGAGGACAATGAATCCTGTGCTTTGCTAATCTAAGAAATAGAAGAGTCAAAACATGGTATATTCTTTTAAAACCTGGTTTATTTCTTTATTAAAAAAAAAATAGATCTTGGACTTTTGAGGGCTGAGACCTCGGCTCGCAAAGTTCGGATCAAAAAGATGATCGGAGGTTACTATCTCTCGAATTAACAGACATAAATATGAAACGAATAAGAGAGAGGTCATGACTATTCGTCTATTAGATGAGGTGGTCATGTTACATTATGGAGGTCTCACCGCGTACTCAGGAGTGTATAAGAACTTCTCCTTCCGAATTAAGTGACCCGTAAGTTCGGGTGAAGACAGACTAGGTCGCAAAATCTTCAAATGAGCGACTCCAGTCCGCCGAGCTGAATTCCGCCCAGCTGAAATGCTTGAGATGTCTTTCTTATGCATTTCTGATCTCGACTAATTACGAGTTATACACATTTTATTAGACTTGAAAATGTGCATACATTAAAAAAAATGTATGGAGTTATTATGTATGAGTTATATAAGTATTGCAATTTGCAAAGGCGGCTACAAACCTACAAATTAGAAGTGGAGAAATAGAAACAAAAGTGTACTTCTTGGATAGCAATAATAAAGATGTGGATGTAATATTCCCGCACGAAACTCTGTAGTGGGCCCTTCATCAACTCCTCTACGTTCTCTATTATACTCATATTTTATTTGCATTTAACTTACTTATGTCCGCATAATCAATTTACTTTTATCTAGGGTTCTATTTGCTTATCTCAAGCAGATTTAAATTTAGAAATAACATGCAGGTATATATTTTACTTAAATTTTTTTTTATTTTTACTATTAATCTAAACAAAAAAAATTATAATGTATATTTTTATTAATTACTAAACGGCCTAATATTAAATTAAGGGATTATACATCTATTTCTAAAGAATATAGGGGGCTATTGACTACCGTGAAAAGAATAACGGAAAATTTTACACCTATTTATAAAGATTAGTAGGACTATTGACTATGATGAAAAAGATAGAGTTTATCAACAATTTACTCTTAATTATATTATAAATTATAGAAATTTATCATTTTTTATATTTTTTTACTCAAGTAATTTATAATATGATGTGATAAAGAAACAAATTAGAGAATGTGCATGTTCTCCATGTATTTTTTTTCGTATTTCTTACTTGATTTACCGACACGAAGCAAATCGAATCGCGCTCTACACAAATCGGAGATGAAATTAGTTCAGGTTCTTTGATTCTTGCACAATTACAGCTAACTACTAAATACAAAAGTGGAGGACATGAGCCTAATTAATCTTGTCCATATAGTAAGCCCATGTACATGTAATTTGTATGAATTGAATAGAATAAACATAAACAAATACCATACATGATTGATTAATTACAGGCTTAATTAATTCACTCCCATCCAAATAAATGTGGTATCCCTTAACTTTTTCATAACTCATAGAAGCTGTGTCTTTGAGGTATTGCCTCATCAATAGGACTCCTTGCTCCCACACTCGCATAGCCCTTCCAATAAGGGGCGCTCGTGCTAACCTCCACCTGTGCTTTGAAAACCGCTGAAACCGGTCGGTGGTCAGAGAACTTCGACTCTCCCCGGTTGTATTGCAGTTGCTCGATACCATCTCCGGACCACAATACACGATCGCACCTTCGAGAAGAAGCAAAGAAACTTATGAACATAATTGTTAAAAAGAGGTAACGAATCATTCAACCCAAGAGCTCATCCCCCTTTGATTGATGGTTGTATGTAAATTTTACATAATACTCTGAACTATCAACCGTCGAGATATTGTTCGTTGTTGCCTAGAAGGCCTCAAGGCTGTCTTCTTTGTTCAAACTTTCCTAAGGTAACTCAACTAAGGCTCCGTTTGGCACGGCATTTTTGCTCCGGTGAGTTTGGACAAAGAAGCCACCACCATAGAATGTTTGTTTGGCATGACAAATAAAAGGGAATGTGAGCGCGGTGGTTATGAACCGTCGTTCGTGAACTCACGACCTCACCTAAAGAGCTTCATTCACTTTTACGTTCAAACTAGTTTTCTTCTCTTGATAGCGGTCATAACCGTTGTTATGTCGAACGCACATTCTATGATAGTGGCGTTTTTCTCTAAACTCACCGCAGCAAAAAGTCTAGGCTTGGAAGGCCAATGTCTACCCCGAGCAGTACCATCGAACAATTGAATATCGTAACGATAACTAAAGCTTGACAATGCCAACATTTTCAAGAATGTTAGACAGAGTGATGAGCCCGGCCCACGACGGAACGGATTACGGCCGGCTCACCGAAACAGACAGAGGGCTGCAGCCCAACCAGGTCCAACCCTTTTCAACTACTGTTCTCATAGTGACGGATTGTTGTCAAGGGGGATCGAACCCCAGACCTTGATAAGAAGCTCTCCTACCAGCCCTCATCAAAGCGCAGTTGGGTGATGAGGGCTGGTAGGAGAGCTTCTTATCAAGGTCAGGGGTTCGATCCCCCTTGACAACAACCCGACTCTGTCTAACAAAGAAAATCAACTTTTACATAACAAATAACACTGACATCTAGATAAAGTTTGACAACTGAATAATTTTGAATGTAAATAAATGATTTGCAATAGATTGAACTATATTCATATTGCCAGCTGAACAAAAATCAGTCAAGGAACTTACCACGCAGGGGTCCTGCGTTTTTTCTTCGACTTCGCCGACTCTCCAGCATATTCGTCAGAGTTGTAGGAGTACTTGTAGGTTGGAGCAAAGTAGATCTTTCCCTCTTTCCACCCACCAAATACTCTCCCTGCCTCTCTCTCCACATTCAGCTGTGGTAGTTAATTTGGCCCAATGCAATTGAAAGTATATACCAACAAATTTAGATTCAAAAGGAGCAGACTTTTTGGCCAAATGATCTGAAAAAAAGCAGCATTCAGTTACCTGATCTTTCTCCAGTAATGCATCCCAGTCATTTTCCTCCAGCAATGTTCTGGTGTCCTCGTAGCTCAACGCAACTCGGTAATTCAAATCGCCCAGCCAGATCGCCAGACTGCGGAACGAAAACTAGTTTGCTTGAGAGTTGAGGAAAGCAGTCAGCTCGGTCGATTATGTTCCGGTTTCCGAATAGAAACTTACTCGTGATCTATGATCTTTTCGGGGATTCGACGGGTCGCTCTTTTGCATATCTTGGGGAACTGAGTGCTCTTCAGTATCTCCGTGACGTCGGAGTTCCGCCTGAGCTCATCGCCATCCTTCTCTCCTGAAGCCAAATGGCTGCAGATGAAGCAGATGCTGGTCCTGTGTATTGTCATGCTCATTGCAATGCATCCCTGGTGCAAACATAAAGCAGGTCAAGGTTTAGATTGACTTAAACAATTGGTTTACTACTCAATATTGTCCAAGGAAATTTATATTACTATATTTAGCGTCCGTTTGGCGCAAATGTTTTAGCTCCAGTGAGTTTGGGCAAAAACGTCATTGTCATAAAATGTGTTTAGCATGACAACGGTTCGCAACCACTGTGTTCAGGACTGCACCGCTATGCCAAACAGACACTTAGTCACAAATCATATATGTTAAAATATGTTGGCTTAGCTTTATCAAGTTGTTTGTTGGTCCTCTCATTTAAGCTTAAAATTTTGGGTGGATAGAAGGTTTGAGTGGTTTCAAAGCTGATGGCTCGGCTCAGATCGAATGGTTCATGTGATTTATGGCCCCATGGATCTTGAGCAGGGTTAAGGATCGGGTGATTGCCGCACAAACTCTATGAGGTCGAGTGCACACATGGTGCATGCCATTTTAATTTAGGGTTATCATGAGGACCTACCCTCCAACTTTGCATAATTACAGGGACCTCCCCTCTAGTTTTTAAAATTACCAGCACCTCCCTCTGAGTTTGCATTGGTACCACATTACACCCCAAAATTTATAGGGAAAATGATAAAAAAAATCTAGAATGTTGAGTATAGTAAAATAAAAAAAGGCCTTCTCAAAGTAATATTGGGTTGTTATTATCTATATTAAGAATGTTTATTCCGTCTGGTAGGCGGGTCGTTGCTTTCCGATTCATTGAGGGACTTTTTGGTTGGAAGGTTTTGATTTTAGGGAATTTGAATTCGTCGAAACCAAGACTTTACGGAACCAGAAATGGAGCCAATTCCAATTAACGTGTTCGACAATTTCAAAATCTGATGGAATTGAAATTGGAATTCAAATCTAAGGCATCAAATCGAAGAACTTGAAGAAGAAAAAGAAGAGGAACAGGAAGAAGAAGAGGAAGAGGAAGAAGCGCATGAAGAAGAAGAAGAAGAGGCACAGTAATTCGTCAAAACCAGAGGAAGAAGAAGAGGCGCAAGAAGAAGAAAATTCTCAGAAAGCCCGTGCAGTTAGGAGTCTCTTCTTAATACTTCATCTATCCGGTCTCTCTCTCCCGCAACAAGTTTCTGGTACTTAAAGCTTTAATTTCATATTTCTTTCTTTTGGTTTCAGGAAAATATGGTGTCATGGAGGAGATTTATATCTTCATATGTGTTCCTCACAAGAGCTAGTGAGGTATTGCAGAATATTTTACCTTTCTTATCCTATTAATTTGGTGATATTTGGATTTTGAGGTTAGGTGGGTACCAATAATATTAGGGCTGGATCTCCTTTAGTTTGATGTATGGTTCGGCGATGAACAAAGCCTCGGTTGGTGGGCCTATAACTGCCCGAGTCTCGTGGGTGGAGTGCTCATGTAAGAAACGGAGACTGCAAAGAAATCTTTTGAGAATGCAGAGCACGTGTGAAGTGTCGAGACCACGGAGATGAACAGAATCTCGTATCAGAATGAGAGAAAATTTTTTGGGCTTAATAATAATTCCGAACTCTATATATCAGACGCGCATTTTGGAGCAAGTGATAGAGTTGTGTGGGAAAAACTACATAGTGAAGTGTGTTTCAATGAGAGTAGTCCTGAAATGGATGACCTCCTTAGAAGTGCTCATAGTCCAACTATGGGAGATGATAAAATTGTGCGGTTTAGCTTAATATGAGCTGGGTTGAACCAAAGCGGATAATTCCTCCAATTTTGTGGGTTCGGTCATTACAAATGATATCAGAGTCATGTTTTCCTTCATTATGATGTATGATTCGAGGACGAACTAAACGGATGATGTTGGGTATGTAACAACACAAGTCTCTTGTAGGTGCAGAGCTCATGGAGGAATCGAGATCACAAAGAGAATCTCTTTTGGGTGCAGAGCTCATGTGAGGAGTTGAGACCACAGAGGTGAACCAAATCTCACATCGGAATGAGAGAAATATTTATTGGGCTTAAGTAATAGTTAAGAACCCTTAATGTCAAAGAAGTTTTTTTGAGCAGTTGGTGGAGTTATGTTGAACAAAACTTCATAATTAAATTTGCTCCGATGTGAGTAATCCTGGGATGTGTGACCTCCCAAAAAGTGCTCATAAGTCACCTGTGAAAAAAGATAAAACTATGTGATTCAGCTTAGTATTGACAGAGAGATCTAAAGTATACAATATCTCTGATATTGTGAGTCAGGTAGTTACATAACATGCATGTACAAATAAAATGCCATGGGAGATCTAAAGTTTACTGTTCATAACATGCATGTACAAAACTAGTTAGTTTTTTTTTTTTGCAAAATTACAAAGTAGTTTTCGTAATCATTTTATAAATTGGTGTAGAAATTCAAGTGGTTGCGCCTCGCTCATAATCATAAGGATGAAAATTGATGCATCAGGGCTAATTTTGGCATATTTCCTTCCATATTTCCTACAAACATGCTTCACTTAAGCATGCATGTGTCCTTCTATATCTATAAAGCAAATGAGAATAGCATTTAAGAAATTACAAGTCATCACCTTGTTTCCAAGATAGCCCATGATTCCCCTCCCAATGGAGGAAACCCTAAGATGTCCAATATGTTGCACAAGATCACTTCTCACCCACACCGACAAGAAGATGCCCACCATCTGTTTGCTCGCAATCAAATAGAAGCCATTGCCTATCGGGTTCTCCTGACCATCGCTACATTGCAAAGGAGAATCCTCGTCGAGAGCGGACGACCCAACTCTCTGTATGAACTCCCTCAGCTCTCGTGCCCTCCGGTGCACCCCGGACGGCTCGAGAGAACAGTTGCATGTCTTCGCCAGCGTGCTGTTCGCTCGATAGTTCTTGCTCAGAGCCTTGAATGAGGACCTCTGAAAAGTGGTTCTTCCCGTAGACTTCTCCTTTGCTTGGACGGAGGAGCTCGAATCGGAACAAGGATCGTCCGTGTCGCTCGTGAATCCTCTGCTAGGCTTGTTGAGGGCTTGACGGATGAGCACGAGCCACTTTGTGGCGGGTTCGTTATCCTCGACGACGAGAACATTGCCCGCATTTAGAGGAACTATTTCTTGAAACCTGAAGAGAATACATCACATTAGCCTTAAACCTATTCTTCACCATCCTGAATTTCAAATAGAGAAAGGAAGAATTTCCACCCTAACACATATACATCTACTTCTCCTTCAGCTTTCAGAAAATTTTCAAGATTGAGGCCAATGTGTGGAGTCCTGCCCCCTACATTCCATGTTCCAACAAATATCCTGCAAAAAATTATATGGCAAAATGATCAAAAATGAAGAATTTTGCATAATTAGCGGGGAAAGAATTTCAAAACCTGCACTCTTTCTTCTCGATGATTTGTCGATGAAGCGGTTGGTCATATGTGCAGAGATTCAGGCTCTCGATCCGTGAATTCGAATGCCTGTCTGAATATGAACTAGTTAGATGCAACATTTCATGATGTGTCCATTCGTTTGGAAGAGATTGAGGCTCTGAAATTAGAATTTGAGGTCCAATTTCATTTGAATTGAAACTAAAATTTCAATTCTGAAGCCCCAATTCCATCCAAATTCTAGCATAAGATATGGTTTTTTGAAAAATTAATAAAATGTGAGATCTTATCATTTGCAAATTACCTGAAAAGCTTTTCCTGACCGTAGGAGATGAATCGATGGAACAATATCTTGCAGCGCTTCTTCGTCTATTCAAATCTGTTAAAGAAATCGATACAGCGGGTCTACGATTTTGTATGTGATTTCGCCGAATTCGGAATAGAAAAAACAATGCGAGCGAAGAACATTGTAAGAGATTCATACCAGGTAGTACATCTTCATCCGATCCCCCTCCAGTTCTTCCCTTTTTACTGAATATGCTTGGAAGCAGAGACTGAAAATGTGAAGGTGAAATGAATTAGATCGATTCCGTTTTGAGGATTCGAGCCAGCAAATGGCATTTCGAATGCTGGAGATTCAAAATTCATTTACGGTGAAAAATACCGGCGCAGTACCTTCTTCTTCTTGTCG